>CM031243.1:407028808-407671308 GCA_018340775.1 Taxus wallichiana var. yunnanensis | reverse complement strand
GCTAAGTTGTTCTTATGGGTGATAGACCTCGAGATCATCATTTTCATTCCCACCATCAACGTCATCATTAGATATTTGGTCTCCTTATATTTTTATAATTTGATCAATTTGTTTATTAGGTGAGCTTGTGGAAGGTGGATCTGACTCACTCTTCTCATGAAACTCAACATCCCTATTGATATGGATTTTCCTAGTTTTTAGATCCATGAGTTTATAACCCAATGTATTTTCATTATACCTTAAGAAGATGTATTTTTAAAAATTTACACTTAGTTTTTCTCTTCTTTTTGGAAACATACATGTTTGTTTTACATCCAAAAACATGAAGATGAGTTATAAATAGTTTATGCCCGAACGTGCTTCTTATGGAGTTACTCCATCAAGAGTTGCATACTTGCTTTGCATCCAAAAACACGAAGATGAGCTATACATGGTTTATACCTTGAACATACTTCTTATGGAGTTACTCCATCAAGAGTTGCATTGAACTCTGTTCAACAAATACACTATTGTTTTTACTACTTATGCCCAATATGTTTTCTCCAAACTTAAGTTGTTAATCATAATACACACCATTTCTATAATAGAGTGATTGTGCCTTTTTGCAACACCATTTTGTTGTGGCGTGTGAGGTGGAGTTAGTTGACATCGAATGCCATTTTTATTAAAAATTATATAAATTCATTACTAGTGTATTCCCCCCATGATATGAGCATAGGCTTTTGATTTTATGATTTGTTTTGGTTTCCATAGACACTTTGAATTACTGAAACTCTAAAAGGATTTTTATTTAGTCATGAGGGAATAAACCCAAATTTTGCGTGAGTAATCATTAACAAAGATCATAAAGTACTAAAACCCCACATGAATAGGTCTCATTTGTTTCCAAATATTAGTATGCACTAAATCTAACTTTTTATAAGCTCAAAGGGTACTTACCAAATGGTGATTGATGTTGTTTTCTGCGCTAGACAACCGGGGTATTTATCTGTGTATTTATTTAATGGAGATAATCCTCTCACCATATTGTAGTAGTCGAGCGCAGATAGGTTATCCAAAACTCACATGCCCCATCTTCTATGCCATAAGCGTGTCAAGTTTGAATTCTTTACATGACGTGCCTAATTCTCGGTCAAAAGAAAATCAAGTTGTAACATTCTCCCAATGTCGATGATTGTGTAAATTTTTTTGAGCTCTTGGTCTTATCTCTGATAAGGCACGCATTTTTAGCACCTTTGTTGTAGAAAACAACTTTCGGGTTGTGATCTAGTAGTTTACTAACAAATATAAAATCATTCGCAATTCGAGGACACGTAGGACATATGTGATTTCCCAATCATGTGTTCCAAGAGGTAAGAAGATGCTTATAATACTTTGGACACTTTAGGAGCAATCATCACTTTGAATGACACATGTTTTTGTTGGATATGTCTTTCAAATCAAGAACCGGTTTTCTCTCGGTGATGTGTCACGTTGTACCCGAGTCAACATACCAAACAAAACTCTATGATGTTGACTCCTAATGTTATTGTCTGCAACGTACATGAAGTCCTCATATGAGGGTTTGCCTTCTTTGTTAGTAATTCTTCCTTATTGTTGTTGTTTCTTTTGCTTCCAATTTCCCTTAATCTGTCCTTGAGAGTTGTTTTGATTTCCTTGACGATTGTTGGTTATTAGGCTTCTTGCCACTAAGATCCCCTGTTGGGCTCAATTATACCAATAATATTTCAATTCATGGTCTATTTTTACCACAAACGAGACAATATTTCTATTATTTCTTCCCTTATTACTTTGCTTATGATTTATTTTGATGACTTCATGGGTTATTTCGTTGACACAAAATCATGCGCATATTACTATTTTACTATACCTCCAAGTATGTTGTTATATGTATGGATCTTGAGTTAGAAAAGTATTCACTGGTAACACACTTCCTAGTCCATCCGCCCACTTTGATTTTTTCTTTCACTTTTGTCACTTATGTACTAAGTTCGGTCAAGTCACCGATCCCCGTCGGTCGGTCTTGTCACATTTTCCATTATTTACCCTAGGACACCAGTGCCCAGTCTAGACACTAGCCCTTAGGTGCTCATGTCCACCTTGGGCGCTCTTGTCCTATTTGTTCTTATTCATATTTTTTTTTACATTTGTGGTCAGCCTTTTCAGTTTTCTTACTCCTATCCCAAGGTCCTAGTTGGCATGTCGTGTCGCTAGTGTCAAAATTAAAGTAAGAGATCCCTATATATACACAACATGCATATCATTATAAGGGTGGGAAATTCTAAAAGGGAAGCATATCTACATACTATCAAAGGGATTACATTTTAGGCTATTACTCTACATACATTACATAGGAAGGGGAAGTTCATTTTTCCATCCACACATTTGCATAGGAAGGACACGATTATCTACACACACACACATAAAACTACATGGAGTTTGAGATGTAGTGCAATGCATGGTCATAAGTTCACTCTGTTGGGTGATCTCTGGGTGATTCTAACTCCCCATTTGCATCTTTCTTTTTTAGGATTTGATGTAGTTTGAGGGTTTTGTAGGATATCATTTGTTTTGCAGGTTACCACCAAATATGGAGATCATCTATTGACATACAAGTGACCAACAACGAAGGGAAGTGAAACCCTAGTGACACTAGAAAAATCAGATTTTGACTCTCTCCATAGTCATAGGAACCTATAGAAGGTCTCTCGAACCCAGGTGCCCTCGCCCTAGCCCAGACACCCGTGTCCATCTTTGTTCGTAGCTTACATTATTTATATCAAGCATTTCCGACGCTCTACCTAGCCTATGCATCAGTTGATCCAATCCAAATCTGCTTCGGGATAAACAAAAATTAGACAAGTGCCCTATCTCTCTCATTTGCTTACATGATTGTATCCTTAGAGTGCTTAACATTTTAATATGGTGTATCTTATTATAGCAGTGACTTTGCAATATCTAAGATTTAATCCAATTTTTAGATTTTATTAAATCATTTGGTGAACCCCTCTCTTAGAACTCCTTGCCCTAGGATCCACAAAACCCTAATGGCTAAAGATAGATCTTCCACTCCTAGGAAAGTTATGCATCATGTTAGTTTTAATCCCATCCTTGATGATGTTGTTGAGGCTGAATTGTATGACCTTTATCACAATTTTCAACCAGATGACAACATTCAAAGATAACTTTTTGCAAATGAGTGCAACGTTCCTACTAGTTTTGTAATTCTAGCATCGACATTGTTTCACTTGAACCAATTTTTTTCAAAATGTCGTCCTTGTCCTTCCATAGTCACTAGGGCCACTCCACCACCTTCTATTTTTGTTGCAGCTCTTGATGATTTTGTTATCGATTATATGATTTATTTTGATTGTCTTCTTTGTGAATGTAAATAATGTTGCTTTACCAATATGGAAAATATACATGTGCATGATGATGTTTCTCATACTAGTCAAGATGAATGTAAAGCCATATCTCATGACTCTCCTCTTTCCAACAACATTTACAAGTGATTGTAATAATACATCTTATGATAGTTCTCCTACTACTTCACTATATGTTGATGATCCTCTAGATGAAATACTTGCATTCAATTTTATTTTTTATTATGATGTTGATTATATTTTTGATCATGAACATGTTAGTGAGGATGTTACTTCTCTAAAGACTGTTTAATCTGAATTTTCTCTTCCGCTTTCTACTACTTCTAAGGTTGTTTCCAATAGCATTCATCATGATTCTCGGTACTCTGCTAGTTGACATACTATCATTTCATCTTAATCGACTCTTAGCATTTCTGTTGATATTCCATGTTCTTCTCCTCCTCTTCCACCCCTTGTTTCTTCATCTCAAGATGTTTGTTCCATTCCTACCCCTGTCCTTCTTCTCTTACGTAGCTACATCTAGCATTACAATCGAGCTTTCATCTTCCGCTTCTTCTCATATTCCCATAATCACTCATAATGGCAAACTTCAACCGCTTAATGTATCTCTCACTTCTTCCAAAATTCCTTCACGTGACATATTATCACTCATGAATTTTGTTGGCCAATTGCAATCTCAAGTTCAATCTCTCACCCTTGAAAGAAAATCCTACTATGCTTCTATTGATACTACTTCTCTTCATGACAATCCTATTCCAAAGAAAATTCACAATTCAGATTTTCCTAAGGATTGTATCATGCCTACCTTTTCGTGTTTTGACGACACTGACAATCCATACTCGCATCTCAAGCACAATCTTTTGGCTATGGCTTATTATTCCAATGATCAATTATTATTAAAATCCATTAGGCATAGTCTTGTTGATGACACTCTTCAATGGTATACTCATTTTATGTATGGATGTATTAGTACATATTGTGAAATGGAAGATGCTTTTCTTATACGCTTTATGATTAACAATGGTCCTAAAGTTACACGTGATAACTTACCTAGCTTGCATCAAGGAAAGAAATAGCCTATTCAAGACTAGATTTTACATTTCAATTCTTGTATGCATCTATTTCTATTTCAGCCTATAGATCTAGAAAAACAATTTATCTTTTGTCGTGGTTTGATTTCTGGACTAAAAGAAAAATTACAATATGATACATTCGAATCATTTACACTTTTATGCTATAAAGTTATTGATATAGAAAAAGATTTAATTTTTGCACATGTTATAAAACCTCCTTCTATTGCTTCTACTACTACATCATCTAATTATTTCTTCTCCTCTTCCATCTATTAAGCGTCCTCCAAGGTCTCCATCTCCTCCACCTCATAAGCATGTTCCATCACCTCCACCACATAAGCGTCTTCCATCTTCTCCACCGCGTTGGTCTTGACCGAAGACTTCTCCATCTCCCCCTCGGGAGCCACTACATTTCTTGCATCTGCTAATCCTCATAATCTTCTATGTGCTTTTATCGACAAGTTCTTAATTCACTTTCCATTTAATCACCACCGTCCTCTCGCATCGCTTGCATCTCCAACACGATCACCCTTATTACAATTTTCATCACATCAATGGCCATAGGAAAGTGACTATTATGATTTACATGACATATTAAAACAATTAGTAGACAAAGGTGCCATTGCCTTTGGCTCTCACTCTTGTGAGTGGTCTCTTTCTCCATTTTCACATAATCATGCTTCCATTTATGTTCACTCGTCTCCTCTTCCCACTTCTAATGTCATCATTTGTCCATCTCCTAAGAACATTATTCATCCGTGTACTCCACTTAGCTCATCCACTCACATCATTTCATATCATCACAATGCTACTATTTCTCTTTGGCTTCCTAAGCCATCAACATCTGTGCTTCCCATCGCTACATATCCCATCATTGGCACCATTTCATTTGACATTCAGTTTGGCTCTTACGCTCATGTTGTCACCACTTCACATGTTTCCACTGACCCTTGCAGCCTCTTTATATTTGGTAGGTGATTTCTCCTCACCTCGTTTCCCGATGACACACTCGTGTTCTTATGGTTCTTATATGAATTTTTATGGATATGTTACAATGAGAAACTTACACATTCTTCACACTTTGCGCTTCACGATTTACTTTTCTAATGATACAATGTCCAACCATTTCGACAACGCACTCTTGTTCTATGGTTCATTCTTGATTGTTGAGGGGTCTTATATAAATGAACCTCATCTTTTCTACACATACACCGGGGCATCGCTATTCTTTTCCTCTTCATCATACTCACTCACAATCACAAGAATCATTATCTCTATTATTCATTTTATTTATCACATCACATCACATACATCTATTACTATCACATATTATCTATCCTCATTCATACATACAATCCAATTTTCAAGCATTACTTATCTATTTATTATCTACATTATCATCATCTATAATACATAATCATTTACGCAATAGAAATCAAAAACACAAACCAACATATGAACAACAATCATCGCATCACATATCAATGAACATCAACATCAACAAAACACAATAATGCCAATCATCCATCTCTATATATATATCGACAAAAATCATAGTTTCAAAAATACAATCGTTGGGGGCAAGCCCTCATCCATCACTACATACATATACATCATATCTCATCATCACTATCGCTATATACAACTGCGGGAGCTCTAGAACTAGATGCTTCACCGCTCACTTTGCATTGTTGGTCGCATGACCTCTATATCATTTCACCTACCTTTGTAATAAGGCTAACTCAATTGAATGCTCCCCAAATCACCTCTCTGCAACTCCATGTACTACGTGAACACATCCTACAAGTAAGGATCCTCCCCTAAATCCTCCCTAGATCATTGAGTTTCCACCAGTGCCTCATCACTCTCACTCAATATAATGGTACATGTGGATGCCGCAATCACCATTGACACAAATAAATGGGCATTCACGCCCGGATTGACATCTACTCGCTCCCACATCCCCTCTCTCATGAGCACATCTAGCGGTACATTCCCGCATAAATGTGTGGGTCGATGAATCAATGATTAAGGACCAATAATTGTCACCTGCAACCATACAACCACACATTAGCTACTCATATATAGCAACCAAATCACAACTCACAAAATAACAAAGAAAAATACTTACACTCTTCTAACGCCACTTTTATCCCATCTTTATTGGGGGTAGGTGCCGTCCCTCTACTCCTCCATCCGGTGGTGCACCCACCACATCTACAACAATTGGAAACAATATCACCCATTAGTGCGTTGCTTACCACTCAATATACACTTGGGTTGATTTGGTATCATCCACCTGTATTGGCTCTATGGCCGCATCTACCTCATTTGGGCTAGGAGGGACTAGTTGTGCTCTTGTGGGGTTTGGCCTCGCTCTTGGCCACCTCGGTGCCCTAGTGGTTCGCACCCATATATATGGCTATGGGGAACATCTCGAGCCATACCAAAATGCCATGAAACTTGCTCTGCTGAAGTAACTCACACACCCAGGAATCGATCCTCCAACCATGCAAGGTACATCGCATACACCGTATCTCCACTCCAACCTCTTGCCATCCACCATAGTTTCGATATAACCTCCATATGATGGCCTCGAGTCCCATGCGATCCAACATAGATCTATAAGTGGTGGTATCCATCCTCCTACTTTGGGTACCTACCCATCTACAACGAATATATCAGGCCTCACCCACTCCGCACGTGGCCTACTACGGGATCTCAATATTGTAATGTTCTCACAAGCCCAAACATGTAGTAGTGTGGTGGCTCCAAGTCTACATCCATGGTCCTCCTATGTGAACCTGTATAGGTCCCTATACAAATGTGCCAATACACATCGTACCCATGCAAACCTAGTCCCATGCTCCTCAATACACTGATAAATATCATGTATCTTATACATAATGCCCATGCCACCACCCTATATTGCCACTGAGGAAGCAATAATCACTGCAATGAACTTCCACACTCGCGAAACACTTGATCTCAAAATGGGATATAAACTAATATGGATCTTTATCTGCATGCGTGTGCTGTAAAGTATCATCTAGCTATCCCCATCTAATTCTCGAGCATCCACTATGACGATCACCTAGAATCTCTCGCCCATAAATGGTAATCACAATATATGATATACATCCTTTAAGGTCACAATCATCTCCCTACTAGACAACCAAAAAGTACAAGTATCAACACACCATCACACACACACAATGCAGTGATCATAGGAATATTATGGGGTAAATCCCCCAATCTCGCTATATGTCACAGGTTGACACGTTCTAGTGTGTCCCACTCGGCATTTAACAACCCCAAAGTCAATAACGTGCTCAAGTATCGACCTCCACAAAACTCCCTCGAATGAATATCTCTTTACACAACACAAACACCAACAAATACTCGACATTAATACCACATGCATATTCAGAATAAACTACTCTTAGCACAATAACTCATCAACATGTCAATATTTCACACTGTCCTAGCAAAGTCCTTTCGTGGGTCACCAACGCCCACGAGTAGGTTGCGGGTGCCTAGGAACAAGTCACCGACACCTAACCCGGGTATTGGCGTCTAAAGGATTTCCCCCCGCCGCTCTCTTCGCCAGGTCGGAAACGCACAAAAACATTAAATTTCAAATTTTACAAAAAAAAATGACAATTTAGAGCAAAATTCGACACATTTTTCAAAAACAACCTTACTTACCAGATCATCGAGCATCTGTAAATTTACGGCCTCCACTACCATCTCAAACCTAGTCAACCTTATCGCTTAATTTTGGCATCTTCACAAGCTCGAGAGCTCAAATAGTCACTCAAGTGCGGTTCAAATGAAGTTACTATTCATTTTTACCATTACTATATATAGCAAATTTCAATCTTCCATTTTACTACGATTTACTATGCACTCACATTCTTCTAATTAATACATGACACTTGATTTTGACCATATCTTGACTTTTACTCTGCTTTTCTTGTCGTTTGCACCATTTGGCTCATAATTTCTCCTACCATCATATTGTACACGTTTCACAATACTATATTCCAATCTAGCACATTTTTAACTCGACATACACATGATTTTGTGAATTCTACTATATTACATTTTCCTTACTATTATATTGGTATTATTACCACTCCCTCTTTCCCGAAAGGGGGCATACAATGGGGATCACCCTATGATCCCCCTTAGGCTATTATATGATCACTCGACACTCCTAATACATAATTGTCAAAAAAATATCTGAAATTTTTCAAGCGAACAAATAAAATCAATCAATCTATTCTATTTATTTCCCGTGATGACCTAATATGGGGGCAAATGTGAAATTCTTGCGAAGAGTAATCTATGGAATACATTCAATTCCAAAGCAATCATTTAATTATATCTCTTAGATGACCTCACATGGGAAATCGTCTTTACATCTCTTCTAAATAACCTAACATGGAAGCCATCTAGCACTATAAAAATCACAACACCGATGGAGTGGGGGAAATGAGATGTCATTGCCTTTCTAATACTTCTCCTATATGGGTTATTCAACATGGATCGAAAATGAAAAAAAAATTGGTCTCTATCTGTCTGCAAAGGGTGGCTAGACCTTTTGAGGATGTTGTCATAGCCGGAGAGTAAAACTAGACCTCTCTCGTTAACTCTCTTCCTATGGCGGCGGGATGCCCAAATCCTTCGATTTTAAAACATACAAAAATGGGTTAGAAACTGATCTCTCCCTACCCCTTCGAATCTCCATTAATAATAATTCAAAATATCTGAATTCTCAAAATCGAATCATCAATCTCTCCAAGTGCCCCTTACAACGGTTCACCATCTCTATTTATCGCCACATGGAACGACACGCCGATTCATGATTCATCATGTTGTATGTTCTTATATTCTATGCATACTTCTACAACAGGCTTCTTCGACTTCTCGTTGGTATGTTCCTTACTTCCTTTACACTACTTGAATTTCATTCAAATAGCATAAAGGGGGCACATGTAGACACAAAATCACACACATATTACTATTTTACTATTCCACCAAGTATGTTGTTATATGTATGGATCTTGAGTTATAAAAGTATTCACTGTTGACATACTTCCTAGTCCATCCGTTTGCTTTGATTGTTTCTATTAATTTTCTCTCTCACTTCTGTCACTTATGTACCAAATTCTGGTCAAGTCACGGGGTCCATGTCGGTCATTATTCTCACATTTTTCTTCGCTAATCTAGGACACCAACGCTTAGTCCGGACACTAGCGCACATGCACTCTGTCCACCCCGGGCGCTCTGTTATCTTTATTCTAGCTCATATTTTTTCTACATTTATGGTCGGCATTTTCGGTTTTCTTACACCTATCTCGAGGTCCTAGTCGGCATGTTGTGTCACTAGTGTTGAAATTTAAGCAAGATATCCCTATATATACACAACATGCATACCATTATAAGGGTGGGCATTTATAAAGGGGAAACATATCTACATACTATCAAAGGGACTACATTTTGGGCTTATTACTCTGCATACATTGCACAAGAAGGGGAAGTTCTTTTTCCATCCACACATTTGCATTCTATCTAGCTATAACCTACTATCTTGGTGTCATTGGCGCGAGGGAAACCTAAGGAAATCATTCTACACACACACAAAAAACTACATGGAGTCTGAGATGTAGTGCAATGCTCGGTCGTAAGTTCACTTTGTCAAGTGACCACCGGGGTAAGTTTGACTCCCCATTTGCATATTTATTTTTTAGGATTTGATGTAGTTTGGTGGTTTTGAAGGATATTTTCTATTTTGTAGGTTACTAGCGAATTCGGAAATCATCTAGTGACATACAGGCGACCAACAACGAAGGGAGGTGAAACCCTAGCGACACCAAAAAAAAATAGATTTTGATTCTCTACGCAGATCCAAGTGCCTACTGAAGATCTCGACACCCTTTCCTAGCCCAGTGCCCATGTCCAACTTTGTTAAAAGAACTTCCATATTTTATATTGAGCATTTCGATGCTTTGCCAAGCTTGTGCATTAGTTTATCCAATCTAGACCGGCTTTGGGTTAAGTGAAAATAAGATAAATGCCATATCTCTCTCATTTTATTACATAGTTGTATTATTAGAGTGCTTAACATTATGATGTGTTGTATCTTATTATAGTAGTTACTTTACAATATCTAAGCTTTAATCTAATTTTCAGATTTTATTAAATTAGTTTCCTTTTTCATATGAGGTAAGAGCATGTTACTCTTTTTCTTCTACTTTGTGCATGGATTCGTATTGTTGTAACATGTTCACAATTTCTTAAATGTCATTGTTTGTCCCATAACATTCATAGTGGTCACAAAGATCTTGTAGGAGGGGGAAAACTCTCAAGACAATTTGTATAAGAGAGTTATATGTTACTTCCACTTCCAATACAAGGAGTGACACCCTTAAAGTTACAACATGCCTTAAAAAGGCATCAATTTTTCACCACTTTAAAATTTAAGATTGTGTAATTGACTTTAGAGGTGGAGAATTATATTTTTTTCTTGGGCTCATACATTGTGTTGAGTTTATCTCATGCTTCTTTGGTTGTTATAGCATCACGAATGTGGTGTTGCACCTCATATGAAACTCCAAACAATATGACCAACTTTACCTTCTAATTGACTATGTTAAACTATCATTGTCCGACTACATCATTTGCAGGATGAATGAATGAATTTTCAACTACATTCTAGATGTCTTCAAATTCAAGTTGAGTTCTAATCTTGGTTTTCCATGCAACATAAGTGTCTCCTCTTATGAGCTATGAATCTAAAGCAAAAATAATTTTGAACATTTGTATCCATTTTTTGTAAATTGAAAAAAGGATGGGTTCTTTATCACTCCAAGTATGTCATTCTTTCTATATATTGTAATCGGTATATATCACATCTTTCGATATACATGCCCTTTTGATATATCCGTCGACATGGAAGAAGCTCATGATATCGATGTATTTGGAAGTACGTGATAGAGAAAACATATGTAAGAGAAGAGTGATACGTGATACTATGATCGTATGTGAAAGGGATTTGTTTGATCATGACACATGCTTAGTGGTTGAAACCACACGTCGGGGTTTACGTCGACCTAACATGCAAATGAGAAATGGAGTGGGGTTTTAGTGAGTGAATGTGATCTTATTTCTCCTCGACGATTGAAAGGGATGATGCCCAAACGTTATTGTTGTAGCTATATTAGGTGATGTATCCAATAATCAACATAGATGCTTGACCCATTAGTGCTAGTCGAGGCATCACTAATACTAAATGGCGCTATTAAGTTGTGAAAACTTGTGATTGTGATATACAATTTATAATTGGAACAAATATACAATACATGAAGAAAATGTACAATTTTACAATATAATTTTGTAATATGGGAAAAATACACCCTAAGGCTAAAAATAAGATGTTTTTTTTTTGTTTTTTTATTTTTTTTACAAAACATCTCCTCGTGAATTTTTGAAAATTTTAATTTTTTTAAAATTTGAACTCTTTAGCCTCTTTTTGAAAATTTTCCATTTTTTTGAATATTTTAAAAAATGTTAGTAAATTTTTTTATACTCAAATAAAGTATGAAGAGGGGGTGGGGGTTGACCCCTACACACCTCCCGCTCCCCTCAAGTCTTCACCAAAACTATCTTGTGATCTGGGTTATAAAACACTTAAATTACAAGTCAAACTTAAATTTAATGTCAAACTTTTTGAATTTTTGTTTAAAAAACATGATGGTATGGGTTGAGCCATGGACCTTTCACCCAATTTCTACTTACGCTATTTCTTGCTAGCGATTTGGGCCTCTTTTCATTTTCATTTTTAATTAAATACTAGCAATAGTATGTGAAATGTACAATGTGAACGCTGAAAGGGATATAGTGAAGAAGTGATCTAAGAAAGAAAAGAGTGATCAATAAGTACTGCTGATGTCAATAGTTATTGTTTGTAATTTTAGCTCTCGTACTTTACAGATTGTTAGAACACTAATAAATGCAAGGGGAATTCACTTATGTGTTTCAAGGGTTAATTTATAAGAAAGGATATGCGGTGTGGACTTAAAATCCTAGGGTAGGGGTTGCATACACAATTACAATTACGGTTTCTCTGTAGCTATTAGGGCAATGAATAGGGTTTATCTCTAGCTATGAGGCATGAATTTTTTCCAAGTGTGGATGATGTATGTGAAGTACACACAGAAACATGAAGGGTGATGCAATGTGCTTGTGGCCAAGATGATGTTTGCAACAGGGGAGGAGGTCTGTTGAGATTGCAACCCGATAGTTGGCATTACTCCCTTTTGATCGATCAAAAAGGATGCGTAAAAGGAAAGTTCAAGGAAGGAAAAGACATGAATTGAAGGTTAAAAATTAAAATGCATTATGTGATCCAATTTTTCATCTCTTTCTCACGCGTATTACAAACATGATTGCCTAATTTAAAGGCAATGGCATAATCCATGTCGATAGTGCTTCCACCGACATTAAAATCGAAAGCGTAGTGTTATCGATACTTTCGCATGAGGGCCCATCATTTCTTCTTTGAACAAACCACCATTACTCCTTTCTTGATTGTCGTAAAGGCTCCCATAAATATACTACTATGAAAATACGAAATGAAACCAAAGCAAAAGGACAGATGAAACATCCACTCTATCACTGATGACCAACACATATGATCCCACGATGTCCCTCGATGAAACGATCTCGTATACATGACAACCTCGGGAGGTAAGAAATAATCTCAATAAATTACTCGTATTATTGCCAAAGGTCATTGATACGGTCTAAAATATGGATAGTGGTGATTACAATATGTTTTCAGAGCCCTAGCTTTCTACATGTAAACACGCCTTTCAACGTAAATATATAAAATAAGATATATATGTTAAGATTGAATATTTTACCACGTTCATTTCATTAATCCTTATAAAAAGACATGGACATTCATATAATATGGATAATTTCAACGAATAAGAAAAATCATGGAAAAAAACAAAATTAAAGAAAATGTCATAAATTTCTCAAAAAGATTAAATGAATGATTTTATCTCCAAATTAATTTTCTATCAAAATTGTTTTCGTTGGTCATCATTCATGTTTTTCGCAACACGTTAGCGGTGTCATTTTCTAGCTATCTTTCACGACATTCATGTTTCCATTTACCAGTGCAACGTTCTATTTTACGGATCCATTCGACGAAGGATCGTAGCTCGGATGACTTTTCTGTGATGGATACGTGGGCCAACATCTCGAGGTGGTGACACTGTTGTGGCAAAGAAAGGTGCAACAGTTCTAGCTAGATGGGCACAGAGAAAACCTACGATCAAGATTCACATGTAGAGGATGTTGATACGATCCACACTTTTGTGTGTAGCCTGACACAGCTAGGGGAAGAGTTTCTAGTTGTGAAAACGCCTTTCGGCATAACAAATAGGTTGATGGTACAAGCTTGGATACATTACGGGAGCAACAATGTTTTAGGCATTGTTGATCCATGTTTTCGAGGAGATTATCCAAAAGATCAAATGATGAAGGTGATTACGATTTCCCTTCTTTGCACTCAAGCCGCCCCATCGCTACGTCCCACAATGTCATGCAAAATGTGTCCATGTTTATGATTAATTATAACTATATATTAAAATTGAAGAGTGTAACGACCAAAAAATTTTCCCTTACGAAACCCAAGGCAAACCTAGGTCAACTAGAAAAATTATGGAATAATTTTTTTGATTAAATACACTCACAATAAAATATTTGAGTTTACGGTCGTCACATTCTCGTGTCTAAAATTACATTAAATTAACATTATTAATTTTCCTTTAGATCCCCCTTAAAAATAAAATAATAAAATCTCTCAATAACTTATAATAAAATTAGTTAGTCTAAAACAAGACTTAGGCTTCCCTATAATTTACTTTAATGCAATTTAATTTCACCTTAATTAAATTTAGTTAGTTAATCTCAAGGGTATTGTGGTCTATTTAATTAAATAATAAAGTTCTATAATACCCACAAAGGGGTCAAAGTTGCATTAAGTAAAAGGTCTCTAAAAGACACTTGGGTTAGGAAATAACAACACCCCCTACACATACTAGAGTGGCCCCAAAATAATGTCTACCCATGCAAATTAAATTTGAATTTCTCTCACCCACTCCCCACCTACTTTTTGTAGGGATGAATCTCATCCATTGGATGGATTCATTTGGGGCCATTAGATCTAGGGATTCAACTAACCCTAAGCATGCATATGAAAAGCTCTTTTCTCTTTGTTTTGACTTATTGTTTCTTCTTTTTGTTTTGCAGATTGGTGGAGAGGAAGGTGGAAGCCATGAGAGGCAATCTCAAGCTCTTGGAAAGATGCACATGTTTCTTTTATTTTCTTGTTCTATTTACACCCTCTTCTAGGGCTGCAATGTATTTATTTATTTATTTTGTTTATCTCCTTATTTTAGCATTGGCCCAAATGGGCATAAGAGGATTTACCCCAATTTAGTGAAATGAGTGGGAGAATGTACATATCCCCAATTTATAGGGTACACACACACACTGTGTGTGTGTATGTATAAGAGTATTTATGAGTATTTTTATTCACATTATTTTATTAAATCCAAAATAAAAAAATCCACGTGTGTGTGTGTGTGTGTGTGTGTGTGTGTGTGTGTTTGAGAACTTGGTTCTACTGCAAAAGTGCGAAACTCCGCGCGTCCACACAATAAGAAAACACAGTCAACAAAATGAAACATGGATACCCCGTTTGGGGTTTACAAGAATTAAAACTATAGGGGGTTACATATTCGGTGGAAAGTGTTTGGGGTTAGGGGAGGTCGCATGACTCCACCCCCCCATCCCATTAATTAATGGGGTGGGGGTTGGGTCGTGCAACCTCCCCCAACCCTTTCCTTTTAAAAAAAACATGCGGGTTGCGGCTTAACCCATTCGGCCATACCGATTTCTCGAGCTTAATAATGTTTTTTTAATAGCTATTACTACACACACACACACACACACACACACACACACACACACACACACACACACACACACACATTAAATATGTATATATATTAATTTTTATCAATATTATTTTTAATATCAATATTACTAATATTTTAATATCAATATTAGTATCAAGGAGTAATAAGATTTATATTATTCACTAATCTTAATTTTACACTTAAAATATCTTTTATAATTTGATAGTATTTTGATAAGAGGTTTAAAATCAATCCAAATTCCACTTGTTGTTACATTAATTTACATTGGGTTTATATATAAATTTATAATAACTTAATAATAAATTTACATACTCCAATAAGGCTATGGTCTAAGTGGTAATCAAGCAATTTCTTTACTCCACTAGATTTAGGAATCAATCTATTTTATTGACCAAGTAAATGACAAATAAAATTTAAGTTCTTTCCATCTACACATATAAAGTTTGACTCTCTTTCAACCAATACAAGAAAATGCACAAATATAGTTTATCTTGCCATCATATGCCTTTCAAATAATACAATAGGAATTAATATTTCTTTCCTTTGCAACATACAAGTTTCAAACATTCCCACAGAAACTTTCAACAAGATTTTCCAATAGTTTTGGAATAAGAACAACACACCTAAAGAAGAACAAATAACAACTAAAATGAGAACAAAGTTGTTTTCTCTTCAATCACATTTCAATAAACTTGATTAAATTTAACAATCTATAGTCTTACTTTCCAACAAGTAATGGAAGGATTTTTCAACTTGTGCCTTCATTTACAATATCAACCAAGATTACATTTTGATAATATAACAACTAAAACTTCTCTTTAAACAAATACAAGTATACAAGCCCTCCATATAAAATGGAGACAACATGGTAAATATTTACAAGAGAGTCCATTATTCTTTTCTCCAAATGCACAAGAAGCCTTCATCATCTAAACTCCACCTTCTTCCAAGATCAACACACAACCAAAAATGGGGAGTAGGCAACACTCTCCACCCAACCATTACTCCAATGAGGAAGTGAAGCCTACTTCCTCATTGGCCCCAAGCCCCAACAATGAGACAATAAGGAATATGTGACAACCATGGCAAAAAAATACAAGGCTTCCACATTTACTACCAAGCAACATTCATACAAGAAAATAACCACAAAACACTCATTTTTAAACACAACAACTTCCCAAAAACAATGGCTCTAAAACAAGCCAAGTAGAGAAAGGAATATGGGGATACCCTTGTGCCTCCCAAGGGTTTGGATGCCCACCTCAAAAAACCTCCAAAACACAATCAACCCCAAAATCTCTTATGCCTCCCTACAAATAAAATACATCTCTTATGCCTCCCTCTCTCTTATGTCTCCCACAATGAATAAAATAACAAGATGAAAACAAGGTGGGGCATCCAACCCACTCCCTCCTAAATACCCAAAAGAAGATCTTATGCCTCCCAACATATTTCATCCCCATTTCACTATCTCATACACATCCTAAATCCATTTCACTACCCAACAACATCAAGCAAGAAAACACATTCATTCAACACATAAACATACAAGAAAAGAGGAGAAAACAAGGGTGCAAGACCCTACCTTGCCATAGCAAGACTCCACTTCACAAGAAAGTCCCAAAATCCTCCAAGCTCAAGCAATTCCAAGCAATCTTCAACTCCAACAAGCACTCCAAAAGGCAAGCATTCCAAAATGAGAGAGCCAAAACCAAGTGACTAACCCCAAAACTTCACAAAAATTCTCATAAATAGAAAAGAGGGAGAGGAGATAATGTGGCTCCATGTAGGATGCCACATCACCAAAGTCAAACCCATACACCAAAGCATAATAAATGGGTGGTTGAGGGAAACACCACCCTCTTACATACTACACCCAACCCACCCCCTTAAGGACAAAATTAATTACCCATGTAAGAAAAGTGCACTTGATTTCCCTTTTCCTTCATTAAAACACAAAATATGACCTAAAATAAGTCCCTCACATCATAGGCTAGGTGGGTGGGTGACTTTAAAGGGTGTGGGACAAGCTTAGCTTGTCCCACAAGTCTCCAAAATAGCCTAGAAGGTCAAAATCCGAATTTCACAAGGAGATTGAGTACACACAACCCAAAACACATTAAACTCATCCTAAACCAACACACATAAAAGCTACCAACTCACATTTATTTCCCTTCTTTTAGTCACATCTTAATTAGCACTAGGTAAACACTTTTAAATTAGCTTAAGAGGGGTGCAAAACATAATTAATAAAAGTGACTCCACATGCACATAAAAATAAATAACTCACAATTAAATAAAAAAACAACAAGACAAAATTAAAACATTCCCAAGGTCACTTTTGAGGTCACCCCCAATGGGGACCTCCTAACAAACAACAACAACAACAACAACATATACGAAAACACGTGTTGCCATGGTGACTTGTTTGCCAATACTCAATATTCTCTCACTGTTGGTCTCCTATCCCCCTTTGGTTTATTGTGTTGCGAAACACCTGCAAAAGTCAAGACAATACCTTTCTGGCCTCGTGGCCATATTAACAACATCAAAATAATGAAATACATGCATATACATATCATCAATTATCGCAACTTAAACCAAGACAAGTAATTTGCCATTGTTCACAATTCCAATTATTTCAATTTCATTACTACATCAACTAGCAATAAGATCACGACATCAATTACATCATCAAGCATCATATAATTAGCAAAGTAAATGCATTAGTCCAATATAAATTCAAAATCAACAATTCGATATATCCAAATATGCATATAATCCATCCTGTAATCATGTCATTAGTCTAACATCCACACTTGTCTATAAATTAACTAATCAAAATAACAATGTCCATCTGTCAATATCTAAACCATGATAGAAATGTCCAAAATCTAATCTATAATGGCAGAATCATAATCATATAAATGTCAAAGAGGAGTGGGCACTACAAAGAGAATTAAATCTATTTTCATCTTAACACGAATTAGACCTCAAATATAACCCAAATCTAATTCCTAATTCATATATATAAACCACACAAGAAAATTAGAAAGAAAAACCAAATTACCTCATGCCACTCCTAAACACATTTCAAAACAAAATTCAAAATGGAAACAAGTAGTATCTATTTTATCCCCCACAAAAACCAATGAAAATGAAACATAGAAAAGGGTAGTATGACACAAAAAAGACTAAATGATGAAGGTGATTACGATTAACTTTCTTTTAACTCAAACCACCTAAGGGTTAAATTTGACGATCGTTTAAACGTTTTTGATTATTTTAGACATAAAATACATGTAAATATCGATATAACCACGACACGCAACTTACATATTTAAAACGTAACAAAGATTTTTATATAAAATTGTATATAAATTATAAATATATATTAAAAGATATAATTTATATAGAATAATTAATAAAAATAACATTGTTTTAAGTTTTTGAAAGCGATTTGAAAAATTACCATCATTCGAAAAGTTTGACAGACATAGGTGGCCGTCAAATTTAACCCGAAAGCCGCCTGACTCTACGTCCCGCAATGATATTGCAGATTGTCTCCATGTTAATAAGCGATTTTGAGATTCTTGTGCAAACCTTCAAAAGCCATCTCCACTTCCACGTCAGAAAATTTTGGACATTCTCACGGATCAGTGTGTGTTTCTATTTCGATTTGGTGGATCAGAACTTCAGACGACTCATTTGGGTGCTTGTTTTTTTCATCCTATACGTCTATGCATGGTTAAATTTGACAACCGTTTAGACGTTTTTGTGTGTCTGTTTCATCACGCCCCTCTACGCATGGGTTGAATTTGACGTCCGTTTATATTTTTGTAATATTAACCTAACAACCGTTTAGCCTTTTTGTGCTGTTTTATTTTGCCCTCCATACAGGGGTTGAATTTCACGACCATTTAAATGTTTTTGTGATCTTAGCCATACAAATCTTACAATTTTTAAAATAATCGTTGCATGTGACTTGCATATTTAAAATATGACTTTTTTATATAAAGTTATATGTAAATTATATTAGTACATATTAAATATAGCTAAATAAATACAAAATAATCTTTTATATATTTTATTAGTAAGGTATAAATAATATTGTTTTGTATTTTTGAAGGGTAATATTGGAAAATTATATTACCGTCACCCAAAAATTGTTGGATAGACATAAGTGTACATCAAATTTAACCCCTGCCTCCACGTGCTTGTTTTGTTGTTTTGAACATGACATCTATTGGTTTTTTCCCATTTTTGTTTTGGCACCATAAGTGCAAATTGCATTTGCGTGAATTATTATTTTTTGTTTATTAAAAAAATATTTTATATATTATTGTTTATTTTGTATTTATCTATTCAATTTTTAAGACAATGGTGTTGGGGAGGGATGATTTTTTCCACGTTGCATTATAAAATATGAAGGTGATTGTGTCATAGAATACAAGTTTTCATTATATAGGGTGTTATTTTAAAATTAATATTCTTGAATAGGATTTTACAATTTATAAGTTCTCATTTGTTAATGATGAGCAATCGATGTACGGGCTCAATTTTTTATGATTGTTTGGACCCTTTAAGCACAAATTGTACTCACGTGAATAGTCTGAGCGAGATCACAACTATATAGTGGAGCACATATACAATATATTTTCCCTCAAGGAGATGCATGTCATTCCTTCCCTAGTTGCATAGATAGTAGATATTATTTGCGTAGGAACAATTTGAGCCATGGGACATGCAAGTATTTAATTCCCACTTTTTTCTTTCCAACTCTCCTTTAGTTGTGTAAGGCCTAATTATTAGTAGCCCAAAGATGGCGAAGTAGTTAACAACCACGAGTAAGCGACCCTCCATATAGCTAAAGAAGACATGATACAACATTATTCTTAAGCTCAATATTATTTTTTATTAAGTTGCCTCATGCCGCTTTAGTATTTATTTCATCATGCCTACACACCGCCTACGAAAGATTCTCTCCTTGTTTTCTCGTAAAGAGTCTAGCTGGCGGTCACATGATAATCACTTAAAGAGGCGCCATCGACTTTGCAAATGCCCTAGTGGATCTAAATATAACATAGAGGTCCACAAGCCTAGGCGTAGGAGCTACGCACGCAAGTATAAAAACATCTTTGGAGTTTGAAGGTTCGTATGTTTTTTCCATTATTTGAGGGTTTAGTGTTGGTTATTTTTAGGTTTTCTGGATAGGGTGAAAAGCATTCCATTAATGTGTTTCTAACAATTGTTTATTCAAGGGGAAATGTCATTTTAACTAGGCATTCTTTAGGCGGCGGCGTAATTGTTACTTGCACTTCGGTTCTTAGAAAAACACTATGGTAGTCTCGACGAGCATCTGCAACTCATCATCCAACACCTCTTCCTTCCCCATTTTTGTTTCATCTTTCTGCAATTCATATTTATGTCCTTTCCTACCCCGCACGTTACCCCTTCATAAACTCTTCCCACTTTTCACTACATCCATCATTTTCTCCTATGACCCTCTCCCCCACTTGCCCCCTTCCTCAACTTTATTCGGACTTATGATAGACTCCCCCTTCTATCCCTTTTTACATTACCATTACACAAACCACGTGTAATTGCTAGTGTTAAACAAACATCACATTTTAAATTTAAAAAGAAAAAGAAGTATACCCACAGGGTTCTATAGTGAACTACCCTCCTCCATGATGGTGCACGCCTCTAAATCTGTAACCCTCATATCTCCTCATTTTACTATATAGAAATGAATTGATGTGGATTTCTATCTGTATCTGAAGCGGGTTCAATTGTCTCTGAGAAGAAACTACTGCATGCCACTGTTTTGATTGTTGTATGCAGAAGAAGGAGAAGAAAATTGAGGATTAGGAGAGGCTTCATTCGGGTGCAAGGTCTAGCTGTATTGATTATGCTTCTTCTGCTTCTGAGCACTTGTCCTACGTGCACTGTAACCTTTGCCACACAATGAATGCTGGATAAAAGTCTCGTCAAATAAGCTTGTCTCCTGGCTCATCTCCCATGCATTGATTCTCCATAGCCATCCTCCAGCAACTTTATTAACTCGTGTTCTGTAAAGAAGATGCCATTTCCACTTCCAGATAAAGGTCTCATAGTTCTTTGCGCAGTCCTCCCGATCATTATCCTTTACGCGCAATCCTTGCACAATACCCATGTCATTTTATCTTCCCCCACTTCATAAGTGTATTGTCCCCTTTGTCGTCCCTTCACGCAGTTACTCAATAACTGCAAATTCGTCTTCTTCTATTATCTTTTATACGATCTCCTCGTTGAAGGATTTGTGTTTCTTTTGCATCAGATCAAGCTGGTCATTCAAGGGAATATTGAATGACAAATGCTCTGAGAATAATTGTGATCTGCTATATTATTTCTTTTCATCTACTGTTCTCATAATAAAAAATTTATCCCCTTGCCACATTATAGTGGAGGAAAGTGATGACAGAGTATTGATAAGATTGATTGGAATTGTGTCATGCCTTCTCTCCTTCCACATGGAACAGACCATGGCAGACACCTCTTCTCTGCTTTGGTCTATGTTACACATTGTTGCGTTGTCTTCCTGCCAAATTTGTCGTGGCTTGATAATAGAGAGACACTTGTAGAACCAAAGATATCTCCTTGTAACAATGATTCCCCCAAAGTAATGCATAGAAGCTCAAAGCAATGCCATTTTAGAAACCATTTAAGTATGCTTTTGGCATTTAATTTTTGTTGTGCAGTCATTGAGATTAAATTGGTGTCTTATGCGGCTTGTGTAATAAACGGTCGCACCATTCTTAGTTCAAATTATTCCATCGTGCCTAGCTTTGTAAATACTACTTACTCTTAAAATAAAAAATTATGGGGAATAACATACACTTGTGCAAGAATATTCCATGTTCAGATTTTCTTATTGTCACTTTCATCCAATTCAATTGATTAAAATCCATGCTTTACCAAGTTCTCTTCTGTATTTTATGAAGTGTTCTTTTGTAAGCTCGCCATTTTTGTAAATACTACGTACTGTTAAAATAAAAAATTATGGGAAATAACATACACTTGTGCAAGAATATTCCATGTTCAGATTTTCTTATTGTCACTTTCATCCAATTCAATTGATTGAAATTCATGCTTCACCAAGTTCTCTCTTCCGCATTTTATGAAGTGTTCTTTTGTAAGCTCACCATATCCATCACGCACGTTCGTGATGGAGGGCAAAAAAATCAAACCGTCAACCTCCTCCAAACTATTCTTGCCACCCACCAATGCGCCACAACTAAATTTAGTGTATGGAAGTAAAAACTTAGTTCTATCATTGATTGCAAACTTGTGTGATCTTTAGGGTGCTCGGTTAGCATAGGCCTCTAACATAGGCCATGCTAAGACGAAGAACATTTAATTATGCCGAAAGCGTATTCCATTTTATAAAAGGGGGAGAGCTATCGATTGGGTTTGACATGGTCGTACAACCATATTGTTGAAAAATCGAATGGCCCAAGTACTTTTGAATCCAATGGCCTAGAAAACAGGGTTCGATATAATTACCCCAAAGCAGAGGTTAAATTTGACACCGTTTAGCAATGTAATGGTCATCATATAACAATATAATCAATATCTTTTGTAGTGTTAAAAATAAAAGAGACCAATCACAGACTAGATACTCATCCTAGAAGCCAGAATTCATTGTTTTAAATTTTTGTTTTTCAAAATGTTGGGTGGTATTGCAAAGAATTTTGTGGTTTTTTAGTGTTTAGATTTCGTAGTAAAGTGTGTGGGGGCACACGATTTGGTTTTTAAAACCAGCGGGCCGGTAAGTAGAATGGAGATATAACTGCATTGTTGGGCGTACATTTTCTAATGTTCAACATCATATAGTGTGTACATTTTCTCGTGTTCAACATCATTATTGCTGGAAATGGTTGCAACCAGGGAAATTGGTGATCTTAGACAGGCCTACTCTCCAAATATCAACACAAATTCCAAAGAAGGGAAAAAATTAACAAGTTTGGTCTCAAGTACCACCATTTTTTCCACTAGTGCCCCTTAAACAAGACTAAGGGATAGTTTATGCATATAATTACTCCTACATTTAATTAAGCATCATAAAATATAGTTAAATATAGTAAATAATGTTGATTACCTACTCAATCAAACATGTAAGGAAATAGGGGAAGAGAACACATGTTACCATGTTTATATGTTGTCACTATATATGTCATCGTAATTTGGGCACAAAAAGACGTATCCAAAATCAAGTCGCAATAGATATTTTGACTAAGTTGTGACACTTTTAACATCAAAATTTAAAAAAATAACACTAAATTTTTAAACTTACAGTTATGAAGTAAATCATACCTGCCTCATTTGCAATGACTGATATATTTCCTATGTTGTGTTTCAAGTCCATGATCCTACAGAGTTCTTCAACCGTGAACTTCACCTACGCAACACAATTTGCAATCATGTATTATCATTCCTACTAATTTATATTTAGTTTGAATCTCTTTTAAAATAGATAAAGTTTATTCGAGACATACTTGATCCAAAGATATTTAAATGTTGAAATATTTAAATCTTAAAATATCGGCTTTTATATTATAATCCTACGCTTATTACACCAAATCTCATTGGGGGAATTTATGACCATCAAGAAAGGAGTAATGGTGATTTCTTCAACAAGAAATGAAGGGCCCTCACGTAAAATTGTCGTAAATGTTGCGGTTTGGATTTTTAATATCGTTTGAGAGAATACCGATAGGGATTATGCTGCCACCTTTAAGTTGGGTAATGACAGTATTGTTGTTAAGGCATCATCTTTCTTCCTTCATGAGGGAGACACATTCGCATCGATATCCCAGGATTCGCTACTTCATCGATACGTGGACTTTGCCTATGCCAAAGAAGAGGGACTTTGTTTGTTGTAAGGTGAAAAGCGCATGGTTTGAATTGTGTTATTAAAGTTTTGTTGTGGAAGATATATTGCAAGCTCTTCGTGATTGGCTATTGAATGGACCTTACAGTTGTGAGTTTCAATAACATACAGTGAGAAATAAAGTTTTCATAATGGATCAACATTACAAGATACAATTTGATGCTTTTATTAGTTCGAATCTCTCTTTCAAATGGAAAATAAGAGCCTCCTCTCTCATTTGGTCAACTACTTGAAGGACTTGAATATCGATTACTTTATTGCACAAATTTTCTCATGTGCTTTCTCGATCTTGAAAATCATGAGGGATTCTTTGGGGTTTTCTTATCTTCCTTGAACATTCCTTTAATGCGTCCTTGCTGCCTAATCCTTCAGAATTAATTTCAGCTATTAGCTTGCCATCTTGACACACGCTTCCAAGGTGTGCTTCACCTACATCATTCACATCTACAAAAACTACGTGCCTCACAGCTAGATGCAAACAATATTTGTTTTTCCGAGAGCTATATAGAAACCCTAATCGCATTTGTGTATGAAACCCTTGCCCTTGGGTTTTAGGTCCAACCAACATATCCTTGTCTCTAAAGTCATTAAAACATGCGAGTGCATACTCCTTGCAAGGGTGTTTTTACCAACTCATGGAGTAGGCATGGAACATGCAGGTATTTAATTCTAGGGTATCCTTCACCTACATTGTCCACACGTAATAAAACTATGTGTCTCATGGCTAGAGATCATAAACCTTGTTCTTTTCCTTTAAAGCTACATAAAAATCCTTATCCCTACTTCGTAAGAAACCTCTAATTACAATTACGAATAGAACCCTTTTTGCATTTGTGTATATAAAGTAGAGCACATAACATATATTATTTGGGTAGGAATGATCTAAACTAAGGAATAGGTGTGGGACATGAAAGCACTTAATTCCCACAATTTTACCAAGTCATGGAATAGCCGTGAGACATGCAGGTATTTATTTCCCATGTTTTTATTTTAAAATACCTCTTTTGAATGAGAAATACAATACATTTTTTGCTCATATGTCTAGCCGTTAGAGTGGCTTAGTTATAAGTGATTATTTAAGAATCACCTATTCCCCTCAACATAATCAAGCTTGAAACTGAATAAAAATGTTTCTTGCGTTGTCCTCATTATTTTAATGCTTGATAACCCCGTTAACTATGCTCTAAATACATACTTTACTAACGCAAAGACAAAGAATTCCGATTTAACACTAAATTTCCTATCCCCCAAACATCTTATTCTAGCCACCCAAATCTTCAAATACCTGGTTTATTACGCCAAAGGTGTTTGCACTGCGGGAAAGCCACCCTCCCTCTGACACGACAACGACAGCGAGGGTCGAGATCGTCTTGTTGACGATGTACGGACAATCACAAGCCACACACATGGTGGCTATGGAATAGTTCGGTTGGCTTGTCGTGGAAAAGTTCAGTTGGTGTGTTGGAGCGTGGAATGTGGAAACACTCACGTCGATTGGCACGTGGAAATGGAAGAAATTCAACCAAAACTTAGAAACATGCCAAAGACAACGGTTTTTTCCATTTTTGGCAAATTTTCCCATTTTTGCAAGGTTGGTGAAAAAATCGCAAGAAGAGAAAAAATTGTCATTTTTGGAAAGGGTCCAGAAGATGTAGTAGCAAAAACTTGCACGTGCCATAACTTTCATTCCGTGGCTCCGTTTCAGGTGTCGTTTTCTCCAAAAGTGTATATTTTCTCGAGCTCTACGCATTGATGGCAATTTTTTTATTTTTTCATAAAATCTATTTTTTCACCTTTTTTGATGGTCCAGGAAGATGTAGTAGCAAAAACTTTCACGTGCCATAACTTTCATTCCGTGACTCCATTTCAAGTGTCATTTTCTCTAAAAGTTTATATTTTCTCAAGCTCTACACATTGATGGAATTTTTTTTCTTTTTTCATAAAATCCATTTTTGCACTGAGCTTTGATCGCATATAGACAAATTAGTAATTAAAAATACTAGATAGCTTTCCAAAACTCGACGAGTATTCTCCCATGCTCTGACTAATCGTCCCACCTGCCAGCTTGGCACAACCTTGCTTATTCAAATGTTCACTTCACATATCAACAAATGCATAGGTTTTTTTGTCAATATTTTAAGAGTTCTTTTTGTGTTTGCACTCCAATTTGCGCACCCTCAGACAAAAGACTGAAGGCTATCGTAAAGGTTCCAACAAAAAGAAAGCATTAATAGCAATGAAAGAAAACGTTGCAAATACACGGTTTTGACTGCAAATTTATGTTTTTAATGAAATTTGAGTATTTTTTAAGTTGTCGAGTATTCCCGAGTATTGGCTGAGATTTATGCAATGAGACATTTGCACATGCAGAATACTCCACCCCATCCGACAACTAATGGGACACCATTTGAACAAGTCCTAGCGTATGCACTCAACATGAGGATAAATCTAAAATATTTATATAGCTTGGAAATCATAAAATTTTATTATGCCGAAAGGCATTTGCACACACGGAATGCTCCGTCACTTCGGAAAATTACCTAAGCATGGATGCTAGAGATGATTTTAGTAAACCGATATATCGAATTTAGTTTATTAAATTCCATATTAAAAAAATAGTAAAAAAGAAATTCTCAATCAATTGATAAAATCTTACTTTCATTACTACGTCAATCCTTAAAGGGTGGTCCTACATCACATGTTTTCCCTACAATTACTCGAGCTTACAACTAAAAACATGCTTGAAAAGTGCTAGAGGAAGTACACAGTGCATTCTCGTCTAGCACAACATGCCTTTTCGACTTCAAATGCTTAACAACCTTGTGTTCAATTAGTCTTGTGTAAAGTTTCAGATTGCTTCCCCAATTTTGATTTCCCCACCTTCACACGTCCCCACCCTCATACCCCTTCTTCACCCATCTTCCTCTCGCATTGCTCTTTCCCTCCACTTTGACTTGGAGCTCACGGATTAAGTAACCAAGCAATGCATTGCAGGATATTAGATTTAAAAACACTTTCTATTTTAATTACAAGATAACGTTGAGGATGAAAGCTTGTGCACTTTGTCACTTCCAATGATAGCGTCGAAATGGAGGATGTACTGTGATCTAAGTGTAAGGGAGATTTGGGATTCATTTTTTAAGATCTCGATGTCACTAGGCTTGAAACAAAATTGTGAAGGAGTTGAACACATATTTTCCTCATTCGATCCTTCTTTGTGAAGGGTCAGGTCTGCTGAATTCAACATATCTTCTCCTTCAATGCAGCTCGATATCGAGGGTGTGTCATGATTCCTCCTCTCTATCAAAATTCCTCCCAAGTTTGGAGAAATCTCCTTATGAGTGTCACACTCGGCCTTGAACTCTAATGTTTGAAATGGAAATCAAGAATTTTGGGTTGCCTACCACTAATGAGGCTTCACGTACATGCTCCTATAATATTCTTCTTATCTCATCACCATCAAATACCCGATCAAATAGCTACTTTGATACCAAACATACAAGCTTAAACAAAGTTATATTATTCAGCATAACAAAAAGATAATAAGAAATTATTTACTATCAATTGCACATGAGTTGTAAATTATGTAGGAAGGGGTCTTAATATTGAATTTATGGACTTTGTTTTTATGTATTATGTTTTTCCTATGTGTTTTATGGTTTTGTCAAAAAATTAGGTGCCTATTTGTACTTTCACATTTCACATACATGTCATCATCACATTCCATGAGACCATTGATACATTTTTCCCAATAATTCACGTGCATTGGGTATGTTTCCACATGTAGCATACATATTGATTTAACAAATATTGAACTATAAATGTTAAATTCCAATTAAGCAACAACGAAGTAGATATGCAATAAAATACGAATTTGACACAAGCAAGTAAGCTATAAAAATGGAAACCCTAGTTGCAAAAAGGAAGACAAAATACTTAGCCAATTTGCAAATGATTCTCAAGATGTGCCGAGATGGAAAATTGTTGGAACATGAGGGAAGATTGTCATCGCAACCGAGCCTGAAATATGCAAAGATGTTAGGTATGTCGGGACTAGGGCGCTGGACAAGGTTAGGGGCTCTAGGGCGCATTCTAGCTAAGCACTAATGTCTAGATTCGAGAAAAATTGAAGTATAGGATGTCGGATGGGAAAGAAGGTGTGTAAGACCAAGAAGAAAACCATAAAGCAAGCAAAGAGGCCAAAGACAATGGTCAATTAGTACTTTTCTCACTTAGGAATCATATGAATAATGGTATGTGATCATGACCTATGACCTAGAAATATACCCAAAGTATGTGATTTAGTGTCTACATTTGCCCCCACTTTATGTTGTTGAGAGAATGCTTGATAACATAAAGTAGATAAGAGATGCGTACCTGATAACCATGTAGATCAATGGTGAAAAACATGTCGAGGAGACAAGAAAAAGCGTGGAGTGATAAAAATGAAGCATGGAAGCTAGAGAAGAGGAAGTGAAAATGACCCTAGGGGTGAAAGCGTATGTGTGATGTCGCATTGTACTGTTGTCAATGTCGCTTGATGCTTGATGATGTGATTGTTGCTTCCCATAAGGATGGACTTGCAAAAGAGAAGAGAAAACGAGTAGTCAAATATGTGTATATGAAAAATTCGATCCAAACATGTAAAAAGTGTGTAGAAAGTATGTAAAAATGTGAAAAGGAACATGTGCACTGATCCGTGATGAGTGAAAAGAGCAGAAATTATCTTGAAAATGCTTTGAAGAAGAACGATTTTTTTGGGTTATCTCATGCCAAGATTGAGTTTTTCGGCGATCTCTCACCAGCTACGCCAAATGCGAAGAAGTGTAGGGAGAAAGTGTTATCCATATTTCGCCCAGAGCTAAATATTGGATCGAAACCCACCCCACATAAAAAGAACCTCAGAGAACTCATTTTAATCTTGCAATTGGTTGCAAAAAAGATTCAGAATGAAGTGGGGGAGATGAAGAAAGAGCAAAGGATCCTGTACAGAAAGAAACGACTCACAGTCGCTTCTACGCCTTAAATTCATTCTGCAAGTTACAAGTAGACTCAACAATGGAATAGTAGGGTCAAACAAAAAGGGGAGATGTTACAGAGGAACCAGAAACTGGAAGAAGAAGAAACGACGAAGATTTGAAGTCCTCGGGTTCGAAACGGTTCAGAAAAGGTCCAAAAATGACTAAGTATGGAGGAGGCAGCTGGAAGAGACCATGTGTCCTAACAACGCTTCTCTCAAAGTGAATCCAAAGGGAGAGACTCAAACTTGCGCCAGCCCTCCACGTAACAAAATGGTCAAAAAGAGTCAAGGGGAAAAGAGGAAAAGCTTCAAAATTGGCTAAGTGTAGAAGTGTAAGCGGAGAGTGCCAAGTGTCAGCCTGACTCATTTCCAAGAGTTGGTCCAAAGGTGGAGACCCAAACAAGCACGAGCTCGCCGCGTAGCCCAAAAGCCTAAAAATGAGAGGAACAGTTGAAAAGTCCATAGAGTAGCGGAGGCACGCCAAGTGTCTTAAGGGTGTTGTTTCAAAGGTAAAATGGAGAAAAGGTTCCCGAGTGAGCACCAAAGTGACACGTGTCCCAAGGGAATGTGGGCAGTTGGGGAAAAAGTTGATTTTCGCCCCTTGTTACCTCAAAAGGGAGTAAAGTTGCAAAATGGCCCGAACTCGGCCCAGAAAAAGTCAGCACTTAGACCCGAGTCAAAGCCAAGGCGGGGAGTTGGGGAAAAAGTGAAAGTTTTCCTTTCGTTCAAAAGGCATAAAGGAAAAGTTGGAGCACATATCCCCAGCCAACCAAAGACTGCCACATGTCCCATATTAAAGAGGGGCTCGTTTTCAAACTGGTTTTCTTGCCCACTTGTACGAATTCAATACAAACTTTGAAGGGGCATATCTTTCGACTCGGGGCTCGAAATATTGTGAATCTGACACCATAGGAAAGATCTCGATCTCTTCTACGCCATGGGAGTCTCGAAACTTTAATTTTTAGGAAGTTAGGTGGGAGAAAAATGGACAAACGCCTTCGAGATTTCAATGCGGGATCATTAATCTCAACAACCAGATCAGATTCAATCTATTTCTACCTTTTCCTCTCCCTCCAAGACGCCGAACCAAGGATCGATGCAGTAAAGATAGATTTAGGGGATTTCATCAGAGGCATTAACAGTGGTGGTTGAGCTGCAACCTATTTTTCCCGCTTCTCTTTCTCCTTCTTCTCTCAGGCTGAATCTATAAAGATGGATGCAGGATTCATTGTAAAGGGTTGGATATTCTTAGTTTTGCAGGCTCCCTTCTCCTTCTAGAAAAGGATTTGTGGGGTTCAGGCCTTCCATTAAAATTGTAATATGTTTCTACCTTTTGGCTATTCTGTAATGAATTGTATCAATCTATAGAGTAATAAAATACGTTTGTGATTGATTTTAGATCCTTCTTGTTTCTTTTGCTTCTATCTGGTCTCTCATTACAGATCTAGCTATATGTGCTTGTTTATTGTATGCATTTTATTGGTTCGTGTCGAAGGTAAACTAAGTGTTCATCATTCCTTTGGTGCATCACCTGGTAGTTTAGTTATTTCTTATTTCCTGTATTCTTTTATCCCTGTCCCCTTGGCAAGTTTAGACTAGGTATAAGAAATAGATCCTCTGCAAATCCTCACGTATGCACCTGAACAGAGGAATAAGGAACCAACCTTCAATCTAGAGAGCTTTTCCATTTTTGCAAGGTCCCACACCTTGGGGAAAGTTCAATGTTATGCAATCACACCAAATGAGCCTGCCTTAGAAAAACAAACTTGTAGAACTCATTTGGGGGTGCTCTTATTTCACATAATAGCTTTTTGGCATGCCTGGTGAGACTAAGAAGTCTCCATCTTATTACAGTAGGAATTGATGTACACTTGCTGCGATTCTAGCTTTTAAGAAGCCTTAAAATTGTACATTTGGCGACTCTAAAAGAAACAAATCTACTGGTTTTAATAAAGACAAGTTTGGAGATTCATGAATCTCACCCGGTCTAGAGCAAGGAAAGAAGGTATATTTGAATACTTGCATCTATCCCCAGTGCGTAAAAGTGATGAATCGATTTAGGAACCCATTGGGATGTAGTATTTGGAGATGGTCATGCTAATCAATGTTGTGCGGCGAATGAGATAAAGCCTTGCACTCTAGATGTTTGATTCTTTATTATAAAGCATATAAATCATTATCATTATGTCCATTGATTCGATTATAGGCACAAAATGGAAGACCGGATATTTTCCAAGTCGATAAGGAGGATATGCATAAGTAGATGGCAAGTTGATTAATTAATAGGTTATGAGTTGTGGAAGAATATCTTGTTGCTTAGCGTTGAGATCAAACTTGAGAGATGTGGGAGTGGAAAGATTTGGGGTTCACTGATATGAGCACATGTAGAAGACATAAAATAAGGATGAGAAGAAGAACTAGCGTGAGCTTGAGAAGCATCCTTAAGATGTTGGATTTCAGATTTAAGAGATGTAATCGTTGATTTCATAGCCTAAAATTTGTCTTGAAATAAAGAATGTAAAGATTGAATGGCTTTGTAAATAGATAGATTAACATCGTAACTAGTGTCATCGGAGAAACGATCGAAGATAACACCGACTTGTGAAGGTGTCATTCTCGACAGGAACATACATAGTGTTTAGGATTTTTTGAAGATCGGCTTTACAAGATGGGTGCATTTGAAGAAATTAAAGCAAAGAGACTTGAGAGACCTTATGAGCCATGAGAGAATAAAAATGAGGATCCAAGAGTGTTCGAATGAGATGGGTTCACTAAATGATTTAACAAATATTGAAATATAAATTTTAAATTCTAATTAAGAAACAACGCAGTAGATATGCGATAAAATACATATTTGACACAAGCAAGTAAGCTAAAAAAATAGAACCCTAGTTGCAGAGGGAAGAAAAATTACTTAATTGATTTGCAAATGATCTTGAGGATGTTTCGAGCTAGAAAACTGCTTTGAACCGGAGGCAATATTGTCGCACTTGAGCCCAGAAAAATGAAGAGATGTTGAGCATGTCGGGACTAGGACACATGGACAGGGTCAAGGGCGTTGGCATCCTAGCTAGGCGTTATTGTCTTGACTCATAAAAACTAAAGTATAGGAGGTCGATTGGGAAAAAAGGTATGTAGGTCTAAGAAGAATACCAAAAAGCAAGCAAAGAGTCCAAAGACAGTGGTCAATTAGTACTTTTCTCGCTTAGGAATCATATGAATAGTGGTATGTGATTAGGACCTCGAAATATACCCAAAGTGCATGATTTAGTGTCTACACATATCTATCATGTTGTGCACAACTACGAAATCTGAAAAACAACCAATTTCAATTACGTTTTGAAGGATGTGGATGAGAGGACATTGGGAACGGTTGATGGGTTTGGTTTTAAACCTGCTAATTACATTTTTCGTAAAAGTTTCCAAATATTTAAAACTTTATCAAGAAAAACATCTTGTGCATGTCCTATAATGATTGCTCCATGAGATGATGTTTATATGAGACATTTTTTCAAACAATTTGCATACCTTTTGTATGCTTCCACATTTTGCATGCATGCATATAAGAGAAATGAAAACTATGATATTTGACAAAAATTGCTTTCAAATGTTCTTTGATGGATATGCAGACCCTGTTCTAAAGCTCCTATTTTGACACATGTTAGCAGGATGGTAGAAAAAATAAATTGATCGGATTGACAATTGATTATTTATTTTATGTTGTAAAAACTCCAATATGTTTTCAGTAGGCCTAGTTTATGTATATATAATCATCATTGTATTCCATGAGACTACATTTTGGAAACACATATTGTCAAACCATTTGTGTACCTTTTATAATCTTCAACATTTTGTATACATGATTGTGAGGGATTTGCAAAGATAACATCCAACAACAATCCACTTTTTCATTTGCATATACGTGAAAGTTACCAAGGTGTTTTTCTAAAAACCGGTTTGTGCATACCATGTAATCATCATAATCCACGATACTACATATTGCTTAAAATTTTCTTAAAGCCTCGTCACAAAAACCATTTTGTACATATCCTATAATCATACCAATACATGAAACTACATTGTTTTGAGATATTTTGTCAAACAATTCCCGTACCTTATATATGCTTACACATTTAATATACATATCTTTATAATTTATCGTGCATATTCATACCCTATTCTAAAGCTTCCACATTTTGCATTTATATCTACAAGGCATTTCCAACTGTATAAAATGTCAAGAATCCCCTTTCCATAATTCTTTAAGGGATGTTCATACCTAATTTTAAAGCTCCCATTTTGGCACAACTGAGAGATTTTTGGAAAAGGTTGTGATGTCCTACTTTACACCTGCCAAATGATTTTGTTGAAAACTTTCCAAGCTCGTTTCAACAACCCAACCTAGTTTCTATTGTTCATACTTTGTCCAAAACTCTTTTTGCCACACTGCACTGGGAGTATGTCGTAAAAGGTGTTCATTTATCATCATTTGTACCACTGGATTTGGAGAGCAACAAAGGGAAACTATAGCATAAGCAACAACTCAACCCAAATCTGTCTCTAGTATAAATGGGTGTGGTGTATCCCAAATGACACATTGCAGGGGATAAGTAAAACATGATAAAAATGCCATTCCATGGCTAAAACCAACAGATTCAAGCTCTAAATTTGGTGGATCTGAAAAGAATAGCAGCTCCAATGGAGCACAAGTTTTAGAATCTGGAACTTTCTACAACCCTTGATGGTGAACGAGAACCTACATGGTTTTAATAATGCTCCTAACCACCATCAGTCTGAATCGACTGATCTCAATTTAAGGTAAGTGTGAGATTACCACAAAAATTAAAAAAAACTACATGGTTTTAATAATGCTCCTAACCACCATCAGTCTGAATCAACTGATCTCAATTTAAGGTAAGTGTGAGACTGCCACAAAAAATTTGAAAAAACCTTAGCTAAATATGTTAAAGGAGAAAGATAAATCACACATGAATGCCACCACAAAACATATGAACTATGGGAGGAATACACATCATAATTGTAGTATTTCTTATGCGGCATTTTCACTCTAAACGAAACCCTAAATTTTAGAGAAATGAAAGATTTTGTGCAAAGGGTTCATTAACTAATGACACTAATCTCAAATTTATCACATGTTAATGGTGTTAATCTCAAATTTCCCAAATGTTCCACATCATAAATCTAATACACAAAATTAAATCAATCGGTTAAAATCTTGCAAATTAACAGCATTATCATCTATGCACCAAAGCACAGCCTATATCAAGTCAACAGACAATCTCTGGGCCAGATTTTCATTGTCTATTCGATATAATTGTCCAAGAATTCTAGTAAAATTGCATGGGGTTCACTAACTATAAGATGCTCAAACATCATACTTAATTTTTATTGTCCATAAGAATAAATTAAATTAGCTAGGGTTCTATTAAAAAAGGGTGAAGATAAAAATTACTTACCTCACATAAAAACATCATGGAATCAAGCAAATAAATAAACAGGAAGGGATGTATTCTACCTTGTCATGCCCTGCCCCTTAACCAGCCATGCAATGTAAACAATGTAAGGAAGAATGAAGCTGCATAATTAGTTGGGATGGAATGTGTTGTGTCTCACCTTGTGCTACCACTTAAACCAGACATAAAACCTCCCTTCCTTCTCTGTTATTTTTGATGTAAACACATCTAACCAAAAAATGATAATGATAATACCTTTAGTAATGGTTATAATTTATATAGCTAAGATACACACATAATGGAGGGTAAACTTTAATATTGTTTCATCCTAAGTTATGGCGAGGAATTTTTTTGAAATGATATGTGTGTCGAGTGACATATAACATAAGAGGGCTTCAATTGTAAAAACATAATAGTCACTTCATCAAAAAAATATAACTTTAATGTTACACACCTTACACTCTTTAAGAGTAGAAGCCTCAAGGAGGGGAATGTGAATATTAGGAGGGAATGGGCTCACCCCAAAATTTTCATGTCTAAATTTTAATCCAAAAGTAGCCTGAATTCCATGTTTCTTTATTATATCACATCTTCTAAGCAAACCTTCTTGTGAAATTTAAATAAAAAGGATTATTACCCTGCCCTTCCTCATGCAAATACAATTTCAAACCATGAACCTTACTTCATAAACCTCAAAAAAATTGGAAACCCATCAAGATAACCAAAGCAACAATTCTTACCTTAAATTAAAACAAAAGGTTGAGCGAAGGAGAATTACCTCTCTGTCCCACCCCAATGAACAATTTGTTCCACCCCAAGGTATATTTAGAACCTTTACTGCTTTGTCAACGATGCATAGAAAATGTCCAAATTTATAGGTCTAAAATTCTCACGACATGTCAAACATAATGGATACTCGGTAACGACAATTGGGACAACCCCTCGTTTCAACCAGTGTTGTAGACATTCCAAACAACTATGATAAAATGGTACTGTGGCTATGAAAAAGTAAAGGAAATGTTTGTACAAATTACAATCAATGTTGTGAGGTTGTCCAAATCCTAACCGAATGAAATATTCCACTAATCCTCCTCATTGGTCCATCTCCAACACAACTATTCTTGATTTGTTCTCACTATGCCTCATCTTTTTGCATACTTGGCAATTTTAGTTTTAGGGTTACGGATCGGTTATATGCTAGGATTTTGTAAATGCAAAACTTCTAGTCGTAGTAGGTACTTTAGTAATAAAAATGTGAACATGTGCCACAATCACATTTGACTTTGGTATAAAATGTCATCCTGTAACAATGAGAATGAGCAATAATGATTTAAATTTCTACGTAGCTTGTGTAGACAACCGAGAAAGAGCCCCGACAATAAACATCAAGGCAACCAAAATTTGATGTTTTTTAGCAAAGACAACTCAGTAGTGAACGCCTATCGGCTAATAAAACTCAAGTATAAAAATTGGGTGAGTTATAAGTAAAAAGTAGTTCCGTACTCACAAATAACCAAGTAAAGTTTTATATTTTGGTTTTGTTTACCTCGATAAAATGGCGAGATACAATTTTTTACGAATGCCCTAACCCTAGCCAAATAAGTGTAGAGACTAGAGGTGGGGTTGTTTTTCTAGGCAATGGTGGAATGAGAAAACGAGTGGGGGTATAAATTTTTGGGCCTGGTTTTGAACTCAATCTTGGCTTAGATACGATTGGGATTAGGAACAACAAGTATGTTGAGATTAAATCCCCCTGGACTTTATGGTGTGGATCCTCTCATGAATTCTTCACAAGTCCTTATTTGCTCATTAGGTGGCTCAACTTTTTGCATCCATCTCCCATGCCTCGGCTCTATCTCGACGGTGGGTAAATGGCAGAGATTTTGGGATGCCTCCACCGAAGGCATCAATGGCGACATTCATGGGAGGGCCAATACCATCAATATTGATGGTAGTTCTAATATTATTGGGGATGAAGGTGACGATGTGGCTAAGTTTGAGACTACTATGTGTCTATTACGTTTCCCCTTAAATAAAGATGAACATGGAGTTGGGACTCGGCTTTGTGTACATCCCCCCGAAACCCTAGCTTTGGAGGCTCGGCTCAACTAAATGACTGGATACCCGATTGCATTAACCCGATCTCACAAAACACCCGGACGACCATGATTTGCTCCAAGTCCTAGTACACACCCGAGAGGTAACTCATTATAGATTCAAATACATCAATTGGCTCGATATATGGATTTGAAATTTATTATTTCTCAAAAATTGTGCATTAAGATGGAGCATTTTGGGCTAGGGTATGCTGGAAAATCACTTGTAGACACATATATGCTCCTCTCCTATGGGATAATTTGTGATTCTATGATTAATATGACCGGCTTGTTTTGGGGAGGAGCTAAAGAATGAAACTCTACTCCCCTTCGGGAGGCACTCTTTAAAAACACCTCTTCCTCGAAATTGCTAGGAGCACCACCGACCGCACTTACATTGTTGAGCAATCCTCTGAGGTCCCAACCATGGACATACAGATGCCCAATCTCCCCCTTCACTTTGACTTTGTTGTGGAGGAAATTAGAAACATACTAGGGAGATTCATCAAAATGGACAAATGGAGGATGCGGAGCGGTATGCTTACTTATGTCGAGGATTTGCGTGGAAGTGGATCATAGCAAGGGTTTATCGGATCAAATGACCCTCAAGATGGGAGATACAAGCTATTCTCAAATCATTGATTATGAAAATACTGATTTTAGATGTAGAAATTTTAGGGCACCGGGTCAACTCCATGCCACTTATGCTCAGAAGAAAACTTAGGCTCCTCAGAAAAAGGGATCCTCTCCCAAGTATTGGAGCCCACCGGATCTAGATGAAGATGAGGTTCTGACACTTTGAAGCTCATACAAATGCTAACACAACACCTCTAGTTTTATCCACCGTTACAATCACATTGCAGTTATTATCCCTCCACTTCATCTTTAGCTCCTCCTGATTCAGCCCCTCCCAAAGAGGGTGGGCAACCAATGGCTATTACTCCCACTTTGGAAGGATCTTCTCAGGCACTTAAAATACCCCATGAATCTGATCACTCGACTCAGATAAGGAGGGCACCCACCTCTTGAGCAATCTTCACCCTTGGAATTGATGGAGTACAATCCTCTCATATCAACGATGCTTCCGCATGGGTAATGATAATTAGTGCAGTCAAAGAAAGGAAAGAAGGGTAGGTATTGAACCTATCCCCTTCCTTCTCTCATTGTTTTCCTACATCTCTTCTTCCTTTTTGGTCTCGTAGCCTTTTCAGGCTACATCTCCCTCTTCTCCTTTCCTTCTCTCACCGCTTAGGGCAATTGTTGTGCTAGTTTTTCTTCTTTTTCTTGAGGCCGCAGACTTGCTCCTCTTGTTTTCTTTTGGCTCTCCTTTGCTTCCGTTATTCTTTGTTCTAGGCCTTCTTGGTCCTTTGATCACTTTTTTGTTGGGATGCTTCCCATTTATGCTTCATTGTTTTATTTGGCCTCTCGGGGCCTTTGTAATAGGTTGCGGGTCTTATCAAAACCCCCACTTTACCCTTTTTCCAAAAAAACCAAGTAAAGTTTTATAACACAACTACTTTATCTTACATTTCTAAATGATCAATTAATTTATTCTTACCTATCTGGAATCAATTAAGTAATAATCTTACAATCCCTTATGAGACTTTGTTGGCTAAAGTGGGTACTTTCTCGATGGAAGCATCAACAATAACTCGGTTGTTAAGTTATCTGAAAAAGGTTGAAAGCATGGATAATCATCGCTGACCCAAAATGGTTGTGGAGGAAAAATTACAGTGTAGAAAGAAAACTTGGATGAAGCAGAACAACAAATGGATGCACAAATGGGGCATCAACTTTCAGGAGTGTCCTAACAACAATAGGGAAATTAAAAACTATGTGATAGAAAAATTTAGGATTGTCATGTGGACATGAGAAAGATTGGTTGAAAGGAAACATATTACATCAAAGAATTTAACCCGCTTGGGAGCATGATGGAAAATCTTACATAGGGACAACTATCAAGGGTAAAGCAAGGAATTTAGTGGCTCAACCTGAAGACCGGATCACATCACCTTCGATGTGAAACCAGTAGATGGACTAACCCAAGGAGGATTGGGAAAGTAGAAATTTTCTTTTCTGTAGCAAAGGGGTGGTAGAGACAGAATGATACTTCATCATGGAGTGTTCAACTTATGATGATATTTGTATCCAGTATGAAAACAAATTGAAGGTGGACATATTAAATGAGTTATTCGAAGAAACAAGACTTGAAAAGATTGCGCGGGTTTTGTACTCAAGATTCACAGTAGAAGATATGATATTGAAGAGAGTCTCGAAATCATCGTAAAATCTCATATTTTGGTCCCATAGGCTCTTCGAGTCTTGTGGACATCATTAACATCTTTCATTTCATTTCGTTTCTTCATATCTATTTGAGTTTTGTTCACCTTGTGTTGTACATGAGAGAATTTTTGGAAATAAAATTACAAACATAAATATGGCTCCCAAAATGTTGATGTGCCCTATATATTAATAATAATATTTAATGTTGTCAAATTTGTTGCAACTCTTACAATACGTGTTGAAATTTATTCTTATTATACCATATTTTCTGTATTGAATTATTTCTTATTTTCGTTGTGTTTAGATTTTTTTAATGTATTAGTTTAACACTTATATTATTAAAACACGATCTTGTAATTGTAGTAATCACATAAAGTTATAAAGAAATTAAAAAGCGCAGGCTTTCTAGATACATATATTTATCAACAATACTTTAATTTATTGAATTTAAAATTTAAAGTTATCAAATTTTTGTGACCTTTACAATATGGTCGAAATAAATTCTTCGTATAATTTGTTCTTTGTTTTATGAAGCATTTTCTATTTTCATTGTGTCTACAATTTTTTTCCTACATCAATTCAATGTTTATTATTAAACCATATAATAATGTAATTACAAAGTAATCCCAAAAAGTTAGAAATCTGTGTGACTCTTTAGGTTTTGTTAAGACGGATTTAATACTCAACAATTGTTTGTATCAATTATTAATATCTAAGTTTCAATGTTTGTTATGAAACCATATAATAATGTAATTGCATTAATCCCAAAAAATTACAAAGCCATTAAAACAATGTTTTTAGGTTGAAATCTATTAAAATATAATTAATACTCATTAATAATTTGTATCGAATATTTAATATTTAGTTTGTAATGATGCATTTATGATTTAATTTTAATTTTAATATTTAGTGTGCGTCGTCGAAGATGTCCAAATGGAACATGAATCATCTAGAACAAATATGTTAAAAGGAAATAAATAAGTAAGGTTTTCAAATTTTGTCATAATAGACATGAAGATTTGATGGAGGAAGATGGGTTTGAGCTGATGGGAGCTTGTAATTGGGATGATCGTCTTCTTGGATTCGATTGTAGGAACTCCCTTTGAATCCACTCATGTTTTTCTCACATGTTACCATATGTGAGAGGCTCTAATGGGAATATAATTAATGGAGAAAATATGTACGCCCAGAGCTTTTGTGTGCTCACTTACCCTTTGAAATCAAGTTAAAACATTGTTGTTATCAAAATTATGGGCAAATAATAGTTTCCTAAAAAATCTTGTCATATAATTAGAGGCCAATGAAATGACAACTCCATATAATTTCATTTCCTTAAATTTGAATAATTGCTCCAAACACTTTCAGGTCTCATGTTTGAATGACAATTAGTATCGTTGATAACCTCGATAACAATGAAACATTTGTCATTTGTTGTTCGAATGAAGAATGATGGTATATACGATATGGACTTTTGATCTCAATGCCAAAAAAAATTACATATGTCATTTGCGTAGTCCACTCCTCCATCCTCCTTCAAATGGTTCACTCAAATGACATGTAGACCATATGTGACTTACGAGAATAAAGAAGAGAATTAAAGATGACGGAGCTGACATTTGAGTTGTTAGGGGGTTTCAACTGAGTTGATCATATCCATTAGCTTCGTTGGTTGTATCCTCTTCGAATCCTCTCGTGTTGTGGGTGCCTCGTGTCAAGCATGGCATGATTTGTTTAAAGAATAGTCAAAGGAGGAAATTTTGAAGCCTTTTGCTATAATTTTTTTCACCTTCTATTTTCGAATGCCCCAAAAAGTTGTCGCTTCTTTCTTAAACATATCAACAGAATCACAATAAATGACATTAACATGAAATTGAAGAATCATGTCAATCGGTGGCATTTAAGTTCCCAAGAATAATGCTCGGTCATAAGAAAAGTAAACAAAACTATTTCTACCGAGAAATGAGATAGTAATAAGAACAATGTTAGTTTGTGTGTTAAAACGTCGGCATTAAAAATGTTATTAGCAAAAATTGGGCTTAGGCATTGGGAGTATTCAACGACAAGAGATAACTTTCAAAGTTGTTTCTAGAGTATGTTGCCTCGAGTATTTTCTCCTCACATCATGTTTCTCATTCAAACAACTCACACAAATGACACATGTTCCATATGTGATTGTATTAAATAAAAAGATGATCTCCTACTTTCCCTTCAATATTTTGCCTCCCCTATAATTCTCCTTCCTTTATCTCCTTCTTCATCACCTTGTTTCCTCCTATAATGTTTCTCCTTTACTCCTCCCTATTAGTATATCCATTGTATTGCTCTCATGTAATTGCTAGTAATGTAGATCCCCTAATAATATAGCTAAGATCGATATCATTTATCAACCAATAAAAACACCATAAAAAATAATATATATTTTAATTAATATAAAATGTGAATTATCCAATCTATACTACTTGGAATGTAGATATAAATATGTCTAAATTAAAATATTTGCTGATTTATTTTAGTTGTATTTATATTACTTTCTATGTTTATACTAGCATACCTATCTTAAATAAATCTATGTAAAATATGTTGAGAGATATCATTCTCAAGGTGCCTATTCCACTTATGTCACAAATCTAATATAGGTGCCTTGAGAATGATACCTCTCGACATATTTTACATAGATTTATTTAAGATAGGTATGCTTAGTAAAGATGTACAAATATTGCATTTTCCTTTATTAAATGATACATGAAACACTTCATAAATGATATTAGATTTTAGACATAAGTGGAATATGCAGCTTGAGAATGATACCTCTTGGCATATTTTGCATAGATTTTATTCAAGGTAGGTATGCTAAGCAAAGCACCTACGGATCTTGTATTTTCCTTTATTAAATGATATGAAACACTTCATAAAATTTAAATGTGTAATATAATATATGAGACTTAGTGAGAGTAAGAGAATTATTTGAAAATTAAAATGTGACATGCACATCACTTAAAATGATAAATTCATAGAATGATGTGTGTGCAATACTGAGATACCACTATTTATTTTTAAGGACTTGATCTCTCTTCCTCAGCCTTCTATTTGAAAATTTCTTTTCCATTTTTCATCTTTTCATAACAGATTATATGTGGATGGAGGGAATGTTACGAGACCTTCCAATGAATTTACACGAGATATAACCAAAAATGTTAATCCCATTCTTTCCTTTTGTTCTATATCAACTGTAGCTTTTGAAAGAGTCATATCTCATGGCTTGTGTATTATCAATTCCCAACCCAATTGTAAGTGTAATTGTGTAATTGGAACTATATGTGGATTTTTATCTTCAAATGGTATTCTAGAGCAACTATCAAATTCAACCATAATATATAGTGGTGAATACTTTGGTGGGCCACTCCTTGGTTTGTATATTATTCTTTGAATATAACTTAGAGCTCCATTTGCAAGACCCGCTTCTATCCAAAGATTTGTGATTAAAATGACCCTCGCATCATTGGCAATTAATTATTCAACATTAATCTCATCATTTTGATCCCCAGTTGATGCATTAGTAATACCTATTTTGATATACCTATAATTTAAATTATAAATTAGTTACATTCATAAAATAATAATACTATACAAAACATATTGGTGAAAGTTGTTAACATACCTGAATGTTTTGTTGGTGTGGGTCTTTACGAGGATTCCAGACATGAACATTGGAATGGAAGTATTTCTCACGGCTTTTTTCCATTCATAACCATTTGTCCAATCAAGATTGTCCATATTCGGTGCTCCTTACACCATATGAATTCATGTAGATCCAGAGAACCTCTATGTTATCATTCATATCTAGACCAATAATCTTTAACTTTCATTCCTTTTTGCAATATCTCCTTTCGAGAAAAGGGTATGTCATAGGTGCATGTAGTGTGCCACTATATGAGGATAATCAATTATGTTTTGTCTCTCCCCCAATTTAGGGCTTCTCACCGATTATTTGATGATATTCCCGACATTAGCACATGCAAATTAGACTAATACATATTATCTACACTCAAAGTGAAGAAAATGGTAGGTGAACCAGTTTGATGCAACATGTCAATCAAATTACCACAAAAATTTTCCCATTAGGACCTTGTTCCTCTCAATGTGGTTCTAAATTGCATCAAATGATCACTTAGATGGGAGTGATGCACATTGTCCACATGTTCACATAACTCATTGATTATGACTATCAAATCTTGAAGGATTTTTTTACAAACACCGCAGAAGAATTTTGTGCACAATGTCTCATGATCATGTTCATCATGTAATATTTTAAATGTGGGTGTCATCCAAATTGATGATCCCTATATCGAAACAAATGTTTTACAAGCTCATGTAAATGTACCATCTTCAAGCATGGTTTTAGCCAATCACATCTTCAATTGGGAAAAAATGTTGGGAATGCCATATAAAGTAAGCCTAATGTGACACACACATTGATAGGAGAGCCCCAATCCCAAACCAATTAATCAGTTCTCTATGTTCGGCATCATGGTTATTTACCCATGCATGGATTAGTTCCATTTCTCTTATGGCATTCAATGGTTTGGAGGCCATTGATGTTGTGTGATTAATAATATTTCCTTCATCCATCTCCATGACCGGACCTCAAACCATACCTAAATATACAAACAAAACAATTATAAATATTTGTAAGTTTCCCATTATAAAAAAATTTCAAATCTTTAAATAACTACAATTTATCTATTAAATATTCTAATATAGTTCTATATATAATAAATAGTAAAAATAGGTATTTATAACTACTATTAAATATTAGGTATATCGAGATTAAACATTTTTGTATATATTATATTAATCAGATTTAAGATATATATTTTACTATAGGCATTATATATATATATATATATATATATATATATATATATATATATATATATATATATTTATTTTAATTATTTAATGATTTAATCATAATTATATTTATAATTGTAAATATAATTCTACTATATAATGCTTATTTATTATATAGTTATTATATATTATTTATAATATATAATATATAGGTATTATATTAGTATAATAATATTTAAATTAGTTAATATATTTATAATTATGCTTAATTTAATTAATTATATATTATTATGTGTATAATAATATATATCTTATATTTAGCCAAGTATTAAATAGGTAGACTATGTGGCATATATAAATAAACATATATTATAAGTATACTACTATAATTTATTAAATATTTATTAGAGAATGTCTCATAATATATTTATTTAATTTTTAGTATATATGGTATAATAATACAAACAATACACGAACTATTAATATGACTTGCCATGAATAATTAATATAACTTGTACCACTTTAAGTTTTAACCTAAATATGAGTAAGTAAAAATCAGGTGTAATGGAAATCAAACAAAAAAATCAATAACATGAATATTTCAATGTAGAAAAACAAAATAAAACTTACCGCACTTAATCTCGAAATGAAAACCCTAACAAATCTCAAACCGCTTTTTTGCGAATGACTTGGAAACCTAACAAATTTCAAGAATGGATAGATAGTTTTTGTCCTCGCTAATTTCTTATATATACATATTTTTTTATTTAATGTTTAATTTTGTATAAGTTGGCCATAAAATGAACAACTCACGCCATTACCAATACCACTATAGGATGTCGCTTGGCATAATGAGCGTCTTTACACAAATTTGCATGATCCACCTTTGCGGATACAACAAGAGTCGTCTAATCACAAAGAGGATACAAATACAATTCCCCTTCTTATGATACTAGTTCGATGAACAGTTGATGCCCTAACTAAGCCTTTTGTGGTTATCTACACTTCTCCACAACATACATAATGGAAATTTATGTATCTCCCTTGTGTTTCACACATTATGCTTCCACAATTACTTGAGTGTAACCTTGTGTCCCTCCCTTCGCTACTTGAGGTTGATACAAGTAACTCTCATAGTAAGAGCTTTGATTTTACTACTTATTATGACTATCATCGTTATATTGGTCACTTCACTGATCAATGTATCATGCTTCGCCACATCATCCAAGATCTTATATACTTGAATGTAATTAAATAAGACGAGCCCACTGAATCTTGATCATGCTCCACTTCCAAATCTCAACACTGAAAATTCTACTTTCAAAGTGCCCAATGTTCATCATATTATATCACATCAATCTAATTACAATCACTATTGCAAAAACTAATATCGATATCAATCAATTGTAATATTTTTACGACATGGTATTCTAATAAAGAATCTCAATTCAAGGTCTTCTACTTCACACACTCCTCATACATCTCCATCCTCCTTTCATTCCTCTCCTATAGCCATTACCACTAGCGTGGCCCTTGCATTTTAACGACTTTCCTCTACATAATCGAGGCATGTGTCTTCCTCCCCTCCATCGCTGTTTTTCCTCCTTCGAAATTTGTCATTGGATAGTTCAATGTTACTCCTCTCTTCCGTACATAGTTCACTTTGAAAATACAAAAATATATGCATAATCTCCAAATACAAAAATATTGATATATTTGTAAAAACAAAAAATTATGACCTGACATTTCGCTCAAGTTGTTCGCACTTTACATTATACATGTTGTCTATCACTTTAATTTAATAGACAACATGCTTCTTTACTCTTTACACACATGCATTCACAAGGTATTTTGAGCATGATGCAAGACACACATAAAGCATCACGTGATGGTAGATGTTGGTTGGATTCTTTACCCAAACTTCCTACTCATCCGGGGCATCTATTTTAGATTTAATTCAAGTGCTATTATTTTATTATAGTTCTTTGTTCACATCCTCATCATGCTTGATTATAACTATTGTGTATATGTTAGCTTTTGAACTAACATGGCTAACACATGTGTTTTGTGCAACATTGACATCTCTTGTTTTGTATATTTCACCTATATCGACTACGCTATCATGTTTTGACAACTGTTATTTCATGCATACTTAATTTTGTGTGTGCGTATTATTGTTTGTTTGCTTTCACTTGCTTGCATGACCAGGGAAATTTTTAGTGGCAAATTTTCGTAATCTCGCGAAAATCGAGGATTATGGAAATTCAAATTGGCAAATATTATGTGATTTGTAGCAGACTTATTCACCAAAAAAATCAACTGACATGTCCCTTATACTATTCATTTCACCTAGATTTTACACATATAGAGATCTTATGAATGCAATTCACCACCATTTCAAATCATTTTGTGCGTATATTCGCTGAAGTAAACATAAGCAACCTATTAGCCATCCAACTCGAGTCGTCCAACCCTAAGTCATCCAACCTTGAGTCATCTAACCCCTAACTTGTCCAACCCCTAACTTGTCCAACCCCTTAGCAGTCCAACCACGAGCCGTCCCAACCTCGTAATATCCCCTTCCCATTTGAAGACCTTTGGCCTATTTTTTCAACCCGACGGCCAAAGGAAAAATATAAGGGTGACTTAAGTTATATTTAATTATTATAAAGTGCCATTAATAAAAGAAAAAATATATAGAGCACTTATAATAATTTATATGACTTAATAATTATTAAATCTAGGATGGAAAAGGCTCAAATATAAATTGTTATCCATCCTAGGTGAAAAGGTGACTTGCCTTAGAAAGGGGAATGAGAACATAGAAAGGATAAATGCCCATTTTACTATGTATTTCCCCTAGAAAAATGTGACTTGCATTAGGAGGGAAAAAGTTGTTGGGAAAAGCATTTAATATGGGAAAATATTAAATGCTTGCATAGGGAAAATCCTTGTGAACTAATTGGATATTGTAGAGGTTGTTTTGGGTCTCTTCTTCCTTTATAAGGAGAAGTCAACTTGAGGGAAGGGATTGCATAACCATTTGATATTTTCTAATTTGTGTCTTAAGCTTGTAGCTTTTGCATACATACTTGGATTTTCTTTAGCTTGTGGAGTAAGATCCCATAAGGACCCTAGCTTCGGTGGTGAGAGATCCATTCCTAGCTAGTAGGGCACTCTTCGGTGGTGAAAGATCCACCCTAGTTTGTCATTATTGGAGTTGATTCAGGGCTGATTTGTTTGGGAATCAAAGTAGCTTGTTTTCTTAATTTTTGGAGCTGATTTGATGCCCTAAATGTGTTGGGTGACCTACTTTTTAGGGAAAAATTAGGGTTTTGTGTTTGTTGTGTGAAAACTAATTTTGGAATATTATTCTTCATATTTTTGTGGCCCAAGATCCAAAGTTTCAGCTCATTTGGACTTCTCTAGCAAAAGATATGAATTTTTGAAGTTATGTTGCAGACAGGGTTTTTAAATAATTTATTGCAGCCTTGTTTACATCTGAAATCTGCAATTTTATACATATTTGGGCTTTATAAATTAGTGGTACTAGATTTGAGTGGAAAGATATAAATTTAGAGGTTGATTGGTGTGGGTTTTCCACTTAACCCAAGTCACATTTCCTTATTTAATTCAGATCTGTGTGATACTTGTTTGGTATTTTGTCTACAAGTTGCATTTAAAGTTGGGATTGCCTAAAATCCGTGTAGGGGCTAAAATATGTCCATTGGGGACATTACAAACCCCTCATATGTCCAACCCATCAGTCATCTAACCCCTCAACCATCTAACTCCTTAGTCGTCCAGCTTCTCAGCTGTGAGCATTCCAATCCCTCAGTCGTTCAAACCTTTATCATCCAACCACAGAGCAATATAAGCCTTTTCCGTCCAACCCTTTACCGTGCAACCACTATCATCTAACCTTAAACCATCCAATATCAGATCCTTCGAACATAATAGTCATCCCTCAGTAGTCATGGATACTAGAAATCAGGGTAAGAAGGTTACTAATTCAGCTAGTTCAAAAAGGGTGCAAATACTTTACTTGGCTATTTTGGAAAATCACAAAAATGAAGGGGTTTCGCATCAGCTGAAAATATCGGTATGTGGCATGTGTTATTTACAAGTTATTTAATCTTACAGTATTTAATAATTATGTTTTTCATACTGCTCTTGGAACTCTTTGTATTGTGTAAAAATTTAACTATAGATAAAATTAATACTATATTTGTAACAATTTTATAGAATTATATGTAGACATTTCATAAATTCCTTCACAAAATAATCAATTTAAAGATATCAATGATCCATTATATGTTGAGGAAAACATTATGTCCCTTGATGACATAGAAGTACAAGAAAATTCATCGAATTCTCATGATACACCAGCAGAGGAAGCTTCTACTCCAAGGTCTATTTCGAGAAAAAGGAGACATGAGAATCAAGATATTCCTACTGAGAGCCCAGATGTAGAAGTTGAACCCCAAGAAAAAAAAAAAAAAAAAATGTCAAAAGAAAGAGGACAAACTAGACAATTGGAAGGAAATTCCAGTTCGAATGGGCTGCAAAATATCCGTTTATTGAACCTGTGTACACTGAAAATGGTAATGATGTTCCAACACAATGTCGATGCAAAATATGTGGTTGGAAACAGGGAAGGATCACATGATGCAACTCAAACTGGACATAATTGAAAAGCATTGTGGGAAAATATACATTTCCCAAAAGCAAAAGGATGGCAACATAGTCAGAACACATAAATGGAAAGATGCAAAAGAGTGTCTACATGTCAAATACACAGAAGAATATGAAAAGGAACAAAAACGTATGAAATATGTGAATGAAAAAGGTGGGACCATAGTAGAAAGATTGAGCAAAGCTTTGGAGGCAGAAATGCATGCAAAAAGTATTCAGTTTGCTACCATATTCCATATAATTGAAAAGGGGAAGACCGATGTTAGATTTCGAGAAAATAAAATTATGTATCAGGTTATTGGTCTACAAAACATTCCTCAATCTCATTGGTTAGATACTGGGGTTGGGAAATTGCAAAATGTCTATCTCTAGTAGAAAAGGAGGATCTGAAACTGTGTGTTCAAAAGGCTAAGTATATTTCCCTTTCAATAGATGAGGTTATTGTAGTTGATAATACTTCATGGATTTGTATTCATGTTTACACATTTGCTAATGAAATAAGAACTCCACACCTCTTAGCAATTCATAAAATGACTGAGAATTGCAATTCTAAAAATATTTATAAATTGGTGGTCTCAAATCTGAAGGATGTCACGAATGGATGACTTTGCCATTGCAACAAAATTAGTTTGTGTCGGAACCGATGGTGCAACTGTAATGCAGGGAGCCAGAAATGGTCTCTGTGTTAGACTTCAAACAACTATTGCTTTGTATATGGTTGTTTTCCATTGTATGGCTCACAGAATGAATCTGGCTTACAAAATTGTGAGCACATTTGAAAATGTAGCTAGAGTGGAGGAATTGATACATGATTTGCATGCTTATTATTCTAGCAGTCCAAAGAGATTTTTGGAATTTCAGAAATTTGCAATTGGACTGACAGAGGGAAAAAAAGATTCTCAAAGATGTAGATACCAAATGGATATCTATGTATGAACCTGCATGTAGAATATTTGATGAATATCCTTCATTGACAGGATTTATGTATAAATACCGCAGGGATGTAGATAAAGCTAAAGATCTATTGTGTCGTCTAACAGACATAAAAACTTTACTCACACTCTGTGGTATTTTTCCCATGTTGAGGGAGCTTAATATCTTAATGAAGCATGCACAAGATCGTTCTTTCTACATAACAGACTTCATAAGACTCAGAAGACGTGTGTGTTGGAGTCTCAAAATTTTATATATTTCTGATGGGAGTTTTCAGGGTGTTGCTTTTGAAAACTGGAATGCATTGACAGATTTGAAAAATCCTAGGTGCTTCTTAAAATACAATATACATGATCATCTGTGTATAACAACACATGGAAAAGAGATTCCACTTCATACGTTCCAAAAAAGAGTTGATATGGTTGTCTCATAAATAGAAGAAGTAAGAGTGACACAGAATTTATATGATGCAATATTAATGGAAACCAGGAATAAGTTGAGAAAGATCTCTGAATCGTTAGCTAAAGAGTTCTGCAAATATTCAAAAATGATAAAATACTTGAAGCAATGGGAGTTGTAAATCTGCAGTTTTGGAATTTGTCTAGCAAGAAAACCTTATACATCTATCAATCCTTTATTTTTCAAAAACATGAGTGATATAACTGAACATTTCTCTAAGACTGAAGAGATAAACGAAGTTTCTATAGAAGGTATTTTACAAAGAAAAATACTTAGTTCCCAGGTCATGGATTTTGCTAATACTATGATATGACAAGTTCAACTTCTAAAAACCCACAATATTATGTGAGCCATCAAAAGGATTTGGAAGGATATTTGTTCTAGTAGTATTATAAGTGAATATTTGAGCGAGTATATTAAGTTGTATGAACTCTATCAAACTATGATTCTGGGTTCTGTGGAAGATGAGAGGGTTTTCAGTGCACTATCCTTTTTAAAGTCGAAAGTTTGAAATAGATTGGACATGAATCTAGAAAGTTGTTTGAGGTTGTATGTATCACGTTACTCAGTGGAGTCTTTCCCTTATGATAGAGCACTTGCATTATGGAATTCACTAGTAGAAAGAAGAGGAGTTAGTAATATTCTTTGACCTAGGGATGGAGACACATCCACAGATCATGCTACAATTGATTTCCAAGACATGAATGAAAGTGTTGATCCAGGACTGTTTTAATTAACATAGATTTCATTACAATAATTTAATGCTATAAATTACAACTATTGATGTATTTCATACAAAGATTACAACTTTCAATAAATGCAATATTATATTTGTCTTTATTTGATCCATTGCCATTGGAACAATGTCACTATCATTTTCAATTCTCCCATTTGTTTTTTATATTTGGTTTTTAAAATGAAATAAGGAAATTTCTATTTTTTATATCTGTTAATTTATTTATTTTACATTTGCAAGAAATCAAAAATGTAAATATTTTAAACAAACAAAATCAAGTAAATTTAAGCAACATTTACGTAAACAAAGAGACAAAAACATCATTTGTATTATGTAGAAATCGAATAACAATATATAGTTACAATTCCAATTCCCAAAGTACTCTTGAAATCGTTCTCTCATGTGGCGGATTACTTTATGAAGAAAAGTACAAATTCATAAAGCATTGTCGGCCAATACAATTACAAAAAGGGGGTTGTCAATACATTTCAAAGCTTCCAGACAAGTTTTGTCATATAAGGACACATTACGAGGTCATCCTCTTTTCGCCTATGATTCTGAATCATAGTTGTCCTTACATCTGCCTCACGAGAATAAAAACAAAAAAATTGTTGGCCACTATCTTTTAATTCCTACGCTAGTGTCGAAATTGTGAAATAACACCTGTCACATGGTGAACTTCACTAACATATTGAATTTCGTATGTAGTAGGAAAAGCTTGATCTTTTTCTTGCATTAGAGGTGGAGGAATCTGTCGTGTCTGTAAAGAGCTATTTGCTATAACTCTTGGTGCTTGCAAATCTCATGCTTGCGGTATTGATATTTTTAAGAATTATATGTTCCTCCCTCGCGACATCTCTTCTTTGAAAAAGTGTTGCATCTGCATCTGTCTTTTCCTTCAATAAGACTTTTGGATCCATCTTATGCTCCTTGATTATCCTTCTCAATGTATTATTTTGTTTATTTATTACTATGAATTTTTCCTTCAACTATACAAACGAATTCAAGATTTTGCGGGCATTCTTTAAATGTGCTTCAAATACAACTGCTTCTTTCTTTAAATTTTCATATTTTTCCTGCAAAACAAAAATATAAATTTTTAGTTTATTAGATAAGTTAAAAATATATATTGCAGTGCTTATAATATTAGGATTTTGCATGTAAAACATAAAGCCCACTCACCACAACTTTTTATTTTTCTCGCATTTGCTATTAAAACATTTGTCTTGTCTTTAGCCCATTTGTTGTAGTAAGCTTGTGCTTCAACATTCGATTCTCCAACCTGTTTAACATTATGTCTATAATTTCATCGTTGTAATTATTAGTATAGGAATTTTTCCATGGCTGAGCTTTGTTTTAGCAAAATGCCCTGCCTTGCCGGTTGGCTCTCTACAACAGTGAACAATGAATGCCTTTGAGTGTGATTATGGTATCTTGTATTTATTTCTTTTATCAAAATTTTAGCTCTCCTCTCCCAAGACCGCACCAAATCCACATTAGACATTACAACCTCTTGAATTGTTGCCCCCATACTATCTGATATCAGATTTTCTAATATAAAATTTGTATTTTCATCATCTTTGTGGAACATTTCTTGAAGGAGAAGGAGAGTCACTATCTTGTACTTCATGCACATTTTGTTGTTGTGGTTGAGGTGGAGTAGATTGAATCATATCATGGGTGTCAAAATAGTTTCCCTTATTAGCATCACCAGTATCGAAGCCCAAATACTCCTCATCAAGGGTGATGTTGTTGAAAAGATGTGAGGTTGTTACACTTAAAACACCACCTAGTGAGAGTCCAAGAAATTATGTGGTTGCAGGATGAACTATTCCAGCTGATTCAAGCAAAACCTTATATTCTTTCCTGTAGATCTTCTTTTTGTTTGGACTGTACGTGTTGGCGTTTTGGTGGCCTCCTTGCAAGTGGAATGTGCTCAGAAGATATATTACCTGCAAGAAGCAAACAACAAATTGTTAGAAGCCATTATACGGTTAGGCCTTGTAAATTCTAAAAAGTAGTAACGAAATAAAACATGCTAAATATTAAATATTACAATTTACCTTGCACGTTTGGAGACGCAAGCGTAACATTTCGATCTTGTGTGTCAAAATGAGTTTGATCATCATCACCCGTTTCAGTTTCTGAATACAATAAATGTAAAAAGAATAGTAGAAATATTAAAATATAATACTACCTACATAATCTATATTAGTTGTTTGAATTAGTTAATTATATCAAAAAACTTCATACCTGTAGTTAAATGTGATGGTAGACATGATGCACATAGCGACCCCCTAGGTCACTTTTGACGAGGAGCTCTTACTGGTGTTGATTCTACTGAATCCATGTCAGAATCAACAAAGACCTCTGCAGGGGCTTTACCTCGAGCAATTGCCTCCTTATGAGTTGTTGCAGCTATAATTCTTCTTTGCAAAAGAAAATATTACAATTATTATTTTATTGAAAAATATTGAATTTGAAATTGTTATAACAAGAAAACTGTAAAAGTAACAATTACCTATTGTTCTTCAAGACTGAGACCAATCATTTTATCATTAATTGTAGTTGGAATTTTAGCTTTCTAAAATTCGTAGAACGCTTCCTGATAGAAAGCAAGAATAAAATTGCAATAAGAGAATATAGTCTTGGATTTATCAGATTGATTGACATTGCGGGCATGAGAGACATCTATTTTTATTCGGTTGGACAAATATGTGCACCAATCAAATTGTTGACTGCTAGTGTCTGTAATAAATATTGAATTGCCAATACGAAATGTCTGTAGATCTTCCCTGTAATACAATCTTGGCCTGAAAAAAGTGATGCAACTGCAAGAAAGAATTGGTTTGTAATACCTTGTAGAAGAAGGCCTCATGATGAATGATTAAGAGGAGCCAGTAATAGCAAAAAAAATGTTAGAGGCTTGGGTGGTGGACAAATGTTAAGAGAAAAATAATTTGAAAATAATAAACTTACCATCAACCTGCACACTATAATGAGACTCCAAAAATTTTTTGTCTTCATCTATGAGGACAACCTTTGTAGTAACAGGCGACTTATTTTTGAATGGTAACCCAGCTTAATTGTTATGCGTCATGCGGGCTCAATTGTGAATAAAATTTGACGACGTCTCCGATGCACAAGGAGAACAATTTTTTTCCATCATTCTCATTGTAAGACGCGAGAAGGGAATCAAGCACTAAAGCGTCAATATCGAATTGGGGCATGTCCACAAGCCCGGTAAATTCTAATTTTTCAAGCCAATCCTTTTGTGCATCTTTTGCTTTAAGAAAGCTAATCTGTGGGCACATGAGGTTTTTGTATTGGAATTTGGGTGTAGGAGTAGATGTGGTGCTTGTCATTGTTGAAATTTGGGAGAACTTTGAAAATTGGAGAGCTCATAAAGCACTGAAATTTTTGGAGAAAAGTGAAGAAATGAACCTTGTAGGGGTATTTATAGGGTTCTAAATGGGTCAAAGGACATGTGGTGAAAAGTATTGGCTAGCCAAGGTGGCCACCCAACCCATAATTAATAAACCCATCCAACACTTAGTTGTCCAACCATTAGTCGTCCAACCCCTCACCGACCAACCCACCATCCAACCCTTTTCCATCCAACTCCTTAACCGTCCAACCCCTTAACCATCCAACCCACCCGTCCAACCCTTAGCCATCCAACCCTCAACCATCCAACCCCTTAACAATCCAACCCACCCGTCCAACCCTTAGCCGTCCAACCCCTCAACTATCCTACCCACCCGTCTAACCCTTGGCCATCCAACCCTTAGTCGTCCAACCCACTCATCCAACCCCTTACCCATCCAACCCTTCACCGTCCAACCAACCCATCCAACCCTTAACCGTCCAACCCACCCGTCCAACCCATTAACCATTTAACCCACACGTCCAACCCCATAACCATCCAACCCACCGTCAACCCATAGCCGTCCAACCCTTAGTGCCTAACCCCTCAACCGTCCAACCCACCCGACCAACCTTCTTGCCCAACCTGCATGCTAACCTACCTGACCTACTTTGTGAAACTAGGAAAATTGATCTTTGCGAAATCACCTTTGCCACGAAACATTTTTTTAGAAATTTGCCAACGATTCGAAAGTTGATTTTTGAGATTCGCCACAATTTCTAAAGTAATTTTTCAAAGGGATCTTCTTAAAATGAACCCCGCTTGTAGCCTATAAGCCTTGATTATCTCGTGATACTTCATGGATGCCCCATTTTGTGGCATCATTCCTATCTTGTTTGTTATTGTTTTCTCTTGTTTACATACCTATGGGCCTTCATTGTCTTGCGACACTGTGGGTGTCCCATGTTTTCATCTTTACACATTTTGTGTGACATTATTTGCATACCTCTTACATTTGATTGATATTATTGCACTAACATGCATTTAGACTACTCTTCTTTCTATAGTTTTCTATCATTGCTTTTCTTATGTGTCATGGTTACCACCATGCGTAGACACTTTCCTTTTTGTAGGTAAAAGTTATTCAATGTGGCCACCTCTCCAACATTCAAATCCTTTACAACTTCTTAGATATCTTGTGCTTTGACATGCATCTTTTCTTTTGAGCCGGGTTCTCAATATGGATTTTCTACATGCCTCAAAAGAGGGGGACTTCATATGGGTATAGTATACACCTATAATAGACACATGCAAAATTATAAAGAATGATACAACCATAAATAGAACACGGATACTCGTAAATCCAAACAAAAATAAAGTTTGAGACAAAAATGCACATGTTAGAAACCATACAAATTGGTCGATTATGCGGTATGGTCCTAACCCCGCCACATATTTTTGCTCGGTGGTAAAAATATCAACTTTATCGTGGTTTCAAGTTTTTCAAAGAACATTTTGAAGTTTTTGGCAAAATTCCAGAATCAGTTCACTTAGTTCAAACCAATACAGGGGACATGAAGTATTTCACTCCTTCGCAATGGAATTGAATTTCTACTACAATTTCATAGATCCTAGGGGCATGGTTCTCCTTTTTTCCATCGTGGATTTCAACACATTTTAGGTTTTATTTAGTTGTGTAACACATGGGAAGGGCATGAGGCAATCCATTGTCTTTTCTATTGTGTGTCCTAATTTATAAAATTATGCCTAGCTACATTTGCAATAGTGTGGTCCATGGGGTTATAGAAGGTATCAAATAGCCTATGTTATTCATAGGTAGACTTTCCTTCCTCTTGCCCTCAAAGGGGAAGATATTTGAGTTGTTGAATAACTTTGATATTAAGTCTTGTTCCTAAGTGGGGATTTTAGACACTTCATTATTCTTCTTCTCTCCTCGACATTTTGTGTTGGGTTGCTTGCACCTAACACTCTGGTTTCTCCAAGGCACGATCAGTGACCGATCACCCCCACCCTTCTTCGGTAAAGTTTAGAAAATTCATCATTGCAAAATCTTCAAGCACAAGCAAAGCACGAGAGTTCCTCCTTCGCAAACAAATGATTATATTCCTTACTTGTTTACATCTCTTTCATTTAATTCTTTTGCAAGTGCGTATATTTCATATTACACTTTACATATTGAGTTAAAGTTCAATTCTTTATCATAGACATTAACTACACTTTATGTTGTAGGTTTCATCATAGAACATGCCAACACGAATTATAACAAGATTATACAAAATGAACATTCGAACAAAGACAAAGTGTGTCTACACACTCATGTATCTTTTATTTGAAGCATGTAATTTTAATTTCACAATTAAAGGCGGGGCAAACGTAGAACTCAAATTTAGAATTTCACTCACACACTACTAGTTTTGAAAATGCATTCTAAGATAAATATAATTTTCCCATTTCCACTTAGTACATTCTAAAGTCTCGTGTGTAACTTGTTTATCCTTGTAGATTGACATGTCTTCCAATGATGAGAACAAAATGCATAAAATCCATAGAAAAACATCAAGCAACAGGTTCTAAATTTCAGATGGCTTGTTTTCCTTCCTTATGTATGACCATACAAATTGGTCATGACAGTACATTCGGTCTTGACTGACTTGTATGGTCTTGGACCGACATGTCCTCCAAGCTTTCTTTCATATTAATATCTTTCATTGAGTCTTTTAATCTGTTTGGGTCAACCTTATATTGATAAATCATCTACAGAACCTTGTATAAGCAAGTAAACACTACCTCATGTATTAAGTTAGAAATACGATGGCATTACATTGATACGATCACTTCCAAAATTTGCATAAGGCTCCCCGAATCCTACAATAACACATCTACAAGTCATTGCTACAAAATATCTTCGAGTTCTCAAGCTCCTTACCAAGCCAAGGCAATAATATCCCTCATCTACAAGCACTCGCAGATCCTTTCCCAAAACTCAACTCAAGCATTGTCAAAAGTGGTTGTCAAATCTAGTTGCATCCATTTAGATATCACATGATAGGTAGAAAATGACGTGCAGTTTGAGGCCTCTTCGAAATAGTGCTAATGTCGGTGGTGCACGGGGGTTCCCAAAACCAATTAATATTTGTTTTGTAGGATTCTTCATCCATGGCTAGGGTTTGATATAATTTTAAGTATGTTCAAATAGCCTCGTTACATGATTGACAACTAGGATTTGATAGCTACAAACAAATCCATGTAGACAACCCCTAAAGAAAGTTGTAAGAGAAAAAATAGATTAGGTCCAAAAACATATGGTATAGTCCTAATAGATTGGTATGGTCATGTCCTAATATAGTATGTATTTGTAGTCTCAATTCCAAAGTGCTTCCATGTTTAAGTCTCCTATTTCAACATTACACAATCCCAAAACTTCCTAAAATCTTCTGTAACAAGATAAGTGCATTCATTCCCTTGTGTTTCCAAGTTCATATCTTGTATTGCATGCTTTAAAAATTTTGATATTGTATAATTAATGTTGGAAGTTAATTAATCAAAATAACCACTTATATCTAACCTACATCCATTTAGTGTAAATCTGACCTCACTAAATCAAATTTAGATTAAGCAAACATATTTTTCTTAATCTTAAAAGGTGTAAACACGATGTTTACAACTATGTGCTTTGATGTGACTCTTCTTTGCATTTTATTGTTTCTATTTATTCACTTGATTATTGATTTGTCTCTATATTGGCTCTTTTCCATCTACATTGTTGTTGTTGTTGTTCTTGTTGCTATCACTACTATTGTTTCTCTTATTGCTATGGTTGTTTGTCTCTTTATGCACCATGGTTGACATTATGTGTAACCCCTATTTCAAGCATAGGTTTTCCAAGGTGGCCACCTCTTTAGCATTTTACACTCTCTTACAACGTCACAAACATACAATGCATGGGCACACATCTATTCTTTTGAGCCACACATGTGAATGATTTTATGCACATGCCTCAAAAGAGGGGGCATTCATCATGATATATTCTACACTTATAGGCAAAATCACGAGTTCAAACAAGTTTTCATATGGAAAATTTACTCGAAACAACTATAAAAATCAAAGTTTTACAAAAACGCACATGGTCAAAACCATCGGAAGGATTAGGACTATACATGAGACTTTCCAGGACCATACTATATGTGTTTTTCCCGGAAGAAAAAACACCAAATTTTTCTATAGTTTCAAATTTCTCATCATGGATACATGTTTTTACACAATATCGTACTCAATTGACAAAATTTAGATCAATTTATAGGGGCATGTATATTTTACTTCAAGTCTTCACTTGAATAGCCGAGTTTGCCATACAAAATGTAGGTGTTTTTGGGTCATGGGTTTCCTTCTCCATTAATACTTGAAGATATTACACACTCTTACTCAAAATTACAACACATGAGAAGAGCATGGGGAACTTGTTCTCTTTTATACCTTGTGTCTATATATCCAAACATTTATGCCTATATCTATTTGTAATAGTGTGGTCTGTGGGGTTATGGAAATTATCAAAGTGGCTAAGTTCTTCGTAGGAATTCTTTCATCTCCTCATTTTTAAATGGGAAGATATTAGAGTTACTACAAACTCGATACATGAGTTTTTCCTTCATAGGGTGCATTGGTTCCTCTTTCTTCTTCCCTCTCTACCTTCTATTCGGTGTTTAGAATGTATGCACCCAATACTCTAGTTTTTACTTCAAAGATCCCCAACCTTTCAACAAGGTTCAACATGAACAATCCACATTTCCAACGTAAGTATGGAATGGGAACCTCTTCCTTCACAAAACAAACATGTGTACTCTTTCTATATTTTACATATCTTCATTTCATTTACAATTGAATTTATACTATGGAAATTGACTACAATTTGTATTGTAATTTTCATCACAAAACATTTCAAGATCAACATATCGAGAAAAAAAAATCCGAGTGAAGAATTTTTTTCTACATACTCAAGTATCTTTTCCTTTAAGCATGTAATTTTCATTTCATACTTAAAGAGATGTAAATGTGGACACTCAAATTTTGCAATCGATCTTTGGACATCAAATTGCGCAATTGTACTTCTTGGACAAGACAAAAACTCGCATCCTATCCTCACTCAATGCATGTTGTTATCTCTTTCCTAACTTTCTCATTTACATACACCTATGTCAAAAATTCTGAATACTAATATATAAGACCAATGTTAAAAATCTTCTTTCTATTGTGCAACTTTTAGATTTTGCTTACCTCTTTCTTGTCCAAAACTGTACAATTCAGTTTGGTTGTATAATTTGGTCCTACCTGTATGGTCATGCACAAACATACTTTCCAGCTTTGTTTTCAATCCAATATCAACTTTTGGGTCTTTTCATCTTCGTGGGTCGGCCTTATCATAATGCTTTACCTTTTGAACCATGTATAAGAAAGTTAACATTACCTCACTTACTCACCTAGCAAGCACATAGCAAATCATTTGGTACTCTCACTTACAACACTCATAAAAGGCACTTAAGGCTCCCTAAATCTTCCCAAGACTGATGCACATCCATTGTGGTAGCCACTAATATAATTTTGAGCACTCAACTATGTCAAGGAGTCTAACGCCCTCATTTCTAAGCATGTCAAGTTCCCCACTCCAAAGTCTTAGTGAGAGCACAATCCTATCAAAATTGATCAAAGTGATTTAAGTTGCAAACTAGCAACATTCATATAGATATTACATGCTAGGTGGATAATTGTGTGTGGTTTAAGACATCTTTAGAGTAGTGCTTAACATAGGTGGTGCATGGATTTTGCTTCAATCGAAACATTAACATTCTTGCAAGGTCTTCTACCCATGGTTATGGTTTTGGTGTGATTTAGTTGATTACAAATTATTTCAAGCTTGTGTGACAACTAGGGTTTGACAACGATGTAGATTTCCTAGCCACCAAAGCACCCAAAAAGTTATAAAGCTTGATTCCAAAGGTATCCAATACCATACAAAAAGGGGTAAGAATCAATTATATATCCCAACCGAGTTGTATGCGGTCTTGCACAAAGAAATTTCATGTCACTTTATCAAAAGTAAAGCATTTCCAGTCTCTACACTCCTGATTCTCTGGTTTGTGTATCCAGATCCCTCATGCACACTCCTATGTAGCTAAGTTTATTTTCCTTTTATGTATTTGAACTTGTATTCACTAGTTACAAGTATTAATGTGTTATTATGATATTTTATAGTTAATGTTGTAAGTTAATTAGTTAGAATAACCCCCTGTAACAAACCTTACATTATTTTTTATTATTGTTCCATAACAATCTATTAAACTAAAAAAGGGTGTAAATAATTTGATAAGCTCACCCGGGGTGTTCACTTGTAAGGCTTCCACGTTGACTTTGTGAGGAAGGTCACGGACATTTGTGTCCTAGAGAGTTTGATGAAATTTGCAAGGGAATCCATCAATAATAAGATATTTATCGATAGTCATCTACATAGTGGATTCTTTGTGATGATTCATAGCAAGAAGTTTGTCACATGCCACTTTGTTTGAGTTTCTAAAAGCTTACATGAGTAAACTTGAAGGCATTGAGCGAGAGCATTACCCTTAGAAGGGGAGGAAGCTTAAGTAGCAAAAAACCAATGTAATGATGGACATAGGTGCCCAAAATTTTAGGTAATTTAGTAATTCTTTTAGTAGAATCCTTGATTTCCTTAATTTTATTAGCAACATATCTAAATTGAAGAAGGGTAAAAATTCCTTGGTGACTCTATCCCCGCTTTTAACCAATGTATATGAGCTCGAAGTTGAGCATTGCGAGCTTTGCTAAACCTCCTCCACCTTAATCTTATGTCACTAGAAGGAATCTTGAATTTAAAGGAGATTGAATGGAAAATGATCTAAATCCCGAGATATCCTTTGGAATTTGTAGTAAGTCACCTCGTGAGCACATTGCCTTTAGACAACCACTTGTTTGCCATAAGTTTTAAGAAATGTGGTGGTACAAACAAAGGTGTTGACCTACCATTTAAGCTATCCCGAGTTTCCATGAGGGTGGGGGACTAGGTTCCAAACCATTTCAATATACTCTACAATCTTCTCGTATTTGAGATGAGTTGTATTGAGATAAAATTGGGATTTTGTTGTCCTCTCAAAATTTCCCCTCTTTTGAAAGTTAGAAAATTAAAATTTTTGAGTTGACACTCTTTAGTGATGTTCTAGTGAAGTGAAAAGTTGAGGAGATAGTAAAAATTCACATTTTTTGGAGTTATTTTGGTGATTTGCATGGGTCTATCGGACATTTTTGTCCCTCATGTCCCAAGTTCTGCTAGGCCTTCTGTTCCCCGATTGGCCGCATTCCCTGAAATTCTTTAACTTTTGATTCTGTCAAACTTTTTGGCCCATTTGTCCCAAGTTCGCCCGGCCTCTTTGTTCCCCGATCACCTGCATCATGCACGTCGACAGAATCTCGTCTTCGCGTCCCTCGCATTTCCAAGTTTCTAGACCGCCCGTGCTCATTTGGCTCGCATTACCGTATTGGCCGAATCGCGCTTTCACGTCCCTCATGTCCCAAATGTACCAAAGACCATCCGGGCCAGTTTTTTCCACTCTTCCCGATTCTTATCTTTTTGAGTCGGTGTAATATGAATTTAATGTGCATTTAATGACCTTCTCTCTCTAAACGACTATTTAATGGGCTTTCTATGCCATTTTCAGGGGTTGGAACTCTGGTTATTTTTAAAAGTGTAAAGGAGTAAAAAGCTATCAATACAAGAAGATCTCTCTTTCTATTTCTATATGTGCTTGTTCTTTCCTTTCTATCTGTTAAAATTTATTGAATCATTAATCTATTTACATCAAGAAGCTTTGTATTCTTATGGATGTCATCTCTGAACTTTGTGTCTATGAAATAACATCTTGTGGTTTTAATGCAAATGATTCTGTTCTATATGATTCCATTCTGGCATTTGTAAGGAATTATTTTGTTATCTATATTTCCTGAGAGTGCTATTCTACCTTTTCCCATTCCTTATTTCTTCTATCCTTTTGTATTGATGATCTGTCATATCAAACACTTTTATGATATCGAGTTCCTCTTTAAAACCAAACATTGTACATTTGTGAATAGCTTTTTGCTTTCCATAAGGGAACCTCTCCCATTAAAGAGGAGGGACTTTCTGTCCCCTGACTGTTGTTTTCAATAAAGTCCTTATTTGATAACCAACAGATTTATGGTTCTTAGGTTGAGTACATATCCTTTCAATACTAAATCGAATAGGAAGTGATATGATAGAGAAACCTCATCTATGATGGAAACAAGGAGGTCATCATCACAAGAGTAGGGAAAAATATCTTGCCTTGCTAACATTGCATGATCTCGGTCTCTTAACAACCTTATCTAGATCGAATAGCCCATGTTTGTTATGCATATAAAACCAAGCTTTCTTTTTGTCGGCACACCAACACATTTGGAGATGACCTTCCTTATCCTCGTATGATTCCACCATGTAGAAATCCCCAAATATAACCCAATGAGCACCGAGGAGAAAGTTTTCCAACCATCTCCAAAGTTGGTCTCATTTCACAACATTATTGGAATCATAAAGGTTAGTGAGCCCAAAAATGCAATCACAAAATCAAAAAGGGTCCACACAACCCGATGGGTAGGGTCAAACCCTTAAGAAATAATGTTCGAGAAAGAGCTAGTGAAAGCAATGTGATTACACCTTCTCTCGCTATAGTCGTGGTTAGATATTTGACAAGTGGTGCCTCGACCATATAATGCGAGCCACATATTGGAGGAGAAAACCAAGATTTCAAGTTCATATAAGAAAATAATTTGCATGTTTATGAATTACCGACAACCTGTCTCCAACCATGTATTTACGATCTGGTTTAGGAAGATCATGAACATTGTAATAATGTACAATCATTGATACTATCAAGGTGCATATATATCCCTCATCCAAGTCATGGAGTGATACAAAATTATTAGAAAGGAAATATTGTACTTTATGAAGTCAACAAGCTACACAATGCATCATTTTCCTTGAACACATTCCTCTTCTCTAGAGGGTGAGGGGTTGTGAGACCAATGAAGGACGATGTTTTGAAAGAAGGAATCTAAATTATCAAAAGAATCCCGAGGAGTTGACTGGATTGAGGTTGTCATGACTTCGAGGGTAGTGTTGTGGCTTGAGAGGGAAAAAGGGCGTAAAATGGTTTGCGAGGTGCAAGGATAGAATGAGATGGAGGTTGGATAATTGGCTTATTGGAGTTGGTCAGGGTAAGTCTATAATGTCCCTTTCGGGCTCAAATCTGAAATATTCGGAAATTGCACAAAACCCTAATGATAGAAAACTGAAAATTATGACAGCAACATATAGACTTCTGAAATTTTATGACAGCAATTAGATTTAATGCAAAATTTAGGGCAGCAACCTATTATTGGTCTGCAAACCCTAGCCACAAGGTGCAGAAATCTGATTTTTACAATATCTTTCCAATAAACTCGATTTCAACAATACCCAGAAGGCTAGACATGCTTAGAAATATCAATAGAATTTTCAGAAACGAACAAATGAATTTTTAGACCAAAATCTGATTTTATATCTCCAATTTTATGACAGAAAAGAGGGTTAATTACAGCTGACTGTTAGGAGCATTCGAAGCTGAAATAAATGTGACAATCATCCCTTAGGGTACACGTAAGAGCTAAAGAAACCCTAGCAATGAAGAAACCCTGAAATTGAGCCACAGAAGACCCCAAAGTGGGTCGCTCAACCTCACAAGTGGGTTGCCCAAGCTGAAATGGCCCAAAAATGATCAACAAACCCTTGCAAAACACAAATACTAAAATGTGTGGCTATTCCACACTCAAAACTCTTCAAATCTAATCACTTCTTGAAGCCCTCACTGAAATGGTGCCCTAGCATTGAAAGTTCTTAATGGAGCCCAAAATCCGAAGTGAAGCCCGATTATGACCTTTGGATGAAGGCACGAATGCAAAAATTGAGGGGTTTTTTCCTCAATATTATAATCTATTGAGATTTTTCGTCCCAACAAGATATTAAGGAGGGTTTCAATCCTTAATAGTTGAACATGTAAAACACAAGTGCTCGACTTCCTAAAATCAAAATGATAGATGCCCCAAATGAACCCCTTCGTCCTCCTTTTATAACTTCTCTTTCCTTTTTCCTTCAATTTTGGTGTCCGACTTACTTTAATTAAAAGTCACTTTTATTTTGAATAGTAAAACATAAGTTGCCTTATAATATAACATAATGTTATAATTGGTCGACTTAGTTAAATAATTAATTTATACTTTAAGTATTTAAAAATACTTTTGATTTTAATAAAATACTATTTTTAATCACGCCCAAAGATTAGATAAGTCCAAACCAACTTAAATAATATTATTAATTATTTTAATCTAGAAAAGGGGATGTTACAAAGTCTTCGAGAATCAACCGTGGGTCTATACACAATGTTAAATGGCTTGGTGGCACCTCGAGAGGCATCATGATTTTTCTTTTTGGAAAATGTGGTCCAACCATTCTCGAGAGGGGTTGAAAACTCTGCTATTTGTAGTAGGTTTCTCTTTTGGCGGTGACCGTGTGTTGACAATCAAAGGGCATTCCCTAATCATATGATTAGAGGATTGACATAAAAACATGTATTTGGAAGGTTGATGTAGAGAATTTGCAATGAAAATGGGTGTCATCGACTTGAATATCAATAGTTTCCTTCAACTATTTAACTAAGTATATTTCCACACAAATCCTCATTTAAGGGAAAGATGCATAGAACTTGGGTTCTTAATGGCATATAAAGTGCTCGAGGATTGGATAAACTTCTTAGTGAAACCCCACAAGGAGGATATGAAGCCCCTGAAACTCCACCCAAATGAGAATTTTGAGCTTAACTTGCTTGGTAACCTAAGAATCCTTGTCCAACAGAAAACACAACCAATGTGTTTAAAATGAACCACGACCATGGTTAACAATGGCTTTGCAATGCTCTGTGTGGTAAAACTAAGAGGATGAAGCCTTTGGTCATGTTTTGAACCCTTTCAACCTTAATGCCATGAGGTCGCTAATGGTTGTGAATCCATTATTCGACCATACCTTCCGAGGCGATTCAATCGATAAAATAACCAATTAGAGTGAAAATTTCAAACCAATGATAAGCTTAATCAAATTCTCGTAAATCTAATATCTCATCGGAAGAGGGGATAAAGGGTGGGAGCCATCACCTCGTGAAATACTTTTGAAACAAACTCGACGAGGATGTTTCGTGCCATTTTTCTTTAGAGGTTTGCACGATGTTTCTTGTATCAAAAGAGACATTTGTCGTAGAGGTGGTCATTAGTAAAGGGGTTGACCAAGTGTTGCTTACAAGTGCGAGATGAAGTACCAACTCGGTGTACTAATTGTGCAATAAATTTTCATGAAAAAGCACACCCGTCTAGATCAATGCAAGATCAACAACATAACTAGACGAGTGTAACATACAATGCTTCCCCTTTCAAGCCAAACCTAATTTATACATTTTTTAGTTAATAGATAATATGAATTTTCAATTGACATTTAAAAAATAAAACTTCTAAATATAGACAAATAGACATCAAATTTAAGATTAGAATTAAAAATAATACTGATCGGACGATGAGATTATAGAACACCTAACTGAAGACTTACTAAACTTGCTGCATTTATTGAAATTATAAAAACCCAGGGTTTAGGATTTTAAAATAGTGCTCTCGACTCTGCGAACCAATGCAAGCTACGAGGCAGACATCAGGGTTTGCTGCAAATCTTGTATTTCAACTTGTATATCTAACCAGGAAAATGCACGTATTTGCAGAGGAAAACCTCGTAAAACGGATGAAGAAAAATTATCAAAAAACCCAGCAATTCTTAATAAACAGGCAAATTCTTTAACAAGAAAGCAAGCAAAACCAGGGTTTGATAAAGAGAACTGCGAGAGGTTTTCTTTGTTGGATTGGAATGGCGATTATGAGGCTGTCTGGAACATTCCTACAGCAGAAAATCCCACAAAAAATGAAAATCTCAGCCCCTGGTCAAAGGGATTTAGAAAAATGTGGACAGTATTTCACGAAACAGGCGCATTTAAGTACCCAGTAACACAAAACATCATTTGGTTTCTCCACGAAAACGAAGTAAACCCGCTAACTATAGCGGATAAAACCCTAAGACTAACTGAATTGGTCAGATTATTTGGCAGAATGCAGAAGCGCGGAAGTGAAGCAGAAACGGCGGCACTAAATACTTTTCTTCACGTTATCTGCAAGGCAGGCGAAGGGGGTCAGGCCGATTCTCTTGTGAGGCATTTGAGAAATAAGCTTAAAATGAACAAGACAACCTATCTGATTATTTTTAATGGATTATGTAAAACAAGGAGGTTAAAGAGGACTTTGGAAGTGTTTAATAAAATGGGTGGTCGAAACTGTGTGCATGTTGTATTGTATAACATGCTTTTGGATGCATTGTGCAGGGAAAATGAATACGACGAGGCAAATGAGCTAATGAAAAGAATGGCCAGGAATGGGTGTTATCCGAATGTTGTTACTTATAATATTTTGATTCATTCGTTTTGTAAGGCCAAGTTGGTTGAAATGGCTGTAAAGGTGTATACGGTGATGTTAGAGCAGGATTTGGTTGTGCCAAATAAAATAACATATGAGACTCTTCTTGAAACCCTTTGCGAAGAGGGCAATGTGGAGGTTGCATGCCAAGTGTTCGAAAAAATGTGGAATGCAGGGTTTAGCCCAAATGTTGAGATATATAATTTGTTTATCATGTACTATTGTATAGAGAAGGGGGTAGAAACTGCATTGGGACTTGTGGGTGAGATGGAAGTAAGGGGTTTATGGCTGTACAGAGAAACTTATGAATTACTAATAAGGAGTCTGTGTATGCAGGACAGAGTGGATCAGGCATGTGTATTGTGGGAAGAGATGAGAGCAGAAAGATGGGAGGCTGGATCTGATCTGTATGGATTTATGATACAGGCTTTTTGTCGCCACTGTGAATTGGGAAATGCATTTGGCTTGTTGGAGGAAATGATAGGCAAGAGGTGGGTGCCTCAGTGCCACACGTGGGATATGTTCTGTGAAAAATGTGTTGAAGTAGGTGAAATTAACAGAATTAACCGATTGAATGATATGATGATAGAGGCCGGGATTGGTTTTGACTCTTGAGATTGCCAGATACTGATGATTTACAGTTATATGCTTTTGCTTGGTTTAGGATGCCAGTTGGGTTTGTTGGTGTATATTTGGCTTAAGCACTTTGTGCTTGCAAGTCCAGCTCCGATGCAGGCATCTGAGGGATTGTTCTTGGTTATGCTCGACAGAGCTCCTCCACCTATCAAAATGTCATGTTATGGGATGTTACGATGGATTGGGGAGACATCATATTTTAATCTGGATGATGTTCTATCTCAGAGAAGTGATCGTGCAGCCTTGGCAAAATGCACCACATTTATGGAGGTTCAAATGCAGCTCTCTGTTCTGGAAGGTCAATACTTGTCCAATCTGAATTAATCTGAAGGTAATGGTTGTTTTCTTCCAAAATTCCCTTCTGTAATCAATATTTTTTTGCTAACAAGATAACGTTATAATGGAGCATCTCAGGTTTTATTATATTACACTGTCAGAAAAGTAAAGAATTTTATTTATAAAGGTCTTCTTGATTTACAATTTTTACTGATAGAAAGAACTTTTAATATGCTAATTTTTTTGGAAATTTGTTTAATTAAAAGTTCTTTTGCATTTTGATTTTGTTGACATATATGTTGCCAAGTATATCGTGTCCGAGGGTGCTGCTTGGAGTACTGACCCTTATATTTTTGGTACATGGTATATCTTATAGACTACAAAATAAAATTAAAATATTTTGATAACATTGGAAATTTCAATGGGGGCTTGTGAGATTTTTGGGAGCTGTTAAGATTGCGAGAGAAGGATTTTCCATAAAGTACTTAGTGCTCACCGTTTTAACAAAAGCAAGCTGCACACAGTGCAAACAGATACCTCACAAGCCGTGCACAACGTAAATATACATCCCACAGGCTATGCACAGTACTTAAAAATCACAGCTCACAATATATGTGGCAGGCTTCTTGGAGGTGCCCACTGACTGCTTTTGACCTTTAGCTCCCTGTCCAAATCTGTCTGGATGCTGCAAAATGTTTAGAAAACTGTGTAAAGAAGATTTGTCCTGAAAGGTGGAAATCTCAGTTACCTAAGTCTTGGGGACAGGCTTACGGGTTTCTTTGATCACAAAAAATTTCCCAAATTTTGGGGACAGCTATTAAAATAATATATGAAACTTAATATTCAAATATTTTATCTTTATTCAATGAAATTTAGGGATTTAAACAGTATTTAATGTGATTTAGCTACTTTCAAGATTAGAATTCAATGTTTTTGGTAAAAATTACAGTTTTTTAAAAGTAAAAACGTCAGAATTTTTTTAAATTTTTAAAAAAATAGTGGACGTCCCTGCTAAGCTCATAAGTCCCCTAAATGTTCAGGACGCCACCAAAATCTAGGCGACGCATCCTCGCTTAACACTGCTTTATACACACCTATAGATGTTTTGGATTGTTATTTGTTTCTTTGGTTTTTTTTGATAGATAAAGAAGGGCTGTTTGGGTCCCCTTTCCCGCTCTATCTAGAAGTCAAAAATGATAGTTGCAAACACTGATTACAACAGGTGCAACACCTGGATCAGAAGACCATATCAACCATATCCAGGAGGCTGCCTATGCCTACCTATATTAAACATTTACTCTATATATCTGTATAATTTCTCTAACTAGAACCCAACAGAACTTATACCAGGTTGGTGATAACCACCCATATTCAGAACGACACAAATCCATCAAGGGAGCACAAAGGACCAGCTGCATCACTTAAATCCACCTGGGGGTTCATTTTATCACCCAGACTCACATTGAAACCAGTCGTTTCTTCCAATCAAAACAGCATTTTGTATGCCTTCTCAGCCCTAACCATACTCTGCTTGTGCAGCTGCAGGCCAGAGGGGAGAATAGGGCATTGAAGAGCTTTCAGATCCGGATGGGGAGCATAGTGCCTGACAAAGCAGGGGGCCTACTGCGCTACTGAATCCTCTGGTTATTATTTCTTTGTTACAACTTTTAAAATTTTGATTTGTGTCAATCGGAGAAAGAATGCCATAAGTGAATGTAAATGATCTGAGAATATCTCAGCTTCTCCTTAAAGGGGCTAATGTAGGAGCCAGAGAGCATTAAAGGCTATATATTAGTCTATGAACAGAGAACTTAGAATATTATTGCAAAATGTTATTAAAGTTTAATTAGTAAAAGTTCCCATCCTACATGCAAATAGCATCATGGAGCATACGGGAAAATTAATTATTAAAAGGTATCCTAGCCTTATATTAGGGCATGTTTCAGAATGTCCTGGTGAGTGATTTATTACAGGTAGTTGACTGGCTGATGTGGGACTCTTTTGGCTTGAGATTGGTGTCCATACCTTCTCAGGGAAATGAGTATTCTTTGTGGCAGTTTTGAATTTTGTTCCAACCCAGCTCAATATTTTTCTTTCCTTCTATAATAGTCTAGATGTCATCAGAATTTCGTACTTTGGCCTTAAATCAGATTTTCCATTTGAGTTAGTTTTTAGGTATTTTTTGAGCTATAGGGTTTGAGTTAATACACCAGCACACAGATTTGGATGATAAAAATCTTAGATACACATGTTATTCGGTATAGTTTAGGTGGTACTCTTTTGCATTGGGCTTTATTAGTTCAGGTTTTTAATTTGTTGAGGTAAGCACACTGTTCATGTTTGAAAAGAGCCTAAATGCTTTGGTATATTGGATACCACTGCCGTGAACCAAAATCTGAAACCAAACTTTGGAATTTTAAAAGCCAAAATAAAAAAGCATTAAACTCTGTATCTGTACTATCAATAACAGCCAAAGCATTTCAGCAATGGGGTTTGGGTGGATTGGTTAAGACGGACGGTTGTGTCCGGATCCACCCAGGTTCAAATCCCGCTAGGCATGATCCCCTTCGGGGTGGTTTACTAGTGGTGGCGGGAGTTGCATCACCGATGGCCGCGGCTCGTGGCTTTGGCTGGTGGTTATCAATGGTGGCGGTATTTGCATCGTTGGCATTGGCAGCGGCTAGTGGCTCTAAAAACGGCGGTGGCGGGAAAAATTGCATTGTCGGTGCGGGCTTCATGGTCGCAGTTTGTGTTGGTTTCATTGTAATATCTTGTCTGAAGGACATTGTTGTAGGGTGGGGCCCCACCAACCCTCTGGTTCATAGCTCCGGTCAAAAAGCGTTTATCAATAAAAAAAAACAGCCAAAGCGTTTCCAAATGTGAAGACAGATCAATCTTCAATGTATTCAGTCAGAGTGCATGTCCAGCAAGAGCATAAAATTGCGCATAAAGAAAAGATTGCCTATTAGTACATATGGAGGAGGAATAGATCTCTTATATTTAGACACACTTCTCAAGATAGGCTTTCTCTAAAAAAATTCCTATCCTCACTCTATCCTTGTAAAACATTCTTTAGCATCTTTTGGCTTTATTTGCTTTATTCTTCGACACCAATCGTTATCCGTTGGATGACTTAATTTTTTTAATTATACATATCTAGAATAGACATGTTTTGTTTTCTTCCTATTTTTCTAAAATAAACTTATATTTTATTCTTATTCTATCCTCCTATAATAAGCCTCTTTTTTGTTTACATTTAACATCAAGAATCCTCACAGGGAATGTTATGCGATCAGGAATCCTCATAGGGAATGTTACATGATCAGGAATTTTCATAGGGATTGTTATGTGATCAAAAATCCTCATAGGGAATGCTCTGCGATCAAGAATCCTCATAGGGAACGAGTATTGGACATTGAACTATTATTGGGCCTTCCACAACTTCTTGAAGCTTCTTCAAATCTTGGTGATATTGCCTTATGGATCAAATGGCCAAGGACAATCGTCTAGTAGATTTGTTAGAAAAGTGTTCAGAGAAACGCAGCTTGTATTGACCTACGAGAGTTTTCAGTATTCTTTGTCCATGCTCAGGACAATTTTCCAATTCTCACTTCTCAGGAAAGAGGACTGTATTAGATTATCACCTACTGAATTAAATAATAATATTTCCCAACATTTCCTCAGTTGTCTAACTACTAACCAATAGCTGCAAAGTTTGACATGTTTCAATGAATAATATCCATGGGGGAAAATGCAGAGCTCCGATCTGTTGCACTTTAGCAAATAAGGCAATTGATTCTAGTGTCCTTCGTGGGATCTTTCATCAACAAGTTTGTTAGCCACTGTAGACCTTCTTGTTCAGTTTCAATGCAAAAACTTGGTTACACGCACAAACCATGGAAGGGCTGCTAATGTGGTTGAGAGGTTTCTGAAGAGTGAAGCCATGATTTCCAAGCTAAATACAGTCATGGATTCTTATTCTACTTTTTGATGCAAATATGGCCCTACAATAAGGCACCAGCTCACTCGTATCCTTTTCCTCTTTCTTTGTTCTAACCTCTTTCCTAAGGTTTTATCTATCAACAGCTGCGAGATGATAATGACCACAAAGATTGAATAAGCTTTCAGCCATATATTCATTGTAAGTTAGATAATCACGCACAAAATTATTTCCATCCTTGCTTGTGGTTTCACAACAAATTACTCGAGTTCCAATAGCCACCTTCTCTGATTATTTTTATAAAGCTCAACAGATTCAGAAAAAGAGAGGAGATGCTCTATTTTAAGTTTTTCATAAAGTCAAATATTATTGATCAGTGAGGGCTAATTTTATGTCCACTTCCCTGAAAACATTTTCCATTACTAGGGATTTTCCCACAAGGTGAAGAAGTAGCTCTAATACCACTGGATTAATCCTAAATGCTCTGATACCATTGAACGAGTGGATATGCTCTAATATTGCTGTCATGACTCCCAATATAAAAACATAATCTTGAATTTTTAAACCAAAATAAAAAGCAACATATCTCTGTTTTGGTACAGCCAATAGACGGAACAGCCAAAGCAACATATCTCTCTTTTGAATTTACAATTGTGAAGAGACATCAATCTTCAATATAAAGTGTCTGTCCAGCAGATTACACTGTCTTACATATTATTGCTATACTTGTAGATGAGGAATGAATATATTATATTTAGTCTCTTCTAAAGATGGATTTCTCCAAAATAGCACTTTTCTCAGATTATCCTCCTAAAGCAATATTTAACCCCTGTATGACTTTTTTGCTTTATTCTCCTCAACTATCTTTAGCCTACGAGTGGCTTTATTTGTTTTATTCTCCTTTTTTTGGAATAATCTTATACTTTAACGCGGCTGTATTCTCTTCCTATTTGTCTAAAATATTTTGTTCTTATCTGATCCCCTAGAATAAGCTTATTCTTTGTTCACATTCAACATCAAGAGAACTCCTATGGAAACATATTGGACTCGTTACAAAATCTAAATGTTTGTTGATGACAAGTGTCATTTAAACTAATGTTCAAGATGAAATCAGAAACCTGCAGTTTTCTGGCTGCCTGTATGCCCTATCCTCAAAAGAATTGCATTGTTTGAATAAGTTTCTTGAATTTCCTAATAGAGAGTGACACTTTTTCACAATCGAGATTCCAAATCAGATGTGATATATAGAAAATATTTCAAGGAAAGCAAAAAAAAATTGCCCTGAGGGCCTAATGATTATCTATAACAAGCCTCCAAATCTGTTAAGTTGTAGAGAGGGATCTTTTCGTGTCTGGCTGCCATAAAAGTGTGTGATACACCCAGTGTGGAATTGAAATCTGAGTTGGAATAATCTGGTTCGTTAGTATTTAATGGAATTCTGGACTTACTTATTTCTTAATCTTACTATACTCCTGTAATAAGCCTATCTTTTTGTATGCATTTAACTTCAAGAAACCTCATAGGGAATGTTATGAGATCATTAGAATATTTAACATATCAACCATATCCAGGAGGCTGCCCATGCCTACCTAAATTAAACATTTATTCTATATATCTATATACTTCTTCTAACAAGAACTAAACAGAACTTATACCAGGTTGGTGATAGCTACCCATATTCAGAGGGACACAAATCCCTCAAGGGGAGCACGAAGGACCAGCTGCATCACTTGAATCCACCCGAACTCCATTCTACCACCCAGACTCACATTGAAACCATTTGCTCCCGCCAATCAAAACAACATTTTGTATGCCTTCTCAGCTTTAGCCATACTTAGCTTGTGCAGTTGCAGAGCAAAGGGGAGAACAGTGCATTGAAGAGCATCCAGATCCAAATGAGGGAGCATAGTGTGCAACAAAGCGGGAAACTACAATGCTACTGGATCCTATCGTTATTGTTTTCTTGTCTCGACATTTTAAAATTTTGAATTGTTTTTGTATACAATAAAATGAGCTCACATACAAGTGTTAGATGGTTGGAACCAAACTCAAATCAAATTGACTTATGAAATAAGAAACGGGCTTAAGGAGCCATTATCATGTTACGGGACATATTTTCTTAGTTCTTCTCCATGGAATTAAACAATCTTATCTCTTTGAATCTCCAAACATAAACTTCGAAAAAAATAGGTATTGTTTAGTGGTATAGGGATCTACCTCAATCAGATCCCTAGACTTTTAAGGTAGATAAAATTGACATGAATAGTAATTGAAAGACTTAGATGATTAAATGACAAACAATAAATGATTTACTTGATCAGAGACCCTCGAAGATCCAAAAATGACGTCGTACTGAATGGCGATGATTTTGGAGTGTGTAGACTGATTGGAAAATCACGTAGGAATCGCACACAATTGCTTAGGCAACTTAGGTCTGTACGGAATTCCTTCAAGATTCGAATGTCGCAGATCTGTACCTGTTGCATGCAATTCTCCTTCACCTTTGGGCATACCTATGAGCAAAACACATGCGAGCAAGGGAGTTAAAATGATTAAAGAGGTCCAATGGTCGAGAGCGAGACAAAGAGGGACCATGAGCCTTCTTTTATAGATTTTGGGGATGGAGGTAGGTGAGTGAGCTTTGGGCTCTTAGTGCATAGATAGATGAGAGGGCATTTGATATTGGTTGTTGAGTGATTAGGTTTAGTTGATTAATGCACGGGGGTGTATTTATTTATTACTGTGTTAGGTATTTGTGTTATAATTTTTTTGATTTTTGGTGATTGATTTCAATTGTTTTTATGGGATTTTTATATTTAATAGTGTTTTTGTATCTTTTGTAAATGATGTGACCTCTTGCGCCAATGTGTGTTTTTGAATGTCTACATTTTGCCCCTTTTGTGTTGCATCGTGCAAGGGTGAGATGCAACACAAAAACTGAAGATGAGATGAGGTTTGTTGGATCCTATGACAAAGATTGTTGCATGTTACGGGCTTGGACTGACGACTTGGATAGACAAGATCTTGGAAATGGTGATCGATGGGCCACCTCAGCAGACTCTGTGAAGGGATTGATATGCTGATTTCGCAATGGCTATTGGATTGGCTTGACTGATTGACGGGTTGATTCATGGTCAAATTTTTATAAGGTTGACAAGGGAAAGATGTAGTCATGTAAACCCCCCTCAAGTCACAGTTTTGCCCCAGCCATACACAGGGCGAAAATTGGCAAATTTCAAATGATAGACAATGATTGTGGGTTAAGGAATGTGATTAAGCGGTGGACAGTTTTGCCTCAACCTAGCGCAGGGTGAAAAGTGGCAATTGACAATGACAGAAAAGGACCTTGTGAGATGGATAGTGAGTGAGCGTTGCTGATAAAATGGAGTGAAGGTGTTATTGTGAGTCAAAAAGATGGTAGTATAAGATGAGAAGTGATGATTATCATTAGAGTTTATGCAATCATATGTGGATAGGATGGATGATGATGAATATACTTTGAGGAATGTTGCAAAGATTTACGGATGCATATATGCTTAAACCATTGTATGTCTACGTATGTTCTGCCTGTGAGAGAAGGAATGTAAGAGTGTAGGTGATGCGGTTGTTTATTGACATGGTATGAAACTAGTTTTGTTAGTGATCATTTTGTCAAGCATGAAAGCACTTAATAGGATTCAAGAGATAGACTACGACAAGAGTTTGAAAGAGATCTAAACATCACCCGAAAACATACTAGCCCTTTTGTCTCGTTGAGATCTAGTGTGCGTCAAGTGAGAGTTAATTATTGTTTGAGGTGAAAACGCGTGCGAACAAATAAAGACACACTAGCTAACACGCTAGGTTATTTGTATCTTTTATTGAGAGGTGGTTGGATGAGGAGGGAAGATGGGAAGTTGTACATTTCTCCATTCTTTAGCCAGTGTTCATAGGCCCGATGGAGATGCATTTGGTTTTAGTGGAGGTAGTGCTCAACTCAAGCTAGCCGAGCATCCATAGCCAATAGAGATACTTGAAACACCTCAAGAGAGATTTTTGACATTGCTTTTGCTTTGTTTTTTTGAAAGGTATTGTTGACAATATTTTTTCTCTTGTTTGCTTTAAGGGGGTAAGAACCACCATTGGTTGGGTGTAGATTTGAATGCAGATATGGAGACAACATTGGCTAGTGTCACGACAAGTTTTTAAATGTGTTAGTGTTTGGACCTCGGCCGAGAAGTCGTTCTTAAATTCACCAGATGATAGTAGAAAAACTTCAAAAGGCTCTGTAGGTACTTTGACTCATGAGGCATGCCAGGAAGTTGGCGATAGCTCACCTAAAGCGGCGATGCAAATCATGATATGGAATGTGAATGGATGAGTTAACCAAATGTAATGAATTTTGTGATTGGGAAGGACCGATTAATGAACATTTATAAGGATGATGGAAGGATGGGAAAAGAACATTCGTGTGCGTGGGTGATTATGATTTTGAAGTTTTGATATATTTTTTGATTTTTTTGGCATTTTTGAAATATTTTATGATAATTTTGGATTTTGATGATTTTATTGGTGATAGAATGGGCCATGTGGGGAATCAAGACATGATTTAAACCAAAGGACAATTAAGGCGGAAGGGTGAATGCTTCCGGTAGACATCTAAAGCCAAGACAAATGTTAGTCCCCAGAATCCTTTTGGTGATATAGGGACAATGTGGGACACAAGTGTATCGATAAGTTGTAGAATGGGATTGTGAATGATCATGTTGGTGAAAAGCTAAGCAAAGAGGCCACTTAATATGTCGAAGAGGGCAAGGCCTCATAGGCATTGTTTTAGAGCGAGCGTGGCCAAGTAAGATTGGAAGATGAGTGCGAGGTGTTCAAATGGACTCCTTAAGTGTGTGTGAGACATCGTCTAGGGATTAGGACTCGGGAATATGGTGTTGTTATCAAGAGGGACGTGATAGAGTTGGAAGACTTTGTGGGAATAGTGTTGATGTGTATGGAATGTCCAAATGTATAATTAAAATGGGGACAAAAAGAAATTTGGTACCCTTTGTTAGGAGTGATAGGGGATGGTTGATTAAATTCCTTCATTGTGGGAAGATTTGACAAGGATAGGGGTAAGTGCACCAAGTTGGGGGGCCAAAGGGGGTCTTAAGTGGACACATTTTTTTGAAAAATAAAAAAATCAACTTGTACGAGTTTTTTGAAATAGTTACACTCAAAATTGGAAGATGTTGTATAAACATGAATTGTAGCATTTTGAGTCTAGTTTCTAAGCTACTAAATTTTATTGAAAACGGATAAGTTTAAGTGGGTCAAATAACTAAAATACCAACAAGTGCTCCTTTTTTATTAAAAAACATAATAGAGTGACTTTCGTGCCCCCACCATTTTTGAGCACCATTTAGTATTTTTGAAAACCCTTTGGTAGAAAGATAGCTAGGAGCATCTAGTTTGTGTTAGATTTTTTTAGCGAGTATTTATTTTTAATGATTTTCTAGTACAAAAATTTTAAGTTTTGAAAAATAACAGAGCTCACTGTGCCCCCTAACTACCTCCAAAATATCGAAAATTAGTTTTTTTTTAATATGTATATAATTAGGCCTAGTTTGTGCCTAAATTTTTTTATTCAATTTTGATGAGTCGAAAAAATATACACAACAAAAGATAGACATGTTTAAACTTAAAAAAATAACTATAAAAAAGCATTGTTAGAAAATAAATAATATGGAAACCTTATATTTGTTAGAAAAATTGAAAAATTATATTTATACAAAGAAGAAACTCGCTCTACATGTCGTGGTATAATTTTTTTAAAGAAATTGATCATTTTATGTTAATTTATCATGGCGGAAGTTGGATTTTTCATTTTCCTACAAAAACATGTGGTTTGTTGTGTTTGTGCAGGTCCATGCCTTAGGCTTGGGGATCCAAACCAGATCCCAAGCCTTGAGGCATGGCTTGGAAAAAGTGAAAACGCAAAACGTGTACAGCGTTATAACACGTACACGTTCTGACATAACATCAGAACGCGTGCGCGATTAAGTATAAGTTTTTCATTTATTATTATTTATATTTTATTATTTCTTATACTTTAAATTTATTTTAGTAAATATAAGATGTTAGGGTCACTCTGCACCTTATGGAACTAGTCTCATAGCTCCATCTGTCACGGTTTAGAAGATAGTTTTTAAAAGTATAATTTGGTCAGTACATAGGTAATTTTCAGGATTTCAGCATTCAACCTAAAGCTTTTAGCGTTTAAATTCTACAATCAAAACTCTAAACCCTAAACCCTTGCCCTAAACCTTAACCCTAAACCCTAAACCTTGAGCCCTTAACCCTAGACCCCAAACCATGAACCATGATCCCTAAACCCTAAACCATAAGCCCTAAACCCTAAACCTTAAACATCCACCCTTAGCGTGAGCACTAACCCGTAAACTCGAGCCCTAATCCCCGAACACTAAACCCTAAACTCGAGCCCTAAGCCCTAAACCCTAAACCCTAAACCACGAACCATGATCCCTAAATGCTAAACCCTAAACCCTAAAAACTAAATCCTAAACCCTAAAAACTAAATCCTAAACCCTAAACCCTGACCCCATAAACCCTAAACCCTAAACCTTAAACCCTAAACCCTAAACCTTAAACCCTAAACCCTAAACATTGAATCGTAAACCCTAAACCCTAAGTCCTAAACCCTAAACCCTAAACCCTAAACCCTGAGCCCTAAACACTAAACCCTTAAGCCTAAGCCCTAAACCCTAAAACCAAAATAATAAACCCTAAACCCTAAACCCTAAATCCTAAACCCAAAACCCAAAACCCTTAACCCTAAACGCTAAACCCAAAACCCCAAACCTTGAACCCCGATTCCTGAGCCCTGAACCCTAAACCCTAAATCTAGTGCCCTTATCTGATGAGCCCTAAACCCTAAACCTTGAGCCCTAAGCCCTAAACCCTAAACCTTGAGCCCTAAGCCCTAAACCCTAAACCCTAAACCCTAAACATTAAAACTAAATCCTAAACCCTAAACCCCGAACTTAAACCCTAAAAACTAAACATATACCCTAAACCACGACCTTAAACCCTAAACCCTAAAAACTAAAACATATACCCTAAACCCCGACCCCTAAACCTTAAACCTTAAATACCGAACCCTAAACCCTAAACCCTAAGTCAGTAAGCCCAAAACCCAAAACCCTAAACCCTTAACTCGGGCCCTAAACACTAAATCCTAAACCACGAACTTTGCGACCTAAACCTTAAACCTCAACCCTTAATCCCGAGCCCTAAACCCTAAACCCTAAAACCAAAATAATAGTTTGGCGATATAAGATATAAGCGATTGGCGCGGAGTGAGAAGCAAGTGGGTGGGAAGGCAAATCACCCAAGTGACCAGGTGAGGAGATGGGGTGATGGTAAGGCGAGTGGGCGGGGAGAAATCACGATCAAAGTGGAGGAGGTTGTGAGAGATGCAAATTGTGGGTGAAGAGATAGGGAGTGAAGGATTGGGCGGCTAGGCCAAAATGTATACAATGAAATTAACTCACGTCTGAAGTGTTAGATGGTTAACCAAACTCAAATCAAATTGACATACGAAATAAGAAATGGGCTTAAAGAGCCATTGTCATGTTACGAGACATATTTTATTAGTTCTCCATGGAATTAAGCAATTTTATCTCTTTAAATTGCAAATATAAACTTTGAAAAGAATTAGTATTTTTTGGTGGTTTAGGGATCTGCCTCAATGATACCCCTAACAACTACTACCCTGATTTCACCACAAATGCTGAGACTACCCCATGTAAATTTTTTTGTACTTTTAAAATAATGGGTCATTTTTTGTTTTTATTGCTAGAAAGTGTCTGTATTGTGTCAAGATATTCCCAGAGAGTCATATAAGCCAATTTCGATAAATACCCAGATGCCCAAACTCGTTATATTCTGTCGTTGGGGTTTGCCTGTGAGAAATTTTTATTTAATTATTCTGAGCCCCGTTTGAGGCAAATTGTGCTCCGGTTTAACCCTGTTGTGGTCTTACATGTCAATATTCCCATATACCAGTAGGGTTTTAACCAGAATGAATCCTAGGCTTTATGCTGGCTGACTTACGCAACGTTTTGCGTTTTGGTGTTTTCCGTTTTGTTTTCTCGTGAAATTTCTCTAGGTCAATTCTGTTATGTTTGTGGAGCCTGTTTTCATGTTAGAGTTTGGTACACCTTCCATGTGTTACACTCGGATATTTTTACGGCGGTCCCGCTTGCCGGTGAGCGGGTCAAGGGGGTTCGGGGCGAAGCCCCCGAAGCAAATTTTCATGGGTGGTTTATTAACCCATGGGTAATGGGTAACCGTTATGGGCTGGTTTTGGGCCCATGGCTTTTTGGTACCCATTGTTTTGTAAAACCGCCTCTTCGGCTACCTATTGATGTACTTATATATAGATGGACATACAATAGGATTGATATGAGTGTTTTTGTGAAGGTGAATAGTGTGTGCGAATTCAAGTGCGAATTCGGGAGGGTTTGTTGAGCGCAGCTCCAAACAAGATCTGGTTATTGTAATTGTGAAGACTGTTGGCTTGTAATAAAATCTGAGCAAGTGTTCTTGGTGGATGTAGCCCACATTGGGTGAACCACGTTAAATATTGTCTTCGTGTTTTGCATATTTCATTTCTGTAATTTCTATTCATACTTCTTATTATTGCGATTTTGAGGAATTATTCCGCATTAGATTCTATTAATTCCTAACAATTGGTATCAGAGCCTGGTTTGGTTTGCTGAAGTGTTGAATCGCAGGGAAAGTTTTTAGCTTGAGTGGGAGCTATGACAGATGATGGAAGATCAAGGGTTGATAAATTCAATGGGCAAAATTTTAGTCTTTGGAAGATGTAGATGGAAGATTACCTTTATCAGAAGGATCTTTATACTCCGTTGTCTGAGAAGGTGAACAAACCCTCGAGTATGACAGATGCGGAATGGGATTTGGTGAAGCTACCTAAGGCAAAAGAGCATTGCGAGAACAAGTGGGTGTACGAGTTAAAGACGAAGGAGGAAAGAAAAGATGTAAGGCCCGGTTGGTGGTCAGGGTTTGCATGAAACAAGGTATAGATTTTGATGAGATTTTTTCTTCTTGTAGTAAAAATGACTTCTATCGAAGCTGTTCTTGGAATAGTGGCGCAGAAGACTTGCACTTAGAACAGTTAGATGTAAAGACCGCATTTCTCCATGGTGATTTGGAGGAGGAGCTATAGATGCAAAGCAGCTAGAAGGATATGAAGTCAAAGGTAAAGAGGAGATGGTGTGTGGCGAAGAAGAGCTTGTATGGCACAAACAAGCTCCACGTCAATGGGTATAAGAAGTTTGATAGCTTCATGATGGAGCAAGGTTATATTAAATGTCATTTTGACCATTGCGTGTATACTGAAAGAAATTTGAGGATGGAAGTTATATTATTTTATGTTTGTATGTTGATGACATGTTGGTTGCAGGTAAAAACATGCAGGAAATAAAAGTACTCAAGAAACAACTAAGTGAATCCTTTGATATGAAGGATTTGGGGGTAGCTAGACAAATCCTTGGTATGAGGATAACTCGGGATAGGAAGGAACGAAAGCTGACTTTATCTCAGGAAGAGTACATTAAGAAGGTATTGGATAGGTTTAACATGCAGGATGCTAAACCGGTTGGGACTCCTTTGGCAGGCCATTTTAAGTTATCAAAGGATCAGTGTCCCAAGATAGAGCAGGAAAGAAACCAGATGTCCAAGGTGCCTTACTCATCAGCGGTTGGCAGTTTGATGTATGCTATGGTATGCACTAGGCCAGATATTGCCCATGCAGTGGGAGCAGTGAGTAGGTTTATGAGTGATCCAGGAAATGAGCACTGACAGGCAGTAAAGTGGATACTTCGGTATTTGAGAGGGACCATGGGTATTGTTTTGTGTTACAGTGGATCAGACACTACTTTGTGTGGATATGTTGACTCAGATATGGCTGGAGATTTGGACAGCAGGAGGAGCACAACAGGTTATGTATTTACTGTAGGTGATACAACAGTGAGCTGGATTTCACGGTTATAGAAGGTTGTGGCTTTGTCAACCACTGAGGCTGAGTATGTTCTTCTGCTCTGAAGCTATGAGGAGATGATTTGGCTACAACAATTGCTTGATAGTTTGAAAGCTATATAGTGATGGTCGAGTCTTTATTCACTTAGCTAAGAACTTTGCTTTCCATTCTGGGCCATGAGCATATACAGCTTGAGATATCACTTCATCAGGACAACTTTGGAGGAAGATAAGTTGAAGTTGGAGAAGATTCATACCAGTCAGAATCCTGCAGACATGATGACTAAGGTGGTCACAAGGATAAACTAAAGCTATGTTAAGCTTTGGTTGGCCTTCACGGATGATAGTGAAGGGTTGAGAAGCTTGCTCGGTGGAAATCGGTCTCAAAGTGGGAGATTGTTATGTTTGTGGAGCTGTTTTCATGTTAGAGTTTGGTACACCTTCCATGTGTTGCACTCGAGATATTTTTACGGCGGTTCCGCTCGCCGGTGAGCGGTCGAGGGGGTTCGGGGCGAAGCCCCAAAGCAAATTTTCATTGGTGGTTTATTAACCCATGGGTAATGGGTAACCATTATCTCTTATTTGGTTTTGGGCCCATGGCTTTTCGGTACCCATTGTTTTGTAAAACCGCCTCTTCGGCTACCTATTGATGTACTTATATATAGATGGACATACTGATAGGATTGATATGAGTGTTTTGTGAAGGTGAAGAGTGTGTGCGAATTCAAGTGCGGAATCGGGAGGGTTTGTTGAGCGCACTCAAACAAGATCTGGTTATTGTAATTGTGAAGGCTGTTGGCTTGTAATAAAATCGAGCAAGTGTTCTTGGTGGATGTAGCTCACATTGGGTGAATCACGTTAAATATTGTCTTCGTGTTTTGCATATTTCATTTCTGTAATTTCTATTCATACTTATTATTATTGCGATTCCGAGGAATTATTCCGCATTAGATTCTATTAATTCCTAACAAATTCCTTTGCTGGTTTAGTCTGATTTCTTACCTGGAGTATCTGAAGATCATCTATGGACGTCATGCCAGAAGGAATTTGTCACAGAGGATTTGGTTCTCTCTAAAAAGATGAAGTCGTGCACAAAAAAAGCCTCTCCCAGGCAAGTCGCATTTTTTGGGAATAAATGGATTTTATGGAAATAAGAAAAATATTGCCATCAATGCGTAGAGCTCGAGAAGATATGCACTTTTAGAGAAAACGACACCTAAAATGGAGCCACGAATGAAAGTTACGGCACATGCAAGTTTTTGCTGCTACATCTTCCGGACCCTTTCCAAAAATGGCAAATTTTATTCCATGCTTGTGTTTTCTTCACCAAAAATCCAAAAAAGGAAAGAAATGTTGTTTTTATGCCAGTCGCAATTTTCAAGGCTGCCTTCCGCGTCCAATTTCCACGCTGCCCTAAGTGACGAATTCTCACGCAATTTTAAAGGCAAAAGTCACAATGCAAGTCGCACTTTTGGAAAAGAGCTATCTTTCATGCAAGTCGCACTTTTTGAAGGAAGACTTTAAGCTGCCAGTGGGAATTTTGGCAGTGGCAGGAAGGCGGGAATTTCTTACCTGCCTTGCAGGGTAATTTTTCCCATGAAGTCAAAGTCACTTAAGCTGCAATGGGAATATTAGATGTGGTAGCGGTGGAATTTCTTACCTGCCTTGCAGGGTAAAAATTCCCATTATAAAAGAAAATCACTTAAAGCACCGTCGGAATTTCTTACCTGCCTTGCAGGGTAAAAATTCCCATGATGAAAGTCAAATCACTTAAGTGGAAGAAGGGATTTTTAGAGCTGCAGTGCAGGGTGAAAATTCCCATCAGAAGTTGACTTCTTATTTTTAGAATTCACCCTTGCCAAAAAGTGCGACCCACCTTGGGTGAATAATCAATGCATTTAATAATATTTATTAATGTTTATTCACCCAATTTTGGCGCCATAAATAGAAGGAAAGTCAATGCATGAAGACAAGCCAAAGTGAACTGAATGTAGCATGCTAAAATTAAATAAATTTAATTTATTTAATGGCAGCCATGAGCATGCACAAAATAGGCGCCCAAATTGAAGAGAAAAACATGATTTTTAATTAATTAATTGCCGGAAATAGGAAGGGCAATTATTAATTATAGAATGATGAAGGTTATATAAGCATGGGCTGCCATATTAATGGAGTTATTAATTCTTTAGCAAGGAAGTGCAGCCCAGGACAATTTTGGCGCCCAAAGGAGGAATTTTGCTCAGAGGAAGGTGTTTTCACTGGAAAGCTTCAAAGTTTGGCGCCTAGGTTTGAAGGAGCTTGATTTAAGTCTGATTAATTGTCTGCATAGTATTATAGGTGCCCAGGTGAAGTTACAAATATTTATGCTTGCTTTGCATGCAAGCAAAGCCTCAAATTTTAGGGCAAGATGGGCTTTATATGCAGATTTTTATGATAAAAATCAAGTGGTCATGCTCCGGATTCCGTCTTTGTCTGAATTAATTACAGGTATTCATTACAGGTGCTTATATAATTGAAAGGGAGCTTAAATCAATGTCCAATACATTGAACATATCCTCCGAATCTGAAGAAATCTCCAGATCTGCACCGATTGTAAAGAATTCCGGCCGAATAAAAAGAAAAAGAGTTGCTCAGACAAAGATTGCTCTGGCCATGGCGAAGCATGATGAAAGAAAAGGATCAACAAAATCATGCATAGCTTCCAGATCCAAATCCAGATTCAGATCCAAATCCGAGATCCATAATTGCAAAGGCTTCATCCTCTTGTTTCGAATGCAACCCGTGAAGAATGACCAAGTCATGGAGAATTCCTTCCAAGACCTTGTGCATGTTCTCCCAATCTTCCAGTTGAAGCCTTCATTGAATTTGCATTCACCCAGAGTGCTTTCCAGATTTTTAATTGCTCATATGCAATTAAAAATAAAAATGATGAGTTATTTATGACAAACATTGCAGTGATGCATGTACTGGAGAAGAACTACAAAAACTTCAAGGATAAGAAGGAAGACAAGTCAAAGGCAATACCCACAAGCAAATCACAATCACTTGCTTCTAGATCTAGCCGCTTCCAGATCCAGCTGCTTCCAGATCCAGTTTGGTGAGAATCAAAGGCAAAAGAATCAGCTGCATGCAGAATATGAAAAAGACAAGACTGCAGCTTTCCTCTTTCTTCTTCTTTCTCTTATTTCCTCTGACAAAGTAATTGAGCGATCAATTAAATTATAAAACCTAGGTGATTGGTTTAAAAGCCATTACTTGAAGAAGTCAATAATTTGAAATAGGTGGCAGACATGCAAAATAGAAGGTTCTATCTTCGATTCACAAATCATGCATGTCATGCGAAAGAGGAATTCTAGGAGGGAGATTGCCAGTTGTTTCCTTTTCGACTTCCACATGTGCCAGTTCACTAAAAGCTTCCGACTTGTAATTGCCCCTCTACATTCTATAAGTAGAGGAAGAACCTACGGGTTAAAAGATCAGAATTTGTAAGCAACATTCTTGTGTTCCAGACTTTGTGCTGAAATCCCTGATAGCTATTTGAAGCAAAGGAATAGAAAGGAGCAGATTTCCGAAGAACTTTGTGTCACGGTGCATTTTGTTTCTAGCTTTTTGTCTTAGATCTACTTATAAACTTTGTGTTATTTTAGATCTAGATCTGAAAGTTGCCTTTGCTTATAATTATGTGTGTTAATATTTATTGGTCTTTGTCTATGTGCATGCAATTAACTCAGAATCTATTGATTGGGTTGCACATCTCCCCTTTTCTTTCCTATTTTTATTATTTTCCTTCTTCATTAGATATTTCCTTTCTTTAACAGTTGCTTACTTGCTGCAAAACTCTATAGCTATGGTTCATGAGTTGCATGGTTAAAGTAAAACCCCTAAATAGATACTAGCATATTTTATTGAAAAATCTTACACGGGAGCCTCACCAAGAAATGAGGGAGATTTATCTCATGATCGCCTAGGTTTTCAACATATGCAAAAAATCTAGCCAGCATGAGTGGCTAGGCCAAAATGTATCTGAATGAAATTAACTCACGTCTGAAGTGTTAGATGGTTGCTGACCAAACTCAAATCAAATTGACATACGAAATAAGAAATGGGCTTAAAGAGCCGTTGTCATGTTACGGGACATATTTTACTAGTTTTCCATGGAATTAAGCAATCTTATCTCTTTAAATTTGCAAATATAAACTTTGAAAAGAATTAGTATTTTTGGTGGTTTAGGGATCTCCTTTCAGGTGATACCCCTAACATATTAAGGTAGATAAAATTGACATGAAAAGTAATTGGAAGACTATAATGATTAAATGACAAACAATAAATGATATACCTAATCGAGACCCTCGAAGACCAGAAAATGATGTCGATTGAATGATGATGATTTTGGATTGTGTAGACTGATCCAAAATTGCGTAGAAATCACACACAAATGCCTCAACAACTTAGGTTTGTACAAAATTTCTTCAAAATTTGACTGTGTGGACTGTACTCGTTGTATGCAATTCGCCTTCACCTCCGAGAATACCTACGAGCAAAACACATTCGAGCAAGGGAACTAAAATGATTAAAGATGTCTAGAGGTCTCAAGAGAGAGACAAAGAGGGACTACGGTCTTTCTTTTATAGATTTTGGGGGATGGAGGTAGGTGAGTGAACTTTGGGCTCTTAGTGCACAAATAGATGGGAGGGCCTCGTAGTGTTGTTGGTTGAGTGATTAGGTGTAGTTTATGTTGCCAGGAAATGGAAACGGGTACGGGTACGAAACGCGGAAACACCAATTTTCAAAAAACCTTGGGTACAAAACGTTACGGGAAATGTCTGTACAATATATATATATATATATATATATATATATATATATATAGTACTCATTTTAAAATTGTACTCCATAGACCATAAGAGATAAGTATAACTGATAAAACACTCAAAATATTTTGTATTCATTGAAATAATACATTATTATCATGTATACTTATCTCTAGGACGTTTCGAAGGAGTTTCCATTTTGGAAACAAAATGGGGGCCTAGGCGTTTCTTGGTAATAGAGGGTGTAGTTGATCAATGCATGGGGGATGCATTTGCTTACTATTGTGTTAGGTATTTGTGGTGCAACTTATATATTTTTGGGGATTTTTTTATAATGTTTTGTGATTTTATTGTTTCGAGGTATTTTATTGTTTTTATGAGATTTTTTTATATTTTGTAGTGTTTTTATATGTTTTGTAAATAATGTGACCCCTTATGCCAAGGTGCATTTTTGAGTGTCTACAATTTCAATTTGAGAAAGCATTCTAAAAGTGAAACAAAATGATGTGAGAAAATCCCAGCTTTGTATTAAAGGGGCTAATCTTGGAGCTAGGGAGCATTAAGTGCTGTGTATTAGTCTATAAATAGAGAAGTAGGGATATTTTTGCAAAATGTTATTAAAGTTTAAATAGTAGAAGTTTACATCCTACATGCAAACAACATCATGGAGCGTATGGGAAAATTAATTATGAAAAGGTATTTTAGCCTTATAATAGGGCATGTTTCAAAATGCCTTGGTGAGTGATTTGTTGCGGGTATTTGGCTGGCTGATGTGGGGAGTCTTAGATTGGTGTCCATATCTTCCCAAGGAAGTGAGTATTCTTTGCATGAGCTGTTTTGAACTTTTTGCAACCCAGTTCAATATTTTTCTTTCTTTCTAGAATAGTATAGATGTCAACAGAATATTTTGAATCAGATTTGCCATTCTAGTTAGTTTTTAGATATTTTTAATCCATAGGGTTTGAGTTAATATACTAGTACCCAGATTTGGATGATTAAAATCTTAGATACACACGTAATTAGGTATAGGTTAGGTGGTGCTCTCTTGCGTTGGGCTTTATTTGTTCAGGTTTTTAATTTGTTGAGGTAAGCACACTTTTGCAATACTGATAAATTTATTGTTCATGTTTGAAAAGAGCCTAAATGCTTTGATATATCAGATACCACTGCTATGAACCAAAATCTGAAACCAAAATTCTGAATTTTAAAAGCCAAAATATTTAAGTATTCAACTCCTTATGTCTGTACTATCAATAACAACCAAAGCATATCCAAATGTGAAGACAGATCAATCTTCAATGCATTGAGTGCATGTCCAGCAAGAGCATAAATTGCGCATAAAGAAAAGATTGCCTATTAGTACATATGGAGGAGGAATAGATCTCTTATATTTAGACACTCTTCTCAAGCTAGACTTTCTCTAAAAATTCCTATCCTCACTCTATCCTCGTAAAACATTCTTTAGTGTCTTTTGGCTTTATTTGCTTTATTCTTCAACACCAATTGTTATCCATTGGATGACTTAATTTTTTTAATTATATATATATATATATATATATATATATATATATATATATATTTTTGATAGATAAACGCTTTTGACCGGAGCTATGAACTGGAGTACATTCAACCAAGATATAGCAATTAAGCTCAACAATTAGCGAACCAGATCCACCACACAAGAACACACTTCTAGATACGAGTAATTTCGAACTAGAATCCACAATTTGTTAAATCCCAGCCAGCCGTGCCACCTTAGACATTACCACCCCGAACAAGGATTGTGCCTAAGTGGGATTTGAACCTAGGTGGAGCCGGATACAACCATCCGTCTTAACCACTCCACCCAGACCCCATTGGCATAAACTTTGGATGGTAAACACTTTTATTATACCAGAGCTATGAATTGGAGTGGTGGAGGAGAACTTTCTCAAAGTGGGACATGGGGGTGGGCTTGGGTCCTTAATGTCCACCGAGCGATCCGCATTCGAAGCTCCCGCTATGTTCTGCTTGGTCCATATGGAGAAGTTCGACCCTACCTCAAGGTGTCCCCATGGCCACTTATTGAAAGCATCCAATGAACTCAATGGGAATGGAACTTGGGTTGATGATTACAAACTACTTGTAACTCACCAATAGCCCAAGACCTTGAGTTCAAAAGTGGTTTTGGATAACTCTCGTGTTGTAATGCCGGACATGCCTCGTCGCATTGAACACAGGATTCATGCCTGCCCTCGACCCACTTCGCATTGAACGCTAAGCCGGCATTGGCACCGTGTTGAGAGACCACCTCCGCCATCTTGAAGTAGTTGACCGCTTGCACTACCTAGGTAGAGTAATGACGAATTATAGAGGTGGTCAGCCCTAGGAAATGGACACCAAGACCTCCCACATATAACCCACATTCCCCACCGCTAGGGTAAACCCGTGGGCTAAAACTTTGGATGGTAAACGCTTTTATTATACCAGAGCTATGAACTGGAGTGGTGGAGGAGAACTTTCTCAAAGTGGGACATGGGGGTGGGATTGGGTCCTTAATGTCCGCCGAGTGATCCGAATTCGAGCGCCCTCTATGTTCTTCTTAGTCCATATGGAGAAGTTCGACCCTACCTCAAGGTGTCCCCATGGCCACTTATTGAAAGCATCCAATGAACTCAATGGGAATGGAACTTGGGTTGATGATTACAAACTACTTGTAACTCACCAATAGCCCAAGACCTTGAGTTTGATTTTTTTAATTTTATATTTCTAGAATAGACATGTTTTGTTTTCTTCCTATTTTTCTAAAACAAACTTTTATTTTATTCTTATTCTATTCTCCTTAAATATATATATATATATATATATATATATATATATATTTACATTTAACATCAAGAATCCTCATAGGGAATGCTATGTGATTGAGAATCCTCATAGGAATGAGTATTGGACGTTCCACTATTATTGGGTCTTTCACAACTTCTTGAAGCTTCTTCAACTCCTGATAATATGTCCTATTGGATCAAGTGGCTCTTGATCCAGGGACAATGGTCTAGTAGATTTGTTAGAAAAGTGTTAAGAAGAATGTAGCTTTTATAGATCTATGACAGCTTTCAATATTCTTTGTCCATGCTCGGACAATTTTCCAATTCTCACTTCTCATGAAAGAGGACTGTTCTAGATTATCACCTATTGAAATGAATTAATTATGGATCCCAACATTTCCTCAGTTGTCAAACTTCTAACCAGTAGTTGCAAAGTTTGACATGTTTCAATAAATAATATCCATGGAGGACAATGCAGAGCTCCATCCTGTTGCACCTTAGCAAATAAGGCAATTGATTCTAGTGTCCTTCTTGGGATCTTTCATTAACAAGTTTGCTGGCCACTCTAGACGTTCTTGTTGAGTTTCAATGCAAAAGCTTGGGTACAGGCTCAAACCATGGAAGGGCTGCTAGTGTGGTTGAGAGGTTTGTGAACGGTCAAGCCATGATTTTCAAGCTAAATACAGTCATGGATTTTTATTCTACTTTTTGATTTAAATGTGGCCCTGCTATAAGGCACAGGTCACTCGTATCCTTTTCCTCTTTCTTTGTTGGAGCCTCTTTCCTAAGGGTTTCTCTATCAACAGCTGTGAGATGATAATGACCACAAAGATTGAGTAAGCTTTCAGCCATTTTTTCTCTGTAATCTAGATAATCACACACAAAACTATTTCCATACTTGTTTGTGGCTTTCATAACAAATTGCTCAAGTTGCAATAGCCATCTTCTCTGATCATTTTTATAAAGCTCAACAAATTCGGAAAAAGAGAGGTATTTCAATTTTTCATAAACTCATATATTGATCAGTGAGGGCTAATTGAATCTTCACTTCCCTTAAGGGATTTTCCCACAAGATGAAGAAGTAGCTCTGATACCACTGAGTTGATCCCAAATGCTCTGATACCATCGAACGAGTTGATATGCTCTTAAACCATTGTTTTGAATTCAAATCTGAAAACAGTATCGTGAATTTTTAAACCAAAATAAAAAGCAACATATCTCTGTTTTGGTACACCTGATATACAGAACAGCCAATAGACGGAAGTTGGAACATCCAAAACAACATAGCTCTCTTTTGAATTTACAGTTGTGAAGAGACGTCAATCTTCCATATTAAGTGTTTGTCCAGCGGATCACACTATTTTGCATGGTATTGCTGTACCTGTAGATGAGGAATGCATATCTTATATTAAAACATTTTGAAAGATGGATTTTTTCGAAAACAGCACTTTTCTTGGATTATCCTCCTAAAGCAATATTTACCCCCTGTATGATATTTTTGCTTTATTCTCCTAAACTATCTTTAGCCTTTGAGTGTCTTTATTTGTTTTATTCTATTTTTATGGAATAATCTTATGCTTTAACGCTGCTTTATTCTCTTCCTATTTGTCTAAAATAATTTGTTCTTATCCTGTCCTGCTAGAATAAACTTGTTCTTTGTTCACATTCAACATCAAGGGAACACCTAGGGATCATATTGGACTTGTTACAAAATCTAAATGTTTGTTGATGACAAGCATCATTTAAACTTTTAAAGTAATGTTCAAGATAAAATCAGAAACCTGCAGTTTTCTGGCTGCCCATATGCCCCATCCTCATACAAATTGCATTGTTTGCATAATTTTCCTGAATTTCCTTATAGAGAGTGATATATTTTCACAACCGAGATTCCAAATCAGATGTGATATATACAAAATATTTCAAGAAAAGCAAAAATAATTTCCCTGAGGGCCTAATGATTATCTATGACGAGCCTCAAAATATGATAAGTTGTAGAGAGGATCTTTTGGTGTCTGGCTGCCACAAAAGCGTGTGATACGCCCAATGTGTAATTGAACTTTGAGCTGGAATAATCTGGTTTGTTAGTTTTTAATGCAATTCTGGACTTACGATTCCCTGCTTTTATAGGGAATACATTAAATACCACTTTTGGTGGAAGCATTCTCTAGTAGCGCTTCCAGCCAAATTGGATATGTTGGGACGTAAGAGAGAATGCTTAATATACAACATGGATCTACTTCTTAGAATTACTAATTTCTCTCGTCAAACAATTTCAAGAGCAGCCTAACGCTTATGTCAAAGACTATCTTTGGAAATACTACTTTATTGAGCTTGGATCTAAGTCATCAGGTTCATGTTCGTGTTCAGTGAGGATAAAATTCAAAACAAGTTTGTTAACCGATTAAATTTGGGAAAAAGATCGTTAGTAACTTCAAATTATATAAATCTACATTTTTATTATTTTTATCTTCAAAATAAATAATACATGTACAAAAATGTGAAAATATATAAATATTATTAAAGTTTAAAACCTATTTAAATCTACCACAAACTAAATATATCGTTTTATCCTTAAACGCTTTTGACTAGAGCTATGAACCGGTATTACGTTTAGCCACCACTGGGTTCAAATTCACTTCATTTGGCTGCAAACAGGCCAAATTCGCATCGTTCGGCCATAATTGGCCTCAATTCTAGATTGTTCTGCCCAACAAGACATGCACCTAGCAAGAGTTGAACCTAGATGGAGTGGGAAACAACCGGCCTACTTTACCAACCCGTCAACACCTCACCGGCTACTACAAACTAAATATTAAAAACAATAAAATAATCTAATTACATTGCTTGTAAAAGCCTTCAACTTATATTTAAAAAATGCAAAATAACTTAAAACTAAATAATGTGTTAATGTAATTGCTCGTGAAAGGCTTCAACTTTACATACATTTTAATAAGTTAAAAAATTATTTAAAAACTAAATCTAAACCCTAAATACTACCTAGTAACTATGTTTTAAATTGACCTTATAGTATAAACTAACTAAAGTAAAACTATTAATAAATGTTAAAGTCCCACTCCCATTAATAATCTATATGTTTATAACTAAAAACAAAATCATTCTAATCCCTAAGACTACTCTAATGTCCTAAAGACCAAAGTTTTAAAAATAATTGGTAACTGGTATATTCATGGAAAGGTTCGATGGAGATCCATAGAGGTATCGATGAAATTTTCACGTAGGTCGTTCAAACACAGCCCCTTCACCTTGCACGCTCCACCTTGCACATAAGTTGTTCAGGAGACCCTCCCCTTCTCACCTTCAAACTCACGCTTCCAAATTCAGTATTACAGTCTTTGGATTCATTTACAGACTTGTCACTCATGCTTCAATTTGTTGTCTTCATGCGTCATTCTTTAGTCGATTCACTTATAGATTCACGCTTCAAAGGACGACTTGCTGTAAGTGGTGTGATGTGAAGAATAACATAGATGGAGCCCTGTTAGATAACAAATGAAAGCCTTAAAATAAAAAATAAAAATGACCTTGCACGCAGGTTGTTTAGGGAGACCCTCCCTTTCTCACCTTCAAACTCACGCTTCCGAATACAGCATTACAGTCTTTGGATTCACTTACAGACTTGTCACTCATGCTTCAATTTTTTGTCTTCATACTTCAATTTGTTGTCTTCATGCGTCATTCTTTAGTTGATCCACTTATAGATTTGTGCTTCAAAGGACGGCTTACTGTAAGTGGTGTGATGTGAAGAATACCAGAGATGGAGCCCTGTTAGATAACAAATGAAAGCCTTAAGGCTGACATTGAAGATAAGAATAAAAAATAAAAAAACAAAAATATAAATGACCTTTTCAACCATTATTTGGAAACTTATGCACTGAACTTCTGATGATTTTTAGGGGTTTTGCAAAAATTGCGAAAAAAAAATTGATTGTACAAATTTTAGGGTGTTTTAACAAATTTTTCGTGTTTTCTTCAAAATCGTCAAATTCAGAATTTTTATTTGGAAATCAGCGAATTCTGTGACTTAGGTTTGGATTCATATTTATTCAGAGCTTCAAGTCTTTTAAAAGGATAACAAAATTATGAAATCCGTTTTCTCTTAGACCAGCAACGTTACACTGCACAATTGTTATTTATTTGAAATTGAGTCAAACAATATGCATTAATATAGCCATATGTTTAGGAAACATAAATCTCCAACAATGGGCCCATGACGTAGCCATTGCACCCTGCAAGAAACCCATCTTTGCCAACCTTTTTCACATCGAGAAGGTGTCTTCCTTAATTCATATGGCAATCCATTTTATGCCCCTACACCTTTTAGAGCCTACTACCTAAAACTTGAGCTCAACATGAGCATTGAGTATATCCTCCTTGAGAGAACCTGTGCATCAAAGTTTTTAAATTAGTCCAATGCTTGAAAATCTCATCAGCAGGCACCTGGGCATTAATTTGCACACTATTCTTCAATCTTTACAAGGGCATAGTGTTTTAGGTGCATATGACATAAAATATGAAGAATATTCTTCTTTCAACCAATCTATTGCTGTGTATGTGTTGTCCTGAAATTTTAACTCACCAAAATTTCGAAAATTTTGAAACATTTCACATTAATGAGCTGCACCAATTAAGTGTCGAACACCATTTTGAAACTACATTGTCTTCCATCTTCTTTCACGACCAAGTCATCATTGTCATGATTTTAATAATACCATCGTATCCTTGTCGTCATATCCTCATTCCCGCCTCGCATATCCTGCGCCTCTTGCAAATTAATTCTAACTATTTAATTAATGATTGTAATCTAATTATTAATTAATTAATTAACTTTATTAATTAAATTTTGCGTAATTAATTAACGTTATTAATTTTAATAATTAAAGTCATTAATTATTAAAATTAATAATGTTAATCTTATTAATAATGTTAATTAATCATTTTAATTAATTAAATTTATAAGCGACAGATAGTGAAGTGGAAGTTCACTCCCACTTCACCATCCGTCACTTATCGATGGGTAAAAATTAAAATTTCCCCTGTATGAAACCCATGCGGGGAAATTCTCCCGACTCTCCACGAGGAAGTTTGCCAAAAGCCAAAATTGGCAAATGGCAAACTTCTTCCCGCTTCCCGCTTCCCACTCCCGCCTCTCTCCTGCATTTATTATTCCACTCCCCGTAAGTGGTGGAAACGGAAGACACGAAACCAATTGATATTCTTTTTCCATTTTATTCTTCTTGCACGTGTGGAAGAAACACACATCTGCGGCGTATTGAACGACATGATTTGCAAGAGGGAATAAAAGATATTCATTGCATTGATCTAATCAAGCATTGTGCATGCGAGATCACATATAAGAATGAGATGATAGTGAAATTTCAATGCAAAGCGAGATCAGTAATAAGGCAACCAATCAATGAAGGTTGTATGATGATTTTGTAAATGTTTTTTCATGGTCGAGGCCAACCGATCAACAATATATTCAGGAAAATACAAGAGTTTGAATACTGGAATATTTGCTAGTGTTAAGGAAATAATATGCCCAAAGTAAGATAGCGTATGGGAGGTGGCAAGAATGTCGATAATTAGAAAGAAATGTGAATGAGACAAAGCCCCGAGCGACGAATAAGGAGAGAGCTTGATCGGGGATAATGCTCACAGTGAACACGTGAAGAGAATAGTCTACTCACAAGTTTGAGTCAACACCATGTAAGCAAGGTTGAGGTGGTTTCTGAAACAAATGCATGCAAAACAAATTTTGAAGATCACGCACAAGAGAATCTTGAAGGCTTAGTCACACGGCCAAGGCGGTGAGACAACGAATGCATGTATAATAAGGCGCTCAAATCAAGTGCAAACAAATTTTGGAGCCCACGTAGAGGAGAAAACAGCCAAGCGTGAAATCTTGCAATACATGCCACGTGAAAGGAGATAGAATTCAAAGCATAGGCAAAGAATAGCCCACATGAATTCCATATGCGTGGAGCTTAAAGCATGAAAAAACAAATTAGAAGCACATAACGGTGGGTTGACACCAGTGGCCGAACCATGGAGCCCAAAACGCGTGGAAATAGTCCAAAATGACCCGCGTAGGAGAAAAATTAAAAAGCTCACCAGTGAATACAATCTGCACAAAATGGATATGCGAATAACAAACAAGAAAACAACCATGCGAACCAAGGACAATACACACAAAGGAGAATACATGGAGACTCTTATAAAACATTAAAAATAAAATAGTCCGTGTCATAGAGAAGCAAATGGTAAACCGGTTACACCAAGTACAAGCTCGTATATGCAAAGTGTTAGAAAGCTTGTCTTGGAGGTGATAATCATGGCAAGAATGTTGTCCAATAACAGAGAAAACAATGAAGCTTGCATGCACAGAGAGGAAGTTAAAGCTTGGCCAAGGATAATGTACACATCGAATACATAGAAACCACGCGGCTGGCCATAGTCAACAATGAATTCAAGACCCCTAACAATCATGAAGCTGCATAGAGACAACAAGCTTTCAAGCATTCGACCTCACGTTGGATGAATATGGTGATGGCAAGTGCATGAAAGTAATCCACGTGGCTTAAATTGGAGCGAGGGGTATTCCAACCAAGACATGAAATAATAATCAATAAGTAAGCAAGGCAAACCGAGCAAAAGCATGTCGTGAGCGAGAAAGAGGAGCATAACTTATGCTAGATGACATATCAATGTAAACATTAAAATTGGGATAAAATTTACATTGTAAAAGCATAAATTTAATAAAAACCCATTTTTTTCTTTTTGTGGTGGACCCGAAGACATTGACCTAGTAGCACGAGTTCTATTTTTCGTTGTTTATTTTTCTCTCGCTTTTGCTTCAAAATGTCAACATCCAACAAATCAACATTAAAATATGAATTCTAAGGTGTAACGCACACATCCATACTCATTTTAGACTATGATCACATAATTGACACGAACCTCGAGCATGTCAATATGGGTCAATTTTGTGATAGAACACGATCCGAAGGCCATATTGTGTTTTCTCAACGCCTATACCACAACGGTTTACCTCAAGTAAACAACTTTTCTATTGTTCAGTCCAATGTCCCGAGCTTGTCCTCGCATGTGCAAAACATTATGACCTTGAAAAGCGAGGTGTTTTTTAACAACAATAATGAGCCCATCCTCCTAGTCACCCCTGAACACATTGAAGAGCTACTCCGAATCCCTAAATACGAGGAAATTGCTGAAATCACAAAGGAATCTGCACAACAATACTAGGATGAAGACCCGCTACGATGCTCCAAAGTCATAAACAAGAATTAGATAGTCATCAAGAGAACTCACGCAAATCGGCTTCCCAAAGAACTGCCCCATATTGAGTTCCGAGTTGAAATTGGTGACATGATCACCTTACTGAGTAGAGTTTTGGCATCCCTTCGCACACTATTTTCAGCCATGGATGTACAAATTCATTTGCGTCATCCTAGATCAAAAACTTCACATTGATGGGCTACAATCATAAGTGACACATTGCATAAGCAATTGATTGAAGTAAAGATGACGAGTCGTTTCTACATGACTTCTTACCTCGTCTATGGTGTGACACGAAGAATAATCTTTGCTGGTCTGGAAACTAGAGGCACAACGACACTAGGTCAAAACAATGCTTTTCACTATTACCTGCATCTAGAATTCAAGGCCAAGTATGCATTATTTCCGACATGTCGACGATGCTTTCCTCTTCTTTATCATCAAAATGCTCGAGAATAAGCCACACAAACGATTCTCACATCAGGCTAAAGAGGTGATTTTAAGATGGGGCACATGGTTCATGCAATTCCCCACATTTTGATACATTTGTGTCTATGGATATAATGAAGTGCTGTATAAATTACTAAAATATGTAAGTGATAGGTGGGCCCTGATGGAACTTTCTCGACAACTAGCATCACTAAACCACTTCCTAGGCGAGAAACATAAATCTGGTGTATGTTTTCCTATCTCCATTGGTGTGTACAAATGTTCGTCATTTTGTAGTGTAAAGATGATGGATAAGGAGACGACCATTGTAACACAACACCCATCGTGAGAAGATGGGAATTTGACATTTGTGGATTCATGGAGAGAGTTCTTGGCCCGAAATATAGACATCGTCTAGAGGTGGAAGACTATTGGGCTAGTTGTGCAAATGAATTTGAGGTTCGGCGTCGTGACTACTCCCGAATGAATCTGAATCAAATAATCACATTCAGATTGAAAGATGTCCCACTTGGCGTTCGATGGCTGGACATGATTGATCATGTATATGATTTAATTACATCATCACCTCTTCCTAAAATCAATTGGTCTAAAAGAGATGATTCATCACTTGAAGACATAATTCAACAAGTGATCAAGAGAATTTGGCTTGGTATGAGAGAGAATTGGCCAAGTGTACTACAAATGAGAGAAACACACATGAAGATCATAGGCAAGTCACTCAATCATCCTCTCATCTCACCACACAAGCTTCATCACATACTCAAACAGTAAAAGGCAATGGAAACCAAAGTCAACTCACGATCTGCCTTCGGTGACTAGTGAACCTGAAGAGGAAAGAAGCCAATGAGGGAAGGAACATGTTTTTGGGATCTCACAATCAAGCCAAAATTCATCAACTCACACCAATTCAGGTTCTCAAGGGTTGATTAAGAACACCACTCTACAGTTCGTGGTATTGGATCAGGTGCAAGTTCCAGTGATTCAAATCTCCAACTCACTCGAGCCTTCACATCCTAAAGATATCTCACAACCTCCTCCCATACATCATGAAGATATTGTGGAAAAACTCCTCATCCCCAACATGAAGACTCCATTCAAGCCCCACCTGAATTTGAGTATCTGCCACCAACACGAGCAATTCCCACTCAATGCAAGAATTCTATGTGGTGAGCTGATTGAAGAAATACCCTCTTGGTTACACGGAGAAATCGAGAAGAGGAAAAGAATCATCAAACCCATCACAATCGACATTGAAGCTATTTCATCAATGGCAAGTGATGCTTCAATAAAGTGATGCCTTACTATCCATAGTTTATTAAAACACGATCCGAAGCTATTACATATATATATATAGCTTCGGATCGTGTTTTAAAACACGATCCGAAGCTATTTGAAATATATGTAATAGTTTATTAAGTCATTCAAGTCATAAAGTTATTTTAATAAAGTGACTTTACTTTATTAAAATGAAGTTAATAAATTAAAGTGATTTAATTATGTCCTAATATGATGTCATGAAAACCCTAACTACTTTGTAACCAACTTTTGGTGTGTTCTTGTGTGAAGAGAAATAAAGAAGCATTTATGGAAAACTTTGTCTTATGTTTGTTTCTTTCTTTAGCATTTATTACTCTTACGTTTAATAAATGTGAAGGCTCTTGCTCTCTATGGATTCCACATCTTTGATTCAATTGTCACTTATTATGTTAGTTTCTAAAGTGCATTCAAGCTTATGATCTACATTTGCTTAATCTTGCATGCTCCCCTTTTCACTTCTTCATCCACTTCCTCACACTTCTCATATCGATTTCCTTTTTTCCCAAAAACCCAAAAGCCCAAAAATACAATTTTGAATGTACAACTATACATACCTTTTTGGTTTTCAATAAGGGCAACCTCACCCATCATTGAGGAGGGACTTTGTCCCCTTTCACTGTTGTCATATTTTGCATACGTGTAAAATTATATGCCAACAATATGGTATGATGTTATCCTTACATAGTTGAAAATGAGAACATAATTTCAGTCAAAATGCCCACAACTGGCTCCGAAAGGAAGATGCTAAGCTTGTTAAGGAAGTACCAGATCTTAATTTGGTGGTGAATAAATCAACAATTAATTTTTATTACAAATTGATGTGGATCTTTCTAAATCTCGGGTAGTTATGTCCATTCCAGTGTTTCTGGGAAACATAAATTGATGGGCTTTCCACATTTTCACATTCCTAAGGGTACATTAGTTTTTATGGCCTCTTTGTAATTTAATAATTTATTAATTAAATGCTAAGTTTGCAAAGATGTGTGCTTAGGAGGGGTATAAATAATGTGATCTAATCAACCAAAAGATAATGGAGGATTTTTAAAAATATTTCTATTGCTGGAAAACCTGAACACCGAAAGAATGAATAGAAACTGGAAGGCACACTTTGGGATTAGTGTGACTGTCATTTTATAATGTAGAAAGCAGTTACAATATGGTTGGGCTCCCCATATATTAATGTATGTTGTATATTTTTAATATACAACACGGATCTACTGCTCAGAGTTACTAATTATTCTCATCAAGCAATTCTGATATCAGCCTTAGGTAGTTCTTATAAGCATTCCTCTCAAGTCAAAGGCGATCTTTGGCAACACTATTTTAATGAGTTTGGATTTATACTTAAGATGGCATCTTTCACAAGGATAACAGAATTATGAAATCTATTTTCTCCTAGACCAGCACTGTTATGCTGCACAATTGGTATTTATTTGAATTTGATGAGAATTGAGTGAAACACTATGCCTTAATATAGCCATGTGTCTAGGCAACATATATCTCCAATAATGGGCCTATGATGTAGCCATTTCACCCTGCGAGGGATCCACGTCTGTCAACCTTTTTCACATTGAGAAGGTGTCTTCCTTGATAAATATGGCAAACCAATTTATGTCCCCACACCTTTTAGATCCTACCTACCTCAAACTTGAGAGAACCTATTCATAAAAGTTTTTAACTTTCTCTAATGCTTGAAAAGCTATCAGCAGGTGCTTGAGCATTAATTTGCACACTATTATTCAATCTTTTACAAGGACATAGTTTTTATGTGCATATGACACAAAAGTTGAAGGATATTCTTCTTTCAACCAATATGTTACTTTGTACCGTAGGATGTTATCCTTTCACATTTGAAAATGGGAACATAATTTCAGCCAGAATGCCCGAACTAGCTCTGAAAGGAAGTTCTTATGCTTGTTAAGGAAGCATCTTATCGTAATTTGTTGGCGAATGAATCAGCAGTTACTTTTTTATTACAAATTGATGTGGATCTTTCTAGTCTAGGGTAGTCATGTCCATTCCAGTGTTTTTGGGAAACATAAATTGATGGGCCATGCAATTTGTCACATTCCTAAGAGCACATTAGTTTTTATTCCCTCCTTTTGTAATTTAATAATTTATTAAAATTCTAAGTTTGTAAAGATCTGTAATCAGAAGTATAAAAAATGTGATCTAATCAATGAAAAAATAATGGAGGATTTTAAAAATATTTCTATTTTTAGAAAACATTAACATTGAAAGAATGAAGAGAAACAAGAAGGCCCACTTTGGGATAAGCATGACCATCATTTTATTATGTAGAAAGTAGTTACAATATGCTTAGGGTAGTTTACAACTGATTATTAGTTAATAACTTATGTATAACAAATAGATATTAATATATTTAATACCCCCTCCCATGCCTCCTCCCTTAACCCCCTACCCCTCCCCCCGCTTCAAGTTTGTTCTGAAATTTCACAAACCAGGTACCCAAAAACCTTAAGGCCGCACCAAGTAAACTGCCTTGTCCATATCTTCGAGAAGGAGCTTTGCTGCTGTCCAATGTATGACCTTGGTTGAGATGAAAGCCAAGAAAGATTGGTAACAACACATATGTCTGGTCGTGTGAGAATAAGATGTATCACGCTTCCCACCGATGGCTGATAACGTCAGCCCAACCTCCATAGTTTCGAGTCTAGAATATCGAAGATGTTAATCAATATGAGTACTCTAGGCTTGTTGAACCTTTCAAAACCCATGTAGGGACTTAATCAATTTGCAAACCAAATGAACACGACTAGATACCTAAAAGCTTCAAGTTGCACGAAGTAAAACTCCTAGTCACAATCTCCGGAGAGAAGCAACCGAAATGTGACCATTTTTGCAGTATTCTTGGTAGGAGCAAAGAACTCATCTATTCCCTCATGTTGTGAAAAACCTTTTGTGACAAGATGAGCCTTGTGCTTGTCCAAAGTACCATTAGCTCTGCTTTTGACTTTGTCCACCCATTTATATCCAATGGATAATTCCACCAACTCATCAAGAAGTAATTCCTTCAACTCCCGACATGGTTCTTCAATAAGGCTTCAAATTCTGCCTGTATGGCAGTTTGCCACTCATGTATGCATTCTGCTTCATAATATCACTACAATACAAATATCGTAAAAAGGTTAGATGCGAGAGCAACATGAACAAGCTCTGCTAGATTAACAACCTTCTCGCCAGTCCTCGAAGCCAGTGCCATCTCAAGGTGAGTGACTTTTCTTGCCATCTCACAATGAGTGGCTTTTCTTTCCATCTCACTATGCGCCTCTTGTGCATCCTGGATAGCGGAGTCACCGTCCACAATTCATTCAGTGGCTTTTCCTCCTTGCTCACCATGTGCCTCTGCACATCTTGTGGTCTGAGCATTTCATCTGCTTGCACATGATGCATTTCAGCCTCACACGCATCTTGCATAGTTGATATTCCCTCCACAAGTAGTGCATGTAAGTTGATTGGTGCAAGGTCAACAAACCTATGAGGAATTTCATCCTCCAACACATCTTGTATGGTGGTGTCTCCCTCCGTGCATGCCTATAAGTTTTATCCTCCAACACATCTTGTATGGTGGTGTCTCCCTCCACGCATGCTTATAAGTTGACTTTGGCTGGGTCAACAAGCCTATACACGCCACCTTGCCAATGCTTAGGGCGATTACCCTGTCATGTGTAACATCAGACAATGCACTTTTGCCTAGAGAAATCTACAACAATGTTGGGAATTTTTATTAACTGACGAATAGACAAGAGATTTCTATGCATGCTAGGAACATGGATAACATTCCTTACTAAGACTTTTTGAGCAGTATTCATCATGATTTGTATAACTCCTCTCTCCTTTTAGCTGTGGGAAGAAAGATCATACTATTGCTTCCGGCAATCCTTTTTCATATGCCCAACCTTATGACAGTAATGACATTTCACTTGGTATTTGGAAGATGATTCATCGACAATTCGTTTCCACTTCCTCTTTGACTGAGCTACAAATGCTCCCTCTGTTTGTCCAGAGGTAGACTCACTTGCCTAAGTCTGCATGTGTTCCTTCTGCAGCAAATAGGAACTAACCTGATCAAATGTCAGGTTTTGTTCAACAAGGCCTCCTTATGATGCATCATAAACGACAAAGTTCACAATAGGTCTTGCTTTAGTGCCGAGAATGATTTTAATTTAGTGCTGTCCCGATACTCTATGATTCCCAAAATTTTGTGACTCGGACATTGTATTCTTGGCCAATCAATTTCTGTGCTTCCAACAGAACTAGATTCTGAATATTTCCATTTATACACAAGATTTGAATTTTGACTTGTAAGCCCATGCAAAATAAATGTGTAAGTGTATATAATAACCCCTTGGTACTACAGAATCTGAATTTGCTACAATTTGAATTTACTTGATTCTGAATTTACTGGAAGAAAATGTCAAACTACTTACAATCTAATTGCACCAGGAACCGGATTGCTAACTTTCTTTGTGTTTTTAAATTTTCACATCAAGTTTATCCTCTGCAAACTCTGGAAATCACAGTCTGATCTTTACAGGAGGATGACTGCAGGATATCATGAAAATGACAGAAAATCGGCAAAAGTCGTGATTATTATCCTTTACAGTCTGGTTTCTAAGAAAAACATCTGCAAAATGATGTTTTTCTCACGTTTTCCTTTGTCCAAACAGAACTTCACGTGTTAAGAGCATTCATTCTGGTTTCGTTTTCCTTCTTCCACCATTCGTCTTGTCTTCTGTCTCGGCCTCCTGATTTCGTGACTGAAAAGATGAAAACTGCGACTGTGTTTTCTGAAATCTTGAATGTGTCTTCGTTTTTGCCCTCCGGATTACTGTTGATGATGGAAAGTGCAATTCATGATTCACTATCTGGTCCGTTCCTCACAATTTTACTTCTGGTCTTCCTCTTTTGCAATTCTTTGCCCTTTCCTTATTTTTGTGACTGTATTTTGTGCTTTCATGTTTGATGGTCTTTGCTATGCTCTTCCTTGCTGTTCTTCCTAGTCTGTTTGTCCTCCTTTATGCTCTAGCGCGATCTACAATGTTTTGGACTTCAAATCCACTTCAAATCTCGATCTCACCACTGTTCTGGCTTTGCCTGATCTGTATGACCTCAAATCACGAAGGTTACTTCTAAACATGGCCTATGTCTTCTTCTCTTCCGCAGTTTGTACCCTCTTCCATGCTTTCTTAAACTATGCAACTTGCTGTTCGTACCCTTCTTCTAGGGCTTCCTTGAACAGCGGCTCTGGTACCAATGTTAGAAAATGTAAACACCGAAAGAATGAAGAGAACTGAAAGGCACACTCTGGGATTAGTGTGACTGTCATTTTATTATACAGAAATGAGTTACAATATGGTCAGGGTATTTTAACTTATCATCAGTTAATGGGTAGTTAATGTATAACATATTATATTAATATATTTAATATATATAGTGATGTGCTAGCATTTGAGACTTGAGCCTGACCAACTCAAAAATCGAGTAAACATGCAGGGTACACATGAATGACCTGTTTAATATAAAGTCCTTGGAGAAAGAAGCTTAATTTTTCCTTCTTATATGTCTTTGTTTTTGCGGGCACACCAAATCTGTTAAATTGTGCAAGAATGCTTGGATGTCCAGTATTAGAACTATTTTCAAATTAAGATAGAGTTTAAAAAGACATGTGTATGGCCCAAGCTTGGGCTACGGCAAAAAAATTGAACTGCTGTAAGAGGTCACACGGCCTTTAGCACAAAACAAAATATAGTGCATCAAATATCACAAGTCTTTGAGTTTGCAGGCATGCCAAATTTATTAAATTGCAAAAGAATAATGGGATATCCAATATTAAAACATTTTAAAATTGAGATAGAGTTAAAACAAAGACCCAAGATGGGGTCCTTTAAAAAATATGAATTGGTATAAATGGCCACACAGCCTTTAGCATAAAAGCAAAGGATAGTGCATCAAATATCCACACACACACACACACACACACACACATCCACACGCACACAGACACACACAGACACACACAGACACACACACAGAGCTATAAAGTTTTGTGTTGCTGAGTTAAATTCTGTCTTTGTTCAGATGCTTCCTCAAAAGGGACTGATGGTCCTCATCTTCATGCTTAGGAGCAGACACACACACACACACACACACACACACACACACACAGAGCTATAAAGTTTTGTGTTGCTGAGTTAAATTCTGTCTTTGTTCAGATGCTTCCTCAAAAGGGACTGATGGTCCTCGTCTTCATGCTCAGGAGCACACACACACACACACGCACACACACACACACAGCTATAGAGTTTTATGTTACTGAGTTAAATTCTGTCTTTGTTCAGATGCTTCCTCAAAAGGGACTGATGGTCCTTGTCTTCATGCTCAGGAGCAGGTACACTGCTTTCTTCTTTGTTCTCTTGTACGGATGTTGACTCGGCTTTTGACTACTCTTGTGACCAGTCAACGTGAAAATAGCCTTTAGGACTTATTGTAGCTCAGATATCTTGCATTATTTGGCAGTCGCTCCTAAAATCACTCAGTAGTCTGAGGTTCATGAAGAAAGAGGTAGTTATACCCGATCCTCCCATCATCCATAAGGTTAATTAACATTTATTTATTCCCTGATGTGCAATAACACCAGCCAACATTTTCTTTGATATTCTAGTTTCTCTTCCTCGCCAATAACAATCTGCTTATCTTTTTACTGATCCTACTAGAGCTTCCAATTCTGCCAATGCTACGCATATACTGAAAGAGTTTAGCTGAGGATGATTCGTAAGCAAAGATACTGAGAGGAAAACAAAGAAACATTATAAACTCACAAAATGGAGAGAGAGGTTTGTTGTGCTGTTCTTTGTTCAATCAAAAATGAAATGGGTGAATATATAAATAATAAAGTGAGAGATGACCGACCAATGCCCAAATAACCTTAATTTCAAGGTTAAATAAATGCATTCTTCCTTATCAGTAACTTTTAAAAGCACAATATTATGCTTTAATATTGTGCATTTATTTCCTATATCAATGTACTTTTATAATATAAGTACATATGACTTAAGTAATGAACGTGATATTAACTATTCTGTCACTTCTCCATTATATTAACTATTCTACCTCGCTTCCTTTATGGTCATACTTGAAGACATGAAAAGTTTATTTTCTCAATTTAGTAATCTTTTCAATACAAAGAAGTTTTGTAAATGATCTGCTGCTTGCTCATGAGTTAGACAATATATCAACTCAATAACTCCTTTATTGACCAGAAATTAAATAAAATGGAAACGAACCTCATAAGTATTTTGTACACACGTGGAAAACTGTGTTTTTGACCAGTCCGAGCTTACCTTGATTATTACAAAATATACATGTAGGTATTTATTCTAACACTTCTCTAGAATGAATTTATTTAATTACGGCTTTTAATTTTTCAGTATATTAAACCAACTTTTCAAATTGCTGTTAGGCGCATGTTATTCACATGCATTTTTATATGGTAACAAGCAAGGGATGCTACAATCTTCACTCCTTAGAACAACCGTGTCCTTAAGTTGAAACTATGCATTAGAAGTATTGAGAAGGTCTCATGCTCTTGTAGAAGCAAGTATTATAGTTGCTTCTTGAATCTCACCTTTTTTCATATTATCATAGTTTTTGAGGAGGATGACCAGTTTTTCGTAAGTCTCAATCTCAATTGAAAGTGTGCAATTTATCTTTGGCTTCGATAATGCATCGCACATCAACATAACTTTTTTGGCATTTTCGCTTATCCTTGTACTTGTTTGATATAAATGTGCTGATTTTCACCTTAGAGTATCAGAACTGTTCAGTTCAATAGTATGCTCTTAAATAAATAAATGGTGGATTTGAATGGTTGACAAGATAGATATATACTCTATTATACTGATTAATATGAATAATACAAATTGTTTATCAATCAATTTCTCTCTTTAGGGTAAAGGCTCATATAGTTCACATTTGGAGTTTGATTAACAAGCTTTGAACATATCTAGGATTGTGTATTGTGCGTGCATTGTTTTGTAAATATCTATTCATGAATATACATGTTTGCAAATGACTGTCTTGCCCCCTTTGGTTTAGGTGTGTAGCTCTGCCTAAAACATTATAAACTGACAAATCAAATAGTAATAAATATTAAAGAATAACTCTTCTGGAAAACAGTGATAAAAGATTAGAGGCTCAAAATTTATGCTTTAATTACTGTGAAGCCAGGAAATGCCTAGCCCCCTGCTGTTTCTCCTCGGAAATGTTTCCGGTACGGAAACACGATTGAAACGACATGGAAACGTCTGAGCGTGGAAGATGAGCTGGTACAGTTTTTGTGTATTTATGGCGTTGATCAAATGTCCGAGCTACCCCCTCAACAGTGGACACGACTACAACTTGGGCATTTTGATGGCTTCTGGTTTAGCGACGAACCACTCGTCCGTATGCACAAGTCGGTAAAAACATTGAAAGGCTTTGATCCTGTGGTTTTGGGTCATGGTCTGATTGAAACTTATGGGGCGGCTGGCCCCTCCTAACCTCGTGTACAGCGACTATTGTCGGCCTCCACCCAAATAAAATGAAAATAGGGTCCCATGCTCATATGACCAGGAAAATTTTCTATTTCCATTGTTAAACATTTGTCCGCATGATAGATACTCGTAAAATAGAAATGTGACACTTGCCTAAGTCTTCTAATGTTGCAATGATTAAAACTTAAAAGGAATACAAATCAATGCCTTCCAACAAAACACATACATCGCAATCACATTTACAACGATATAATAACTCTTTAGATTATATTTAATTATGATTATTCTATGCTATTGAAACTTTACAAGAATATGCTCTAGAATGATATCCTTCTTCCCTTCTTTTAGAGGTAACAAAAATAAAGTAGCAACTATGGGGTGCAATGGTCACGCTGATTGAGTGCTTTATCAATTATCTCTTATGGTCTATGGAGTATAATTATAAAATGAGTACTGTGCACATATATATAAGTTTGTAATTTTTTTAATGATATATTGTACGGATGTTTCCGTAACGCTTCGTACCCAAGGTTTTTGAAAATTGGCGTTTCCGCGTTTCGCACTCCCTACCTGTATCCGTTTCCGCTTCCGTTTGCTGGCAACATAGTTTAATTTTCAATTGATCCTCTATTCTTTTATAGCAAGTTTTTATACAAGATTTATTCTTTAGCACTATGGATTGTGGAAGTCTGAAGTCTTTAAGTACTGAATATTGGTTTGCATCATATAAATTTAGTGATATATATCTGGTAATCACCTGTATTTGCTGCCATACGTGTGCATTTATTTGTGGTACGAATAGAAGAATATAAAAGGGAGTCCAAAAACCCAATGTCAGATAAAAACCTTGACAACTGAAGAAATTCAAGAGTTGGTGACATATATAAAACTACACACATCATGGTTACATTTGAACAGTAAAGTAGATCTCTGATCAGGTCCCTGATTGTGTGATTATTGCATATTTAACCTCATAGAATGTAAGATAAAAGAAGCTTTGTTGATCCTCTGCCTTGTCATAGTAGCGTATGTTTTTCATGAGAGTTCATTTTACCTGGAAACTTGTAATTCAATTTCATTTTGCGAGTGATCTCAGTATGAACAGTATCAGCCTTTTGTAGGTAACAGATAATTTCAGTATCTTTTGAGCAAATATTGTCCCAGATAACAGTCTAAATAATATATTCTCATTTCTAGTTGACTAAAGCAGATATGCTAATTTGAGGAGCAGGAACTCCATTATTTACAGAAATAATCAGATTTTTTTATGAATGAACAGACTCCGGTATAAGCAAATGATGATTTTATAAACATATTCATTTTCGTCAACCAAGTCAAATGTGTCAGTATGAGGTTGTGCTAAGCTAAGGTTTGCATAAAAAGATATGTATTACAGTTTTATTTAATGTTGCATACCAGATATACCAAATAATATATTGAAAGTTTGGCAATGGCTAAATTTTGTTTATCCTGTGGACTGGCCCTTTTTTTAATGTGCACTGCCCCTCGTTTTTCACAAATCCATTCGTCCACTGTCAAATCTCTCATCCACCTTGGATCCTTTCTTCCCCTTTGGGCAGGTGGGCTATGAAGTATAGGTTGTCTTCAATGGAGATCAGGGTGGTGAGGAAAACATCTTCTTGTCCTTTTTTAAAAATCTTCCTTACTCTTTAAATAAACAGACCCATCCTTGACTTCCGTGTGTGAAGAGGCAAAATTTTTCAATGCTTTACACTGAGCTGAGCATGAATCTCCCCAAAGCTCTGCTGCTTTCAAATGAGTCAATGCTCAATTTAAATTTCTCCCCACTTTGTACTCTGAGAGACCAAGATAGGTCGCCAATAAGGAAGTCCATAGGAGAGTATTCTGAGACAGCATTTACAAGTCCCAAGTGATTTTTGCCTTATCAATTGAAGGACGAATGGCCTCCCAAATGGTATACAGTTCAGATGGAGGAGGAAAGAACTCCAAATAAAACATTTTTGACCAAAAACTGCAAATTGAACATGGCCGAGGTAGTAGAGGCCAAATATTAAAATAAATTCTTCCTTGGTGGAAGAGATAGTGTGTTTGACACCTGAAAATCACCGCATCTAGTTTAAAGAACCTTGTTTCTTCCTTAATGTTTACAAGTTACATTACTTGCAGATCCATTTGACACCTGAAAATCACCGCATCCAGTTTAAAGAACCTTGTTTCTTCCTTAATGCTTACATTGCTCGCAGATCCACATTCTTTGATACAAGCTACCCGGACGTGAGGTCTAAATTGAAGAGATCAAAGAATGTTAGGCTTAAGCATTTTGGTTGTGATTTCATCTTGCCTGTTTCCACGTCAAAGCAGGAAAATGAATTCTGGGCATTATCGTCTTCCTTGTTTCAGGATCCAGAAAGAAAATTATCTCTAGTTAGCATATTTGCTACACCGACTTGATATTCTAGTTTAAGTGATCAGATAATATTGGGTTTGAGCATTTCTTTGTAATTTTGTCTTGGCCTGTTCCCATCATAAACCAGGTAAATATATTCTGCACATTCCTTTCTTTGTGGAACGGAGCAATGGGTCTCAATTCTGGAATCAGACAGAAAATTATCATACTCTATTTAACATATTTTCTTACAATTTACGAAGTATATAGGAGAATGTTTGTCCTCAAATGATATCAAATTGCAATGATCTATTTTTTTATCTAATGTTTTTTTCTTGTCTTTGCCATTTGTTGAAATGGATTTTAAAGAAGATGGCTGAAGTGGGGATGTAGATCACATAACTTCATGCCCTAAAAACACTCACTAGAATGAATGAAATTCAGAAGATGTTAGATTGCGACAATATAATGCCTAGTTATTCTTTGTTCCTGTGAGACCCTTTCTTTTTAGATTTTTCAAACACGTGAAGATAAATGAGATACTGAAGCAACTGGGAATGAAGAATACACAGATACAAGACTATAAGTATTGAAAATTTGAAACAGAAAAATAAAAAGCCTGGAAGACGACCTCTATGCATGTTATGATAAAGTTTAAAAATGACTGACAAAGCCCCTATGGCAAAAGCCCCATGAATTCGGCATAGTTAAAGACAAAATATTATAGTCACTTGCGGTCCTTGCTCATGAAGTTGGCTACAAAACCTTTTCAAATAAGCTAGACAACTATTCCAAAGAGCTGTTCTTAAGCCATAACGAAAAAAGAAAAAAATAAAGCTGTTTTGAAACAGGATGGATTGGTGACAGCATACCACATATTTTATTGCATGATGTTGATGGAGAGATACTGCGTATTTCCACTTCAGACCAAATACATGATTTATTTTTTAACTACGGGAAACAGAGATTTAGATGATCTTCAGGCTTGATGAACACCGGGGTTCATTTGGAGTCCAAAGTAGCCCAATTTTCCAGTCAATGTCAGCTTCTTGTTTTGCTTTCGCATTGATTTTGTGTTCTTTCTCAATACACCAGACATATGTGGTTGTTGGTATGGCCATCTGGAGCTAACAGTTTAGCATAGCAGGGTTTCATGCAGTCTTTCTGCATTTACAATTAATTTATTAAAGGAAGGACATTAATTTTGGTTTAATATATGCTGCAGGGGAAAAAAGGAGCTAGTGATCACACTTTATATGGGACCTCTTTGTGGTTTCACACTATCTTCTGATGGTTCTCTCTCATTTTTAACATATAACTAGTTTACAAGTTTCAACTCTTGTTCCACCTTTCATTGGGAGGATTCATTCAAACCATTCAAGAAGGTTGTATATTTGAAGGAGCCTCTTAAGCTAATTCTTGCTGCCGACCATCGATATATACATCAACCTGCACCTCCAAGGTCAGAAATGTAAGTTTACTCAGAGATTCAGCTGTTTTGTCATGATATCTTGTGAATGTACAAAATATACACAAGCAGTGCATTAGATGACGATAAACATAGCGCTAGTAAAAATCAAGACATTTGTTTAATCAGGATTGCTAAGTTGTGTCTCCATCATCGATTGAACCAGAAGCATTTGCTCCTGCATTCTTTTTTCTATATGTTCCATTAAGAAATGCAGGTTCTTCAGGAACATTGTTATAAATATAATGGAGCCATAATTTTTTTAAGCAAACATGCTAATTAGCTGCAATCTATTTATTTCACATATTCCTTGCAATAATACTCTCTAAAGGTCGTCTACAGATTTTGATGGAACCCTCTCATTTAGAATAAATATTCAAGGATTTTGAAAAATAAATACAACAAATTCATGAGTAAAGATCTCTAGATGGAAATTAAAATCACACTTTGGTACCACAAGAGCTTCAAAAATATATAATCAACTGAATAGAGAGATAATTGCTGAAATTGAAGAAGATTTAGCGGGCAAGAGATTCATAAATATATATTCAACCAAATGCGAGATCAAATTTTTTTTTTTTTTTTTGATAACTTGATTTCAACCCACATCTATTTTAAATGCTAAGAAAGAGAACGAGTGTGTAGTAGTAGTGTGGATAAAGCACAATGCTTTGGTAAAATCCATGGCAAGGATACTTGTAAGGGTACCCACAATAAATAAGATATTTGTTTAACCAATTTTAGGGATTGATTGATAAAGGTAAGATTGGACAACATAGGGATGAAGATGTTTGGGAACTATAGTTGAATTGTCGCATAAGAATTACTCTACACAAAGCTCATGTAAGAGGATCTAACAATTCAGGGAACGATGAAATGGCTTTAGTCTGATACAAAAATTATTCATTGCGTAATTATTGATGGAATGCCTTGGGCTTCCACCTTCCCATGCTGTCCCACCCTCACATAGAACAAATACTCCCAACCAAACCAACAAAAATAGTTCCACAAAAGTCACAAGCTCAATAGATATAACAATGACATCGCCTATGAAGGGGCCACAACATCCTTAATCGCATCTCCTCCCTCATTGCATCTTGGCCCCAACCTTAAATTTTGAGGCCCAACTTTCTACGAAAAAATGGACATTATCGAAAATTGATACTTGATCTCGTAATTAGTATAAATATTCTATAACTAATTCATCAACACAATTCCTCTTGCCAAACACATCTTGATTGACATACTTTTCTGCTATCTCAACATTTATCAAAGAGAACAATCTATCTATATTTAAAATAGAGTTATGCGCCTTAAATGGAATTCTTGAAGGTCGCGTGCAAAAAGAACAAGGTAAATTGAAAGAAAACACATAAAATTAGAGCAAGACAAGAAATTTACTCAATAAGCCCAGTTTAGGAAACTCCTTGAGAGTGAGGTCTTGTCTCCTCTTGTCACTATCTCCTTACATTGTTGTAGGTTTACCACCTTCTCCAAGGTTTCATGGACATTGACCATCCATGCAACATGCCCAAACACTTGTACATTTGCAATTTTTTCTCAAAGCATACTCTTAAATATGCATTCAACTCCTTAGATGTTCATCAAAGAAGGAAATTAGACGGTACTAAGATTTTATTTTTAACAATGACCGAAGTTTATTTGTATGTTGACATCATGCTAAGCTTGAGACAAGAAGGTCAAAAGAAAAAGTAGAGGAAGACCACCGCTATTTGTCCAATGCTTTATTCTAAACTTCCACTTGCGGTGTGGCATAATTGCATCACACAAAAACTACTAACAATTGCACAACCAACACTTACATAAACCGGTGGATCTCGAGTTCACAATTATGCACTCTATTCTGTCTTGTTTTGTTTTCCGGTAAAAACTTCAATTGAATTCGACTCCAAGGTGTTCGGATCACCTTAGAACCTCCTAGAAGATCTATAGATAGTAGTACATTATGTATTGCTCCAATCTGATTAACATCATCAAATTCAGAATTTTTAAGTGTTTCAAATTGCTCTATTAGTCATTTTGTCTACTTGAGAAGAGTGACTTAGCTAGTTTGCTAACATTTTCATGATTTAATTTGGATCACACCTCCTCAATTAAAATTCATAAGGTGAGGGTGCTTCACCTACTTGCTCCTTCAATTATCATTTGGCTTTGCTTGGTAATTGTCTTTTCAACCCAAATTGTCAACTTTCTCGCATTGCTCTCCTTCATGCTCTCACTTTTCGTTGCAAAACATCTTTGTACAACTCTTTTTGAGCGTAAAGAACAAGATCTTCAATGGAAGGTAGCAACAAACCTTCTTTGTTGAGTATAGTATAAAAGGCTCAAAGAGATGTATGTTTTCAACATTCCCAATGTAATGAATTTGCATATATGGAGGAGGCATGTTTAATTTCAAAGCATTTCTATCCATTTGTTCAAGAATCTGAAATGGACCATACCTAAGTGGTTTCAGTTTCTTAGCTTTACTTTGGAGCCTATCCTTGTTAAGTACAACAATTCCATGTCCCCAACATGGTGCATTATCTCAACTCTATGTTGATCATGTCTTGTTTTGTATTTTTCTTGAGACTCCCTTACCCTCTCTTGCACTTTAGAGGTCAAAACATTTCTTAGCTTTGTGGATCTCATGAACTTAGTGTCCATCTTCAACCGCGTTGTAGTTCAAAATTTGCCAAACATATATTGAATCGCTACTTAAAATGATAGAACTTGACAAATGAAAATGGTCCTTATCATTAGTGGAAAATAGTTCAACCGCATAATTGCCCTTATGAGTTTGCTTGCATGGAATGATATACATTTTGTTAAACTAATATAAGCGAGAAACAAGTAATCATCAATATTGTTTGACAAATGCAAACCACCTAACAAATAAACATTTTCTTTATATATAAACCAAACTTTACTAGGCTTACATGTGCTACTGACACACCTCTTTATAAATTTTGAAACATCAACTTGCATGTTTGGTCAATAAACTTAGCTTTGCAATATTAGGAATTGATCAAAAGAAAAATATAAGAATAATGAAAATACATTCGAAAGAATGGAAGGCAATAAATAAATAGGGAAATACACTTGAATGAACTTGGAAGGAAAAATATCATGTTTGATCTTGGTTTCTCCCTTGGATTAGAGAGGGTTATATCTTTGTACATGATTAAACATGTTTTTTCTTTGATAGCCGTATAATCTGTGTTGACTTAAGTTTATTTTGACTAACATTATGGTTTGAAATCAATGTGTGGTATCATCAAGCCATGGTAAGAGACAATCCTGAACTTATGGATTTGGGGGGAACCAAAGTGACTTTTTTTATAACATTTTGAGACAACATCACTAAAATTGCAAAATCTTCTTCCATTCTTAATGAAATTCAGGTGATTTAAGATGTTTTGGAAAGCTAACTTAAAGGAGAGTAAAAGCTAGAAATGTTTTAAAGAAATTGTTTGAATTGAAAGAGCAGTTTGATGCGAAAGAGTAATATTCATAGAATTCTTGGAGATGTGTAATAAGGAAGAACTTATTGTTGTGATTCATGGAGGTTTAAGGAAAACATTGTTCAGATTTTTGAAAATAGAAGACATTTTACAAAAGCACAATACAAATGCTTATTTTTGGGTATGATTATTTTTTGATGATTGTTGACAAAATAAACATTCATTTGAGTGCTAAGTAAATAAAACCAAAACCCTTCAATTTAAGGTGAAGATATTTTGAGCAAAGAATACAAAGTGCTTTGTTTAAATAATTTAAATGAATCCATAGGGAAGTTCATGAAACAAAAATTGTTAGGTTTTACTCACCCAAAGATCATATGTTCAAAACTTAGCAAGTCCAAAACTCCAAAATAAACCAATGTAAGTTCATTTGAAACTGAAGTTTGCATAGGTGAAATGGTGGAATACTTTGTAAGATTTCAACAATTGTCTAAAGGATCCAACTTCAAACCATCTTTACTTCAAAAAGTGAAAAATTTAGTTTTTGAGAACTTGCTCGACTTTTTTAAAAAATAAAAAAATGAGGATGTTGGGATTTGTAATATTAAGCGCGAAACCACTTAATTATGAACCCACCAAAGATTGTTAAAAGGATTTGGTTAAAACATAAGTTGATCCCCATGCCGACCAATGTAAGGTGGCTGTTAATTCAAATTTGAATTATAAGAGTGTTGGCGAAATAATTTGTTACTAGGACAAATTAGTTGATTTTCACCAATGCTCTGGGATAATGTCCCTCTTGCTTGAAAGGGAGGCTCCCTTATTGTATGTAAATAAAAACAACTATGTGGTTGGCCAATAGGTTGGGGATCCAACATGCACACTCCACTGCACCTACGGCAAATGCTTGCAATTTGTGCAAGGGAGGAATTTGCAAGGAAGGTGAAATGTTGGGAGTGGGAATTTAGAGAGGGGTTAATATTGCAAGTAGGCCAAATCAAATTCTTACAAGTATTAACCAAAGATATATCAACATACAATTAGAAAGAAAAACTTCACTAATTATATCAAGACAAAATAAACTATGAGAATAAAATCTCACCCATTCATTTATTGAGAAAAGTTGAAACACCTTTCTTGATTGACAAGTTTATAAATTTTCAACATGAGAGAGAGGAAACATATGAGAAGGAAAATAGACGAAGTGTTATCTTTGCTTATTCTTTGTAGCTATCTACTCACGAATTGAGAAAATTGACAACCCTCAAGTGAGGAAGTCACTACAACATAGTTTTCAAAAGAGACTCTTCACCTACCCCCCACATGTTCTTTCATTTGTCTTTTATAACTTGCGACGCTTTGCATTCCTAGGAAAGAAATTAAGTCCCCTTTTTATTAATTGAGGAAAACTTATTACAATTTTCAACTATAGTCACATTTTAATGAATAAGACAAAAGTGAATAAGATGAAAATGAAAAGTGCAACCCCTAATGAAGAAATAGAACATGAAAGAAGAGAGGAAGGGGTGGGGAAGAGAGAAAGGAGAGAAGATAGCTACTCGGATGAAGACGATGTTGGATTCGTTGATGGAGGTTCCTCTGATGATGGACTCTTGGAAATTCCTTCTTGAGAGATTTCGATTCCTTTGAATTCCTTGCTATACCGAGCCGATGCAGGCACAACCTTCTTAGCCCAAGGAATGTGCACAAAGCTCAAAGACTTGACCCAATTTTTAGAGAGAGCATTGATGTTCTTGCATTCCATGAACCATGACTAATGCTCTTTTGCAGTGTTTGATATGACGACCCTTATCTTAGCAAGAGACTCTAGTGTGTCTTCATTGAAGGAAAATGGATCTCCGGCCTCCTTGACAAGATCTTCAAATGGCTTCAACAGATCATCTACCAAAGTGTTCTCACCATTGCTGGCACTCCAAGTTTCTGTATCTCAACATTGACACCTCTTGCATCTTTGAAGTATGTTCCTCGTACAAATCCAATTCACCAAGGGCACGGTTTAGCATTTCGTAGTGAGCAACCAAAGTTCTAGCCCAAACTTGAGACAAGTCTTCAGATGCATAATTGAATACCTTCTTGCTCACCAATAGGGAAGAGTTGACTTTGCCCATCTCAATAACCAGTGGAAACACCTAGTCCCAATGCTCCTTTTCTTTTTCAATTTCTTCTCTAGTCATTCTTACTTTTGTGGCCGTTGCACTTATGCACTTGAAAAATGAAAGGACAAGGTACCTCCACATATTGGTTTCCTGAAGTGCCATTGAAAAAGCAAGATGCAATTTGAGCTTTCTTCCCTTTCTTTGCTTTCACCATTGTAGATATAGCCTTGAAATCTGGGATGATCACCTGTTGGACTGTATCATGTGTCTCTCCTCCAATCATATCCTATACCCATGAGAATGTTTCATTTGCTTCAGGTTCAATGTTGGGCATGATGGTAGTTTCTTGCTCTGGTTGAGAAGGTGCATCCTAGGCCGATTGAATAGGTGCAACTGCGGAAGAAGAAATGCTCTAAGTTCTTTGAAGGGTCGGTGGTTGAGGTAGATCAATTTCACCTTGTTCCATACCTTTTGCGAGGCTCTTGCCTTCTTGTGTGTCCTCTTGTAGTGAGTTGGCTCAAATTCCATTGATTTTCTTTTTGTGAGCCTTTCAGAGTGGGCAGAACTTGAAGCTTTCTCAGCGCCTTGAAGCGGAGAGGGGAGATGTCTGTTTCTTGAGAGCCTGGAGACCTCTTGACTCGATGAATTCAACTCTCTTCTTTTTGAACCACTCTCTGGATCTCCGAATCATTGCCTCAGTTTGTTCATAGATATCCCCCGATTCCCGGATGTTCCAAGAAACTTGTGGGAGAGGTGAAGCTTTCACAACTTGATACTCGGGGTCGTACAACTTAGTTCCATCATCATCAATTCCTTCCTCAAACCAATCAAATCCAATCCTCCTCATTTGTCCAACTGTCATCCTCATATGATCCCTTTCCCTAAGATCATCATAACAATTCATCCAATAGTCCTCAATTTGCGGAACATGGTGCAAGTCAGGGATATGAAACATATCGAAGTGCTCCGAATATCAAAGTTAGCTCTCGAAGTGTAGGAGTAGAGATTCAACTATGAGAAAGAAGCTTCCAAATTTGATGCATCAACAAGAGACTTGCAAGAGAAAATTCCCAAAGAGATAGGGAAAGACACACCTTTCTTTTTTCGCTTTTGAGTTTTCCATTGATATGAGCAAAGCTCAAACACAAAACCTTGTCATTAAGGTACCTTGGAAGTTTTCATGGAGCGAGGTCAAATCCAAATACCTTGATGTATGAGAAAGTTGAGAACTGTGTGAAGAAGGACTCATATCTTTGGATCAAAGTGGCATCATGCAAGGACAGGTCTTAGTTCGGGATTTCCTTCGAGCAATCTTACGACATACATGGTGAATGCATCATTCACCCTGCAAAGTGGTGATTACTCTCCTTCAGGGTCAATTGTGGATATCTCTCATAGGTGGGGGCCTTTTGGGAGATGTTTTGTGTGAGAGTTAAACCCCTGAATGATCTCGTATTGGCGAGAGCATATACTAAGTATGATGTCATTGCAAATTTCCTAATGACTGGTAGTTGAAGAAACTGAAAGTGGATATTATCATTGATTATCTGACCCCAATCAATCATTTTCTTGCCCTCAATGATGGTAAGGATGAACAACACCATCCAATCCTAAAAATCCTTGGTGGTTTCCTCTCCCATCACCCTGCTCAATAGGATGATAGCATCCAAAAATCCTTCATGAAACTCATGCCTAGACCAAGACTTTGGTACACAAGAGGGCTTTATTACCTACTTCAACCATGACCCCAATGCAAGGCCCTGTAGGTATGAATCCATATTTGACCATTCTCCTGATGCAAATTCCTTTGGGATGATTACCATGTTGCTCCAGGTTGGGATCTGCATACATTGTGATATTCCTTTGGGAGTGAGCACTGCTAAAAATTGAATTATCATCCGCCCTTATGATTCTAGTATTTGGTTCATAATGTTGAGCACAAGCCATCACCAATTATGTGCTCTAGACGGATAATGGGTGGCCACCCATAACATACAAACCACTTGTGTATATTTTGTCTTCTACAGTTCCTTGGGACCGCCAAGCATTCGAGTTTTTAGATCCTCCAAGTCTATGTGAGCGACATCGTTGTTTCCCACATCGAGATACTCTGATGCAAGGGTTAAAACAGGCTCCAAAACAACAAATTTGAACATTATTGCAACAATCTACTAGGTGAGAAAAATGAGAAAGACAATAACTTCCTACACCTAAAATGAGAACTTTCTATTTTTAGTAAGTAGAAGCTAGGGACTACTTTTTTATGCTTTTTTATTTTTTCTTACTTTTTTCAATCTCATGAAGCTCCTAACATACTATATACACTTTTTTTGATGCTTCTTTGATGATTTTTGACAATTACTATTTTTAGAAAGCGATTTTTGCTTTTTTGTTTTGTTTTTGACCAAAGTTGACTAGCTTGTCTTCTCTATTGATCTTTGAGTGCACTTGATCTGAGAAGGTTTGTTTTTTTCAGAAGATTTCTATTTATAGTAAGTGACATGATCAAATACTTATTATATTTAGGAATGAAACTTCTCTCTTTCGGATTGCGACGAAAACAACTTCACTGGAATAGGCTCTTTCCTAGATCCCGTGCTCAAAATTTCATCTCAATCCACTTGTAAGAATGTTTGGAAACTGAAAAAGCATGATCTAGGGAATCAAAATAGGGTTTGCTGCCATTAAAGAATCATAGCATCATAGGGTTGGATGTCACTATCTTCTTGAAGGTGCATGGGTTGTAGAACATCTCGAGAAAATTTCATTCGAATCGACCCTTTGGTTTAGAAGATATGAATTTTCTTTGTTTTGGTGCTCATGGCTACCTTGGATGAATTTGTAGGTATGTATGATGAATTTGCAGGTGTGTGGAGCTTTGTGATGTCATAAATGACCGCCCGGGGTCGAGCTAGTGAAAGAATGAGGTAAAAAGGCTTATAGAAGTCTTTGAAAACTTGTAACAATTTATTTTTAAGTTATGAAAATGCTTTAAAACCTAGCTTTGAAAGCAAGAGGGGTGGGACACATTTTCTTGTCCCAACTGTTCCCACTGTACCTAGGATAGTTGGGACAATTGGGGCAGAAAAAAGTGTCCCCTTCCCTAAGCATGACAAGTGGTGGAGCGAGAGTGGAGAGGTGGGAGATGAGAGAGAAACACTTAAGCACCTGGGTAGCAAAAGATTTGGTCACATGATGAACTCCGGAAGGGGCTGAGGGTAGGGTGCATTTTGTTGTCCCAACTGTCCCCACTTGTCCCCGAGACAATAAAATGTGCCCATGGGTTAATCATGAAACTTAGCCAATTTGCAAGCAAAATCACTTAGCACCATGGGAAAATGGAAGGTCAAATGGTGAACCGAGAAAAAAAAACTAAGGGTTGGGGAAAATTTTCTTGCTTTTACTATCCCCACTTGTCCTCACTATCCTTGGGACAATTAGGACAATCGGGACACCAAAATGCGCCACCCACCCAACTGAGAAAATGACTAAGTCCCCAAATCTTGAAATCACTTTTCCCGAGTTCCAAAAACTCTTTTCATACAAAATTTTATATCATGTTGACTCCCAATATAATTTCAAGATCAATGGGATGGTTTTCAATACTTGGTTCTGCCTCATTCTCTAAAACATGTTGTTTTTTCATCCTGGACCACAAGGCGAGTTTGCACAAATTGATCTGCCTTGAAAAGAAACCATGTTTTTGAGAAGAAAATTGTAATCCCATCATGAAGAGAATTAATCAATCTTTTCGATGATATCTTGTTTATCTCTTCACTCATCCCAAAGCTCCCGGAATCCTTCGTTGAAGTTCAGGTACCGTTTTCAACTTCAAGCTCCTTAAGACTCCCAAAACCCGCTTTCACTATTCTTGTTTCTAAACCTCCGAAACCTTCCTTAATATTCCTAAACCTACTCCATTGAATTTAAAACTTAATAACATCTCCATATGGTTTTAGGCCTCTTGATCAATCCCAGAGGATGCAAACCTGTCTCGGAAAGGCTAAAAATAGCCTTTCTAGGCTTACTAGAGATTTCATCTTTTGACAACATTCAACTAAATGGACTGAATGACCTCATGACCACATTTCAAACACTTGGAAAGGTTGTTCATCACATTATGAAGGTTTTCAAGGATGATGATTATGACACAGAAGACAAAATGATATAGAGGATGCTTCAAGAGGGGCTTCAAACAATTTTTTTGACACTAGGGTAAAGTTGTCATGTTTTTAACTTGAATTTTGACCTTGCAAAAACACATGACAACAAAGAGTGAAGTCGTAAAACACATCACCCACCATGTATATTACATGGTAATCTCATTTGAGATTAGATACACACACATGATGAATGATGCGAGCTATATGTGAGCGAAGTAAAGAAACATGAATGCGAAATATGTGAGTTAATACTCTACATTGAGCAAATGTTTAACCTTTCAAAGGTTGTAATTGTGTGGATCAAGGAAATAGTGGGAGTGTTTGGGTGAAATTCAATTCTCAATAAAGATAAGTGATATTTTTAGTGGGTTTTTTACCGAAAGGTTTTCCCACTTAAATCTTGTGTTATGTGTTATTTACTTTCACTGTTATGCATGCAATCTATGATTTAATTCAATCTAATTCATTATATTTTTTGTACATTCATAAACTACAATCCTTGGTTGTTTTATATGGTGGATATTTAATTTGTGGTTTATTATTTATCCATGGCCTTCCTAACAATTTAGTGGGTTTTTTTTGAATGGTTTTTCCACTTAAATCTTGTGTTATGTGTTATTTACTTTCACTGTTATGCATGCAATCTATGATTTAATTCAATCTAATTCATTATAATTTGTTGTACATTCATAAACTATAATCCTTGGTTGTTTTATATGGTGGATATCTAATATGTGGTTTATTATTTATCCATGTCCTTCCTAACAAAGGAAAAATTGAATATCTCGTGACCTTTTTGCTATAACTTTTGCATACCAACATTTTTTTTAAATTTCAAGTGTTCTAAAATCTAGACTTTGAAAGCTTTCCAATGAGCTCATGATGGATTCCAATATGTTCTATTAGTAGATTTTAAAGTTTGAAAACTTAGATGAAATGGTGAAGGTGAAACATGCTTTAAAGCAAGGAGAACACTTAAATTGTCATATTTTGGCTTCGGTGTCCAAATAAACATTATGACCCTTCCTCCATAAAAAGGGATTGCAAATGCTTCTTTGAAATTAATTAACTTCGTTGTTATCACTTTGTAACCTATTGTAAGCATGTTGAAAATTTGATCATGTGTCATTGTTATGTTATAATAGAGAGATGAGGGTATAATCTTGGTGTTTTGGCATACTTCTATTAAAACCTAGATGAAGTTGAATAGATGCTATTATATATGTTTTCCTCATCTAGGTATTTGTTTTGTGGTATCCATTCAAAATTATTTTATAGAACTTCAACAATTTTTAGTTTGTTTTGCTATTTTCATAGATAACATGCTATCTTTACATGTTTTGATAGATGATCATATATCCAGTGTTGGAATATTTTCGGTGTTGTGTTATGCAAAATTGTTGAAGTTTAGTTTTTTTGAGGCAAGAACTTGAAAGATTACAAGGTCAACTATGTCAAACCAACAATCAACATTCAAAATATAGAGTAAAAATAAAATATGACTATTCATGAGCCTATTGTTGTCAACTATAAACATGTGTTTAACCTTGTTGTCACTCATACTACTGATTAATATAAAAACAAGCTTGTTTATGAACCAATGCAAGAGTCTAAAGGCACTATGAATTGTACACATTTTAAATTCCTATTGTGGAGCATTCAATGTTGTATGGAAGACATTGCCAATCAATAAGTATCATGTCGGTCTAGGGTATATTGGTCTTATTGGTTTCATGTTCTGAACTATTTATGACCTATTCACTTTGTTTTTGGGGCTAGTTTATGTGATAAATATGTTGTTGATCCTCTTATTTTTAATCACATTTTATAGAGGCAATCATACTTAATCTCATTGTGGACATTGATGCCATATCTCGAGTGATTGTTTTGACCCGCACCCTTATATAACATGTGGCATAAACACTCATTTTAAAAAGAATTGTTATATGCTTAATGAATCGTGAGGCATATGTGTTTTGGATGGATTGATCACTTTAGATGGTGATATAAGATTTACATGTTGTCTAGGTATTATAGAAAAGTTTTACTTGTCGATGATGATGACACTAATAGATTTTCAGAAATTATGTTAGAAAGAGTTCTAAATTTTTAATTTTCATGAATTATTGCACTATTAACATCACCATTAATGTTACTAGTGTTGATGCAAATCGTCCAAAAATTACAAAACACATCCAAAATGGTACCAATCTTCCAAGGTTGTCGGTGTTTTAGACATTGATGCATATAGTCTTATTGTTTGCATCAACAACATCAATGATTCAAATGAGGCGTTGACCATACAAAATTCCTAGAAAAGAGGTATGATGCAAGCATTGATACATGCAATTCATGCTATTTAAAAAAGATCTCCTTCGAAATTCAAATTAAACCCGTTCAAAATTTTAGAAAAGTCAACAAAAGATTTATGCAAGTATGTGAGATGTTATGTCAGACTGCACCCTACGCTAATAAAGAAACTTGCTTAAGCATATTAAGACAAAATACATTCATTTGTCTTCTATAAATTATAGAAAAATAATAAAAAAACAAAATAAACATTTTGGAAGGGCCTAATGTTTTATTATCTCAGATTTTGTTCGGTTCTATCTCTCATATATATATATATATATATATATATATATATATATATATATATATATATATATATATATTGTTCATAAACAAAGAAAAAAAATACAATGAAATAAAGATGCAAAGACCAAAAATATAAAGACGATTAGTTTGGAAAATAAATTCAAAATACAAAAGAAGAGGAAGAGGAACATTTCGTTGTTTTATATGCCATTCTTTGTTTGGGTTTTATAAAATGAAATAGGGATTTCAAAATAAGTTTACATGTATTGGTGATATTTGTTTGAAATATATATAATATAATGATAGTCACGGGAAAATGAAAAGATAGACACATAATGATAATGCTTTGAGATTATTAGTTTAAAAATAAAATTTGAAATATTTGAAAAGGAGGAGAGGAAGAGGAAAAATATTTCCAAAGTTTTGCATATCATTCTTTTCTCGGAATATCTTAATTTTGGCGCAAGCGTTGTGGCAATATCAATTTTGACATAGCTTAGGATATTTGATCCTTTGGCTCATTTTTATCTCTTCTTGTTACCATTTTACCCTTTTAGATTACCTTGAGACCACCCCTGTCACTTCCCTTTTCTCATTACACACTTTTTGGATCATTTCGATTTTCCTAGAGCTTTTAGTGCACCTCAATAGACTTCTATATTTTTATATGATATGTTTCTTGTGTTTTTATCAACTGGGACATGTTTTCCATTAATGAATCTAACCCAAGATAGTTTTGCTACTGTTGAACATATCCCTCTGTCTCCAATGATCACTTCTCCATTCATGCACTTTCCTAGAACTAGGTTAGATTGCAATTTGAGGTTAGCATGCACATGGAATTCAATTAAAGACATCAATATAAAGAACACCTTAGAGGCCATTTACACCTAAGAAACACTAAATTGGAACAAGAGAAACTATTCACTACATTTGGAGATCAATACTACTCGAGCTATTCATATCCAAAATTCTCCAAATTCTATACCAATAGTCCAAAACCCTTCTATCAAGTATAAAGCATATCCATATAAAAAGTTACTTGTTTTTTTGATAGGTAATATTGAGGGGATCTATTGGGGCCTCACCGTCAAAGAAAACTTGAAATTTACAAAACACCAAAAGATAGAGTTTTCACGAACCATACAAAATGCAAATTAAGAACTCACCACATTTAAGAATGGCTATCATGAATTACAACATGCAATTGTAAGCGGTTATTGTAAGTATTTGCAACATAGTACATTTTCAACATGCTTAGAATATAGAGGATAAGTAGTTACAATGAGCAAAATGATAGTTTAGTCTAATACTATGAAATAGAAAATACTAGGTTTGTACATAAGTAACAATTTAAAACATAAAGAGAAACTCCCGGGATCCATGCCACAAGTGCCTCACGTTTACAAACATTCTACTTCTCGAGATTTTCCGATTCTTTCTCCTACTTCCTTTGTTTATTTCACGGACCTTCAATATAGGGGTATCATCCACGAAACCATAATTTCATTAAATTTGGACATATTCCAATCTAGATTAAAAACCAAAATTGTCTATGTTGGTTTTATTTTTATCAAATATTGGAATTCAATTTTACTATTATTGGAATCCAAATTAGAGATTTTTGGAATTATATATCATCTTTGTTGGATTTCAATTTTAGGGTTTACGGTTTTTAGTGTGAAAAGAATAACAAATACTTTTTGTTTTAAATTACATTCATTGAATGTTATTTATTTACATCTATGAATTTTTAATGCATAACAAAAATATTCACAAAACCAATTAATAATCAATGTATTTTGCATATAAAATCAATGTATAGCCTATCTCATCACATAACAATAACCTTTATTCTTCCTCTGTTTTGACTTTATGAGATTGACTTTATTAGTCCTCTTCCAACTCTATAAAAGGTAATATTGTATAATTTATTCTTCCTTTATATTTAATGTTTGAGAACGGGCATATGTTCATTCCATACAAAAATAATGAAACATATATTAAGTTAGCTTTCTCTATTAATTAAAAGATAAAATGACGTTAAAACTTGACCCAATAATAACAAAATTGTGATAACATATGAGACAATGGACTCCAAATGATGATTAATCTAGAATCAATGTTAAGGGACCGACTTCATGCCCCCTCATCATTACATTGATTACCTACCTCAAATCATATACTTGTGGGTAAATTTTCAATGTGATTTATTATTATTGTGGAATTCTTATGAGATTGACTACCTTCTACAAACTATGGGGTTGTCTACATTTGTATGTGGTTTATTGTTATTTTGGACCAATGCTACGCCTTTTTGCATAATGGGATAAATAAAAGGTTTATTTTTATTGTGGACCAACGTGTTTATTTCTCCTCTTTGCAACTTTCCTACTCATGGACTTCAAACACAATTAAATTATGTTTATTCTGTGGACTTGGAGTCTGAAAACACTATTCTGTGAGAGGCCCGTGGAATGACGCCATGTGTCCTCTTTGACTTGCCTTGCCTTTCCTTTTTACTGCACTTTGAACACATGCGCCCACAAAAACAGGCACACAAGACTACATAGAAAAACACAGGATAATTTTTTTTTTTTTGACTTGCTTCGACACATAACATGACACAACATGTCATCACAAGGTTACAACCAACTCTGGGAACCACTTGTTACGAGGATGACCACAAGGTCAGCACGGAAACGTTCACACCCAAAAGGATAATACACTTTTCTTTTGTTAGAACAACATAGAAGTCCAACCACATGACACTCTCACAGCTAGGGCAAGCCACAGTAAGAAATGATTGAAGGTTATTTATTTTGATAAAACACCCTTTAACTCATGACTTATGTTTTCAGAGAGATTCAAGATATGATTCATACGATTCATCTTACCAAACTAAATTATTTTCTTAAGCACTGTAGAGTAGTTCACTTATAGTCTTCTCATTATGACAATTATTTATTTTATTTATTTATTTGATAAAGGTGATAATTTAATTTCACAAGGCCATCTATTCACACTTACGCTACTAAATCTCATTCATACCCACGCTACTAAATCTCATTCATACCCACGCTACTAAATCTCATTCATACCCACGCTACTAAATCTCATTCATACCCTTATGACAACATTGGTTCGCGTTCAACAAACTTAAGGGAGAATTACAAGGCACTTTGGATAAAGTTAAAGGAAGAAGTTCAATTGAGTTCATCCTTGAGACATCGTTAGTTATTACCAAGATTTAATTGGAGCTTGAGGTTTTATCCACAAATATTAAAGATTTTACTTAGGCTTCATTGAAAGAGCTTTACAAAAGGAACTATTCACTTTCCAAAAAGCTGAGAGATAAATTTCGTGGTTTCTAAATTGTTTCTTCCTACTTAATAAATCTTATTATATTCTAACAACTAACCATTGGTTTCCCTTAAACTCGTTTAAGAAGTCACCATATAAAGATAATGTTTGCTAGCTTAGCTAGGGTTAACAAATTATAAAATTTTACTTTACAAGGATAGTTTCACCTTTGATTACTTCAGGAATCTCTTGTTCTCAAGTAAGTCATCTCTACATTAATTTATATATATATATATATATATATATATATATATATATGTATATGTATATGTATATGTATATGTATATATGTATATGTATATGTATATGTATATATGTATATGTATATGTATATGTATATGTATATGTATATGTATATATATACATATATATATATATATATATATATATATATACATATACATATACATATACATATACATATACATATACATATACATATACATATATATATATATATATATATATATATATATATATATATATATATATATATATATATATATATATATATATATTCAGATAAATTAATGTAGAGATGACTTACTTGAGAACAAGAGATTCTCAAGTATATATATATATATATATATATATAGCTAACTTCTATAAGGGTTAACCAATCCATTTAATTTTACTTATATCACATCATTACAAGGTGTCAGAGAGTTTTGACTTAACACTTTATTCTCAAAATCAAGGTTTTACAATACTTATGCCAATGTAATGATTGAATATCATTTCTCACCAAGGTAAGTTACTAGTCTAACAACAAAAGGGAAAGAACACTTCACCACGTAGTTTTCCGAACATACCAAGACAAGAGATCTTCTAAACTCCTTGCAAGCAATGTTACAAAATTTACAACGCATTGAACTTTCTACAAAGAACTTCATAATTTGAACTGATGAAACTTTTACACTCTTTTCCTTTAATCTACTCGCATAATCCATCTGCACAAATATTTACTAGAGTCAGTTCGCTAGAACTGAGCATGATAAGATATAAACCTCACCTAATAACTTATGCCATCTAGCATTTAAATAAACGAAAGTTTGCAATACTCCCTATCAAATAATTTCTAACATACATTCAAAACTTAACTGCACATCTCATGATAATACATTTCATACTCATTAATGTTCACTTCCTTAAGATCTGCTTACATAAGAACACAATTCCAAGTGACTAGATATACAACCTTAACCATGCAATTAATCATACTTAAATTACAGTAATAATAATATCGCTCACTTTATACCTTCAATCTACTTCTCCCACATATGTATCCAATAATATTATCTTTTAATTAAATAACAACACCAACGACGTTAAGTTCTATAATAAATACAAGTATCAATCTTATATTATTCATCGATATTACTCAAGCATCAAACCTTCATAGATAATCAATGATTATATGTAAGTATAATTTTGATATTTACCTCACAATTTTAAGAATATACTTATGTTAACAAATATTTCACCAATCCATGAGTTCATATATTACTTAGATATCCTTTTGGTTGCTTATTACCATGTCTTTATATGTTTCTATTAGTATAAGAGTCCAACTCGTTGGAATGAGTCACGATCAATAGTATTGTCATATTTTGCTAATATGTCAAAGATACATTTGACTAGCTAAGATATGTAAGCGTGGTCCAAGCCACTATAAATACAAGTATCAACATTATCTCAACTCCCAATTGAGATGCAAGTATCAATTTTTAGCTAACATAATAATCATCGTAAATGCCAAAAAATATTCCACTCGTTAACCAAGTATTGAAATAACATATTTATCCTTACTAGTTACCTGATAACATAATATTTCATATTATATAATTCAACCTCCACTTGCATATCTCAATTTATGGGTATTAATTATTGTCCTATATAATGAAGTTAAATAATTTCAGGTCGACTTCTATCCTTACTGTCATATATGGTATGTACAGTCCCATTATGGTAGTTGTCACCTTTACTTAAGGCTGTGTATGAATCCATTTTAGGGTAGTTCTCATAACTTCCCTATTCATCTGTTTTCCTACCAAAAAGCATTTCAACAAGCTTTGAAGTCAAAGTATAGGATAAATTTATAATCTCATAATTCAAGCATTGTCTGAATTCATATGCCTGAGGGCCATCACATGTCAATCAAACTTGAAGAATGTACACATTCATGAGAGTTCGATGTATCCAATATTACTTTAACTGATTCGAAGATCTAAGTAGTGCCTCAAACTTAAGCCATATAGTTATCCACACAAGCTAACGTCTTGAGTGCTTACCGTATTAAAAAAGGTCACAAAATAGAAACCCCATTAACACATGCTTCAGGAGCGTTCCAATCTAAAATAAGCTCATAGTAATAATAATAACAGAGGGCCTGGTGAGGGGTTTTCAATAATCCCCAAAGTAAACGATAATCAAAAGAGTCAGATGGTATCTAGAAAGACCAGTAAAACCAGTACGACTCTCCCCAAATAGAAGCCCCCAATCCTAATGGGGTTTATATTATTATCAATCCACATTAAAAGACAAACACAGTCTTCCGAGAAAATTCCCGTTTTCAAGCCATGTTCTACATACTAAAAACAATACAAGAAGTATTCTAAATCTCATTCACACACCACAATATTTTCTACAGAGACCACTGTTCACAGGAATAATCATGGAAAAAGATAAATCAACTTTATAAGATCGATAAGTGAGAATCACTGGAGAGATTTCTTCTTGTCAAATAGTAATTAAGATAAACTGTAAAGGGGGAGAGAGATTAGCTCATGCAATTATGATTATAAGTCATCCGAAACCCATCTCTACAGAATTCAAACAAAAATTACAGAGATTGATTTACCCAAATACTAAAGGGAATAAATTATTAAGAGAGAGGGTTAGGGCTTATCATGCCTTTAATGTGCTTCCCAAGACCAGGACACGCTGAAACAGGACCTGCAACAGCAACCCAAGCCTAATTCCATTTTCTTCAAGCTTGTTGGGCGCCCAAACATCGATCATCTCCACGTTGGCACAGGCAGGAGTTCACGGCCAGGGTAGGTGGTCTAAAATACTTGCCAACATCCTCCCAACGCGTGTCAAAAGGGAATGCTATAGCGGAACATGGACATCCATCCAGCACAATGGAAAATCAAATTTTTGTTTTGTATGGTGTGGAAACACCCACGAGGAAGCAAACTGTTTGAAAAACTGCCTCAAGGAGATGTGGTCTCACTGCATTTCCACGTAGCAGGGTAAGAAGGAAAGGATGTCCAAAAAAAAACCAACAGGTGTCGAAGCTGATCAGTTGCCACGTTTTTTTTTTTTCCAGCAAGTTCATATAATTGCAAAGCAATTTGTGCTTCATGAATATTCTGATATGAAACAGATCCACCTCTATGAGATTCTCTTCCATGAGTTACATCATAAAACAAGTAAGGTCTCAATAGAGAATCTTTGTAATAAATTTCATCAGGTCTCCTGGTAACACTCTCACTGTCACTTAATCGATTTTGATAAAAATATCTTGAAGGAGAATCCCGAATTTGAGGATGCATTCGATACTGAACAGATAACAACATAGTTGGACAACCTGCTTGTTGGAAGCACTCAAAAAGGCTTCTACCATACTGCAACATGCCTGCCGCCTGGCTAATTCTGTTGCAGGCCATTGCTGTGGATCCCCGACAAGAACACACCTCGCAGCACCCAAAGAAAGTGGAGGTAACACACCTACTTCACTAGCTTGTAGCTTCATCTATAACCACCATATCAAACCCATTACTGCGCCCAAGGAGGAACCATGAAGAAAAACGCCTTGACAGAAAAGATTTTGATGGCCTCTCTGCCCACGCAACCAGGTCAAAATGGTAGTTTGGGAATAGGTGCGGACATCCATCCACGCGCGCAGGGTAAGAAGAGGAGGATCTCCAAAAAGGGAACCAACAAATGTCGAGGCTGAACAGTTTCCTAACCCAACATTCACGCAGTCAACAAAGAGGCAGAGAAAACGTGCCAGGAGAAGGAATCACCCATACGCATTGAATAAAAGAATAAAAATGAGATCATGGTGAAGAAAAATCAGGACTCCACCGACTCCCATCTCCCTCACGCAAGGTAGAAACATTAAATACCATAACTATTGGTAGTTCAGTGGTTGGGAGGAGTCTAACGCCATTTACTAGCAACAAGACATGTGAATGGACCTGGTCGGCCAAGGTGGCAGTGGAGGGTAGGTGAAAGAAGTTTAAAAGATTTAAAAACTGGGCAGTCCTCACCACGACCTGGCGCCCCCATGAGCCCTTCCTTCAGCAAAGATACGGGATAAACAAAATCTCTACTAACTAAGGTAAGCTCACAAAGCATACGAAAGAAGATATATTAATACAAATGTAAAAGGAGTTACAAGATTACCTGAACAGTTCTCATAAGCTAAAAAGGTATAAATTTTTTTGTATGATTACTATTCAACCCGAGAAAATTTAATCACGTACACACGAGCAAGCTAGAGGAAGTAAGAATCGAACTCTCCATTACTCACAATGATTAAAAACAACATGCGAACAGGCCTAAGCGACCAAGCGCAGAAAACTAGAGGTTGGCATTCAAAAGCAAACACAAGGCAAGGAACGACCATGGCACCAAAACGGGTAATCCCTTCCTCAGCGCGGAACGGGGTTCATTCTGCAAAGCGACCAACCAAACAATAAAATCGTTTAACGATAATTAATAATACAGTTGATAACAATCGACACCAAAAATAATGAGTTATCGTCGATCAATAATTAAAATAATAATATTGTTAATATTATTATTATTATTATTATTTAATTATTATTATTATTATTATTACCACTTAAAATAATTATTAATCATATTAACAAAGACGTATATACCAACTTGACAATAATGTAAAACAATAACACTATAAGATAGAGGCCAATCAATAATTAAATTAAAACTACATTGTTATCATTATATACTATAAATATAAATAATTTCTACTCACACCAATAATGGCCAAAGGTCCAGCTTAACTATGCGACAACAAAATCCTCCTTTAACTAGGTTTACGCATAGGACATTACACAGTCCACACACAGAGGTGTCAATAATGACTTGAGAACGCAAGAAGGAGAGGGAAGGTTCTAAAACATCACGGAGACAAGATCTAAGACAACGGAAATACACACAGCCATTCGACGCTCAAAAAAGGGTCATTGTGACAAGAACTAGGGTAAACACTTTGAGCGGGGCATTACAAAACCCCAAAATTTTTCCTCCTTGGCTAATTCCGCAGCTTGAGTCCGCATAACACATGCTTGAGAAGCTTGCAGAATGCCGCCGCATGTCCTTTATTTAAACACTATGGATTGTACCACATGTCTCCTCCTTCCCGTGAGTTTTTCAAATGTTTGAAATTTTAAAACATTCTCGGGCAATATTTTTGGCATTAACAAAGTTTAATAATGGATTTATCCATTTTGATTAAACACGATATTATACTAAGCTTTGGGAAAGGCTTGAAAATACTTCAACATTATGAATGCAATAAAAATTGACAAGAGTATAATTATAACATGGATTCCAAATGATGATTAAACTTGACCTTATTGATTTCAAATGATGGAAAAAATAGAGGTTACAATTTTATTTGCATAAAATGAAGGTAAGAAATGTATTGTTATGAGATAGACTATAAAATTAAACCAATTTATTTATATTTATTAATCAATGTAACAATATCAAGTAAACTCAATCAAGCTTAGTAATTGTTCTTTTGTATGTTTCCAAAGAGCGACACATATTTGGGTGTGGCCCCACATGATTTAACCATGTACATAAGTGTGTGAATATTTTTCTATTGGAATGCATTGTGTCATCAAATTTCTAGCTTGCAGACAATCCAAAGAAAAGGGCCTCATTTCTATCATGAACAAAGCATGTTTTTTCACCTATGAACAATATGTTATCTGCTCCATATATTTGAATGTACTTGTCTAAAACCTTTTGCATGTTTTTAATGTAAACTGACACAATATTCCCCTTCTTTGATCTTAAAAATTTGTTGTTAATTTCACACTACATTATGCCCCAATAAAAACGAATTCAATATTTTGTAGCAGTCAAATTTTTGAATGAAGGCACGTTGTTCTCTTGAACGCATGTATGTAAACCACAATCCAATATCAAAATGTTGTTGTGCTATCCTTAACAATGGGCTAAATGTATGATTGAAGTATCGATAGCATGAATATGTAAAATCTAGTTGTATGGTCGACAATCTAAATTCAACAATCCTCGAAACTCTAAATAGCAATTCTTCTACCCCCAAAACCAATAACTTCTTTCCATGTGGAACGAGATTTGAAAAACCAACCAATAACACAATTATTTTTCAATAAATCAAATAATAGTTTATAGTATATGATTTTATTGATATATATATATATATATATATATATATATATATATATATGTCAAAGCTTATTAAGGCTAGTTTTGAGCATTATATAGTAATAACCATCAATAACATTCTAAACATTATATAGTAATCATATCATATGGAAAATGGTTAAAAGAACTACAAAATTGTAATACACACACACACACACACATTAAACCGTTGTCTAAATAGACTAAATTTCTTTAAGACTTTTCTTCATCATTGACCAAAATAAACTCACACTTATTTTTGGTCAACTAACACCATTTCCCCCTTTTGTGCTTCAATCTGAATTTTTATATATTTTAAGCACTTAAGGTCCCTTGAAAGCATTTCCATCAAATAGGAAATTTCTTCCCCTTTCTAGAAATATAAAGAAGTCCTTCTAACTCATCATATTTTGTAAATGACGGGCCGACTGGCCTGGGAAGGATATTTTGCCAAGTGTGGGCGGTGGGCACAGGGAAGACTTTTCGTCAAAAGGGAAAATTACGGACCAATGGGGCTGGGAGATATCTTGGCACTTTGTGTTTTTTGCAAAAAGCACAGCTTACAATCAGTAGGCCCGCGAGCCCGCGGAGAAAAAAATGCCTAAGGCCCGTAAAGGGACACGTGGCCATGTTTCAAGTCAAAGCGGGAAAGTGGGTCGCCAGAGGCAGTTTGAATTTTTGGCTTTTGTTTTGAAAAGGCGTAAAGTATAAAAGTAAGCCAAACCTCTGTTGACGCTTAGAGAAGCCATGTGTTAGGTGTTTGTTAGCTGTGGGGAAGCGGGCTGTAGGGGAAACTTTGGAAACTTTCTCAAAAGGCGCAGTTTGCAGTTGTGGGCCTGTGAGCCCGGGAAGGATTTATTTTACTAAGTGTAAAATGCGGGCTGGTGGGCCCAAGGATGACTTTTCACCAAATGTGAAGTTGCGGAGTCAGGGCCTAGAGAAGTCTTTTCACCATTGAAAATTCCAAGCGTCAGCAAGATCCTCCACGTGCCTCATCGACTCAATTTCAAAGGCGCAACCCAAAGCGAAGACTCAAATGAGCACCAACTCTCCATGTGTCTAGGGTCCAACAAAAGTCAAATGGGTAGCAAAACCGAATCAGCTAAGTATAAAGGAGTGAGTGGAAGCCTCCACGTGTCTCATCGGCACAACTTCAGAGTTATAATCTGGAGGTAGACCCCATACGAGTGCGAAGACGCCACGTGTCTCATCGTCGCACCTTTAAGGGTTGAAGCAAAAGGTGGTCCCCCAGACAAGCGCCGACTTCCCACGTGTCTCAGGTCCGAAAAGGAAATAGAGCCAGAAGTTGAAAAGTCTCGAGCCAGCCGAACGATGCAACGTGTCTCATCAGCGTAAATTCAAAGGCGCGACCCAAAGTAGAGACTCAAACAAGCGCTAGTCCTCCACGTGTCTAGAGCCCGAAAATGCAAAATCGGTTGTTGAAAAGTCTAAACATAGGCAAAAACGGAAAGAGCCACATGTCGATGACGTAACTTGAAAGAAAAAATTTGGGGGCGGTTCCCAAATGTGCGCTGAGCCTCCATGTGTCCAGGGTCAGATATATGGCCTCGCCAAACAAAAGGGACTTAGCCAAAACATAAAGAAATATAATAGAGCCGTGGAAGGTGCCACATGTCTCTTTGGCACAACTTCAAAGGCACGACCCAAAAGGCGAGCTCTCAAATGAGCGCTAACTCGTCACGTGGTCAGAGTCGAAAAAGGTAAGGTCGGCCATTGGAAAGTCCAAAAGCCCATGAAGGCATCGCGTGTCTCATCCGTGTAACTTCAAAAGCAAAATATGGGGGCAGTTTCCAAATGAGCGTGAAGCCTCCACGTGTCTTAGGTCGGGCACAGTGTCTCCACTAACAAAAAGGGACTTAGACAGAATACAAAGGAAACCGAGTAGGCCCGTGGAAGCTGCCAAATGTCAGTTCGGCACAACTTCAAGAGCGAGAGGAAGGGGCTAAATCTTCAAGGTGCGCAAGGCTGCCACGTGGGTCTTGCATGGATGGACTCTTTTAAATATTGTGACCCCGCGACCGTGATCTTCAGACAGCCATATCTTTTAACTGGGAGCTCGGTTTTGAGAGGGAAAGGAAATTTTAGAGAGCTCTTAGGGATGGCTTCTCACCCACCACCATTATGTTTCAGTCCACCATTTCGAGGTTGTCAAGTCTCTCACCTGTTGCCATGATGAAGAATGGGCCTCCTTCTTTCCCAATAAGGAACAACACATGGAGACATGGGTCTTGCAGTAAAGCCTATCATTGTTGTAGGTGGAATTCAATGCTCTTGCAGGTGGTTGAAGCAAGATTCAAATTCTTCCTTCTCTCCTTCTCTCTTTCTTCTATATATTGTAAAGGAGGGGTATATTTCAAAAGGTTGGTCATTGTTTCTCTCCTGCCCCGGCTCTCGTTCTTCCTTAGGGTAGAATGTGGAGTCTAAACCTCCTCTCATGGCTCTGTAATGGCATTTTCTTGCCTCTTGCCCACTGATGATGTACTGTGTGACTTATGGAGTAATAAAATCTATTTTGTGATGCATCTTTGCCATCCTTTTCTTATTTTATTGTCTCTTCTTAGCTCTCATCGTTGCATGGTGTACTTGTGCATATCTCTCGATGTCTATTGTAGGTTTTAGGAGCCGTGTTTAATAGGTTTGAAGTAGTGTTTTGTGTGAACTCTATCTCTCGGGTCCGTGGTGTATCTTGTCCACCCTCTCCTTTTCCCACCTCTCTCCATTTCAAGCATCCGAGAATGTGATCAGCCACTTCTTTTCTCGGTGTATCACCGCTTAGTGTAGGCTCTGTTTTTATGTATCTCTCTCTCTCCCCCTGTCTCCTTGGATGGTTAGATTAGGATAGATAGATTTTTTCTGCACTAGAGTAGCTTGTGGCGGTAGTTTAGGAAGAAGAAGTCGGCTTTCTTCGGAGGGCCATCTCAAGTCCACAAGTCTCACAAAGAGAGATGGTCCCATGTTGTGCGATCACATCGAATGCCCCACTCGTTTCGAGGCCATTTGGGGGTGTTGTGATTTTGCATCAACACTTACATCATATGCATCCCCTATCAAGGTTAGTTGTATAAACAACGTTGCCATAACCCATTTATTAATTTTAAATTATTTGTCAGAAGAAACCTTTGGAGACACCACAAAATTATCTTTAGGAATTCCTTTGTTGATTACATTGTCTACAACAATAGGTTCACAATTGTGAGGAATTTTTGGTGTTTTCTAAAATTTTAAGAAGTTTGTCCCTTTTTTTTTTCGCAGTGTGCTAAACCCCAAAAAAATAATGGATGAACCTCCACTTTAATTGTTTGTAGTAGTTTCATTGCAATTTTTCTACATTGACATCTGTATCAAATGCATACCAAAATATTATTTGAAATCTGCGTTGATGCAATTGTTAGAAACTGGGCAATAGAGCCTCTTGGTTGAATGTGCTCATTGTTCAATTGAAATGTATTTGAATTTTTAGAAGTTTTCTTTTGAACTAACAATCCTTCTAATTCAAGAACAAGAAAATGTTTCTTTGGAGGCACTACAAAAAAATAATATCGAGACTTCATTATTACCTTATATTTATTTAAAATACAATAAGAGTATTTCACAATATATTTTTACCTATTTCTTTACATATTTCCATTGATTATAGATTGTCTACAGTTGTATCTGCACATAAGAATTGTAATTAAGACAAGTTTAACCAATTGAATCCAACTAATATTGAAAAGTAATAAAAATTTAGTAATTCATAAGTAGTACTTGATATCTTTTTGAGCCAATAACCGTCATAATTGATGGTGTAGGGTTTGATGTAGCTTAAATATTAATCACCATCAGTTCCATGTTTTATTGGGGAACATCTTGTTGGTTGGATGACATCATGTTATGGTCAAGAATAATACCCGCCTCTAATTGATTAGCCTCATGGAACTTTGTTCTTCGCTCACATATGTTCGGAGTGGCTCAATAGTTTTTGCCATTGAACATAGATACTTAGATTGTAAATTAAAAATTGTAAAAAATGGACAATTGTCCATTCTCAATTAAATAAAGGAGGTTTCAAAATTATTGAAAAATATACATATCCCCATTTAAAGATTATTTGAAATGAGGAGAGTCCACTTATTTATCTTGTATGAGAATGAACATGTGTTCATTCTAAACATTGTCCTCTTTTTTTTTTTTTTTCCATATTTACTGTATGAGAACGAACATATGTCCATTCTAAACACTGTCAATAGAAAATATAGAGAATGTATAAAGGTTAAAGTTTTATATTTTTCTCTATGTTTTCCTTTTATGAGAAAGGTCATAATGAGCATATGTCCATTCTCATACATTTAATATGGAGGAAAAATAGAGGTTACTTTTTTACTTTGCATAGAATGGAATCTACTCATTCCAAATATTCCTAGAATGGGCATACAAACAATATTCTTAGAATGGACATATGCCCATTCTCATTCTCATATAAATTGTAGCTTGTATACTTTTTTTATATTTGCTTAAAAGGAGGAATACAAGAAATATTCAACTCAAACGTTTATATAAATCTTTGAAACTAATTTGTGTATGTGAGGGTTATAATATATATTCTCTCTCTATCTCTTCACAACATAATAATGGGCATTTGACCACTTATATCATTTTTAAAATCAATTTTCAGGAACAAACTATGTATGAAGGAAATACATCTTAATAGTAGAACTATATATAAAGTAAAAATTGTTAAGAACAAATAGTTGTCTATTCTCAATTACATAAAAGAGACTAATATATAAAGAACATAGAAATCATAGAGGCTAATCACCTAGAGGTGTAGTTAGATATTTATAATATTGTTGAAGCATGATCTCCTGCTTAGGATTCTCCACTACATAGATAAGTGAGGTCCTCTTTATATTATGTGTTGCCTTTATTGCATTTGTCCCACCATATAATATTAAAACAGGGGGATGAATCAATGTTGCATCTCTCAATCATGTGCTCCCAAAAATGCATAAATATCTCATATTTGAATAGATGTTTAGGAATGAAAACTCCATATCATTTGGTTTTATAATATCCAAGGGCTCCACATGTTGCCAATCTAGTTCCACTACCACATCTTCATCATCCATATCAGTTGAATCATGAACACCATAAATGCTAAAAATTATTGACATCCCCTGAAACCCACCTTTTGCATTCATAATTTTGTAGCATCCTTATGAAATTGTTGCATTTGTATTTTTTACTTTCTTCATGTACTCTCTTACGTAGTATGAAACAAATAAGATTATACTTCTTGGTAGTATAAAGATGCAAACATAATTCATTGTACTTGACCCAATGATTGTTAGAAGATCTATAATATATTTTTGTGAGATAGTTCTCATAACAATATAAAAATGAACAATTACAACTTCTATATTGAGTGGAGAAGATGGTATTCCAAACCTTTCAATGTTCTACTCAGCAAAAAAGGATAAGAACATTGACATGTAAACTCATATGTATCTTTCTCTCTTGGTTGAGAATTTGTATTAACGGAAGATACATATAATTCAATTAGATCAATAACATTCTTTTGAATAATTTGATGGATTTTCTTGACTCCCTTGCCCTGATGGAGTAGCTTTCCTTTTTTCTATCTTGTCATCTCTAAGCTCTTGATAGAGTTGAGCAAAATGAGTCTCATGCATGTCAAATTTCTCAACCACATTAGATGCATTGCATCCCATAAGAGAAACTTGTTCTGGAACTCTTGTCTACATATAAGATATAACTTTTTCTCTTGTGTCTCTATTCTCCTTTACTATTTTGCAATAATCATCTATAGATATTGCCTTTACACCAAGTTCTGTTTTGAACCAAACTTCACCACTTATACATTTATCAACAAGGACATCTAATTCTTCATGTGTCATACCTTTTGTGCCTCTGAAAAGTCATGTTGTAAGAAAGTATAATGAATTAGGATTGAAATCAGGGGTCAATAGATTTTTTTGGGCAACAAGCCAACCCACTATTGGTGTACAAATCAAATACTAACACCCACTTGTCCCAAATTTCATCTGGAAGAAGAAATGGAAGCTTATCACTCAAACTCTCCAATTTTTGCTTCTAAAAATAAATAAATTTTCCTTTCGAATGTCTGTATGTGAACATGAAAATAAGTTTTATTAGTTTAACATGTTATAAAAGAAAATTTAAAATTTGTATTTATTTAATTTCTATGTGTAATAAAATTTAGTACAAAATATAAATACCTTCCAACTTTCTGTCTTTTCATGGCTAGAACCAACACGTTGTGGTATCTTTTCAAGGATCCACCTTGACTTGGCTTTGTACAATTGGTCGATAAATAATGTGTGAACCCATGTTTTGTTCGCCATATTTTGTTGTTTGCAAATGCTAATTATTTGTTCTGATGTTTCTCTGGAAGATAGAATACGAGCAGACCTTTGTTTCATTCTATCATGAACAAATACAAAATCTGGATTTGCAAGGATAATTTTTTGAGCTACAATAGTATGTTTCCCATCAATAATGTAAAATTGAGTTTCATTATCCTATATTTCATGCTCAAACTCCATGTTAAAAATATCACCAGTGGTTTTTTTTAAGGGAAGAAATATTGCATCCCATTGAAGAGGCACATGGTTGCATAACATAGAGTTGATAAGGAGACTAACACTTGCTGAATCAAGTGATTGGTATTGGTAATTTGAAGGAGCTTGATGGCAACAACCAATATCAATTTTGAAATATTTTTCATTAAATAAAAAAAGTTGAATCTCCTCAAATATTGTAGATTCACTTTTCTTAAATTCAGTTTGTACTAGTTTTCATAAATATTTTTCTTTCCAGATCCCTTGAGATCTTGGAAGCGTGATACCGAAGTATCTTTTTCTAGCTCGAGATAATTTTTTTCTTCTCAACATTGTAAACATTTTGGAATGTAATTTTTTAGTGCCAATTCCTTATCCATATTCAAACGGTGGGCAACAGATGAAGTAAATGCATACTGATAAAGTTTTTTTACATGTACTTACAATTACAACACAAATATTTTGATTGTTTTGTACACCGGTCTTGTCCCCTTCAATATATGGCTCTATTTTCCAACCATAACTATAGCAGGAATCTTTGTGATGTTTTACAGATTGTTCCATGCCATTTTTTATATAGAGAAACTTGTAACTCCATTTGAAGTATTGAGCATGTTCTTGTTTCATTGTCTATTTGTTCCACTTGAAAAGATACAATAGTATTTGATATACACTTTATGCTCAAAAGAATACCAATTGGTACATGTTTGTCTGAAAAAGAATGAAACAACCACAAATAATTGTCTCGATTGTGAACTTCAACAAACCATTCCTCATCCCTTCTTTCCCAATCATTCGCACCATCAATAAACATAATTTCTTTGTAAGGGGTAGTGGTAAGAAGAGCCATTTTTCCTGTTACAAAATTTGTTAGTGAAAGCATGTATCTCAAAAACTACCCATTCTAACCATTCTTATAAAAGTAACATGTAGGTAAAATGAGGAAAATACATGTATGCAAATATTTAGAATGGGCATATGCCCACTCTCGGACATCCATAAAGGTTAATTACTTTATGTATGTTTCTTATATTTTCGTATGTACATATTTTGAATGGACATATTATGATGCGCATTCTCATACCGTTAATATAGAGACAATATAACGAAAAAATATGGTTTTTTTATTATTGGTAAATGGCTTTTAGGGAGGGAATATACCCCAACAAAAGAAGGTTCACAAACCAGATAAAAATAATTAAATCAGTGGTTTTTTGACAAGTGGTGACCACACTTGTAATGTAATTACTTGTATAAATCTGATTATTAGCAGCAATATAACACTAATGAACACAATATTTCAGATAAATGATCTCAATGTGCAAGAAGAATAGCTTAGCCACTTTGACAGGGAAACCTCCAAACTAGACAATAAGACTCAAATGCTGAATATGATCATTAACTACTACCTACTAAGCCTATATATACTATTCCTATGCTAAGGCAAACACCAAGGCCGACCCACTAATGAAAATATAACATATATGAAAGAGATACATAATGATAAGAAGTTATGATAGCCACAATTCAGCTATATACATCCAATATAAGATATATGATTAAGGGCATAGCATGCCCCTCCCCTTCGAAGCAACATTGTCCCCAATGTTGAGAAGATCTAGATGTTGTTGCAGGAAATTTGCATCCTCCCAAGTTGCGTCTTCATTGTCTAGATTTTTCCACTTGATCAAATACTCAGTGATGACCCTTGTCCTCAATTGCTTAGTGCGTGTCTGAAGGATGCATTCTGGTTCTAGGATGATTCTTCCCTCTTCATCAAGCTCGGGTAACACTTGTTTGGGTTGATACTGTCTATCCAATTACCTTCTTTAGGAAAGATACATGGAAGACTGGATGAATTTGAGTATCCTGGAGGAAGTTCCAGTTTGTATGATACATTTCCAATCTTCTGTAACACTTGATAAGGACCATAATACTTAGGTGAAATCTTGTTATCCTTTTTCTGTTGTTTTAAGGACATTTGCTTATATGGTTGTAAACGCACAAAAACCCAATCACCAACTTCAAAATGTCTTTCACTGCGATGTTGGTCTGCCTGTTGCTTCATGCAATTTTGTGACATGGCCAAATTCTCCCTGAGACTAGAAAGCACCTCTTGTTGGTGTTGAATATGTTCTTCAACTGCTCGAACCTTTGGCTGGACTCTCAAAGATGAAGTGATAGATGGTGGATGGTACCCATATAACACCATAAAAGGAGACATTTTAGATGAAGTATGAAAGGAGGTGTTATACCACCATTCTGCTAGCGGTAACCATTGGACCCATCTTGCTTGCTTATTTGATGTAAAAAAATGAAGATATCCCTCCAAGCACTTGTTTACCACCTCTATTTTCCCATCAGACTGGGGATGATAAGAGGAACTACGAGCTAGTTGTGTGCCCAAGCATGAGAACAAGTTAGTCCAAAAATTACTAGTAAAGATAAGGTCTCGATCACTTACTATAATCTTTGGTGTCCCGTGTAGCTTCTGAATTGTATCCCTGAAGGCCGTTGCTATTGTACTCGCAACAAATGGATGTGATAAAGCACAAAAATGGGCATATTTGGTGAGTTTTTCCACCACCACCATGATTACATTTTTACCTTCTGATTTAGGCAATCCTGTGATGAAGTCCATGAACACCTCTTCCCACCTTTGGCTAGGAATAGATAGAGGTTGTAAAATACCTAGGGACTTAATTGTTTCACCCTTATTTTGCTGACAAACCATGCATTTTGCCACAAAATTTTGGACATCTCCTTTTAGCCCTTCCTAGAAAAAATCATGCTTGATTTGATGATAAATATTTAAGAAGCCGAATGACCCCCTCTTTGGAGAAGCATGGAGCTTAGATAGAACCCTATTTTTAAGGATTGAATTCTTACATAGATATAATCTATCTTTATACCATAAAACATATCCTTTCCATACAAATGTTTCTGACATGCTTGGATCTTTTTGGAGATTCTGAATGATATTTTTGTGTACCTGGGTCATTTTTCCATTCAGACCTTGCATCCTCTCTCTAATCCTCATGTAATATAGATATGACACACAACAATGTCTCAATGCTGATTCATCCTTCCGAGATAAAGCATCAACAACTACATTCTCTTTCCCTTTCTTGTATATTATCTCAAAATCATACCCCAACATTTTTGAGACCCATTTATGTTGTTCTTCTGATGATAAACGTTGCTCTAAGAAGTATTTCAAACTATCATGATCTGTCTTTACTTTGAAATGTCGTCCCATTAGATATGGTCTCCATTGCTTCACTGCATGAAGTATTGCTAACATTTCTTTCTCATAAACTAGTTTAGAGATATTCTTACCTTTGAATTGGTGGCTCTCGAAGGCAATGGGTTTCCCTTCTTGCATGAATACTGCCCCCATACCATACCTTGAAGCATCATGTTCAACAATGAATGTTTTTGAAAAATCTGGGGTGGCTAGAATTGAAGTGGTGCACATGGCCTCCTTCAACTTCTCAAAGGTCATAGTAGCTTTCTCATTCCAATGGAAAGAGTCCTTCTTCAATAAAGCTATGAGTGGTGTTGCGATGCTGCCATAATTCCTTACGAATCTATGATAATAGCACAGTAAGCCCCAAAATCCTCGAGAGATTTTTTAGGGTTTTGGGAACCTTCCACCAAAACCTTGAGGCACGCTTCTATAGCCCGGACTTCGAGATAGATTTGTACTGAATAGCGGGACCCTGCCATGCCCTATATAAACCCCGAGTGAAAACTACAATGCCGACGTAGCTACCGTGCCGGACTTGAACTGGGTGGTCGCTTTGATACCAAATGTATTGGTTAAGTTCAAGATACATCGATGCCATGGTAACCTTTTATCTAGATGGAATCGATGAAGATCAAAGAAATTATCCATCCGGTTAATCCAATTGAGTGGATCATTTCCATCAAACTTACGCATTTCCCCTTTTGGAATCATGTTACGGGCTTGCAGTGTTTGTAGAATGGATTGGTCATGTTTGCAGATCCACCCCGATTAGTTTATCTATTAATTTAACCTAAAGATCCACCCTGTTTAATATGAGTATGATTGAGTTGTGGCTGATTAGGAAGGATATGATGACCCATGATATTGTAACTAAATTGGTGAATGAAATCCTCCAATCATTGTCTAATCTTTTCTACATCTTCTTTGCTGGCCACTCTACCCTCGAGGTTTCTGCAACTCTAACTCAAGATAGCTGACCTTATGGTCATATGAAGTAAACCCTAACCATGAGGACTCTATAGATACCCCTTATGACTCTAAATCCTAAACTATTATCTCATCCTTATCGGGGTTTTACCCGGAGTGATGGGATTATTTTTGCCTCTTGTCGAAGGCCCAGCCATGATGCCCCAAAATGGTAAGATTTAAGGATCAAGGTCAAAATTTAGGGTTTGGGATTTTAATAGTAATTCGAATTTTTTTATAAAACTCAAAGAACAAACTCAAACTAATTTTTAATCTTCTTTCCGAAATGTAAATAAATTTGAAAAATTCCACAAATTGCACCCTAGGTAGCAAAATTATGAAAAACATAAAACCCCTATAAATTTTGCAAAAAAGTCAAATATTCTTAAAATGTTTAGGGAAGATTACTTGACTAATTTTGCCACATCACAAAAAAATTTGCAGAAAAATTCGCTACCTATTTTGAGATATGGATGAACCTTCACAATTAGGGTTTGACGCAGTGTTGGTGAGTTCAAGCTCTGATACCACTTGTAATGTAATTACTTGTATAAATATGATTATTAGCAGAAATATAACACCAATGAACACAATATTTCAGATAAATGATCTCAATGTGCAAGAAGAATAGCTTAGCCACTTCGAGGGGGCAACCTCCAAACCAAACAATAAGACTCAAATGCTGAATATGATCATCAACTACTACCTACTAACCCCTATATATATTATTCCTATGCTATGGCCAACACCAAGGCCGACCCACTAATGAAAATATAACATATATGAAAGAGATACATAATGATAAGAAGTTATGATAGCCACAAGTCGGCTATATACATCCAATATAAGATATATGATTAAGGGTGTAACAACACTCTAGATAAAAATTCCTAAAAGACAAAATAAGAAGTGAAAAATAAAAGCATGGAGCAACCTGCCAGAACGAAGCAAGAAAACAACACTACGACACCACTGCAGCCATGCAACCGCAAGAAACCATGAAAGCTGAAACCAAGAGCACATTCACTTGAGCACCTTATTGAAATATTTTTTGACCTCCTTCAGAGCATTTAACAGATTGAGGGAAGTGATTTGGGAGAGGTTGTCTATATCGATGATGGAAGCAACAATTTTCTTATCCTTTTCACCTTTCCATATCCAAGGATGAATATTACTGAGGTTACACACCTATTTAACTTGAATTTCAATGAAATCGAGGAAGGCCTTGTGCATGGACAAATGATAAATTTTCTTGTTAATAATGTGCCCAATAGACTCCTTTAAAGAAGCCTACTTCTTAGAAATTTCCTCAATTTTGGCCTCAAGCGAATGATTGCTTTGTCAAAAGCCTTTTTCCCTAGTAGCTTCTTTGTATAATTGAGCCACGTCTTTTCTCGCCCCATGATCATTTTTTCATGCTTTATAATCCGTGCCTTCACCTAGAGGGGGTAACAAGGTCATGAACATATTCCCATTCTCATACATTTAATATAGAGAAATAATATAGATTACATTTTTACTTCGCATATAGTTTCACCATTAAGATATATTTCCTTGATATAGATTCATTTATTCATTCTTCGTATTGGTTGTATGAGAATGCGCATCTACCCATTTTGAGAATATTTGGAATGGGAAGATGCCCATTTTATTCAAAGTAAAAATGCAACCTATATTTTTCCTCAATGTTAACTATATGAGAATGGGTATATGCTCATTCTAACCATTCTCATAAAAACAAAGATAGAGAAATAATATAATTCATGTTTTATCATTTTCATATAGACAACATATTCTTCCTCCATATTAACTGTATGAGAAAGGGCATATGCTCATTCTAACCATTCTCATAATTAGGCAAAGATAGAGAAGGAATAGAGTTTATGTTTTATCATTTTCATGCAGGAAACATATTCTTCCTCCATATTACTTGTATAAGAATGGGCATATGCCCATTATAATCATTCTTATAATTAGGCAAAGATAGAGAAGGAATATAGTTTATGTTTTGTCATTTTCATACAGGAAAACTATTCTTCCACCATATTAACTGTATGAGAATGGGCATATGCCCATTCTAATCATTATCATAACTAGGAAAAGATAGAGAGGGAATAAAGTTTATGTTTTATCATTCTCATACAGGAAACATGTTCTTCCTCCATATTAACTATATGAGAAAGGGCATATGCCCATTCTAATAATTCTCATAATTAGGAAAAGATAGAGAAAGAATAGAGTTTAGGTTTTATCATTTTCATATAAGCAACATGTTCTTCCTCCATATTAACTATATGAGAAAGGGCATATGCCCATTCTAATCATTCTCACAATTAGGAAAATATATAGAAAGAATAAAGTTTATATTTTATCGTTTTCATCAAGGTAACATAGAGGAATAATACAAATTTATATCTTTACATTTAGTTTCACCATTCAAATATTTTCCTTGATATAGATGCATCTATTATTTCTTCATATTGGCTAAATGAGAATTGACATTTTCCCATTCTAATAGTATTTGGAATGGGCAGATGCCCTTTCTATGTAATGTAAAAATGTAGCCTCTATTCTTCCTCCATATTGTTTGTATGGGAATGGGCATAAGGCAATTCCGCCTCTATATTAATTGTATCTTACTTTATATTATGTCTCTATATTAAGTGTATATTTTTTTGTATTTTTCTTGTACATTCTACCTCTATATTAGTATAGTGAAAGAATAGAGTTTATATTTTATTAGTTTCATACAGAGACATAACAATGAGGAAAAATAAAGGTTTACATTTTCACATTTTTACTTTGCATATAGTTTCACCATTCAAATATATTTCCTTGATATAGATGCATCTATTATTTCTTCATATTGGGTGTATGAGAATGAGCTTCTGCTCTTTCCAAGTAGTTTCCCATTCTATGCAACGTGAAAATGTAGCCCCTATTCTTCCTCCATATTAATTGTACAATAAGGGGCGTATGCTTATTCTAACCATTCTCATAAAGGAAAATATAGAGAAAGAATAGATTTTATGTTTTATCATTTTCTTATAGGAAACATAAAGGAAGATTAAAGGTTTAGATATAGTCAATATAAAGATAGAATGGGCATATTCTCATTCTCATACATTTAATATAGAGAAAGAATAGAGGTTTCATTTTTACTTTGCATATAGTTTCACCATTTAGATATATTTCCTTGATATTGATTCATTTATTCATTCTTCATATTAGTTGTATGAGTATGGGCATATGCCCATTCTGAAAATATTTGGAATGGGTAGATGCCTATTCTATACAAAGTAAAAATGCAACCTCTATTTTTCCTCAATGTTAGTTGTATGAGAATTGACATATGCCCATTTTTAATGATTCTCATAAAGGAAAAGATAGAGAAATAATAGAGTTTATGTTTTATCATTTTCATATAGGAAACATACTCTTCCTCCATATTAACAATATGAGAAAGGGCATATGCCCATTCTAACCATTCTTATAATTAAGTAAAGATAGAGAAAGAATAGATTTTATATTTTATCATTTTCATACATGCAACATATTCTTCCTCTATATTAACTATATGAAAATGTGCATTTTCCCATTCCAATCATTCTCATAATTAGGAAAAGATAAATAAGTAATTGCGTTTGTGTTTTTTCATTTTCATATAGGCAATATATGCTTCCACTATATTAACTCTATGGGAATGGGCATGTGCCCATTCTAATCATTTTCATAATCGAGCAAAGATAGATAAGGAATAAAGTTTATGTTTTATCATTTTGATACAGAAACATCCTCTTCCTACATATTAATTGTATGAGAAAGGGCATATGCTAATTATAATAATGATCATAATTAGGAAAGATAGAGAAATAATAGAGTTTATGTTTTATCATTTTCATACAGAAACATAAAGGAAGATTAAATGTTTGCAAAAAGTTAATATAGAGACAGAATGGGCATATGCTTATTGTCATACATTTAATATAAAGGAAGAATAGAGGTTACATTTTTACTTTGCATATAGTTTCACTATTCGATATATTTCCTAGATATAGATTCATTCTTCATATTGGCTATATGAGAGTGGGCATCTCCCTATTATGAGAATATTTGGAATAGGTAGATGCCCATTCTATGCAAATAAAAAAATGTAACCTTTATTTTTCTTTAATGTTAAATGCATGAGAATGGGTATATGCCCTTTCTAACCATTCTCATAGAGGAAAAAATAGAGAAAGAATAAAGTTTATGTTTTACCATTTTCATATAGGCAACACATTCTTCCTCCATATTAACTATACATGAGAAATGACATATGCCAATTCTAGCCATTCTCATAACTAGGAAAAGATAGAAAAATAATAGAGTTTATGTTTTATCATTTTGATACAGAAACACATTATTCCTCCATATTAATCAGTATGAGAATGGGCATATGCCCATTCTAATCATTCTCACAATTAGGCAAAGATAGAGAATGAATAAAGTTTATGTTTTGTCATTTTCATACATGCAACATATTATTCCGCCATATTAACTATATGAGAATGGGAATATGCCCATTCTAATCATTCTCATAATTAGGAAAAGATAGAGAAGGAATAGAGTTTGTGTTTTATCATTTTCATACATGCAACATGTTCTTCCTCCATATTAACTTGTATGAGAAATGACATATGCCCATTCTAATAATTCTCATACCTAGGCAAAGATAGAGAAATAATAGAGATTATGTTTTATCATTTTCATACAGTAACATGTTCTTCCTTTATGTTAACTATATGAGAAATGACATATGCCCATTCTAATCATTCTCATAATTAGACAAAGATAGAGAAAGAATAGAATTTGTGTTTTATCATTTTCATACAAGGCAATATATAGGAAGAATAAATATTTATATGATTACATTTAGTTTCACCATTCGATATTTTTCCTTGATATATAGATGCATCTATTCTTTCTTCATATTGGCTGAATGAGAATTGACATATATATTAGTTGTATGTTAATTGTATATTAATTGTATTATGCCTATATATTAACCGTATTCTTACTTTATATTATGTATCTATATTAATCGTATATTCTATCTCTATATTAACTGCATTCTTCCTTTATCTTCTACCTCTATATTAATATAGTGAAAGAATAGAGTTTATGTTTTATCAGTTTCATACATGAGACAACAAAGAGGAAGAATAAAGGTTTACATTTTTGCATTTTTATTGTGCATATAGTTTCACTATTCGATATATTTCCTTGATATAGATGCATCTATTCTTTCTTCATATTGGTCAGTATGAGAATGGGCTTCCGCCCATTCCAAGTAGTTTCCCATTGTATGAGAATGGACATATGCCTGTCCTAACCATTCTCATAAAGACAAATATGGAAAAAATAAAGTTCATGTTTTATTATTTTCTTATATGAAATATACATGAAGATTAAAGGTTTACATTTTTACTTTGCAAATAGTTTCACCATTAAGATATATTTCCTTAATATAGATGCATCTATTCTTTCTTCATATCATGGCGTATGAGAATGAGCATCTCGCCCATTCTCACACAATTAATATAGAGAATGGAAAAATACCCATTCTCACACAATTAATATAAAAATACGTATATGCCCATTCTCATACAATCAATATAGACGAAGAATAAAGGTAATGAATACAATTAATATATTTGTTACCTCTATTTTACCTCTATATTAACCGTATGAGAATGAGTTTTTTCTCATTCTCATATTCGTTACCTCTATTATGTATGAGAATAGGCATTTTCCCATTCTCATATTCTACCTCTATATAGTTGTATGAGAGCGAAATTTGGCATTTTCCCATTCGGAATGCCATGCTAAATTTGGTGAACCGCCAAGTCTAGGAGGACCGCTTTACCTTTAGAGGGCCACTAAACTTTTTAAAAAACCCATGGGAGACTTAGTCGTTAGAGTTTAAAATGCCCGCCAAAGATAGGGCTACATGTTGCCATTACGAGATTCTTGAAGGAATTTGGGCTCCATGGACTCCAAGTCCCCGAGAATAAACCGGGAGATAGGGTTTCAGTCCATAGCTAGGCGAGTGGTAGTCAAGTGGACGGGTCAATCGAAGGAAAAATTGTCACGAGAAAGGAGGGGCTCATGGCATAGATCCAAAGGCAAAGACATGGACATGTGTTTCCATTCCGACGAACTTCAAAACGATGGGCTTAGGCGGACTTCAAGTCCGCGGAATAAGAGAGATTGAATTGAGTTTGGAGTGCAGGCGAGGTCAAGTGGGGTAAGGGACAGGGACACACGGTGGTGAAAAAGGTGGGCAAGTGGGATCTAGTAGGGACACGTGGGGTCATTCTGCTGCTCTCCCAAGCATATGTATTATGTGGACCTCAAGTCTGTGGAATAAACAAAATTCAAAACGCTTTTGGGTATTCTTTCCTCCCGAACCAATTAAAAGGGTCACACGTTATTTGGTAGGGTATAATTTCTTTTATTAATTATTGTACTATTATTAAATAACATTATTAATTATTTAATTTTTTATTATATATTTTTATTAGTATTAGATATTATTAGTTTTTATTAGTAAATATTATTTGAAATTTATTAGTGATTAAATAGTAATATTATTGGAAAGGATATTATTACTTGTATTTAAATATTATTAATTATTACTAATATCATTATTGGCATCTATTTTAAATCGAAAAATAAGTATTTCTTATAAATAATCTTGAATTGAAATCCTTTTATTTCTAATTTTATAAAGATTAAATTTGCGGTATAGTTAAAAAATTGAGCGTTAATTAATTAATTTTTTTAGTTTGGCTTTATTTTTGGCGGCATCATTTTGAAAATTTTAGAAATTCATGTTTTTATCTCATCAAGTACTTAAGTACGGAAGCAATAAATACACTTTTCATTACAACACATTTAATAGTTGAGAGGCATTTATTATGGCAGATTGATTCAAATTTTAAAATTTCCATGCTCTATTTTTGGGAGGCAATTGTTAATGGTCATGTACATTATAAAAATATTGATTTTGAATGATTCGGGTTTCATTTTTTTGCTCTCTTACGACCAAGTATTTTTCATTCATAGATTTAGTAGGAGAAAGACAAAGATACAAAGATTTAGTAGGAGAAAGACGAAGATATAGCTACAGAGAAGTATATTCCATAGATTTTTCATAGTTTTCTCACGCAAAATACATCAGTTGCAGAGGAGGCTATTCAGGTATTTTCCTATCTTGTTTGTTATTCTGTTTACTTCTAATGCTAAAAATGCATAAACCAAATCTTTTATTTTAAATAAGCCATAAATTTTACTGTCATGTATTTTTCATTAAGAGATTTAGTAGGAAAAATACGAAGATTCATAGATTTAGTAGGAGAAAGACGAAGATACCAATATTTAGCAGAGAAAGACGAAGATACTAATATTTAGCAAGAGAATATCTCATTTGTTCTTCCGTTTACTTCTAATGCCCAAAAAAGCATAAACCGGATATTTTATTTAAATAGAAGTGATTTTTTTCTTCCCATGTTTAAATTTAATAACAAACAAACATAAGCCAACTTTTATTGAAAACAATAGTAACAAACATTTTTCCCCTTCTATGCTTAAACTTAATAGCAAACAAATACATAAATCAATATTGTTTCAGTTTTAATGAGATAATGACTATAATAAATACCGTGTATGGTGATCAAAATATTTTTTGATAAACTTAGTACCAGGTTGTCACTTTTCGTCTCTATCTTTGGAACTATTTTTGAATCGAGTTATGTTTTTGTTAGTCTCTGCAAGTGGAAATCATGGAAACTATTTGTTAGAAACCAAATCTTTTAATTTCCCATTTTTCTCCAAAAAAGGGGCCCATTTAAAACAAAAATTAGCTATTAAAATATTCTTATGGTGAACTTCCAAATCACCTTAATCTTTGTATCCAATCAAGCCAAATCATTTCACATTCACCGCAAAGATTTTCTTTTTCTATAATTTGTAAAATAGTTAACAAGGTTAGTTCAATAGAACTGACAAGTTTTTTCTTATCACCTGTTCCAAATTAATTATTAGACCTATATGAAAACACAAATGATTATGTTTATTCCTATTATCAATTTCAAATATCATGAGCAATATGCTTTAATTCTTTTAACTACATATATATCAATACAAAAGGTTACATTCTTTATTTTGTATAGAATGGAAAGGTCTTTGTTTTCATTGGTGTTTTAAAACATTCAAATAAGTTTGAAAATTAAAATAATTCTATAAAAGGTATTAAAATGAAAAATAATAAAGCTAACCATTAAGGTGTATTTTATTTTTAATGTTATCAACTTTTCGCAATGAGCTCATTGATTTAGACCCATTTAAATGTTTATAGAGGTATTAGAATAATGAAAAATACATATTACTATTTATGTATATAACTTTTACAAAGATATTACCACTCATAAACTAAACTCATAGTATTGTTTACATGATAATGTTAGGAATAACCTCTATATAACCTCTATTCTTCCTCTATATTAACTATATGAGAAAGGAATCTACCTATTCTCATATTCATTACCTCTATTCTACCTCTATATTAACTATCTGAGAATGAACATCTACCTATTCTCATATTCGTTACCTCTATTCCTGCCTCTATATTAACTATCTAAGAATGGGCATATCATATTCATTACCTCTATATATTAACTTTGTGAGAATGAGAATTTTCCCATTCTCATATTTGTTACCTCCTTTCCGCCTCTATATTAACTGTGTGAGAATGGGCATCTATCTATTCTCATATTCATTACCTCTATTTTTCCTCTATATTAATTGTATGAGAATGAGCATCTGCCCATTTTCATATTCGTTTCCTTTATTCTCGCTTGTATATTAACTGTATGAGAATGAACATCTTCCCATTCTCATATTCATTACCTCTATTCTGCCTCTATATTACGTATGTGAGAATGTGCATCTGCCCATTCTATTATTTGTTACCTTTATTCTACCTCTATATTGACTTTGTGAGAATGGGCATCTTCCCATTCTCATATTCATTACCTCTATTTTACCTATATATTGAATTTGTGAGAATGAGCATTTTCCCATTCTTATATTTTTTACCTTCATTCTACCTCTATATTAATTGTGTGAGAATGGACATCTGTATATTCTCATATTCGTTACCTCTATATTAATAAAGAGATAGGAATATGCCCATTCTCATATTTGTTTCCTCTATTCTTCCTCTATATTAACTATATGAGAATGAGCATCTACCCATTCTCATATTCGTTACCTCTATTATGCCTGTATATTACCTATGTGAGAATGGGCATCCACCCCATCTATTATTCGTTACCTCTATTCTACCTCTATATCAACTTTGTGAGAATAGATGTCTTTCCATTCTCTTATCTTACCTCTATTCTACCTCTATATTAAATTTGTGAGACCGGCATCCGCCCATTCTCATATCTATTACCTCTATTTTGCCTCTATATTAACTGTATGAGAATGGGCATCTAACCATTCTCATATTCGTTACCTCTATTATTTTCAGTGCTATTGTTTAAATTCAACATTACTTTGTATTTGTTACCTATATTCTGCCTCTATATTAACCGTGAGAATGGACATCTGCCCATTCTCATATTTGTTACCTATATTGTTATTAGAGTGTTATTGTTTAAATTCAACATTACTTTGTATTTCTTGTATGAGAATGTTTAGAAAGGAAAATGCCATTCTCATACATGTAACATAAGAGTTGAACATTGCATGTATTATTCTTGAATGTCATTTGTTGAGGAGAATGCTTAGAATAGACATGCATTCCCATCTCTTCTTCCTTCCATAGTGAGTTTAATAATTTAAAACTATTTTGTTGTTTAAGTTGAAATTTTATTTATTTTCTCATCATTTGAATCCATGTTATAATTGGATTGTTTTCAATTTTTTGTTTTAGTCTTGAGGAATTGAGAAACCTTAGTTGTATAGGAAAATTATATAAATGGGATATGCACATCTATCTGATTGTTATTAGACTTGTAGTTTCATAATATATCAATATATTGATATATACATGATGCTCGCAGCTACCCTCATATTCACAATATAGAGGAAGAATATATGTTATTTTTTATAACGACAATATATCACTTTGCCCTCATAATTCTATTAAGAATATGAGAATGGGAAGTTTCCCATTTTATACAAAATAAAAATTTAACCTCTATTCTTATTCTATGTTTCGTGTATGATAATTCATGTAATATTCAACTTAAACATTTACATAAATCTAAATAAATGAGTTTATATACTTGAATGGTCAAGCTTATTTTTTGTTATTTTCATATAGTAATGAATATGAGAATGGGCAGTTTGCCATTCTCATATAGTCCATATAGAGGAATAATATAGGTTAATTTATTTATTTTGTATATAACGGGCATCTTCCCATTCTTAACATTCACTTACAAACAATATAGAGGAAGGTTTCATACATTATTCCTATTTTACAAAATGCCTAGCATTGGTCCACAATAATATTAAAAACCTTAATATGCAAATGAACACAACTATATGGTTCATCAAAGGTAAACAAGATAAATATGGGGGACACCAACCCAACCCCATATCATTGTGTCAAGTGTAATCATCATTTGGAATCCATTGGGTCAAGTTTAATCATCATTTGTAATCCATGTTATTATTGGATTCTTATATATATATTACAAATTTACTTAGACTAATAATAATGAATATGATTTTAATAGTTAATACCTTTTAATTATCCCATTTTACTAAATGCCCAACATTGGTCTAGAATGATAATAAGCCATGTGTTGCTTGTATGAGATTGTTTAGAATGGGCATATGCCTATTTCATATAGGCAATATAGAGGAAGAATATTTGTTACATTTTTATTTTGTATAGCAAGTGCAAATGCTCATTCTTATTCATCTAACATAGAGGAAGAAAACAAATTACATTTTATTTTGTAGAGAATGGGTAGATGCAAATCTAGAAATGGGACATGCATGATTGTTAGACCGATGTTATACTTACATTTATATGGTATTATAGAAATATATCGGTATATACACAATGCTTGCAACTTCCCTCATATTAACAATATAGAGGAAAAATAGAATATAGTGGCAATATATACTTGCCCTCGTAATTCTGTTAAGACTATGAGAATGAGAATTTTTCCATTCTATTATTATTATATGTTTCTTGTATGTTTCCTTCATTTTTTTGTTATTTTCATACCTCTGTAGTAAATATTAGAATGGGAAGATGCCCATTATCATATAGTCAATATAGACAAAGAATATAGTCATTATAACCCAATAATACTAAACCACATGTAAATGGACAACTATATGGTTAGTGGGAGGTAAACAATATAATGATAGGGGGACATGAACATAACCTCTTATCATTGTGTTCAATTTAATCATCGTTTGGAATCCTTTGTATCTAGTTTAGTCATCATTCATAATCTATTGTCCCCAGTTTAATTATCATTCTTAATCCATGTTGTAATTAGATTCTTGTCAATTTAAATGTTTATGTTGAATATTGCATGTATTCTTACTCTCTATTGCTAGAGGAGAATGTTTAGAATGGGCAAATGCCAGTTCTATGCAAAACAAAAATGTAACCTCAATTTTTGTCTATATTGATTGTATGAGCATGGGCATCAGACCATTATAAACATTATCATAAAGTTAACATAGAGGAGGAATAGAGGTTACATTATATTTTGTATAGAATGGGCAGCTGCCCATTCTCGTATAGGAAACATATAGGAAGAATAAAGGTAACATTTTATTTTCTATGAAATGGGCATATGCCCATTCTCACACAAGAAACATAGAGGAAGAATAGAGGTTACATATTTTTCTCGTAGCCTCTACAAAGGTATTAACATTTTAAAGTTCAATATTACACATATTGGTTGTATCAAATTTTTAGAATGAACATATGCCCATTATCATACGTGCAATATAGTGGAAGAATAGGGGTTAGATTTTATCTTGTATAGAATGGGAAAATGCCCATTCTCATATAGGAATCATAAAAGAATAATAGAGGTAAAATTTAATTTATTTTAGAATGGGCAGTTGCCCATTCTCACAACCTTTATAGAGGTACTAAAATTATTAAGTTCAATATTGCTTGTATGAGAATGTTTGGAATGGGCATATGCCCATTCTCATATAGACAATATATATGATGACTAGGGTTTACATTTTTATCTTGTATAGAATAATAAGATGCCCATTCTCATACAAACATCATAGAAGAAGAATAGAGGTTACATTTTATTTTGTTTAGAATGGGAAACTTCCCATTCTCATAGAATTTATAGAGGTATTAAAATGATTAAGCTCATTATTGTTTGTATTACTTGTATGAGAATGTTTTGAATGGGCAGATGCTCATTCTCATACATGAGATATATATGATGAATAGATGTTACATTTGTATTTTGTATAGACTGTTAAGATTCTCATTCTCATACAAATTTTCCAATTTTTACTCTTTTAGTCGGGGTTGTGGTGATAATAATCACTCATATTGCTTCTTGAAGCACACCCATAACACTCAACAACACAACTACTTCTAAAGTGTTGAAATTGACATGCAAAGATTAATCTTATTTACCCATGTCCTTATAATTATAAAAGAGTGGAAGAATATTGTATTTCAATTTTAGTAAAACTTATCACCCTGAGACAGATGGACAGACTGAGAGGGTGAACCAGGTATTAGAGGACATTCTCTGTATGTATGTGATGGACCAACAATCTAGATGGGAGGAATACCTCTACTTGGTTGAATTTTCATACAACCATTACCACAATTTCATTGGCATGACACCTTTCTAGGATCTTTATAACAGGAGTGCAAAAATCCACTCAATTGGGATAGTCTTGAGGATCAGTAGTTATTGGACCCACCTTGGTATAGGAGATGGAACAACATGTGAATCTTATTCGTCAATGAATTCTTGAGGCACATGATAGAAAGAAGAAGCATGTTGATGTAAATAGGATTGACAGAAGCTTTGAGGTTGGCTCAAAGGTATTTTTGAGATTCAAGCCACACAAGATCCCTATCCAATATGGAAAAGGCTCTAAGCTATCTCCATGGTTCATTGGACCATTTGAGATTCTTGAGTAGATTGGACTCGTAGCTTATTATCTCTCCTTGCTACACAACTTATCACACATTGACGATGTATTTCATGTATCTGTGTTGAGGAGATATGTTCAGGACCCTTCTCATGTGCTAGATTGGACTACTTTGCAGGTGTAGGAGGGGAAAAGTGATGATAGAGCTAGTAAGTATCCTAGAGTGCAAGACCCTAGGCCTTCGGGATGTGAGTTTGATCGGGTTAGAGTGCACCTTTGGGATATGTATGATGAGCATGCAACTACATGGGAGGATGCAACCACTCTCTGAGTGCAGTACCCACACTTATTTGAGTGAATTCCTGGAGGAAGTCGTGTTTAAGGGGAGGGGGATGTAATGCCCACTTCCTTAGACCATTTTCATTTCACTAGATTAGCTGCATTGGACATTTTATCTATCTCCTAGGATATTTTGACATGGATTATTATACATGGTATTTTGACAATTAGGCGATATTGATTTGACACTCTATGATAAGATCATTTTGGATTACACACACACACACACATGTTGACCAGTATTGACTTTTGTGATGCAAAAATTTTAGCATTTCCGTCGTTATAATTAGTTGTGGATATGTTTATATGATGATGATATTTATAACACTTGAACCTTTTTGTGAAGTCCTTAGATAGTGAGTTTTTATTCTAACAAATTTATGCTTAAATTATGGATATGGATGTTAGTTGCGATGATGGTTTGTTGTAGAATTGATACATTGAGTTTACAATGAAAACTTAAATGTATCAATGTATGGTATTGTAAATTAAATGTGTGAATGTATGGGTTTGAAATGTTTTCTTGGATGGATGTAATGTGTGTGTGGAGTGTGTTCGACGAACAAGTTTAATTGAATGAAATTAACACACATGCGGGGGACTAAGGGACCAATGCACGAAGGATACATGGGCCTAAACCCATGACCACCTTGAGAAACATTATTTGGGATTAGAAAAGTGGCTAAGGATTTTTATTTTTCTAGGTTGTTTTAATTATTTCAATTTTCCTACGTTGTGAGCCCCATTTAGAAATTAGCCCTTAATTTTGTGAATTACAATTTATTTAAATTCTCTCTTATCACATGTATTGATTTGGTACTAGGTTGGGACACTTATTGGTAATATGGACATGATTTTTATTAGTCTCTAAACTCAATAAAATACTATGGGGTTGGATTTGGGCATTGGGAATTTTTTTGGAGAAGTAAATGACCACCAAATCTTGCTCCCACTATTCATAATGAGCCCAAGACCCAAACCCATAAACAGGAAGAGTATTTTTGAGTTCTTATCTTGATTTTGAATTTTTATTGTCACTTTTATTGATCCTTATTTTCACTTGGTTCGTTGTGATTGGTTTTGGGGTGTGGGAAGGAATGATGGATGGAACTTGAGATTTCTTGCTTTACTCATAATTTTTGGAGAATTCATTACCTTGGATATTGTTGTGTACTCCTTGGTTGAGGTGGAGGAGGACATCTAGTTGGACATCCATGTGGAGCCAACTCACCCTCCTTTTTGTAAAATCTATAAATATAGGAGTGTGCTTTGGAAAAGGGGTTACACACACAATTTCATTGTTGGGAGATCTTTGGGCTTGGAGGAAAGAGCTTGGAGAAGTTTGGAAAATTGGAGAAGGAGCAAGTGAAGATTTTGCAATGGATCCAAGGTAGGGTCTTGAGCCTTCTTTGATAAGTGCATTGTTGATTGTATTATCTTGTATCTTGTATTGTATTATTATTTGATAAATGGTGTTTTGGCTTGTTATGTTTATTTTTATCTTGTTGTTTTAGTCCTTTTTTGGCTATTTTTTTGTTATAATGTGTTTGTGATTGGAAAGAGTAGAAGTCAATAGGATACGTGTTCGATGAGAGATTGGAAGTTGGTTTGGTGGAGGGAAAAGGAATTAGGAATCTTTCTTATGAATGTGGTTGTGTTATGTTGATTTTGTTTAGAGGGAGATGGGGTAGTTGGAATTAGGCCTTTGGTGGAGTGAAAAAGGGTGTGGTTGTTGGAGGTATAAGGTGTAGTGGAGGAATAAGGAGGGATGGTTTTGTGGAGGTTCAAGGCCTAATTTCATTACCCATGTGGAGAGAAAAGGAGACCAACTTTCAACCCTCCCTCTCCCACTTGGCTTGAATCAAGCCATTGTGTTGCCTATTTGTGTTTGTTACATGCATGCTTGATTTTGATTCTTTGGGCCTATTGGAGCAAGGTCAATTTTTATGTTTCTCAAGGGTTTTGGTGCTTGTATGGTTCGTGTGTTGGGGCTTGGGGGCCAATTGGGAAGTGCTCCCTTACCCATTGGAAATGGTTTGGTGGAGAGCGTTGTTTGGCTCCCCCTTTTGTGTGTTTGGGAAGATAATTGAATATTTCTCGACTCCTTGGAGTAACTATTGTTATCCTTGATTGGTGGTGGATTGTTCTAAGTTTCTTAATCTTTGGAAGAGGGATGTTATAGTGAGGCAAATGCTATGTAAGCAACTATTTTCAGTTTTGAGTAGTCTTGTTATAATTTTTTAAAGGGAAGGTTGTATTGGAAATATTGTTGTAATTGTTGAGAAGTGGAAACCGATGTATTTTTAACAATGTAATTCCACTTTAAACAAAAATGTAACGAGTTATTAAATTATAAGTTGATTTTGGGAAAAATTGTGTATATGATAATGATTATTTGGAAAAACTTAGAATGGTTATGGTGTTGTTAAATTAGTCAATTGATTTAATTATGTAGTGGTACATCCCAACCAAAAGTATGTGTGCACTTTCATGGTGAAGTGAACTCATACTAGGTGGGATCTTGTAATACCTTCATCTCACTTGGAACACATACACACAAATTTTAACCCTTTTAAAATGAATTTCACGAGATGTATATATGTATGTGTGTGTGTGTATATGTGTGTGTGTGCGTGCATGCGTGCGTGTAATATATATAATAATGGTGATTTGTGGCTCTGCACCCCCTCCCCGTGCCCGGCTCCCAAACACATGCCGACGCGGCTAAACCGCTCAACCCCAACTCGGCATAATCAATCCCCAACTCACCCGCAGACCACATAGCTCAAGGTGTGGTTGCAGCCACCACACCCGATTGCCACTACCCCTTGGTCCCCGATTGCACCACTTCTTCTCCCTCCTCACCTAAATCTCCACTCTCGTCACCGCCGCCACCCCTAATTGTGTTTCCACACCAATCCAAACCAAACCGTACCTCCGCTTTCCCCTCTCAACTCATCGCTCCCATTCTATCCCTTGTTGGCCCCGCCTTCCTCACCACCACCCACACCCTCTTCCCTCCACACAACCTTCATGTCTTCACCCCATGCGTTGCTCCTGCACACAACACACAAACAAAAAAACCAAATAAACAAACCCCAAAACCGAACAAACAAAAAAATAACCTAAAACCAAATAAGAATACAATGTGTGCGAGTTAGTTTAGGGTTTAATTATTATATTAATATATAATATAATGTATATTGTTATAGAATATAATATAATGTACATTATAATGTTTCTAATATAATATGTATATTGTATTATAATATATATATATATATATATATATATATATATATATATATGATATTATAAAATACAAAATTTATTATCGTATATACAAGATAAGTCGGCTAGGTATATATATATTAGGTGTAATATATAATATGTATATATTATACATAATGTAGGGTATTATATAACATTGTTATAAAGTATATAACATTTGAAAAAATTAGAAACGATACAAAGAAGACTAAAGCATAGCCCTGCTTGCGAGGATGACCAATTAAATTGGGATACTGGTGGCCTCATAACTTGAAATTAGCCATGAATAAATGAATTCCACGTAGTGTCTAACATTATTTATCCCATAGAATTAAATCCGACATTCACTACATGGAAACCTTACGACCTATGAGAGTTTTTTTAAAATGGATTTTGGATTGGGAATTTTTAGGTCGTGACACATGGTATCGAGTGTAGGTTTGCTATGCTTGGACTCACGGGACACGATTAAACAAACTATAACTGAATTTTAATTGTTAAAATTAGTAATCTTAACTTGTTAGTAAACCATTGGATGATTTCCTAACTCTCGTCCTTGTTTGTGCGGGATGCGTGGATAGGTTAAGGTTACTAGAGCTAGGGCTAAGAGAGGATCCACTATAGTTGAGACTACGAATTATTGTTGAGGATGAACTAGAGTGGGATTTAGGGTTGGATGAGGTGGTGGTACTATTGGAGTAGGATTTTGAGGAGGATGTGTTAGCCAACTAGGAGTAGTTCTGAGGCACGACATATGAGAGTAGGGACAAATGCACCACATGTAGGGGAAATCGCACCCATAGCCCCACATATATTACGGGCATTGCGGGAGGTGGTTGTTACACTTAGAGAGAGAGAGAGAGCAAGAGACCATCCAAGTAGAGCATGGAGATGTTTCACATCATTCCTCATAAGATCAAGTACCATCACATGAGGAGAGAGAAGGATCCTCATGTTAGAGGGAGAGATCTAGGAATCCTCCTCACGGATGCCTGCACCGGATTTGAGACCCACATATCATTGTAGACGGGTTGTAGAGCACATCGGAATATCCTAAAGTCACAACCACCATCCTATTATGGAGACACCACATGTTTTCACGTGGATGCGTCGCTTGTGAACTTAGATGGATGTTTCAAGCTATGTCCGTGTTTGAGCAACACCAAGGGGCATGTTGCTATTCATTTACTCAGAGATGGAGCTAGAGTATGGTGGAGATTTGAGGAGTAGAAGCTACTGGTGGATTTCGAGTCTATCGTGTTGATGTGTTATAGGAAAGATTCGGGGCCAAATATATATCTAGACACTTCATGCGGTAGCACATCAACGAGTTTCATGATCTAAGGTAGCATAATATGACAGGTGGTGGAGCATGAGTTGTTTCTGGGGCATATTATAGTATGTGGATTACATGCACGATGAGCAAGTCGTCGGTACACTTGATTCATTAGGGGCCTGAATTTAGAGATTGGAGGAGCCTTCAAGATGAATATTCCACATACACTAGCGGAGGCCGTGGAGAAGGCCTACATTGCGAGATCAAAATAGGGGGAAGAAACAACAAGCTAGGGAGAAGGTGAGATCTCACCTTCAACATATTCTGTGATAGCGGCCGAGAGATACACCACCTCCCCCTCGTGGTGGATATAGGCCTGCATATTCTACCTCCCGACCATCAAATAAATTTACGGTAATAACCAGTATGTACAAGGATTCTACGCACCTCACTTTGATTAGTTAGCTCCTCAAACCCCAAAATGACTATAATTTTGGTTGGGTCTACCAAATCCTTCTTTACATATAATGTGTCCAAGCAAGGTGCCAAATAGTTTCGCGAAGAAACACTTATTAATATTAAAGGGGATGCTAAGCTACCTACATCTTACGAACATCAACCTCTAGCAATCATAACGATCCTTCACTAGACCATATATTGTCCAATCATCTAAATAAACTGAAGAAATTTATGAATAAAATATTGAAATGCTTGAACAATAAATGTGCAAGAACACCATTAGGCGTATTCTTCGGGCCAAAGGGAATAAGCTGTGTAAGAAAAGCATCCCCATTAAGTTACAAAATTCATCTTTTCCCCGATCTTGAGCACGACCCTTACATGATGGTAACCTAAAAATCCATCTGTAAAGGAGTAAATCTAGCATCCTGCAAACACCTTCTACGATATCCTTGGTAAATGGTGCGGGAAAAGTATTAATTACACATGAAGCATTCATAACTCTATAGTCAACGAAATCCTTATCCTACCATCCTTTTTAATGTTGATATCCATCAAGCTTATGTACTCTATCTCTTCAATGGGCTCAATTATATCCACCTTGAGCATTTTTTCAATTTCATCCTTCACTTTGACACACAAATTAGGATTCATCCGGTAGGGCCTCTTCCTCCGAACTAATCACACTCCATCTTTGAGCTTTATTTTCATTTCTCCTAACGATGGATGCATGCTCTTCAACTCATGGTATCCTTCGGGAAACAGATAGTGAAAATCACACGTAGCTCAATGATTTTCACTATCTCAGGTTTAGACTAGTAGTCACTAATAATTACCTCCTTCAACGCACTCTCGGTGCCAAATTTGAATTTCTTCGTCTTCAATGGTACATGGTAGGTGTGTAATTTCTCATCCGCATGATTCTAATACTTCATGTGCACCTTTTGTTTGCTTAATATCTATATCCTCAACTTATTCATCATCTCATGTTAAATAGATAAGATTTCCTTTCTCCTTTATTTTCTAAGTGCGTCCTAACAAGGTCTCCTCCGATTCCACCACGTCTTTACACACTTCATTATCAACCTCACTAAATAATTGAGTCATAATTATTCAAACTTCACACTATTCCCCAATGTAATGCGTTTCATAATCTATAGAGCTTCATGAGCCAATGGTTTAGTATAAAATTAATCAAAAGTATGAACAATACTTGTAATCAGGTCACGCCAATTTTTGTTTCCTACTTCAACTTAACATGTATATACTAGGCACGCGCGCAAATGTGCAAAGAAAAATATAACTTATGTACCCACAATGATGGTAGTAGAGCATCTTGCCCTAGTCATCTAATTCCTTTCACAATTGTGAACATGTACCATGGGAGAAGTCTTCCCATCATAATCTTGTATTAGTGAAGGGAGATTGTTCTAGAAAAACCTTGTCAAGAAAGCCACTCTGATCTTGCACCAACCAAGTAAGTTATCTCTATGCGTATCCCACAAGCACTTTTTTGTTCTTCCGAACATGTACACCAATATATTTCTCTTATCATTCTCATTGCACCATTGTTCCTCCATTACATGCAAGAATGATTCGGGCTTCTCCTCTCCAGTATACTTTGGAAAACTAACCTTCCCAACCACATGACTGTCCTTGGTGTAATTACCCTTATTACTCTTCCTTGAACATCGTGACCAACTATCTCGTAAGTACCATGAGCCCAACTATCACAAAACACACTAATAATGTCACTTATGGACTGCACATCTTCCCACTGAAGCACACCCTCCTTTGATGGCTCCACATTATTTGGGTCTTGCATCGTATGTGTGCAGACTATGTTAAGATCTTCTTCACTAATGGGATCTATGTAAGGAGAAATATTTGTGTCATCCATTAGTATCACAACACACTCATCTTGTTGAGTTGTGGAGCTCAATTACTTCAGTTTAGCATGTAATGGAAACTTGCTGGAAAATACAATAACCATCATTGGTTATGGGTTGGCATCGGTCAAGAAGGACCTACATCGGTCAGGAAAGGAGGAACCGACATCGGTTAGGGCTAACCGACATTGGTTACATGTGCGAGGATGTTTTAATTAACTCTCGGGAATTAGATCTATTTTTAGCATTAAAGTATATCTATTGATTGTAATTACATGGCTAAGTGCCCTAAGTCTATAAAAACTATATAAGCATAAAAGCTAGGGTTTAAAAGAGAGGATGATTAACAAGAATTAGAAAGAACTTGCAAAAATTTGGTGAGAGAGAATTCTTGGTGAAGAAGCAAAAGCTTGAGAGAAAGAAAGTACTGTACATCTAAGAGGTGTGGAAGATTGTAAATCTTCATTGTATATCTTGTGAAAGCTTTGGATAATAGATTGGCTTGTTTCTTGGTGGATGTAGCCCACACTAGGTGAACCATGTTAAATCTGGTGTTGATTTATATCTCTTATTTTGTATATTTCTTCTGGTAGAATATCCACTTTTATTTGCATGTATACTTAGATATGATATATTATCTGCATAACCGGTATGCTTAGAATATCCTACATACCTCTCCAAGATCATCAAAATGCTTATGTGGTAGCTCAATATTCCTCACGCATTCCCTTTCGTACACTTTCTCCTTCGAGACATTGTATCTCCCCTTGGATCTCCTCGATGACGCCTATAGTCTCTTGATATACTTATTTCTGCTAACATGTAACTGGATGCTTTGTATGACTAACCTTCTCTCTTATGATGAGTGGTCTTGATTTCAATTGTTCACGTGTGCGCTGCCTCTACATGCATGGTGACGAATAAGGGATGAGGTTCCACTACAACCAATATCTTAGGTGTCCATTTCCTCTTCTGGCATGTTCAACCTAGATCATGGTTGCACCCTTATCCTTCTTGTTATTTTTGCACATGTGGGTATATAAATCTAGGCAATCTTCGACCTTATGTGCCTTACCGTAATATGCACATGTCGATTCTTTAGGCACTCACACTGATAGTGATCAGCGACCCAAAAGTGCAACATGTTCCCCGTGTAAATATTTCATGGCTACCATGGCCTCTGCCTTGGTATCGCCTATAAATCCTTCATTCCCATTGTTGTAGCCCTCATTATTCTATCCTTCTTGCACCCATAAGCTACTCTCTACACTTTGGTTTGGCACAACCCTATTTCACAAGCATCATGAATATGATCAATCAAACGGCAATTGATTATGTCATGAGTATGCGCATCACATATTTTAAAATACAAGGACACGTTCTTCTGCATAGCCCGTTGCAAAAATAGATAGTTTCAAACATCGGGGTTCTTGTGACAAATTTCATATGTTGTCAGTAGTGCATACACATTCTTGCGTGGAAAACTATCCTTTGAATGCCCCTCTACTTCACAATCGGTGCACCAGAGTCCACTATGTGTCTCATGAGCTGAATTGGCAGATAAAGTCTCCAACCGAGTAGCCATTGATGCAATATGAGCCTCAAGCAATGGACTTACCCCATATCTATTCTCCCAATGAATTTTACATTTAGTGATGCTTCAAAGCCTTGCGGGTGGTGAACGTCTTATGCGACAATGCCTTTAAAAATGTGTTAGCAAGCCTCCTACAAACCATCACGCATGTTGATTATGATGAATGTCATATGAAAGCTTGGACATAAAGGTCTTGGAACGTGCATCATAATCTCTAAAACTCTCAAACAAGCCCTTATTTATGTCTTTTAGCACGCTAATGCTTTGTTGCTCAAATTTAGGTATGTGTAATTTAACGAAGAAGGTGGTGCACAATGCATCATAGTCCATTGTTGTATGATGTGGATCATACTTCTTGTACCAACTATGCGCGCGACCTCTGAAGTGTTGTTGCAAACTGACTAGCCTTTTGATTTTGAGCTATTATTCCTTTGGCCCTCCATAAAAGTTCACACTTCTGCACATGTTCTACTACATCTTCCACACCTCGATATTCTGGAAAATGAAGGGACATCTCAAAAAATATCTAAGGGGTTTTTGTTGTGGTTATTGAGGTTGGTGTGCTGGTTGTTGTGGTCCTTGTCCTAGAGTGGGGTCAGATCTTGATCCTAAGCCTCCATAAGGATTTCCTCTGTGCGGTCGAGGACTTGAGCCTCCTAAGCCTCCTGTCGCGACCTAGGGACATGTAGAAGTACTACCTTACGTCCCGTAGTAGTGCTGAATTGCACACCAACCGTTTGTCCTACTACTCCACCTATAGGATTACCTCTAATGGTTAGCACACACCCTTGCTTTATCATTTCATCCCTCCTACCAGATTTCTTCCAAACAAGGTCTACACAATCAAAAGAGTTTGTTGTATTGCCTTAAATTGTTGTGCCTCTTGTGCTGATACAAAAAAATTCCTACTTGTATCTCCCACCCAACGCGGTGATCCTTGATGTCCTTCCCGCTCACTTTGTTGGTATGATGATCCTCTATCACAACTTATGAATTCCAAACACCAAGCACAAGGGCTAGGTGTCTAGGATGGGTCAAATGCATACTAATGGTTCTCATTATTTCCTAAGAATTTCTCTCATGTCAAATGCCAAAGGGGTCCTTCTACTTCCCCAATCTTTGGAAGGAATGATCTGTTGTCCCTCACCTTATACAAGGTTCTCATAATCTCCACCTAACATAATTCCTTTCAATCTCAACACATCTTCAACTGCCCTCTCTCATGAATCATTATATATGTGAAATATTTCTTCCTTGTCTCTTTCTTCCGCTTGGACAATTGTCATCCTTCTGCAACCTACTTCCTACTCCTATGCGCGGTTCATTGTATCCTGTCATAGGTAAGCTCTCCATCCCCAACTCAATCATCAAGATCTTTGTAGCTAACAACAACACGCATAAGTACGACCCCCTTGGCTCATGAAAAAACTATAACTCTTCCTCCTCTAGAGACAAATATGTCAAAATATTGTACTCCAAGGTATAATTGTGCAACCCACCTTCCCACCAATGATCTACAACTTGATTCCATGTATCATCCAAATCAGAGTGTGCTTGATACTTATCCTGGCTCCACACTTGCTTCTTCCCTAGCCAAACACCACAGTTCTGCATGTAATCTGATAGCCACTCATATAACTCTACTAGGAAGAAACTGAAAAATGTATCGTATAATGAATCATATAGATTTTCTTCCACCCATTTACGTGCATTAAATTTTTGTCTAGTGTTGTATCTTTGAGAGAGGTCATCTCGGTCATCATCCACCCTATGCCCAATATTCTCCAATGATATCCGGAGTGTCATGCAAACGCCACATCTTGCAAATAAGAATAAAAGAAGGTCCCGAAAATGGAACCAAAATGTTGGAGCCTAGTTTCCAACACTTCACAAGATCGGGCACACTGGCACTTCACCTAGACAAATGTTTGGGTGCCCATCCGAAGTGCACACAACATACTGAGTTCCTCCTTTGTCCACTTGTTAAGATGTGTTTTTTATACTTTTCCATTATAACATGAATGAAGATAATAACAAAGTATAACAAAGATACATATGTGGAAAAGAAACTAATCAACATAGATAATCAACAACATTATTTGGATCTCTATTACATTGTGCACATCTCTATTAACTATAACAATCCATACAAAATTATCCATCACAAACATAATTCATTGTATTACATATAATCACTGATTACATCCATGCGCACAAAGATACTTAGCGTTATACACACACTCTCACTCTATGACTACATACATATATCTCTGTGTCTATTCACCCACTTTCATAGTTTACATTTACAAATAGACGCGATACCTTTTTATATATGACGAGGACTTATCCTTCATCGCTTACATGTTTTAATTCTAACAATAGATGATCTAAAAATTGACCGATTTCTTTTCCTTTATCACGGACCCCTATAGGCATTAAATTCTTTTCCAAACTTACCCCATTAAAATCAACTTAAAGCAATGCAAGAATTGAAACACACTGCACACAGGTTGATAATGGAGTTCGGTAGAATGCCTACATCTCCGGGTTCATCAATAGAACCGATATATTATCTACTTCAATGACTGTAACAAATTACAATCTAAGTAAATAATACTGAATACAAATGGAACAAGAACCTCCTATATATTGCAGATTCGATCTAGTATTCACCTTCATGGTACAATGCCCAATGGCTCCTTGATCGGTCTTCCAGACGCTATTACGATGCCCTATGGCTCCCCGTTCGGTCTTCCAGACATGACGTACTCTAAAGTTGTGGCTTAATAATCCTGAAGAATAAGAACCTCCTCCACGACCACCAAGTGATAATCCTTGGCTTATGCAGTAGATCTGATTTTCCTTTACAGAATATCCTATGGCACTAAAGTCCAAGATCCACAATATGCAGTGTGGCTCAAATGGCCTATTGGATAGTATTAATAACTCCTAATAACAATATTTCCTATTAAAAATAATAGGTCTTATCTCTCCATATTTCCTATATTAAAATAGGTTGTACATCTCAATAATGTCGCCATGATCGCCATCGAACTTCACCAGTTGTCCTTCTCGGCTCAGGCTCGGAGTATGTCTTCTCGGAGAGAATTTAGAGCTACAAAATAATATTTTGCCTATTAAAAATAATAGGACTTAAAAATAATAATAATGCCTATAATGATAGGGCTTACATATTTACATGCCTATAATAATAGGCCTTAGCTCGAACATATACCTATATTAAAATATAGGTATTTCAAACTAATAATGCCTATATATAATATAGGTCTTAAATAATATAATAATTATGCCTATTAAAATAGGGCTTATAAATTATTTTCTCAACTCCACCATATTATCTAACTCCTTGGGATTGCCTTCAAAATGCATTGCATTCGGTCTTTGCTTGGAGAGAGAGCTCCAAAAATGAGCTTCCATCGAGCTTATATATTACTCTACAATATTATGACTATTAAAATAAATAAGAGGGCTTATAAATAATTCATTCGAACTCCATAATAGCATTAGTCACATTATTCTATGCCTCGGCCTTTTAATATCATGGCTCGAGAGGAGCTTGTTCTCGTCAAATGGGAGGAGATCCTTTTCTAGGCTTGAGGTGACCGCATATGGTGCTCAAATACCATATCTTCCAATCTTATCCCAACGAACTCATTGGCCAAGTTGGTTGAGCCGCTCAAATTCCTACGAGGAGGTTACAGGAACTGATCCCAATCTCTCCCTACGACTGCGCAGACCATTTTGGCGCTATTATGCCATGCGGGCCTATGACCGCAACCAACTACGTCCATGTTGACCTATGGCATGCCGTGCCCACCACGCGTCCTCCCATCCACGCCGTTTGCTGTCCCTCACGACCTGTCTGTTCCATGTAACCCTTCGCTATGCCCCTTCCATCTCCAAGTCCGTGGGTTTGTCGAGTCGTTTGACACTCATTTTTCCATGCAAGAATGGATAAACATTTATCCCACATATAGTTGGGAGGTGGATATAAAGTAGGATTTTTAAAGCCTTTTTCCAACCATATGATACGTGGCTTCGGGCCACATCCTCCACCCTTAGCTCGATCCATATGGCTCGATGAGTTCGACCTGCCAATGCAATAAAACCAACTCGCTAGTTAACTCGACTAGTTGATTATGTGGCTCGGTCGATACAACTTCCTCAATGCATCGTAAAACTTGATATGTAGCTCGCCATATAGCCACCGAGTTGACTTGGGGAGAAGTGGTGGCAGGCCACGTGGTGGCTTGAGGACCCACCACGTGGCAATTGTTTTTGTCGATCGTATACGAAGATGAAGACGATGTCAAATGAAAAATCATGTAGGTATAAACTTGAAAATGAAGACGACGTCAAATGAAAAATCTTGTAGGTATAAACCTGAAAATGAAGATGACATCGAATGAAAAATCCTGTAGGTATAAACTTGAAAAACATCACCTTCACATGATCATACTTGTCACTACTTCGTGACTTGCCAGTTGACCCGATCCCACCTAGGGTTGACCGCAACTTTGACCAACCACTGTTTGCACATACGTACTCTATTTTCGACGTTTAAATAGTCAATGTAAAGCTCTCAAAGTCAACTTACGCACTATGTTGATCCTGGAATATTTAGGGAACATTTTTCCTTTGTATTGACCTCCAGATCAATAGATTTCCTAATTATAGGTTGTATGCCTTTACACTCCTTTAATTATGGATCAAGCTATAAATAGCTCAGCCTCATCCATGATTTGATCCTATAATTAGGTGTCTTCCTTACATGTGCTTTACTTGAGGTCGGTGCCTTTTCTATTTCTAGATGTGCCTTGCATGCTATGACATCCTACTTTTTCCTATTTTTAGTCTTCACAAGGAATTTGACTAACTTTTGAAACATGTATGCATGTACGGACCTTTGCGGGCTAATCTCTTTTCCCCTTGCATGCATACCTTTCACACACACGACTTGTAGTTTTTCCCTATTTGCGCACATGATTCCGCGCGTTACTCGACCTTAGATCTTTTCCATGTTGGTCCATGTGTGCCCTTTTGTGCATGGTTTTGAAATTACGCGCATGGCATTACTTATCCATTTTCTCTACTCAACAATTTACATCATCTCTATTGGGTATTATTGACACCTCTTCTTTATCTAAGAGAACTCCAAATTTATATATCTCTTTCATAAGTAAAAATTCCACGGGATAATGTGAAACATAAAATCTCAAGCAAGTCTCTATATTTTTATCCAATATGTTTTAAGGTTTTGATCTAACAAAAGTTAATTGAATATTTTACCACATTTACGTGTGATACACCCGCACACCCCACCATAACCTTCTAGCGCACCTTCTACCTTTTGTCAATAGACCTCCTTCGCGTGCTTCCATGTGCCAAAGTACCTCGCCACTGTGCCTTCCCTTAAGTAGTTTCCACATTACCGAACTTACCTTGCATTATCTTGGGCATTTTTTTCAACTATGATCTTCTTTTAGGAGCAATTTTCTTTCTAAAGCAACAACTTTCCATACCATCGTACTTTTTTCAAGAGAAATCACTGCGCACCAAAGATTTTTCCTTATACATACCCATCTTTAAATGACAACAACCCCACACTAAGGTTATGTGCATCCTCTGCAGATAAAAGCACTTCGATTGCAATCGACCTTTCGACGGCCAGTAAGCGCGCTTATTACACAAAACACTTAACTAAATTGACAAAACATAGTGACGAGGAAGGAAAAACATTAAAGGAAATATAGTAATGGAAATCTAATCTAAATGGAAATACCACCTTATTAAAAACACCAAGAAGGTTTATTTATAATAGGGCTTGAACCTACTACCGTTGAAGTAACTGAGTAACCGTGTTCCATCAAGTGCCTCTAGCGCAAGCGCCCGATACAAGTATGTGAGTGATAACATACGGTCCAAACCAATGCACCTTAAACTTTCCTGGGTGGCGCGAAACTTTGAATTATAAAGAAATACCATATGCCCAACCTCAAGCTTCTTGTCCTCGATGTGCCTGTTGTGCCATGCCTTCTACACGAATTTCTCTTGCTTCTAACTTTTTCATCTAGTTGTATCAACTTGTCAATTCTTTCTTCCAATGCTTGCTCATCAACTAGACCTCCCGTGCACGCGATACACAAATAAGGTAACATGAATTCCATGGGAAGAACTACTTCTGCACCATACACCAACTAAAAGGGTGTTTCCTTATTCAACCATTTATAGGTTGTTCTATATGCCCAAAGTATAGCAAAAACTTTATCATCCTAGTCTGTCCTTCCAACATCACAAATATTTGTCAAATTCTAGCTCAATATCTTGTTGAAAGCCTTAGCAGTCCCATTTTCTTGAGGGTGATAAGGTGTTGTCTTGTGGTGTGTGACCATAAATTCATCCAATAATATCTTGATTGTCATTTTCAAGAAATGAGTGCCCCTATCACTTGTTAAACTCAAAGGGGATCCATACCTAGTAAGAATATTTTCCCACGAGAACCTTACTATTGTAGCCATGTATAATCCTTTGTAGGTGCTACTTCATCCCACCTTGTAAGATAATTTGTATAAGTGATGATGTAGCGTGATACATTTCTATATGCAACTGGGGAAATAGGACCCACAAAGTCTATTGCCCATTTTTCAAAAGGCTCTGCACTAGTAATAGGCCTCAAAGGCATTTCATCTCTCTTCCTAGGTTTTCCTAGGCACTCGATGATGGATCACACACCTTACAATATTCCTTCAATCCTTGTATAAAGTTTCCCACCATAAACCAGCGAGTAGAATCTTGCGCGCGTGACGACACCTACATAGTGTCCTCTGCAATACCGCCATGAGCCATAACTATGATTGTCGTGTGCTCATTTTCCATTACACAACGGTGTAATACTTCATCTTGGTCTAGCTTATATAAGTCACCACTGATCAACATGAAAGGTGCAACATGAATTGGAAGTTGTTTCTTCTCAAAGACTTTCATCCCTTACGGCGCCATACATGTACGTAAAAAGACAACAATATCTTCTAATTTCAAGGGTGCGCAGCTTTAAGCCGTGTACATTTGTGCATCGGCATTGTATCTTCGATACTCTACGTGTCCTCTCCTGATTGAATCCTTGATAAGTGGTTTGGGCCAGAGTTAATTTTACCTAGCTTTACCACCACTATAAAGTCAAATTCTTGGAATGATAGAACCCATCGGCATATGCGCACCTATATAATGAGATTATTTACCAAGTATTTCAATGTCATGTGATCTGTATAGAACACAAAAGGTGTTGCTAGCAAGTATTGTTTGAATTTATGCAACACGTAGATCATTGAAAAATATTTGCGCTCCGTAGTTGTATAATTATGTTCTGCATAGTCAACTTTCTACTAGTAAAACAAATATGATGATCTACAATACCTTCTCCAAGTTGAGCTAGAACTGCGCCAATGGCCATACTAGAGGCGTCCACATGTACATGAAAGGGTAGATTCCATGAAGGGAAACATAAAATAGGCACCGTAGTAAGCCTCTCTTTAAGTGCTTTGAATACGTGCTACTGCGATTCTCCCCAATAAAACTTCCCTTTACCTTTTAATAACTCCTCCAAGGGCGTAACAATCTTTGCATATCCTTTGATAAAGTTTCGTAATACCCTGTGTGGCCCAAGAACCCGTGCACCTCACTCTGACTGGTGGGTTCCTCCAAGCCTAACATGACTGCAATCTTAGTTGGATCTACTAACAAACCTTCCTTGTAGATGATATGCCCTAACATAGTTCTAAAAGGTGTAGCAAACATACACTTCTTGATATTTAAAGAGATGCTTAATTGTTTGCACCTCTCAAACATTAATCGTAAATTGTCACATGATAAGCCCAAAAGCGGTCCAATCATCCAAGTAAACCTGCAAGAATTTGTGAATAAAATCCTGGAATGCTTGAACCACAATGTGCGAAAATATTGTAGGCATGTTCTTCAATCCAAAGGGCATAGTTGTGTATGTGAAAATTCCCATTCAATGGTGAAAGTTGTCTTCTCTTGATCCTCCTTAGAAATTCTTACTTGATGATATCTCGGATAATCCATCTAGTAAAAGAGTAAATTTTACACCCTACAACGCCTTCCAATATTTCCTCAATGAATGGTGTAGGGAAAGAATCAATCACACATGCAACATTCAGCTCCTGTAGTCTACACTAATCCCGATTCTTCCATCTTTCTTTATGCTTTGATCACCATAGGGATGACCCACTTTGATTCCTTTATGGGCTCGGTAATGCCGATTCCAATGTCTTATCTATTTCTTCTTTAACTTTTATGCACAAGTTAGGGTTCATCCTATAAGGTCTCTTCCTAACCGAAGCGGAACCTTCCTTTAACTTTATTTTCATTTCGCCCAAAGATTCATGCACCCCTTTGAACTCATGGCAGCCCCAGAAACAAGTCCTGGAAATCACGTAGTATCTCAACTATATTAGACACTTAAGAGTCAAACCAATAATCTCCAATTATGGCCTCTTTAGGTTTAACATCTATGCCAATGTTCACTTTCTTCATTTTCGTAGTACATGGTAGGCACACGCCTTCTCATTTGCATTGTCTAAGACCTCGTGCGTACCACTATGAATGATCTATGTCCAACTATTCCAATTCTTCATCATCCACCATATAGACCATATTTCCTTTCTCCTTCTCTGAGCACGCACGCACATGCAAGTGATTCTACATTTGTCTCATCTACTTCGTCAAAATGCATTTCTAGGTCTGACTCACCAAATAACTCCTAAATGAGTTCTTCAACCTTTGCACTATCTCCCATAATCAATTGCTTCATAACCTATAATGCCTCTTTCACCGAAGGTTTAGTGGAGAAGTAGTCAAAATTATGGATCATCCTTGTAGTCAGGTCTTGCCAATTTCCAGTCTCCCTATGCAGCTCCGCATAAACATACCAAGCGTGCGCACATCCTCACAAGGTGAAATAAAGTTTGTGCACCCACAATGAAGGTGGTAAAGCTTCCCGCCCCTCTGTCTAGAGTCTCTCACACTGATGAATGTGGTGATGAACATGATTATTACCATGATATTCACAGATTTGAGTAGGTGCATTACTCTTGAAAAATTGGGCTGACAGAAATTCTCACTTCTCTCCATTCTATGAGATTATCCCTATGAACTATCCACCAGCATGCTCATGTCCCACGTAGGGTATATACTAACATATTCCTCTTGTCCACTTGATGCTCATGTCGTAATGTTCACAAGTACTACCCCAGGATCCGTTGCTAACTTCGGCATCCATTGGTTTTCCACGGCGCGCTGTATCCTAACCATCCATGCACCCTTGTTCTCCTGTTTGTGCTTCTTTAGGTGTTCATATAATTTTGGGCACTCTTCATAGTTATGATTCTTTCCACAAAAAGAACAAGTAATGTTATGACAACATTTGTGCTGTAATGGTCGGTGGATCTCGCATGTATAACATGTTCCATGAGGGAACTCACTTCGTTTACCATCTCGGTCTCGACCTCAAATACACCATGGTATCCTCGACCTCTACCATGGCCCCCTCAAAGCACCCTTCATTTTGATCATAACACAATGTTATCATGATCATGTCACTCCCCTTTATCCTTAGAGTTATTCGAAATCCCCGTCTGTCAGTACACCAATATCAATGGCATCATGGATTTGATCAATTGACTTTGTAATCTTCGGTATTGTGAGTCATGGACCGAAAAAGTTTACGATGGCAGGACACGTTCTTTCTTACCGCGTGTTGCAATAATGGACAACGACTTACATCATGGTCCAAATGACATATCTCACATTCCAGTAACAAGGAGCACACCTATGTGCGAGGAAAACTATCCTTATTATGCCCCTCTACTTCACAATCTGTGCACCAAATTCCATTGCGTGTCTCATGTGTTGTATTGGCTGATAGTTTCTCCAACTGCTTTGTCATTGCTGCAATTTGAGCTTCTAGGAATGGGCTCACTCTAGTGTCTATGCTCTCGACCACCTTAGCAAGAAGAGCTGCTTCAAGTGTCTTGCGGCAGTCTGCATATAAGTCTTATACGAGAGTGCCCTCCTAAAAGGTGTAATCGGGCCTCCGATGAACCACTGTGCATGATGAATTGTATGGATATCATATGATAGTTTAGACAAGAGTGTTTTGAATCGAACATCATATTCCTAGACACTCTCGGTAGTGCCTGTTTGATATCCTTAAGCGCATTTATAATTTTCTGACTAAACTCAGGTATACTAAATTCCTTAATGAAAGCGTCCCATAATGCTGTATAATCCACACAAGTTTGATCAGGGTTAAACTTCACCGTACTAACCGTGCGCGCATCCCTACAACATAGTTCTGCAAACCGAATGGCCTTGTGCTTTGAAGCTGTAACTATTTTCACGTGCCATAGTATCTCTCACATATGCACATGCTTAACAACATCTTCTATTCCCTATACTCGGGAGATGAAGTGACATCTCCATGTAAATATTCTGGGGTTGGTGAGGACCATGCCCACCAGATCTAGAACCTCTTATGTTGCTTCGCCCCCGAGATCCACTAGATCTACCGGATCCCAAGCCACCTGTTCGTCCCGATCCTCCACATGTAGCAGAATTGGACCGAGGATGCACTTCCCTATGTCCCAATAGTGCTACTAAACTGAACTCCTATAGTTTGTGAAGTTGTGCTACTCCCCGATATGAGTCCAAAGTTTTACGCATCTGTGTTTTGTGCCGATGATGCACCTAAAAGGTTCCTCCAACCGGTCCTCCAAATAATAGAGAAGATGTATGCCCGACCATAAATGCACTTGCTATATGATTAACCCCTAAACTTGCTGATAAGCCAACTCTACCTCTTGCTACTATACTACCCAAACTAGCTTGCTAACTAATGGTTGTATTAGAAACTGGAAAACCAAGCGCAAGGGCTAGGTTACAAGGTATATTTAGATGCACACTGTGGCCTAAGTTGTCTCTGCTGGGCGCTCTCATATGAGTCTAATGAGGTTTCCTATCATGCTTGCTCAAATGGGGAAGTTCCAGATGCTCTTGCTCCACGTCCTCTACATGAGCTCCAAATCCTCCACGAGCCATCTCTCTCCTCAACGCCATTCATTTTGCAATTTTGTGATGCTTCCCTAAATCCCTCTCACGTGTCTCATTGTACTTAAGCCACCTTTCTTCTCTTTGCCTCTCTACCGCTATGTCTACCATCCTTCACCACACCTGCTCTTTCCCCTGCTTGTGGTGGGGTTTAGCTAGCCATCGATTTTTCATCAAAATTCATGGTTACCAAAAATATTTTGATCTCGAGTGGAATGCCTTGCGAGATAAGTTCCCCAGGATAATGTAAAAATGAAACTCAGCTACCTCTGAGAAAGAATATGTGGAAATTGAGTACCCCAAAATATAGTGTTCGAACACCATGGAACCAAGTTTCCACAACGCGCGTCCAAATCAGATCAACATCATAGAGGGCCTGAAATTATTCTTACATCTAGACAAGTGTGTGAAACCTCCAATTCCTTTTAGATGCATAAGAAACCAACCACTCATATAGCTCTATTGGGAAGATAACAAAGAAGCTCTCATATAAGCAGTCATATAGATTCTGCTCCACCCACACATGCACGTAAACCTAGATCCATTACTAAATCTCTAAGTGTACTCTTCTTCTAGATCTATTATCCACTCCTCAACACTTGCTAAGGTCAACCAATACGTCTTCATCATGCAACATCCTTAAAAAAGCGATAAAGAGGTCCCGGCAACGGAACCAATGATGCAACCTATAATTTATTGTTAATAACCCATGCACGCTGACACATCACTCAGCCACGGATGAGCGTTCACCCAAAGCATGCAAAGGCACTAGGTCCCTCTTTAGAGTTGCTTGGATAGAATGTTAGCATGATGGTGCATATAGATATCCAGATTCATTAACAATAGTAAACAACACACAATGCATAAACCAGATCTAGTTCTTAGAACATATATAGAATGAACTAAACAATGACTATAACAAGATTTACCATGCAAGAACCAGATTCAATCATGTTCAACACCATTATCTAGCCAATATGAACCATTATATTAAGTATTGTAAAACACAAAAGCTTCTTACATTACATAATTATCTTCATGAGTCATGCACACGACAAAACCAACAACATAACTCTACCATAGTTTTCCACACACTCTAACCCATGCAAATCAATACATATATATAGGGGTGGGGAATTTCCCTTCACCGCCCATGCACTTCTCAAAATAGGTCACATGCTAAATAATAGCCATGTGCCTTTAAAATAGGATGCACAACATGCAAGTGCTCTAACAATAGACTTCCTATAGTTAACTCTGAGTAGAAATCCTATTATTATCCTAAACTATGCATGCGCTCACCAATGTTTGCTTATTCCCATAATATCATTGCGTAGACCACAAGCCTTCATGTCTTTGTATGCTCCGCACGCTATCTCCAAAAATAGATCTTATCCACAAAACGAATAAGTCCCGAATTCAAAGTGCTCGGCGTGTGCTCATTCTGCTATTCTTCTCGCCCTTAAATTTGCCTTGCTCCATCGTGCGCATCCTTTATGTGCCTTCACCTTAGAGAAATATACTATTTTCTCAAGAAAATGGTTTCAAGAATCTTGTGCATGAATGGAATGATAAGATGGGGAGGTGAAGAAAAGGAAAAGACAAAGGCGATGGTTATTTTTATTCTTTTATATGGTTAGAGATTTCTCATACTTGCTTTACATATTCTTTTATGAAAACTTCCAACCACCATATCGAAATGAATTTCTAATTTAACTTTACATTTGGCATTCCTTCTCATGTACCTTTCAAATCATATGCAATTGCTAATTATAGTGTAAGCACTATTTTTTTATGAATAAGATCTTATATTATATTAACAAGTAAAATGATACAAGATAATTCACAAAAAAATGGGCGGTATGGAAGCACACCCCAAAACCTTGAAATCAAATTAGGCAAACAATAAAGCTTAGGAACACAACCAATTACATAACATTAGAGAGTAGAAAAATAAGAGAAGTGAATACACCGCTGCGAATTGCTATCATGTAGTGGGTGGGTGTTGATCATGTCAACCATATCCAGGTAGGTCTTTGCCATTATCTGGCACGTCTCAACTAGAGCCGGGATGGATTCCGTCTTCAGTATCTTCAGTAGTGGCCTGAGAGGGTGAGATGGTGAGAGATAACTTGGGAAACTTGTCCAAAAGAGGCGAGAGGCTCCAATTGTCCCGAGTGTGCTACTCGGGTATAGTCGGTGAGCCCCAACCAGAGATGGATGGGTGGTGGGGGAATCATAACCTGGTGGCGGGATGGAGGTAGAGGGGACAAGTTCCTCCATGGAGGATGGGTGTGGGGACACCGAAGGGCTTGGTTGAAGGAATGAATTTGTGAGTGGCTTCAATGGCCACCACCTCTAGGGATACGCTTTGCTAACACCACCTTGCGCGAGGAGTGGTGAGAGGGGGGTATAAACTCACGAGAAACATTGCAAGGGGTGTCTCCTAATGAATAAGGAGCGTTTGTAGATGCTCCACCTCGATCACCAATTTGTTGGCTTGAACTTGAATCTACAACAATACATTCGCGATAACCACAAATTTGTTATAAATAGAGAATTGTTGATCATCTTTAACATTAACAAATAAAAAGAATTCAATTCTTTCCAAAGAAAAATAAGATTTCCCCTTTGAAAGATGCCAAATATGGGAAAATGTTTAGGGCATTTGAGGATTGTCTCCTAAAAGAACATGCTACCAAGTAAAACACTCTAGTCGAAAGGGGAGGAAGAAAAAATGAATCCAATTCCAATCATTTTGGGCTTTGCGACAATACTACCAAAAAGGTGAGACAAGGTTTCTAGATGACCACAAAAGGACATTTGGGGGCAGAAACTCCCAGGTGAACCAGATGGGCACCAAGTGGAAGGCCTTGGTGAAGAACACACCACAAAAAGTGAGAAATTTTGGGTTCCACACAGCGGACCAAACAATATCAAATCTCATTTTCTAGATTGATGGTGAGGATCAAACTCCCCACCAGGTATTGAGCTTGCCCACCATGGGAAAATGAGGTGAGAGCTAGGAATAATCTCAGCCAACTAAGTAATTCCGTAATGGGTGTCCACATACCACTTCTAGTCCATCCACAGGATGAGAAAAAAATAGAAATCTTGTGGATCATGTGATCTGGCACGAAGGAAATGATGTCATTGATGAGAGATCGATCTAGAAGAGCCAATTTGAATTGAGATTTGAGCTCTTTCTAGGGTAGCCAAGATTGAGTGCGTTTGCAAAAGAGGTCTTGGATAGTGCAAATGCCTTGCTTGAAAAGGCGGAGTGCAGGAATCCAAGGTACCTCGGCCAAACAATGATCTTGGCATTAAATGACAGGAGACCACCATAAAGAGTGGTAATTAAACGAAATGTCATCACCGAAGTCATTTCCATTCCACAGGATCCATGGCTTGATTTGTTCCTAGGATTTACAAATACTTTTGAGCACAAAAGTGCCAACCACTTTGACTAGAATAGGAGTAATGTGAAGATTGGAAAATCCAATGTCTTTCTAAGAAGTACGACCATAAGGGGAGCCTTCTGCAATGCCATTTCATAGGAGCACATTCCATGCTTCTTTCTCTTCCATGCTTTGGATTATCCATTTGGTGTTGAGTGCTTTCCATTGACGTAGAATGTCAATGAGGCCTAAACCACTTGAATCTCGAGAAGGTATCAAGTTTCCCATGTAATTATGTGGAAATCCTTTTTTGTGGAAGCATTAGTCTAGAGGAAGTCTTTGAGAAATTTTTCTAGATTTTGCACAAACTTCTTGGAAGGGACCCAACAGGAGGAGTAATACACATGTGTGGCTTCAAGAACTTTGGAGAAGATTTGAAATTTACTCGTAAGGACATCAACTTACTAATCCATTGTTCCAAATTTTTAAGCCACTCGCTGTGCGATGACATACTTCCAAATCTCCACAGGAAAAGCTTGAAAGGAAAAGGGAATACCAATAAATTTAAACATTTCTCCATGGTTGAGCATCTTCCAATTGTAAATATCCAACCAGGGGGGTGCGTGGAGGAAGCACTATCCATACCATTACATTTTATGTCATTGAATGGAAGAGCCAAAGAATAAACATAAAATTTTCAAGGCAACACATATCGTTGCTAATGTTATTTTCATCTTAAATGAGCATAAGGAAGGAGTCATCCGCGAAATGACCATTAATAAGCTAGAAGCCATCGGTAGAGGAAAGACAGTTCCCTTGACTAGCCCCTGGGATTGAGCTTTGGCTAGCGGTAAACAAATCGATCAACTATAAGGACATAGATGGTGAAAGCCAACATGTGTCCTTTCCGGATGGATCTGAAAAGACCAAAAGGTGAGGAAATTTTCTTATTAATGGTGATATCGGTGGAAGTATGTGCAAAGAGCATATTGACAAACTAAATGAAATTAGGGCCAAAGCCCATGGCTTGAGCATAACAAGAATGAAGGGCCATTCTATTTAGTCATAAGCCTTCTCAAAGTTGATTTTGATGAAGAGGGTTGCTAGTTGGATCTACGTGCCCATTCCATGCCTTCTCAGACCGTAATGATATTGTCAAGGATATACTGCCCTTAAATGAAACCAGTTTGTTCCATCCGAACAATGGTAGAAAGAATGAATCACATTTGAATGGCAAGGGATTTGGCTATGAATTGGTAAGACACATTAAGAAAAGTGATGGGATGCCGTTACTTATCACTCGGGGTCTCCAGGATTAGAGATGAACTTGATATTCCCTTTATTGATACGAGGGCCAAGAGACTGAGACTAGAACCCCTCCATGTAAACCTGATGAACATCTGGACCAATCGTATCCCAAAGCGATTTGTAGAATTTGTAGGGAAAGCCATCACAACTAGGCACCTTTTCATTGGCTATTTGCATGACCACTTCCTGTAAATCCTCTAGGGAAAGTAGGCGATCATAGGTAATTTTCTGCACTAGAGAAACTTTTCATGGCATAGTGGCCAAAGATTGATTTAAGACAACTCGTCATTCCGATGAAGGAGATTGATCTTGGAAAAATAGCTTGTAGTGATTAATAAAGTCTTGTAACATAAGTTGGGGATCCGTGAGACGGGTTTCGCCATCATAGATGGCTCAAATTTGCTAAAAGGAATGTTTGGCTTTAAGTGATTAAAAATTCCTTCAAACCCGATCCCCAACCTTAAGCCAGTGAAGGTAAGCACAATTCAGCATCTCGAGCATTATAGTTATTCACAATTTGTATTTTCTATCTAAGCTCGACCACCTGGAGTTATAAGGTTTCAAAAAGGGATTTCCTTTAAGTACCACCACCGATCGACTAAGAATGAAAGAGATAGCAAAATAAGAGTGGCGCCGAATATTGGTCACACTGCTGTCACCTATATATTATTAGGAATTTGACATTCCTAGTCATCGCATCCGCCCACCATTGAGTCCAGCTTGGACAAAAGAGGTGGATAATCTAGTTATAGAGGTGACATGGATGAGGCGCTAAGTTCCACATTTGCTTGATATGATTAAGTGTGGGTCCATGCTCCATCAAGGCCGTATTTATAAAAAACTAGTCTTTATGACTAAAAGGCCTCTTGGCTTGCCAAGTGATACAAAATCTGATGGGAAAGTGGTCAGAAAGGACAAAATCTGGCATCACTTCCATGAGAAAGGAATGCATGTTTTAAAAATAAAATAAATCTTGAGTGGACAACATGGCCTTGTCGAGCCGTTTGAGAACCCGATCCGATCCACCTCGGAGATTGGACCAAGTGAACCAAGTTTCAGAGTTGGGTTGACATGAGGCATTTGGGTCATAAAACCCAAATTTATTATGCATGTAATACCAAACCTCCCTTTCGCTAGTTGTCCATCAGCATAGGAAGGTGCCTACATTTATCCATGGAAACTCAACCATATTAAAGTCACCGCAAATGACCCAATAAGCATCAGGGATTTCATTGGCTATCCACCACCAAAGATCAACCCTTTCTTTGCATCATTCGAAGCATAGATGTTGATGAAACCAAAAGGGAAGATTTAAATATTAAAAGAGCCCAGATGGCTCTATTGGTGGGGTCTGCGCCATGATCCATAAAGAAGGGCTGCCATTTAGGGGAAAAAAATTAAACCCCACATCCTCCATCAAGATGAATGATAATAGCCAAGCTATCGTGCCAAATGGCTTTACAAACCATTGACAACTGAAAACCTATAACCTTAACTTCCTACAAACACAAAACATCCAAGTTTGTAATTCTTTGGCGAGCATCGCGAACGATATACTTGCGATTGGAGTTGGTAAGACCCCTCACATTCCATGACATGCAATTCATGAGAAATGTGGGTCAAGGGCCATACCATCAACATCCAAGCCATCCAAGGCATCAAACTAGTTTTACAAGAATTTAACATTATTATGTTTCAAAAAATCTTGTAAATCAACTTTCCTTTGTCCGACATATTCAATGTTATACTCCTCTTCTATTGACTCCACATTATGCGTAGGGCTATGCTCACGACTTGCCATGGGGTGTCGAGAAGGAATTCGGGCCCTTTTGGATGGGCCCTGTGAATTGTTGTCAAGAGCAACTGGGAAGTCGGAAGTGTTGAGGAGATCTAGATGGAGTTTGACAGGTCCATGAGAATTGCGACCATTTTGGGCGTGCTATAGAAATTGGGTAAAGAAACTAGAGAATCTTCATAAATTGGCTCCGAGGTGTGACGTGGACCCGAAGTATGTTCCTTAACAACTAGATTTTTAGAGCCATTGTTACTAATCGCCTTGGCTTGAACCGTTTTGTTCTTATTTTTCCACCCTCCGACAGTTTGCCACCCTTCCTCTTGCGGGGGCTTAACGGATTTGAAAGTTGCCTTAGGCGCTAGCGATTGTGTGGCACATAAAGCGAGAAATCCTTGGTCTTGTGATCAGAATCCTAACAACAAAAGCATGTGTTAGGCAGATTGATGTAGAGAACTCATTGTGAGTAGTGAGTGTCACCCATTTGGATCTCCACGAATTCTTTTAATTCTTGTGAGAGGTCTACCTCAACACAAACCCATTTTTGCGGGTGGGTCTTTGTAAAAGCGTTGTGGTTCCATGCAAACAACTCGCCTAATGGAGGTGATTTGGTGAAGAAAATGCACGCAAGGAAGTGGAACACTGGAAATTCAACCCAAATAGGGACTTTAAGGGCCACAAACTCGGACACCACAAAGTCCTTTGTCCAAGGGGAAAGAACCAACAGGGAGTTACAGACATACCAAGTAGCCGATCGGTTCAGGATAGCTGGGGCATGCGAAGGGTCAAAAAACTGGAAAAGGAGAACCCTTTAGTCATGTTTTGTACGCTCTCAAGTCTAATGCCATGAGTGGCCCAAACTGAGTTAACCCAGGACTTGAGCATTCTTTCAGAGGGGATACGACCCACAAAATAACCGATAAGGCAAAATTGTTCAAGGCATTGACACGCAATATTGAATTTAGAAACAAGTAATACAACATTAGGAGGAGAAATATTACCTTTTGAAAGACCTTCGGACAAACTTCTAGGGATGTTTATGTGGCGGCGCCATTGTTCGTAGCTCCACCAGCTCCAGCATTAGCATCAATAGTCGGGCTCGAAGTGGAAGGGGGCATTATATAGGTGAACCCAAAGGGTGAGAAACCCTATAACTTAACAAGAAAAGTACTATCCCACAATGCCCAAAGAAGACGTGGTATGACATGCAAGCGAGAAACCTTAGCAAAATAATTTTTTCATCTGATCCCAACACTTTATACTCCTTTAATTTTACACATTCATACCTTATCTTGTGCCCCGCAAACTTCCAAATCATGTGTAAGCACTATTTAAAATTAGTATTCAAAATAAAACGCCATTTCTTTTGTCTTTCCTACCTATTTTTTAATCTCTTGCGTTACATTCAATATGCAATTGAGAATTTCTTGTTTTAATCTCCGCGGAGGAAATTCCGCGTTAGACGACGGGGTCCGCACCACAATTTTGACTTCAATTTTACTTGGTTCTCTTTAGCTGTAGAGAAATTTGTGGTCGAGACTCCCTTCACGGTACGTAACAGACATGGTCACCGCTTGCTAATTTTAAATCGGTACGAAAACTAACCAGCCAATTACGCGTGTGCAAGTTTGAATTAGGAGAAACAACCAGGAACTATCTATGATGGAAGGAAATACGTTATATACCTCACACAACCTCTCAAGGAAAGACAAGCATTATATATCCCACCCAACTTCTGAAAGAAAAGATATACATTCTACATCCCACTAACTTCCTTAAGTGATCGTCGTAAATTGCCAAAAAAACCCAGCAGCAGCAGGTTAAAGAAGATCAAGATGTATCCCCGAATTCTGAACAAGATTTGAAATCATCGGCTCCCCTGTATCCCCCTGTATATCAATCCACACCCCAAATAACAACAGGGTATCCATTGCCACCTCAAAACCCAACTGCACCTCCCTACGCTGCAACACAATATGTACAGCAACAGCAGCAGCAGGTTTATCCTCAACGTGGGCTAGGAAATCCTCATTCTCCCACTGAGTGGTCCTCTGGACTATGCGACTGCGGCCAAGATCGTTCCAATTGTATGTATAAATCCGCCCCCCTCCTCTCTGAAAAATATGAATTTGTTACATGCTTATGGAAATTAGATTGAATGAATTGGAGAAAACTGTGTGGGTTAGATCAATGTTTAGGATAATCCAGAGTGTCTAAAATTGCCTGGATATTTTCCGAATCGATGTTTTGGATCACATTTCAATAATTTTTACATTTTTTTAAGGTAAGAAATTTGAAAATTATTTGATGGGGTTCGGAAAGTTGATCTAAAAATCACCCACACAATTTTATAAAAAAAAAATTCAATCTAATTTATATGAACTGTGAAAATACTATCTGTCTTATAATTACTGAAATGTTATGACACAGGTTGCCTGACATGCTGTTGCCCCTGCATCACGTTCGGCCAAATAGCGGAAATAGTCGACGAAGGTTCTCCACGTAAGTGCATCTCCTTTATAATTTACAGAAAGCAAATTTATTTGTTGAATATACCAGTTTTATAATGAAGGAATGAATTGGTGAACGCAGCCTGTGCTGTAAGCGGAGGGATCTACGGCCTGCTGCTGTTTTTTACTGGGTGCGCGTGTTGTTATTCGTGTTTATACCGAACTAAAATGAGAGCCAAATTTAACTTGACGGAGAGCCCGTGCGGAGATTGTCTGTTACACTGTTTTTGCGAGTCGTGCGCTATGTGCCAGGAATACAGAGAACTGAAACATAAAGGATATGATCCGGCTCTGGGTAATATATTTGTACCATTAAATCTTAATCTGTAGAATTGTTTGCACGGGGGTCAATGATTTCAATATTTATCAATTTGTGGTTGATGCAGGTTGGATGGGAAACCTGCAAAAGCAACAACAAGGGATGGGAATGAGAGCTCCTGCAGGTCAAACCATGAGCAACCATTGACGAATCATGAATGCACATTGTTTTATTAATAATGTTGTTTTTATTTTACCCGGGTGGAAGTCTTCATTGATATTGGTGGTCCACTCCACTTTTGTGGGTTTCAATTCTCTAGTCAGACCCAAAAATAAATAAATGATGTTGATATTTATGTATTGCATTACAAAATTTAATAAAAACTTATTGTCAATAATATTGATCGTTTACTCAATTATTTGGAACCACTTATATTCTACGGTACTGGGAAATCACATTGTTTTTGATACTATGCAGTATTTTGAAATTGTAGTATTCTAAATAAGAGGCATACAATTTTTTTTTTTTTTTTTTTTTTTAAAGAGAATTTAAATATTTGACTGACTTTTTGAAATGATATATTTTTGTTTCAATTGACTTTTTAGTGTTTGACACTCGTCCACATGTAAAAATTGCCATATACTTTATGAGATAAATGCTGACATTGAATTATCTGTAGAATACATCAAGTGGATAAACCCTTCCGTTCTTCACCATAAAACCTACTTAAATGTAATTTAGAAAGAAAAATTATAGATATTACAACTAAATGACATGTTTAATTCACAAAAGAATATTTATTTTAATTAACATTTTTACTACATTGAGAAATTAATGTCAAAAATATACTTTTCAATATATCATATTTTAGTTCCAAAATTTGTTTAAACAACCCCTTTAGAATGGATGGAGCAAGGGACGAGTCTCAACTCATTTAAACCAAATGATTCATACAACTATAAGTCTTATTTAGTGTGAGTGTAGTTAGATTAAGGACATTATACAAATGCTATTCAATATATTATATTATTATTTAAAACTTTGTTTTAACAAATTTCTTAGTAGATGGAAATGAGGAAGGAATCCACTTACTTTGACCAAATAATTTAACAATATTTGGAAGAAAGTGGCTACACATTTTAACCAATTGATCTCATACTTATAAACATGACAAAATTATGTGTTATTATTATAATTAATGATTATTTAGATCTATTTATTTTATAAATGTAAATCGTGATCTAGGGTCTTACAACTTACACACTAAAACTTGCACTTTGACAAGTTTCTCCTAAGCTTCCTTAATACTCCTTATTAACATTCATGGAGTAAAACTGAATTAGACATATATGTTATACTTTTACGGGTTTATATAACTCTTGTCAATGTCACATGACTCCCAAATATGTGATCATAACCTTCAACATATTCGCATAATCAAGGAAATACAAAACAAAGTTTTTAAGACCTACTTGACTAGGTCTCATTCCTTTAGCTTTACTTGTCACATTGAAGATACATGAGTTCTCAATGACTACCAAAAGGTTTAACAAGTTTTATCGAGCCTATTAGATGATTTTCTAGTCGAAAGTCTCCACTATGACCTTCATTCTTGAGTTCCTATCAAATTGTCTTATAGGCTACAAGGTATAATTGACAAAATTAAAAGTTAGACACCAATTTATGACCTTGGAGGTATATCAAAGGCTTGTATAATTCTAATCAAACCTTTTAAATAATAATTAAACAACTTCAAGCATTTAATCAACTTATAGAGCCAAGCAAATGCAATTATCACCTTTTACTAGCCCTCAATGAGGCCATTTACGAGACTGTAGAGACTCTATCATCAATATATGAAGTTTTATGGTATGAAAAACTCTAATTTCTTCAACCAAAATTGATGATTTTTAAACGATGGAAATTAAAGACATGGAGGTTTTTCTTCACTAACCCTAGATTGTCTTATATAAGAACCGAGAGCATAGAAAAGGGAGTAAATTACAATTTTTGAGCTTGTTTGTCGATCTACCACTGGGATAAGGTATATATGAACCAAATACACCTTTCCAAATAGTTTAAAGGCTTTAAACAATCTTGAAACACCTTAATTTACCTTCTTTGCATGATCAAACCCTCAAAATTAATTATTCAAACCATGGATTCTACAAACAACAATGTGAACGCTAAAATATATCATGGAACATCCACAATAGATCATTCACACATGTAAGAGCACAAAAAAATGTCATGGTAAGCCTTCTTTATTTATTTCTTTCTTGAAAACAACGTACGACCCCTAGAGGCTCCTTATACACCAATACCCTCCCAAAACTAAGTTTCCTTCATTTTATGCTTTTCCAAACTTCCTCCAAGCTTGGTTTGACCTCTATCCCCTTGAATCGAATGTATAATCTTGGTTTCATATCCCAAGAATCTCTTAACAAACATTGTCTTCTCTTACATGCTTTTTTTTTCCCTTTTTCTACGTTAGGGTAAGGCCTATCATGGTGCAATACTTAGGTTGACCATTTAAAACCATTGTAAAAATAAATGAATTTTAATACACACTAACGACCTCGAGGACCAATCTTCTAATGACCATGATCTTTGAAACACATTGGAAATCCCCAAATAGGCCAAAACCAATTCAAAAACTTGAATAATTGGTTTTGTAGGGAAATCCCAAAATACCCATGAATGAGGTCTACAAACCACAACTGAATCCTATATAGAGCTTCATATCAACCCAATAGGACCTATAAGACCTTCTCGAAATAAAATATCATCATGATTATGCTTTATAAACTGATGCACTTGCATCATTCTCACAAGCTTGAAAATGTTCATGATCTCCTACTCATGAGTCTTCGTGATTATTTTTATATATGTTACTATTAGCTATAGATGCTCTTTGTAATTCTTCTTCTTTTCAAAATTTCTATATTCTCCTCTTTTCGTATGTACTCCTGGATCCCATTTTCTTCGTAGAAGTGAAAAGGGATTATATAATTTTGTATTCCATTTACGTAAACATCTTTCATCTTTGATATCAATCCTCTTTTTAATTATCTCTATACCTTCCTCTATTGTACTTGCACATGCAACAAACACATTAAAGAAAATAAATTCTTCATTGTACTCTTGAGTCATGTTGCTTCACTCCTTTGCATTGTTATTTGTGTATTCATAACTTCTCTTAGTATAATGGATTCCAAAATTTCCATTCTCAACCTTCACTTGGTTTATTGTCTCCTCATTCTTCCTTGACCTTAGAGTATCATTGTATTCTTCAAGGTTTTTATTAAGATCCTCTTGTGACCTCTTATCATTCCCAAGTACCTTGTTCTCAAGAACATGCTCAAAATGTTTTGCAATCAACTTTTTCCGACCTTGTTTTGACATTTGATTTTTGGATTCCTCTTTGTGTTTACCAATAGGTCTTTTGGTTTTCCCTTGACTTATGCAACTTATAATGGTATTTTTTAAATATTACTATTGGAATATCACTAGTCTTTGTATCCAATTTGATTTTTAATTTCTCGTCTTCAACATGGTTGCTTGAATCCGAGTTTCTCTTATGGACTATAACCCATTCTTAGACTTCCTTAATGTTTTCCAACTCTACACCTATGTATGTTGGGCGAATGGTTTCTTTGATGTTATGGTCACCAAAAAAATCTAAAATTCTCTCAATTTCTCGCTTCATCATGATTGTTAAGTTATGCCTCTCAGTATTACCTCAAGGAATGATATCTAAGCTAAAATCCTTTTATCTATGACTGAAAATTTCTCTTTATTTTATTTTTCCTCCATCTTCTGTTATTTCTCATGTGTCCATCCTTGCATACTCTTGTTCCTTAGTGAACTCCTTGAATTTGATGATGCTCCATTGATTCTCTAGATGAATGATTCTTCATTAATTTTGTCATACACCCTTCTAAGTTAGATTTTCCATTTATTTGTCTTCTCTTGTCTTATTTTCTTTCCTTTATGCACTAAATATTGAGATTACTATCACATATAATTGATGCTTCCTCAATTTCCATTTTTTCCATGTCTTAATGACTCATCAAATAGCTTTGCTAGGATGAATTTACATACATTTGACACTTTTATAATGTTTTGATTGCATTGAGAAGGTGTTGAGGACCTTCTTTGTCGATTATAAACTCTTATGAATTCTTAAGACTTGTATATGCAATTCTCTTTTTCTACCACTAAAAGTTAATTTAAGGACTTCTTGATCTCATAATTTCATTAACTTACCAGATCTACATTGAATACACATTGATATAGTACCCTTTCTTGGACTCTTTTCACCTCATAGGATATTAATTTCTCATTGATCTATTGAATAAGTAAATGTATGACATACATTCTTTACCTTTCATCTGATCATTTGACCCAAATTCTTGTGGGCTCCACTTTAACATTATTTCCATAGAGTGAAGGTAAATTAAATTTTGTTCCCCTATTTCATCATTTCAACATTCAAATCAAACCCCATGTAATCTTGGAGTTCTTCACTATTCCATTCTATTCTTTATTCTATCTTGGACTTGAATAAATATATTCTTGTTCTTAACTCATCATTACTAGATTCTTCTTGATCTTCAAAATTTGTACCTACATAATCACCACTGATATAACATGTTAGAATAAATATTTGAGGTTGCATAGCCCCACAGTAGAACATGGTTTCTTTGTTGCAAGTCTCCTTCATCCTCCTCCTTGTTGACGAGTTGATATTATCCTCTCTCATAGCTCTTCAAAGTTATTTTGGTATGATATATGGATTTAGGAACGACCATTATTCCCCTATCTTGTTCAAAACTATTCATGTCTTTCCCATGTTATAGGAAATCCTACTTCTCCTTGTCTTTATTCATAACCTTTATTCCTTGTATATCTTGTAACCATGGAGATTTTCTCAAGGTTTCCTCTTATTTCTTTTATCCATCTGATTTTTCCTATAGTGTACTCTTCATGACCTTATTTCTTAAGTGAAATTATTATTTTAATGTTTCACTTGATTTTTCATGTTAATATTTCACAATCTCCTTATTATATTTCTATCTTGTAGGTGTAAGGAACTGCTTACTACTTTTGATATCACCATCCTAATTGTCTCCTTTCTTGTAATTAATTTTTTTCTATGATTTTATACCATTTCATGACCTGTAACTCCATCTTATTGAGGTGTTTCTATAGGAAATTTACTCCTTTCCTTTGAAAATTTCCCTTCTCCATATTGTAGAAAATTCTTAGTCTCTTTTGGACTTGACTTGGAACTTTCTTCTTGACTAATACCATCTCCATCTTGGAGAATCTTCAAATTCGTTTTTGGATTTGTTTAAAACTTTTTTGAGGTCCATGAATCTTAAGTGTTTTCCCTCTACCTTCAAGAGATAATTTTTCCTCTTTTTCTTTTATGAAATATTCTTATACTTGTTTAACCACATTCCTATCACCGGAAATCACACATTCATATGAGTAGTTAGATTGAAAAATTAAAGATCCATGTGTTCTTCTTGATGCCTCTAAGATTGACATCTCTTACTCATGTTGGATTGATATTCTTAAGTCTTCTATAAGACTCTTATCCATCTCCTCTTCACCCAACCTTGGTCCTTCATCTAGTTCACAAATGAAAATTACTTGTTTTTATCCCAAATATTGGTTTTTATCTCTCTTCATGCTTTTGTATCCTTTATTAATGCCTCTATATACTCTTAGTTTTCTTATTTTTTCTTTGATAATAACAGTCCATCTATACCTTCTTCTCTGTACGATTAGTTGTTCTATATGTCATTTTACTTTCCTTCTCAACTTCCAACTATAATATTAGTTTTCTTACCCCTAACCTTTCTTTTAGCTCAACTATCTCTTTCTCCATATCCGAATCTTTCTTATTGCTATCTTATTTCATATTTATGTGGTATTTTAATTCAACTAAGCCCTTCATCTTGCTATTTTTATTTTCTTAACCTACCAATCCTTCCTCCGAGCCTCAAATTTCTCTCTTTCTTCTTTTCACTCTCACTCTAGACCTTAATGTGCCCATTATTCCTCAAGAAGTATTTCTCACCCTGCTTACGTCTAGATACCTCATCTAGGTTACCTTGCTCTAAACATGCTCTTTTGGTACCTAGTACTTATTCACCTTGGAACTTATTTTTGAGCTTCCACTTTCTCCTTACTCTTCACTTTCCAAGCTTTAATGGGATATATATATTATTCCTTGCCACTTATCTCCTTTTCTTCCTCAAGGTTTCTAAGAACCTTTCTTAATTGTCTCAAGCTCAATTCAACTTTAAGCTTATTTTCATTACAACATGGAATTATTAAAACTTATATTATTTCCAAGAGCTTAAACCAGGCTTTGATACCACTAATAATGTAGGGTATTATAACTTACACACTAATACTTACATTGTGATAGGTTTCTACTAGGTTTCCTTAATAGTCCTTATCAACACTCATAGAGTAAAAATCAATTAGACATATAATTTATGATTCTACATGGTTGTATTACTCTTTTAAATTTCATATAAATCCTAAATAAGTGATCATAACCTTAAAATTACTTGCATAATCAACGAAATAAAAACAACATGTCTTAGACCTACTTGAGTAGGTCTTCTTCCTTTAGCTTGACTTGTCACTTTTTGATGAATTAGATATTATATTATATTAATAAGTAAAATGATATAAGACAATTCACAAAAAATCAGGTGGTATGGAAGCATGGCCAAAATCCATGAGTTTAGACTAGGAAAATACAAAGCCTAGGAATATACTTGAAAAAAACCATAAAAACAAGGAAGTAAGGAAGTTAGCCACCGCTGCGAGTTATTGTCTTGTAGGGGAAAATATTGATCATGCCAACAAGATCTAGACAGGTTCTTTCCATTTGTATTACACATTCCAACCAAATCCAAGTTATTCAATATCTTTAGTAGTGGCTTGAGTGGGCAAGATGGCAAGAGCCATCATGGGGAATTTTTCGAGTGGAGGCAGGAGGCTCCAAATGTCATGAGTGTTTGGCTCGGGGGCAGCCGTTGAGCCCCAACCGTGGTGGTTGGACGAGAGAGGGGAAAACTCCTATACTGAGAGGTTGATTGTGCGGGGGCCGGAAGGCTCAAATGTATGAATGGTGTTGCGATTTGTTTCAACACTCACCACCTTTGGTATGTCTTCTAGCACTTCCTTCCAAAGGTGGGGAGCGATGGGAGGGGATGAAGATTCATCGAGATACGTTACAAGGGGAATTTCCCTAGTTCCAAAGGAGAGTTTGGAGATGATCCACCTCGAGCACCACCTTGTTTGCTTGAACTTTAATCTGCAACAAGATATTCACAATGACCAAAAACTTGTTATAAATAGAGAATTGCTGATCTACTTAAAAATTAGAAAATAAACAAGATTTCTTTCTTTTCAAAGTCGAAAAGGATTTTCCTTATGAAAGAATGCCAAATCTTGGAAAACTTAATCGATCCGAGGATTGTGTCCAAAAATAATATGCTACCAAGTAAAACATTCGGATGGAAGGTGATGTAGAAAAAATTAATTCAATTCCAAGCCTTCTATGCTTTGCAACAATACCAAAAAGGTGAGGTAACATTTCCAAGTGGCCACGAAGGGGAATATTTGGACCGAAACACCAAGGTGAACTATATGGACACCAATCCAAAGGCCTTGGTGAAGAACACACCACATAAAGTGAGCAATTTTGGGTTCCACACAAGATGTAGTGCCCACCAAATTTATATGATTTCTAGGACCCATTGAATCATCATCGAGTAGTTTGATTTTTACATATGAGAAATTATAATTTGATTGTGGTAGATTTTTATTTGCACTTGATTGTGGTATATGACATTCTTATACGGAATAACACTTTTGGGACCCTATTTCATGACATTGGTTTTAGAGATGATGATATTTTGATGTTCTATATTTGATGGACTATGTTCTATATGATTCACTCATGATCATGATTATTATTTTGATCCTCTATGCTTTTTCCTTTCACTCATGCATTTCTTTTGAAATGTTTTCTATAGCTTTTAATGGGTGAAATGAAGTTTCTCCGTTGTCCATTTTGATCCTCTATGTTTTTGCCCATGCCTTAGTCCATTTGAAAATCATTTGACATGCCCCATTTTGTAAGAATACTCAAATTTTCCTTATTTTTTCCCTAAATTCTTCAAATCCATGGGCTATGTCATTTTTCCCTTTTTCCCGATCGTGAAAAATCAAAATTGATCATTTTATACATATATGCCTTCAAAATTCAATCCCAAGGTCGAGAAATTCTCGAAATCATGTTTTGTCTAGTTCCAATTCAAAAATTTCCATCCTTGGTGAAAAAAATCAATTTCTAGGGCATCCTTGGCATTTTCTGTATTTTGACGGTCAGACGGGCGTCATTTGCCCATCAATTTCTTCCTCAACATGCATTGGCAACGTGGCGGGTTCTAATTGGCCGAGGATGGCAGGTGGTCGATTCCTTAGAATTTTTAGACTTTATTTTGTAAAATTTTAAAAAGTCAAAAATTGGCCCAAACCCCACCGAATCCCAAGAGTGGACACGTGTCCTAAAGATCAAAAAGGGAGGAGCGGGCCGATGGGGACTTAGAGTTTTTTAGCTCTATTTTTCTAAAGTTTCAAAATCAGTTTCAGCCCCGCTCCAATTAGAGGAGGACACATGGCATCAATTTTGGGCAGAGGGGATGTGGATGGCGGAGGTTTTGAAGTTTTTTTCCTTTGGAGGCAGAAAATATTAAGGTAAAATTTTGGAGTGTGGCCCCATGGCCAATCATAGGTGGACATGTGGCAATGTGGTGGTAGAGTGGGGAAGTGCGGGCCATGGGAGGAAAAGGGGAAATTTTTCCTTTTTAGCAAAAGGAGCTAAAGAAAAAAAGCCTGGGCCCAGAATGAGCCATAGGGAGACACGTGGTGAAGGCAGAGCGGGTTGGTGGGGCAGGCAAAAGGGAAATTTTTCCCTTTTTGCAAAAAGACTTGGAATGGAAAATTCAAGGCGTGGCCTCACGGTGAATCATCGAGTGACATGTGGCAAGGGAGAAATCGGGTGTGCGGGCCCGTGGGGAAAAAAAGGTGAAAATTTTCCAATTTTCCAAAAAGGTCAAAATGCATAGAATTGAAGCGTGATCCCAATGGGACCCACCATGTGCCACGTGTCATCACCAAAATTCAAGGGCGAGGGGCAGAGAAAAAAAGTCAAATTTTTCCATTTTTCCAAAATGTTAAAAAGTCAAAAGGTGAACCCGAATTCATTCCCAATCATATTTTGACACATGGAGGGCCCAGATTGAAGGAGAAAGAGAAGATCAAGGGTAACTATACATTTTCATTTTTGGCCACCATTTTTGCTCCAGGAAGCTTGGAGATGTGAATTTTGCATCATTTTTAATCAAATTTTTGATGAATTCATGTCCTTTGTGCCTGTAAAGATCAATGCAAGTGGTTTTAGGGATTAATTTGCAGATTTGAGGTGTTTTTGAAACAAAGTTTTTCCTAATCCATCCAAACACGTGAAATGTCAAAATTGAAAGTTGCAGAGGTAGTTTTAAAAGGTGAAAAGGTGAAATGATGAGAGGAAAGGCATCTGCATGCCTTGATGATGAAAAACATGCCTCTCAGGAAGGATAATGATCCAAATATTTGTAATGATTCAGTCTTTTTAAAACACTGGCAACTCTCGTTGCAAATTTGTTAAATGTCATTTTCAGTGAATCATGAGAAATTGTTGTAACAAACTTGATCCCTTGGCATATGATTTTCTTGGGAAAGAAGGCTCCAATGTGGCAAGAGATATATAATGCATTTTTGAGAAATGCAAATGGTCGGGAAGTTGAAAATCACGAGCAAATTCTGAGAGAAAGCTCATTTTCTGAGAAACCCACCAAAGAACCAGTTAATTTCTTCTGTGTTGGATCTTCATGTATGTGAGTTGGTTACAAGTGTATAGCCATCACACAACTCTGAGATTGTTCATGAAACTCTCCCCTACTGATGAATCTAACAAGCTTTTGAGTTAATCTATGTTTTTCTGGGAAATATGATGTCTGTTATCATTTTAAATACCTACAAATAGTTTTCATTGTTCTTGTTGCAATCTTGCATTGAAAGTCTTTAGAAATCACATAAATCTCATCCTTATTGATAGTTTAGTGGCACTTGCAATTTTGTTTTGTCAGAAGAGCTTTCATCTGGCATTGAAAATAAGTAGTTTAAAATCACTCCACCTTCATTTGTTGATTGGGATTGCTTGTAAGCCTTTGGGGTACCTTAGGCGTGGTTTGATCAAGGATTTTTGTGTTTAATTGAGTTCTTTACTTCAAGATTTTGTGGTGAGTTCTCAAATATTGTGTGAAGAGTGCAACCTGGGCTTCCATTTATGCATCTTCTGGTTGAAAGAACATCCTGATTATTTGAAGCATTTTATCTTGATAGTTGTTCAAGTATTGTAGAGGTTGTCAAAGATTTGATATATCCAAGTTTTTCTTGTCAATACCCCACCAAAAAATCATCTGAATAACTAATCCTACCCATACTACCCCTGCATTGCATTGTGTGTCAACAAAAGAATCTAACCCATCTACAAAAATGCACAAAGCAAATCAGGATCATACAATGTCTTCAACAGCCTCAGCCTTGTCTTGAAAGCATTTCCATCATTTAGTAGTGACAACTCTGTTGAGTTTGAATAATGGAAAATTGATCATGTTTTCCCAAGGCCATCTCCATACAATATGCATAGTATAAGGATATCTCCACCTCCTTCACAAAATAGAGGCTGCAATATAGGTTCTCTTACCTTGGTTGAAAGGCACAACCTAAAATAGTGAGGGTTAGATCAAATCCTTTCAAAGTGCTATCCATCTCTCCACAAATCTGAGTGCCAGTTAGATCACATCCCCGGCTACAAAATGACATATATCAAGATCTATCTACCTTCAAGCTTCATGCCATATTTCTGATGCTACTCAGACTGAAAAGGAGAACAAATTTGGGTACCAACACTTAATGGCATGCGTTTCAAGGACCTATTTTGAATTCCTGGGAAATAATTTACACTACTGAGATTGATTTGTTGATTCATTTTCTAGTCCATGTCTATTTAGCCCATCAACAACACTTAATGGCACCGTTTCCGGGACATTATTCAATATTTCAGTATTTCAGATCCCTGGTAATACTTCTTGTGTGATTTATGTGCAATTACAAAATCTTGAGTATCATCTTCTGATCAGATTTATAAGATTGGAATGAAGAGTAGAGTTCTGAGTTTGATATTCTCTTAGTTCAATCTGATCCATGTGCATACATATTTGAGATATTTGAATGCATATCAAACCCTGGTAAAGTCCCTTGCAAATTTGCATGCAAATACATTGTTGAAGCATCATTTTATAATCATATTTGTAAGGATTGAGTGAAGATATAGTTCTACCTGCAAATTTTGTCAGTTCCCAAGTAGTTGTTGCACTTCATTTGCATTTGTGGTTGATAATTTCAAAGAAAGAAAGGTCTGATCTATAAATTTTGGCAAGATTTTCAGTGTTGATAGATATTTGATAGAGTATTTTAGTGCATTTGCACAACTAGGGTGAAATTCCTTAGTGGCGACTCCATGTTGTTCTGATCTTGATAAGTACCAGTGTCTTAACCTTTCTGTCATTTACTTTGTGTTGCTAATCTCTACAAAACTGGAAGGAAGAAGATCTCTCTTCATTAGAGACTCTGCTAAGAAGTTGTTTACAGATTCAAGAAACTTAGAGTTGGAAGGGAGAAGAGTTTGGAAGGTTGTTAAAGGTCAGACATCAGGAAAATATATCCATTGGTGAGAGAGATCAGCCTTTGGTAGAGGATTATCACTCTTCTTCAAGTGATTCTGATTCAAGAAATCCTCTCATAAACTTGTTTACTTCAACTAGTGAAGGTCCTTCTACTATACCTGTAAGTTCCTTCTTCAATCTACACCTGTGTGTTTCAATCCTAATAAAACTTTCCAAGAAAATCAGCACTTAGAGAATACCAGTCTTGTGAATCACATTCTTGAGCCCCAAAGACCTTGCACTCCTCATCAGCTTGTGTCACCCCCAAGATCACCTCCACCAAACAATATGGCTCAGCCTAGACCTCCATTTGTTGTTAACACCTTTGGTCCTATAGACTTTAGAGGAATGGATGGTTACCCAAATGTTGTCCCACAAGATGTCAGAAATAGATTGCCAAAATTCCAAGGTAACAATGCAATAACTGGTGATCAACATCTCAAACTTTTTGTTAACATGATGGAAGATTTTGAGATAGAGTTTGAAGATGTGTATATTAAATTGTTCATTCATACACTAGAAGAGGATGCTAGGGATTGGTACAAGGCTCTTCCTGATAATTCAATTGATTCTTGGACTGAAATGAAGAATGCATTTAGGTTGTAATATGGTGACAAGACTGATCCTAGATTTCTCTTGTCTGAGTTTGAGAATATCAAGAAGAACCCCAATGAATCAGTCCATGACTTTAACACAAGGTTTAACAAAACTTTGAGAAGGCTTCCTATTAATCTGAGGCCTTGTGATGAATCTTGTTTAATCAAATATGTAGATGCATTTGATAAAAAGGTAGCCTATTACCTAAGAGACAAGAACCCTACCAATCTAAGACAAGCTTTCACCATGGCACTTCAAATTGAAAACAATATCAAAGCAATTGGGAAACCTCTCAAGAGAGATGGAGTAAAGTTGATAAACCCTGAAAAACCTCAAGCTAGCAAGGGTGCTGATTTAGAGGAGGTTGTGAAAACTTTGGCAGGGGTTGTCAAAGAAATCTCATATAAGTTGGCAAGAGCTGAGAAAGGAATTGGGAAAACTTCACAAGGTCAGCCAAGAGCACAAAACCATGACAGATTTTCCAATCATCCTAGAGGTGATCAAAGGGCAGATGATAGAGGAAAAGGACCCATGGGGTCTGCAAATAGACATCCTCAAGCACATGAAGGAAGAGTGTTACCTGATCCCCTAACTGCTAGGGTTGTTGCTGTTGAAGAAGTTACTGATATTGATTGGTGTGATAGGTGTTTTCTACCCCATCCTCCATGTGAAGTGGACCAACAAGAAGGTGAAGCTAATAATGATGATGGTACTGATGATGATATTTGCATGGTGGGTTGTTCTTCAAGTCACAAGGAGGAGCAAACATCTACTGAAGTGATAAGTGCAAGGATAGCTGCAAATTTTTTGGGATTGCATCAAATGGGTACAAGTCTTTCTTCCCCCTCATACTCTTGAAGTTGATGTAGTGCAAGCTTTTGAAATTCCTAACAATGACTTTGAATACTTAAGAGCTTTGATGATTAAGAAGTATGATGGTGGTATCCCTTCGGAGGAAGATAGACAATTGTTGATGAATGTTGTTGTAGCTCAAGAGAAAGATTATAACACTAGAAGCAAAGTTGTTAAAGGAGTTGGGCCTCAAGCCAAACCTAAAACACCCTTGCTCACAAGCATTCCAAAAGAAGCTCCTAGGAGAGAAACACTTGCCAAAAGCTCTACTGTCCCAAGCAAAAATTACAGTCCTCCTCATGCCCAAGCTGCCAAGAATCCCTTGCCATCAAATGAATCTTCTTGTCTCCCTTCCAATGCTATTTTTCCAAAGAGTGTTCCCTATGACATAGCCCAAGTATTGAGCCAAATCAAAGTGAGTGTTCCAATCATTGAGTTGCTTAGAATTCCTGAGCATAAGAAGAGAGCATTTGAGTACTTGGGATTAAAGAAGAGAAGACTACTCCAGGTAGAAATGTAAATGTTGTTGAAATTCCTCCTCCTCAATCATTGTTGACCTCAAACACCACCAGCAGTAGAAGATCTTGGAGAGACACCTGAGGTATATTTGGGGACATCCTTGGTTGATTCCCAATTGAATGTTGATCCATTCTTCACAACTTTGATCATAAAGGATAGGCTACTTCACAATTGTATGTTTGATTCCGGTGCATCATGTAATGTCATGCCTCTAGAAGTCATGAATGAGTTGGATATCAAAGTGATAACAACCTATGGAAAATGTACTACCATGGACTCAAGAGAAGTGCTAGTTGTTGGTTGTGTGAAGGGTTTGGTAGTGCAGCTTGCATCTTATCCCGGAGGAATTTAAAATTGGATGTTGTGATTGTTGATTTCCCTGCCAAATGGGGTATGTTATTGTCAAGAAAGTGGGCTGCAAGTGTTGGAGGGAGTGTCCAAATGGATATGTCTTTTTCCACCATTCCCATTGAGGGTAGCCTTGTCAAGCTCTATGGAGAAAAGAAAATGTTGCATCTAATTGAGGACCCAAACAATGCTTCTTATGAAGTATTATTTGCTGATGTTGATGCTTGATAATTTTATTGGTTTTGCTGATGGAAAAGAACACAAAATGGATCAGTCAAAGTGCCTTGAACAGTGTATGTTCTCCTTGACCTTTCTATTTGATGGAGCTTGCTCCAAATTTTGAAATGGTGCTGGTGTAATTTTGATTTCTCCTAGCTTGGAAGAATTTGTTTTTTCCTTCAAGCTTAATTTTGAATGTACTAACAACATTGCTGAGTATGAAGCCTTGTTGTTGGGTCTGAGAATTACATGGAAGTATGGTGTCAAGGACATCATTGCAAAGGGAGATTTAGAGCTAGTTGTCAAACAAATAAGAAAATTGTATGCTACAAAAAAAAAATCAGGATGAAGCAGTATAAGCATGCAGTTTGGGATCTAATTGAGATGTTTGATTCCTTCAATATTGTGCACCATGAAAAAGTTTGAATGTTTCTGCTGACAAGTTGGCAGTGATGGGGTCAAGATTTGGAGATTGCACCATTTCACCTTATTGTGAGTACAATGTTGAAGTGTTAACTAGGCCAGTTGTCCCTGACAACATCAAGCATTGGCAAGTGTTTGATGATGATGCTCAAGTGAAAGGTTCTTACAAAATCAAGGTGAGTTTGTAGATCAAAATATTGATTGGGAACCAATGGTGTGTGTGACTGAAGGAAGAGAGACTTTTTTTGGAAAAGATATTATCCAATTGAAAACTAACACCATTCCTAGAGGTCTTGTTGCTCTTGAGTCAAATTTTAGCAATGTTGATTGCATCATCAATAGAAACATGTCTTGCCTCAAGGGATGTGGAAGAGCATGACTTGGGAACAAAGGAAAAACCAAGAAAAGTTTGGTTGGGTAGTAGTTTAAACAAGGAAGAAAAACAATCCTATCTTCAATTGTTGAAACAATATCAAGACTACCTTGCCTGGTCATATTCAGAGCTGAAAGCATATAGAGAGGACTTGTTTCAGCATGAGATCCCTCTTGAGAAAAATGCCAAACCATTCAGATAGAAGCAAAGGCCAATTAATCCACTCCTCTCCATGAAAATGCAAGATGAATTGAAGAAACTGAAGGAGGGAGGGATCATTCAGCCCACGAGGTATTCATCTTGGGTTACAAACCTTGTGCTAGTCAGAAAGAAGAATGGAGATATCAGACTTTGTGTAGACTTTAGAAATTTGAATAGAGCTTCATTGAAAGACAATTATCCTTTTCCAAACATGGAGAACATGCTGCAGTTAGTGACTGGATCTGAATTGTTGTCCACCTTGGATGGTTTCTCTGCTACAATCAGGTTGTTGTCAAGGAGTCAAAAAGATTTAAAACTACCTTTACCACTCCTTGGGGAACATATGTTTATGTGAGAATGCCTTTTGGTCTCATGAATGTTGGAGCTACTTTCCAAAGAGCAATGGATGTTGCTTTTTTTGGTTATATAAATGACTTCATTGTAGTTTATCAGGATGATGTGACTGTATTTTCAAGGAGTAGAAAAGATCACTTACAACATTTGGAAAGAATGTTGATCAGATGTAGAGAATTTGGAATCTCTCTCAATCCAAAGAAGTGTCACTTTGGGGTGCAAAAAGGCCAAGCTGCTTGGTCATATTGTTTCAAAGTCTGGTGTCATGATTGATCCTGAGAGAGTAGAAGCAATCAACAAGGTGCCAATTCCAAGAACAAAGAAGGGCATCCAATATTTCTTTGGGAAAATCAATTTCATTAGAAGGTTTGTGTCCAATTTTGCTGAGTTGACTCTTCCTATCACATGCATGTTAAAGAAAGATCAAGTTATCAAATGGGAGGAGGTTGCTATTCAGGATTTTGAAGGAATCAAGGAAGCACTTAAACATGCACCTGTCTTGGCAGCTCCAATTACAAGAAGCCTTTCCAAATCTTCTCCTTTGCTTTTGAAAAATACTATTGCATCTATTTTTTCTCCAAAAGGATGAAGATGGGGCTGAGAGGCCTATTGCCTTCTTTAGCAAGGCTTTACAAGCTGCTGAGTTAAAATATACAATCATGGAAAAACAAGCATTTTCCTTGGTGAAAGCAACAAAGGTTTTCAGGCCTTATATTTTAAGTTCAAAAGTTGTTGCTTATGTTCCCCACACCATGGTAAAAGACATCTTATCAGATGGATCTCAAGTAAAATATGTAGATGGGTGAACAAACTACAGGAGTATGATATGGACATCCAAACCACAAAGTTGGTAAGAGGTTTGGGTCTTGCTAAGCTCATGGCTGAGAGCAACTTGTAGATTGTGGAAGTGAATGAAGTAGAGGAAGAAAGGGCAGATGTTCTTGGGAAATTGGTAAGTTCTGAATGGTACAAGGATATAATATTTTACCTCAGACACCTATGTTGTCCTGATCATTTAAATAAAAATCAGAAAAGAGCCCTCAAGCTAGCTTCTCAAAAATACATCATCACTGACTTTGGGCTTGGCTTGGAAGAACCCTGAAGGTGTCCTCTTGAAATGTGTAACTAAAGATGAAGCTCCCAAAGTGATTGCTGATTTCCATGGGGGATTTTGGAGGACACTTTGCTGGAAGGGTTACAACACACAAAGTTTTGAGAGCTGGTTATTGGTGGCCTACTCTCTTCAAAGATGCAACCATGCTGATTAGAAAATGTGAAAGCTACAAAGTTTCTCTGGAAGAATGAAAGCTTTAGCTCCCTTCCTTTACAGCTTGTATCAATTGAAGCTCCTTTCAAAAATGGGGAATGGACTTCATTGGTGAGATTTCAGATCCTTCTAGTGCTGGCCATAAGTGGATTCTTGTAGCCACTGATTATTTTACAAAGTGGGTAGAGGTGATCCCCACCAAGAAAGCAACACACCAAGTTGTTATGGACTTCTTGTTGAATAATATCATATGCAAATTTGGTGTGCCAGTCAAGATTGTTGTTGATAATGCCATGTGTTTTAGAGCTAAACCTTTGATGGCAATGTGCAAGGAGTATGGAACCAATCTAACTTATTCTTCAAACTATAATCCCCAAGGAAATGGACAAGCTGAGTCCAACAATAAGAATTTGTTAAAGATCATTAGAGGACCTTGGAGTTGAACAAGAGAAAATGGGGTGAACAACTAAAATTTGTAGTTTGGGCTGATAGAATCACTACCAAGAGAGCTACTGGTAAGAGCCCATTTGAATTGGTGTATGGAACTCAAGCTCTCTTTTTACCCTTTACATCTGTAGTTATCTTCATTTCAATTTGTTCAACAACTTGAGGATCAAGAGGTCAGTCCATATGAAGCAAGGATCAATCAGATTATGGAGCTAGATGAAGAGAGAAGAGCATCCCACTAGAGGCATATCAGATTTAGAGAGAAGTTGAAAAGATTGTTTGACAAGAAGGTCACTCCTAGGGCCTTCAATATTGGAGATCTGGTTTTTTTGGGATAGCATAAATGAGGATAAGGGAAAACATGGAAAATTTGATGCATTATGGATGGGCCCTTACTCCATTGATATCAGAATTGGTGAGAATACCTTTTTTCTCAAAGATTTAGATGGGGAATTGCTTGAACTACCTATTAATGGCAGGCATCTGAAGCATTTCTTGGATTAATCCCCAAATTTGAGGTATGCACCACTTGTACAGTGTATAGTGTTTGGTTTTTCACTCTATTTTTTGTGTTTTTTCGGTTTGTGGTTTGCCTTGGTGTGTGGTAGCCATTTTTTTCGGGTTCTCAGCTGGTTTTTGGTGGTTTTGGCTCATGAATCCTTTTCCCAATGGATTATTTTGGCACTTGGTCTACTTATTGTTCTTGTGGCACTCACTGGGAGTGCCCATCCCCGAGCAGGAGCCGATGTTGGTGTCCATTTTGATCCTCTATGCTTTTTCCCTAATTTTCCTTTCACTCTGCATTTCTGAAACATTTTCTATAGTTTTAATGGGTGAAATGAAGTTGCTTCCTCTGTTCCCATGCCTTAGTCCATTTGAAAATCATTTGACATGCCCCATTTTGTAAGAATACTCAAAGTTTTCCCTAATTTTTGCCCTAAATTCTTCAAATCCATGGGCTATCATGTTTTCTCCCTTTTTGCCCGATCATGAAAAATCAAAATTGATCGTTTTATACATATATGCCTTCAAAAATTCAATCCCAAGGTCGAGAAATGCTCGAAATCATGTTTTTGTTCCAATTCAAAAAAATTCCATCCTTGGCAAAAAAATCAATTTCTAGGGCATCCCTGGCATTTTCTATATTTTGACGGTCAGATGGGTGTCATTTTCCCATCAATTTCTTCCTTAGCATGCATTAGCAATGTGGCAGGTTCTAATTGGCCGAGGGATGGCAGGTGGTTGGATTCCCTTAGAATTTTTAGACTTTATTTTGTAAAATTTTAAAAAGTCAAAAATTGGCCCGAAACCCCACAACCAATCGAGAGTGGACACGTGTCCTAAAGATAAAAAAGGAGGAGCGGGCCGATGGGGGACTTAGAGTTTTTTAGCTCTATTTTTCTAAAGTTTCAAAATTAGTTTCAGCCCCACTCCAATCAGAGGAGGACATGTGGCATCAATTTTGGGCAGAGGGGATGTAGATGGCGAGGTTTCTTGAAGTTTTTGCCTTTGGAGGCAGAAAATATTAAGGTAAAATTTTGGAGCACAGGCCCCATGGGCCAATCACAGGGACACGGGGACACATGGCATGGCGGGGTAGAAGAGGGGGTAGTGCGGGCCGTAGAGGAAAAGGGGAAATTTTTCCTTTTTAGCAAAAGGAGCTAAAGCAAAAAAATTAAGTCACGCCTACTTAATTAATGAGCCATAAGGAGACACGTGGTGAAGGCAGAGCGGGTCGGTGGGGCGGCGGAGGCAAAGGGAAAATTTTTCCTTTTGCAAAAAGACTTGGAATGGAAAATTTGAGGCGTGGCCCCATGACAAATCATCGAGTGACACGTGGCAAGGGAGAAATCGGGTGTGTGGGCCCATGGGGCAAAAAGGTGAAAATTTTCCAATTTTCCAAAAAGGTCAAAATGCACAGAATTGAAGCGTGATCCCAATGGGACCCACCATGTGCCACATGTCATCACCAAAATTCAAGGGCGGAGGGGTGGAGAAAAAAAGTCAAATTTTTCCATTTTTCCAAAAATGTTAAAAAGTCAAAAGGTGAACCCAAATTCATTCCCAATCATATTTTGACACGTGGAGGGCCCAGATTGAAGGAGAAAGAGTAGATCAAGGGTAACTATACATTTTCATTTTTGGCCACCATTTTTTCTCCAGGAAGCTTGGAGATGTGAATTTTGCATCATTTTTAATCAAATTTTTGATGAATTCATGTCCTTTGTGCCTGCAAAGATCAATGCAAGTGGTTTTAGGGATTAATTTGTAGATTTGAGGTGTTTTTGAAACAAAGTTTTTCCCTAATCCATCCAAACACGTGAAATGTCAAAATTGAAAGTTAGCAGAGGTAGTTTTAAAAGGTGAAAAGGTGAAATGATGAGAGGAAAGGCATCTACATGCCTTGATGATGAAAAACATGCCTCCAGGAAGGATAATGATCCAAATATTTGTAATGATTCAGTCTTTTTAAACACCTGACAACTCTCATTGCAAATTTTTTAAATGTCATTTTCAGTGAATCATGAGAAATTGTTGTAACAAACTTGATCCCTTGGCATATGATTTGCTTGGGAAAGAAGGCTCCAATGTGGCAAGAGATATATAATGCATTTTTGAGAAATGCAAATGGTCGGAAGTTGAAAATCACGAGCAAATTCTAAGAGAAAGCTCATTTTTGAGAAACCCACCAAAGAACCAGGTTAATTTCTTCTATGTTGGATCTTCATGTATGTGAGTTGGTTACAAGTGTATAGCCATCACACAGCTCTGAGATTGTTCATGAAACTCTCCCCTGTTGATGAATCTAACAAGCTTTTGAGTTAATCTATGTTTTTCTGGGCAATATGATGTTTGTTATCATTTTAAATACCTACAAATAGTTTTCATTGTTCTTGTTGCAATCTTGCATTGAAAGTATTTAGAAATCACACAGAATCTCATCCTTATTGATAGTTTAGTGGCACTTGTAGTTTTGTTTGTCAAAAGAGCTTTCATCTGGCATTGAAAATAAGCAGTTTAAAATCACTCCACCTTCATTTGTTGATTGGGATTGCTTGTAAGCCTTTGGGGGTACCTTAGGTGTGGTTTGATCAAGGATTTTTGTGTTTAATTGAGTTATTTACTTCAAGCTTTTGTGGTGAGTTCTCAAAGATTGTGTGAAGAGTGTAACTTGGGCTTCCATTTATGCATCTTCTAGTTGAAAGAACATCCTGATTATTTGAAGCATTTTATCTGATAGTTGTTCAAGTATTGTAGAGGTTGTCAAAGATTTGATATATCCAAGTTTGTCTTGTCAATACCCCACCAAAAAATCATCTGAATAACTAATCCTACCCATACTACCCCTGCATTGCATTGTGTGTCAACAAAAGAATCTAACCCATCTACAAAAATGCACAAAGCAAATTAGGATCATACAATGTCTTCAGCAGCCTCAACCTTGTCTTGAAAGCATTTCCATCATTTAGTAGTGACAGCTCTATTGAGTTTGAATAATGGAAAATTGATCATGTTTTCCCAAGGCCATCTCCATACAATATGCATAGTATAAGGATATCTCCACCTCCTTCACAAAATATCTCCCTGAATAGTGAGGGTTAAATCAAATCCTTTCAAAGTGATATCCATCTCCTTCACAAGCTTCATGCCATATTTCGATGCTACTCAGAGAAAAGGAGAAAAATTTGGGTACCACCATATTGTATCATGCTTATATGTATCATTTTTAGAATAGATGTCCTAGAATTTTATTTATCTCGATATTATGTATTCATATTTCATTTTGATTTATATGGATATTTTATAATGTAGAGCAAATTTGAGGTTTTCCTTGAGTGTGCAGGATTTCCAAGTTACACCACTTAGTGAACGTGGGACTTAGTGGTAGCACTACAAAAGATTCCTAAGTCATATTGTCAAACCCTTTATCGCACCTTGTTTCATTTTGGACATTGTTTGTAATTTGGGGAATTTAGGTGATTTTTGCATGTGAATTTGAATTATTCATAATGTTATTTTTTCTAACCTTGAGCACCATGGTAAAATTTAATTTACTTAATTTCTCATTTAATTTGTTTTTCTTTGTGCTAATGAGGTCATTTGTGATGATTTGTGTTATGGAGTGTTTTAGTGTCTTGATCTTGTTTAGGGATGTCTTGGGAGTTGCTAAGAAAATTTTTGGGGACCATTCCTTACCTTGATTCTCTCATTCAACCCCAAATCCAGAATTTAACCTTTAAGGGCATTTTTGAAGGCTTCTATTAAAAGGTAAGGGTCTTCCTTACCTTAAAAATGGTCCATGGGACCTAACCTATGGGTGGGGAATATTTTTATGAACTCAAAAATCCTCTTCCTCACTCCACCCTCTCGAAGTCACTATCTAAATCTCTTTTCCTTGTATCACATGATTTTCCTTAGGATTTTTGTGGTATTTGGGGGATAATTTTGATTTTTTCCCATCTCACATTTATTGTTTTATGAAACATGGAAAGTGACTTGGGTTACATGGAGGATTTTCTTAGTCTGGAGGGGTGACACATGTCACTCTCCCATGGGATTGTGGGATGGAGATTTTTCATAGTGCTTGTTTGATTTTTTTATGTTTGGGGGATTTTCGGTGGAGAATTTTGTGGGGATATTTGGGAGCTTGTGGAGACAAAGAGTCAAGAGCTTGTGGACTTGAGCTTGGAGTGTGATGTAGGTCCCACACCTCATTGCATTTTGACTTAGAAATATTTCTTGTGTGTGTGTGGATGTATGTTTTGTAATGGTCTTGATTATTGGTTGGCTAATGGGATTATTTTTGTTCTTGAGTTCTTACTTTGTGTTGAAAATTTTAGTTTATTTTTATTTTCTCCTCCACTCCATTTGGGTGTGGATTTGGATGGAAATTTGGGAATGCGAGGGAATATCATCTTCATGGATTCTTAGTGAATCCATGAATGTTTTTCTTATCACTCCCTTCCTTTGTGGAAGAAGGAGGGATTCTTATTTAGTTTGGGAATCCCCTCCTATCCTTTCCAAGGAAGCTTGCAAGACTTAAAAACCTTGCAATGAGGAGATAAAATAGGTATAAGAATTGGGGGTTTGTGATGATAATTGGAGAAAATTTTGGAGGAAATTTTGAGTACTATTGATATCTACATTTTGGCACTATGTGATCCTTATCCCCTCTTCCCATCTCCCCTTATTATTGGTGTTTTTGGTGGATTTGGTTTTTGTTAATTTTCTTTTTTTTTTTTTATCTTGGCCATCCTTGTTTTAGTGTTTTGAAACATTTGGTTTTCCCTTGAATATTTTGTAGCATGTTACACCTCTTTCCTATGGGATTGGGAGAGGATAACATTCTCTTCCTTAGGGAATAAGGCATGTGAGGATGCCTATAGGTTGGGATGCATTTAAGGCCTTTTTATTTTAGTGCTTGGAGCATGATGAATTTGAATATTAAAGATTCTTGTAGACTTCATTTGGAGGGTTGACTAGTTGGAGAGTTACCCAAAAATTTGGGCATGTTTTACCCTTATTTGCGAGGCTTATTATACTTTAAATTTATTTGTTGATTATTATTATTAAGTGGATATTGTGGATATGTAAATCTCTCTTGTAATGATGGTTGTAAAATTTAAACTATGGGTTTGGGAAGGATAGTTCTCCATTTGTATTGTATGGGAAACTTGAAAGGATTGTTGCTTCTCATTTTCTCATTTTCTCATTCCTTGTCTAAGGTTGTTCCTTCTTTTATGAGTTATGAAAATAAATAAATACATATTATTTTGAGTTGCAATAAGCTGTTATATCACATTTTAATTTATTAGTATTATGAGGGAAAAGAAAATATTTTACTCCTCCTTCAATTTATTGCTCTATCCAAATACTATGCTTGTTTTTATGAGTTTTGGACAATAAAGAAATTTTTTTATTAGCTGCATTGTCTTAAGTTTTAATATTTAATTTGAAAATTAATTAAGACAATTTTAGTTTGGTAATAGCTTAGAAAAAGGCTATTTTAAAATTATGATATGTACCATTCTCCCTCTTGTCTGCAATAATATTTGGTAAATTCATCTAAGAGAGAAAATGCCATTATTTAGACACACACACACACACACACACACACACACACACACACACACACACACACACACACACACACACACACACACACACACACACACACACATATATATATATATATATATATATATATATATATATATATGTGATACAAATGCATCTTCTCGGGGGATTACTAGTCACTTGAATGCATAATAAAGACCAAAAAATGGATAAGGGAGAGAAAAAAGAGAGGAGGATCTTGAATGATGAGTTTGATTGATGTTTCCAGCCAATATGGGGTCAAGTAAGTTGATGCAAGAGTAGACCATGAACAAAAACCAGTACTGTCATTAATGCAAAAATGGGAGAAGAATCAAGAGGTTTTTCCATCAATGACAAAGGGGAGATTTTTGGCATGTGGATGATGAATTTTTGTTGATTTCAAAGGAATATTAATGAAAAATAAGGATGCAGGAGAGCTAGAGGGAGCTTGAAGTGGGTTAGACAAGGCAATATTGGTCAAAGGGTTGAGAAAACTGAGTAAACATTGACTTTTGAGCAGCTAGTGACATGTACAAACAAGGTGATGACGTTAGAGCCTACCAATATGATGAATTAAATTTTATATCATGTATATGATGTGGAAATAAGGTTAGAAGGATGAATACAAGGGCACATGAGTGGAATTGGTTAGACAAGCTCAGTTTAGGATGCATGATCCCTAGGCCTAGCTAGAAAAGTAAATTAGAAAGGTGAAGTGAAGGATTGAGCCTATTGGTGAAACATAAAGGTATACAACACATTATAGGACATGGTTAAGGGGATACAAGGTAAATAACATGACAGTCATGGTAAGTTACTGAGGCCTATTTCAGAACCCAACATGAGGGTGTGAAGTAAAAAAACTACAAATAGTAAGTCAATGAATGGGAATTGTGTAAGGAAATTTTAAAGAGTCCTTAGATGAAGTATCAGGTCATAATTCAATAGTTAGAGGCATATTTAGGGTAATTGGTATAAATATCCTTTAGGACAAGCAAGTTTAACATGCCCAAATGAGACGGGATTGGAATTTTCAGAGTGAAAAAATAAAAATTTGCCATTATATATCATATAGGAGGTATTCATTAAGGTGTGGTTCAAATTTTAGGACATGAGGAGGAGTTTTGTGCAAGATATTGCATTTTTACCAAAATCAAGGTTAAGTAAGGTATGGTAAACTAACACTTTGACTTCTTAGCATTCAAGAAAAATTATGGAGCCTCCTTCAGATAAATCATAAGAGAATTTTTTAACAACATAAGGATAAAAATATTCTGCAAAATGTTTTAAGTCAAATGGATGAGAAATAAGAAAGTTCTATCCATTTTTGTGAAGTTGTTTGAGACCCTCTCGAGCCTAGTTGAAATCAGTATGGATAAAATTATCTCGGTTAGATCTCTAAATGATTTTTTTACTTTTTTTTTTATGATTTATATCATGTATATAATTAATTAGATCATATTTTCATGGTGGTTTGAACTCTTGTTCCATGGTGGAACCCACAAGAAATCAGTCATTTTGTGAAGATTTCATGCACAAACAAAAAATTTATAAAAATTCCTATAATCAAAAAAATTATGAAGGATGTTGGGGATGTGTTCTTAATGTTAATAATGCTATGTCAATTTGTATTTTGGAAAAATGAGAAGATACGTGCACATTTTAATTTCTATCGTCAAGAAGGCTAAGCATGCAAAATAGAGTCTCTATGCTTAAGAGGTAAATATGATTTTTATCATATAATGCTTGAAAGTTATGGTTTAGATGTGAATTAAAGGAAATTTTAAAAGTGTTTCATGCATTGGTTAAGCTTGAAATTGAAAGTGTAGTGTTTGAAGCCATACAAATCAAAACTAGTCTTTGTGTGTTTAGAAACAAGTCAAAGATGTTTCTAAAAAGCATGCATATTCATGATGAAATACTTGAACTGAAGCTTGTTGGTAAGATTAAAATAAGAAAAATATCAATACCTTTCCAGAAAGGTATGGTAGGCTCCATGAACTGGTGGTTAAGTGAAGATATACCTCATTGTGTGAAGATTGTTTTTCTGAGTTTGAAGGTTTGTGAGTTACATGTTCAAATCATCATGCTCTTGCTTGGTTAAGATGGATGAAGCTTAAATTTTCATCTAAAGGTTGTCTACACATCATGGTATATCATCTAGATGATTTAAATTGGGTTGAAATTACATGCATCAATGACTAGAAGAGGATTTATGTGGCTGCTATTTTTAGTCATCCATGAATGTGTTTGGAGCTCTATGAAGCTTAAAGGATAAATGGCAAGTTAGGAAGGAGTTATGAGGTTATATATATGAATAAGGAATATATTATCATATTTTCCTACTTAAGAAAATTTTCCATGTGTGTAAGAGAGATTTAAGAAAAATCTAGTATGTTGGGAAGGAAGAAGACAAAAATATGATAGGCAGTTACAATAGACAAGTCAAAAATGTTAGATCATTTTGCAAGAGGAATATATCAGATGGAGCAATGAGTTTAGGAGGATTTCCAAGTAATTTGTAAGAATGTGAAACATCTTGGTAGGTTGTGTAATTCAAAGGTTTTTAATTGACATCTTACATCACAAGAGGAAAAAACTTTGTGTGAGGTCATCTTTCCCTTCCTAATTTGAATTGCCAAGTGAAATTGAAGTGTTCTTTCATGTAAGATGAAGCACAAGATACCATGAATAAGTATGATTTGATGTTTTAAATATATGAGTGTGTGTATAGTTTATGTTAATGATGTTTATGTTATTGGAGGTGCAGTAAAGTGATGAAAAGTAGAGTATAAGTGAATGCATGAAGAACTGAAATTTTGTAGTAGTTAGTGAGCTTGAAAATGTTGATGTTCAAGAGGGATATCTGATGTTGAAGAGGAATAATTGAGGAGAGTACTTGCAGAAGATGAAGGAGAGTGAAAAGAGAAGGATTTGAGCTGAAGAAGTGATCATAATCAGTTGTGGAAGACAACACACAAGAAGTGATAACAAATTGTAAAGAAGTCTGAGTGAGTGCTCAACATTTAGGGAGTTGAAGCTTCCTTGTAATTTGAAGCTTACAGAATATCAGTGGGTGCTTGACTGAATTTGGGAGTTGAAGCTTCCATGTAAGTAGAAGCTTTCTATAGATCAAGTAAACGATTGATTATTATTTAGAGTTGTAGCTTCATGTTGAGTTGATGCTCAACTGACTGTGAAATCATCAGTAACCTTCATAGGATAATTTGACAAAGCTAGTTCTTTGGTTGTAGTGGGTTTTCATCCCTTGAAGGGTTTCCCACATTAAATTATGTGTTTCTCATGTGTTCTCTTTCATCTATAACTTGTGAATGATTTTGTGATTTCACTATATCTAAGCTAAAGAAATTGAATTGTTTATAAAATTTTGACAAAGCATCGATTCACCCCCTCTCGGTGCCTTAATTTCCAACATATATCCCAATGAAGTCCGCATTACAAAGGAAGGGGAATTTGATCCGTTGTAACCCAACAATGAATTTTAATTTTTCTAGTTGAAACCTCCAAAGCCAATGGATAGTTATATGACATATTCTTTTTCTCCAAAAACATAAAACTAAAAGTATGAGATAAGACACATGTATCCTATAACACCATCTCATTTTAACACGACTCCTTAACTTCATGGGAAATCCTTGATTCATTCGCATAGTTTCTTAGTGCATGCCGGATATTTTGTTTGAATCCTCAATAAAACAAATGTTATTATTTGTTGAGTTTAAATGATATTTGTTTCACTTTGCATTAATTTATATGCAAAACTAGTCATCAATTTTTGTGGTTGAATTTATGGCATGTGAGAAGGAGTAAACAAAGTAGTGATTCAAAAGAAATTTTATTGGCTTACCACCTCAATATCATGTTTTTAAACTCTATGCAACCAAATAGAATGTGATCGGTCATGAGTGGGTACCACAAAGGAAATTTAAACTTTTATTTAAAATATGTAGTGTGTTTAGTCATGAAAACCACAAAGGGAATGGGAAATCAAATAAATTATGCCAATAAGCATTTTTGCAACATAGATAAAACTAAGACATTTTTGAAAATATGCAAATATACGATGGATCCTTTTTCTTTGGTCATTGACATATAGTTATATTAGTGTCATTCACATGGAATTGGGTTCTCCTGGCCCCACCAATTTTTTTCACAATCATGGGTTTTGAAAATTTATCACACAAACGGGATTATGATTGATGTTTTGAAATAAATGTAGTATTCTCTTGGGAAACAATAATATTTCTCTAGAATTCAATTTTTGAAATAAACTTTTGTTGATGGCATAAAAATCCAAAATTTAATCTTCCCCTCAATACATACTATTTTAGAGGATCTTAGGTTTTTATTAGGAGGCACCACACCATTAACCCCCATATATATGTGAGCCATCATAATTTTTAGCATGTTAGTGCCAAACATGCTCTGTGGCATAATGGGAACCACTATTCTCATTGTGGTTTCGATGTATTTATTGTTATGCCAAAGTGGAAGTAGTGAAGCAGGCTGCAAAAATCTTGATCATGATTTAGACATGAAAATCCATTCATAACAATGGTATATGCGTAGTATTGACTATGAAAAATTCATGTAATGCATATGGGTCTATACTTGTTAGGGAGGGAAAAATAATTAAAATGAGAAAAAATAGAGTGATTAAGAAGAGGAAGCCATTGGAAAGTTTTATAGGATTATTTCATAATGGAGGTGGTATGAATATGTATAAATATAATCTATGTAGGATAAATTTACATTAGCGATGTGGATTAAATTATCTAGAAATTAACAAAGTGAAAATTCAATAACTTTAAATATTATTAATAAAATATAGGTTTTATACATAAGAACATAGGAGACATTCACTCAACATTAAATACTAACACTTATCCATAGGAATAAAAAACACAAAATAGAAGATAAAGATAATAAGGTCGGGATATGGAAAATCCTGTCGAAGATGAAGTTTTGTGGTATGGGGGAGGAACAAATAGAATATTGTTGAAGTGTAGTGTTATTTATGATTTTATAAAATGCACAGTGGGATGGGAACAAAAATTTGTTTGTAATCTGAGTGGCCTTTCCTCGTGTTTGTGATTGAATTGTTGTTTTCATTGTAAAGCCAAAACAAAAAGAATTTGTTGAGATTTTTTCTATCTTTTTTGTCGAGATGTTTTTATTCTTTTTCTAACCTTTATGTGAAAGAAGACCAAAATGGAAATGCATAAACAAATAAACAAGTAAAATTTATACAAAATTCATTGTTGTACTGTAATGTATAAACAAATAAACATGTAAAAGGTATTAAAATTATACATAATTCATTGTACTTTTATAAGGCTTGAAGATGGTTGGGAAGAACTAGATGGGAGTTTGATGTTTCATCATAGTTGTTGTAGACATGAGTTGGGTGTCAATAAGTATGAGTTTTCATGCAACAACAGATCGTGGATTCATTTGAGGAAAAAGAAGCAACTGCATAACTATTTGCTTTCTTTGTGTATTTCTTGCATGCACCTACAACATAGGTTTTATTTTCAAGTTTGCATTATTTATAGTCAATTGCATTGTAGTCAAAGAATTGAATTGTTGTTGAGATGGATTTTATTACATCATCTTAAAATAAGCACTTAAATAAACATGAACATCCCTTGAAAGCATAAAGACAAAGCAATGTATTTTTAAAAGTGTAGTAGTTAACATGTGTTAATTGTAAAAGAATTGTCTACAAATTTATTATTATCATCTAGTGGTAAGTGAAATAAAAATTTAGGTGTTACAAACTGGCTATGTAGAAATATGTCTATTTATTCAACTCAACCCAACCTAATTAGCTATTGAGAAGTAGTTTCAAATTTTTGAATTGTAGATGGCAACATCTGAATCACACAAGATATTGTTTTGTTATCTTGAACTTCCAACAAATAATGGTAAGGACGAAATGAAAGTAATGACATTAATAGATTAAGTGTTTGCACTAAATTCATGGTATTGATAAGATTCACATAAATAAATACATATTCAAATAAGAAATGGTGAAATTTAGGAGCTCAATCATGGCCAAAATATGATGGAAGGAAAACAATATCCAAATGAAGTTTGAGTTTAGAGTTGGAGACACATATCAAGTACCTCGATGTGGAAAGAATACACATCATAAATCATTGAGATATTCCTATAAATTCAATCAGGGAATAAGTAAACAAACCTAAACCAATGTAGACATGGAAAATAAATGTGAAAAAATGAAAATAAAAATAATTAGGAAGTCAATCTTATAATAAAAATATACTTGATTCATAATGCACAATTTTATTTGTTAGAACCATCAGATTACTCAAAATTTCAAAATTGTGGTTCTTAAAATGGTAGATACACAAATTGAATTTGAAGTTGGAGTTGTGTGTTTGTGAACCTGTGAGCGGATGATGACATTTAAAGTCACATACAAGCAAAGGAGCTAATTCAATGAATTTTCTTGCCAAGTAACCCTTATATAACAATTTTTTTAATATGAAATTAAATTTCTAATTTCCTTTTAAAAAATAGCCAATTCACAACCAAAAACAACATTAAAATTTAAATTTTAGCAAAAATTGACATAATTTAATGAATTGGAGAAAACAGATTATTCAATAGCCCCTACCATGGATGCCTTTATATGTTGCCCTCACATAAGTTGTACCACTTCCTTGCATGTTGTAGTGTTGCATTTCCTAGTAGCAATATATGCTCAATATTACACATTACTTAGAAATTAGGTCTCACTCTATAAAGACATGGTGACATTCGTAGAAGGAGAAATTTTGTAATACCAGTTGTGTTCTTTGAGTCTTATTAGTCCATAGCCATTATTTTAGACAATTTTCATGTTCATATGAACGTTCATAGTGGAGAATCTCTCTAAATATGACACATGAAATTACCCAAAAGAACTCCATTGTGTTCACCATCCAATGATAACATATATCTTCGGGAGACATGACAAAATACAAAAATTATGATACTACATTGAAATTGTAACAACTAATGACAAACAAAATGGTACCACATGCTAGATGATTTACAATTTGATAGTTTATTTCAGATCACTAAATTATAATTATGTACAAAAAAGTGCACACAAATTATAGTAAAAGAGGTGAGATGTTAAAAAGTAGTAGTGCCATGATTTTTTCCACATTATATTGAAAATTTGAAGTAACAAGCCTTGTACATGTGCCACTATGAATTGCTTGATCTCAAGCTCAAAATAATTTTGAATTAAATTATGATCTCAGAATAAACCAACACTAAATATTGGGATTTTAAGCACCTCAAAGAGCCAACTATTTTAGCTAGTGTTATGGGATCATCACACATAACACAATTCAATAACCATTTAGGGCCAATGGGATTCAAATATCACGTAAAGAAAAATCGAGCCCAAAATATATGGAACAAGTGGAAAAATTACATGAGAGGAATATAAGATTAAGGAGGCCCATGATCATGTAACATAGCATGAGCTAATGTGCTTAAAATATCGAAACATAAACATATCCATGCATGTAAATCAAGACCCATGGAAATTAAGGGTTGTAGTTGGAACACTTGGCCGGAGCTAAGTATAGAAGAGACATCATGGACATGTTGCATGGGACCAATGAAATTTGTGACCACGAGACCTTTTAGGTGAAGAAAAGTGTCACCAGGAGAAAATTTGAAACAATTCATGGTTGAAAGTAAAATATTTGGATCTCTTTGTAATGAAATTGGGGCACGTAGTAGAGGGCTGATGATTTGTTTAATTCTCTTTCTAAACAACTCATCTTCTATATTTTGTTGAGCCATTTGTAGCCTTACATGTGTATTCCCCTATTATACAACTAAGACATTTAATTATAACCTAAATTGTTACAAATATATTGTGACATTATTAATAAATTGTAATATTATTAATAATGAGTTTATAGAACTCATATTAATAATATAGTTGTAATAGTTAGTATTAGTATTTGGGTGAGTTGTGAGAACAAATCACATAGCTATTTTGGTGTGTGAGATAATAAAGGGATGAGAGAGATATCCTAGGGATAAATATGAGAGATTCATGGAGAGAGATTGTAGGGTTTGAAGATGAGTGTTGACTCCACCTTTGTAGGAGATCAAACACTATAAATTATATGCTCCATCTATGTAAAGATATCCTGGATGAATACAATTTGAATACTATCACTTTGTAAAACTCAAACCAAATTATTATTTGGTATCAGAGCGATATCAAATCTTGTGAAGAAAGAATATATTATCATCATGGAAGATTTATGATTTATTGAGGGGTGGATGCATAGATAGTCTCTCCCTTGTTCATGGGATATTGTTAAAGCATCCAAAACATATTCCATCTGAGATCTGGACATGGTACATTCATTTCTCATAGCACCTTATTGTGGTGAATTGACCTTATTATTTAGACAGTTGTCCACTTTTCAACTCGCCATATCTACATTAAGTTTGCATGCAGATAGTCTTGGGTTCAATTGCAGACTAATTTATGAGATCATATCATTGCATGGGATCAGAATTTTGACATTATGGGATAGCTCATCATTTAAATCCCTTCAAATCAAACAGCTACAAATCCATCCTTGCAGGGATCTTGTCGGTGTTTGCAGCTCCATCACATTGATTATTGATAATCTTGATAGTTCAACATTGATCCTCTATTTTTTCGATCACTTAACTCATGACGAGTTTCCTTGCATCAAAACCAAGATGTCAATGTGTCAATGTGATTGGTGATATGTGTTCAAAACCTCCATATACCTGTCAAATGTATTCATCAACCATCAAGATCTACGTTATATACATGTTCAATTTCTTGAGCACGCTCAGCTAAGTGACGTGGAATGTTGTGACATGTCCGATCTATCTCTGCAAATTTCTCCGGAGTCAGGGCGAAACAACTAATATGCATTTTCTAAAATAGTAGTGAGCTGGCAGATTTCTCCAAGAAAAATGGTATTAGCAGTTTGACTAAAGTTTTGAGTTTTGGTTCAAAGTTTGTATGTTTTGTCGTATGTATGTTTGAAGTTAATATTTGAGTCAATGTTCCATATAATATTAAAAATCTAGTCTTATTGTTAATACATCAAAAGTCCATTATAGGTAATGTTATATAGATGTTGTCATTAGATGTGTTGTATTAATTGTTATTATAATCATCATTCCATTAAGTTTTTATCAATTCCACATAGTCGATGTTATCATAATAGTGCTTGTAATTGTCGCAGTTGTCCGGCATTGTCTCTAGTTATTATTAAGAGTCAAAGAGTCACTAAGTCAAAATTTGTCATTGTGTAATAACAATATTAAGTTGAATATTATAAGTTATGTGTTGTCAATTCATCAAAATTGTGTTCTAAGAGTCAAAAGTGGATATAATGTGTTTAGGTGAATAATAGGTTATTGAGTCCAATTTTTGATCATTATAAAAAGTTTAAAAAGAAAAAAGTTTCCTCATGGATGCATTTTTGGTGTTACTCAACGTCCAAGGAAATAAAATGTTTCACATTGCGGGAAGGAAGAAAAGAATAATCTCAATGTGAAAAAAATGTGCTTTGTGTTTGCATTCAAATGAGTTAGCAACACATCATATGGAGGACGAAGGAAATGGAGGTTTGAGGTCAATTAATGACCTCTCGTCAGTCACTAATGATAGGGCCACACAAAGTTGTGGTGGCAGTGTGTGTGTATGTGTTTTCTTTTATTTTAGATTTGTAGTTTGATTTCAGAGTTCCTGTTTGAATAAGTGAAATGTTCACATTGAGGGGGAACTCGGGGATAATTTTAGCGGCGAATATTCGTAATATGGCGAAAATTTCATTTTAGGAAAATTTGAAAAGGTGAATTATTCGGAGTGGGTCGGTGTCCTGTTCGCCTAAAATATATAGTATATTTTTTTTGGGGGGTTGGCTTCGCCTTCATTTGAAAACATCTCCTATAAAAACCTAGGTGATTCGCCGGGTAGTATACCTCAAGTAGCTTACCAAATTACCAATACTGTGAAATTTGAACTCGCATACCCTTGAGCACCAGAGATTCATATTACTGTTAGCCTGTGATTGTTGACGCGCGAGAAATGCAGTGTTGACGCGCGACAAGGGCATTGTTGACGCGTGACAAGAGCTGTACTGACGCGTGACAAGAGTTGTACTCGCGCGACAAGAGTCAGTCATGCGACGTGTGACAAGAGCATCTTGACACGCGACAAGAGCATGCTTGGCCGACGCGCGTGACAAGACCTCGAGGCTGACCGGACAGTCGCTACTTGGTTCTTTTCTTTGACACAGACTCTTTTGAAATAATGGAAGGTACCAGCTCAAAGAATACGAATAACCTAAAAGTAAGTAAGAAATCTCGAAATCACTCTTCAAGTATTTTGGAAACTCTGCGGATACGATATTGTAAATACCAATCATATAGATGCCACCACGAGAGAATCGAATACGACTATGTGGAAGGTATTATTGAGGTGGACATGCATTCTTGCACGATATCAAAGTCAAACAAATGAAACCTACGATAATATGCCGATCTTGAAGATATTATTCTGTTGGGTGCAACCAGAAGTGCGGCTAGATATCACGAGATACAAACACTCTCAAAAAATGGAAGACATAAATCAAAATCAAAATCCGGTCCAAGAAAGAGGAAACCGGTGATTGTGATATTGCTTAGAATTCTACTCAAAAAAGTAAAGCATTGAAAACAAACAAGAATATGTGGACCATTGGCGGGACATACAAGTTTGATTGGGTAGCTAAATTTTCGTTTATTGAACTCCGTACAATCATCTAATTCTCAAGAAATCCCATCCGAATGTACATGTAAAATATGTACGTGGAAATTGGGAAAGCAACAAAAAAGCGGACACTATAGAAAAACATTGTGGAAAACAATATTTAATCAGTAATAGGGCGGATGGCCGAGAAAATCAAAACACATAGGTGGAAAATCAAAAAGAATGCATGCGTATGTTAGATACGCGCGGAATATGAGGCGGAGCGGAAAAAACACAGGACATCCGTTGGAAAAGGGAGGAACGATCACATCGCATATTGGTAAGATGAAAGAAACAAATCTACATGCAAAATTCATACAATTCTCTACTCTTTTCAAATACTTAAAAAGGAAGAGCGATTTGATTTCCTCGATTTCAAAGTTTTGTATCAATTTAACGGAATGCTGAATGTACCTCGGTCTCATTGGTCCGAGAGTAGTGGATGGGAAATGGAAAAATGCCTCTCGATGATAGAGAAGGAAGATTTGAAAGAGAATGTAAAAAAAGCAAACTTTATCTCTCTTTCAATTGATGAAGTGACAGCAGTCGACAACACCGCATGGGTATGTATCCACATCTATACTTTAGAAAATCATATAAGGACACCTCATCTGTTGGGTGTTATGAAAATGGTTGAAAACTGCAATGCCGAAAACCTATATAAAATAGTTGTTTCTCATTTGAAAGATGTTGCTTTATGATTGATTCTGAAATTGCTACGAAGTTGGTATGCGTTGGAGCAGATGGTGCATCTGTCATGTAGGGTCACCAAACAGGGCTCTATGTTAGATTACAAACAACAGTGGCCCCATATATGCTACCAATTCACTGTATGGCTCACAGAATGAATTTAGCGTATAAAATGGTAAGCAACCATGAAAATGTTGCTAAATTAGAAGACCTTATAAGAGAACTTCATGCCTATATGTCAAGCAGCCCAAAGCGTTTTCTCGAGTTCAAAAAATTTGCAATTGGAATTACAAATGGCAAAAAACTTCTGAAGGATGTGGAGACTAGATGGATCTCTTTGTATGAACCTGCATGCAGAGTTCGTGAGGAGTATCCTTCATTGGTTGGTTTCATGCACAAATACCGTCATGAAGTTGATAGGGCAAGGGACTTGTTGTTCTGTTTAACTGATTTGGAGACATTGCTTACATTGGTTGGTATTCTTCCAATGTTAAAGGAGATCAATACACTGATGAAGCATGCACGAAAAAGGAAGATTAATCTATATTGCGGATTTTATACGGATGCGGAAAATGGTATGTCAAAGTCTTGATATATTATCTTGCTCCAATGATAGTTTTGATGCTCCTGTTTTGAAAATTGGAGAGATTTATTAGATCTTAAAAATCCTAACACCTTTTTGAGATTTAATATCCACGATCACCTCTGCATCACTGTTAATGGGAGGGAAATACCATGCACATTTTACAAAAACGTCAAGATATTACGAGGATCGGAGCGAGAAGATGTTCCGTGACACGTAATTTGTTTGAGTCTGTTATAGTTGAAACAAGAATAAAGCTTAAAAAATTTCAGAAACCTTGTCATCAGAAATTAGGGAACGTTTCTATAAAGATAAAATTATGGAAGCCATGGGTGTGATGAATCCTAATTTTTGGAATACTGAAGGTGGCCGTGCAGACTTTGTCAGTAAGCATTTCCATAAATCAATGGGTACAATAATGGAACAATTTACAAAGATGTCAGAGCTCAAGGGTGTGGAAATCAAAGGTATACTGAATGTCAATTTATTAAAGTTTCAGTCAACAAATTTTGCAACAACAATGAGGAACCAATATAAGAATTTAGATCAACCTTCTGAAAGTGGTGCTATTACAAGGCTATGGCGAGGAATCTATCAAAGTTCTATTTTACAAGAAGATATCAGTGAATATTTCAGATTATATGAGTTATGCCAAACAATGATTTTGGGGTCTGTGGAGGATGAAAGGGTTTTCAGTGCATTGTCATTTATAAAATCAAAACTGAGAAACAGGTTGGATAAAAATCTGGAAAGTTACATGAGGTGTTATGTTTCTCGATACTCCATCGAAACCTTTCCATTTGACAGAGCAATTGCGCATTGGAATTCCCTTTGCGAAAGAAGAGGTGTGAATAATACAGCTACAAGTACAAATATTCCCAACCTTGAGAGTGTAATTGGCTCTTCGTCACATTCTACAGAAGACAACATCGACTTTGATGAAGCTATTGATAATGGATTGTTTCAACTTTAAATAGGTATCTTCTTTATCTATCTTTTATCTTTATCATTAAAGACGTTACAGGTCTATATACTAAAAATGTCAGGCAATTCACCCATCTATCTACTAATACATTTCTCGTGTTGGGTTTTTTTAAAACAGATCTAGCTCATTACCAGTGGCAATGATGATTTCAACTTTAAGGAGGTATCTTTTTCCCCTTAATCTTATTGTTTGTTACTATTCATTTTTTCAGCTCTGGTTATCATTAAAGATGTTACAGGTGTATGTATTTACATTTAGTTAAATACAATATTTTTATTTTTTGAAAACGTGGGTTGACATCCGTCCGAGGAAGTCACATTTCTGGGACCGACAATGTCAGGCAACTCACCCATCTATCTACTAATCCATTTTTTGTGTTGAATTTTTTTAAGACAAAGATCTAGCACATTACCGGTGATGATTTCAATTTTAAATAGGTATCTTCTTCAACATAATCTTATTGTTTGTTACTTTACATTTTTTCAGCTCTTGTTATCATTAAAGACGTTACAGGTCTAATTCTATATATTTACATTTATTTAAAGATATTGTTGGTCTATATATTTAAAGATGTTGCTGGCACTTCTCAGGAGTCAGGACTGACAATGTCAGGCAACTCACCCCTCTATCTACAATGTCATGTAAAACAAAGATCTAGCACGTTACCCTTGATGATTTCACAAAGAATTTAATATGCAAGAGGTAAGCTAAACCCTAGCATATTTGCAATTATGTTTAATTTCTTACCAGTGATGATTCTTTCTTGATTTCTCAGAATTATATTTAATTTATTTTTAAATATAAGTCCACATAAAATTCCTCATCATCCATATATATCATATCATCACCATATCATTATCATATCCTGAGTCCTGACACTACAATTATTATTAATACAATTATTTATCTAATTTTAAATTTATTAAAACAATTTCATTTTTAAAAATAATTCATAATCATATCATTACAATTCTATTCATTCTAATGTCATCTATATCCATTCTAATCATTAATGTCATCTATATCCATTATAACACATTCCATTTATTTATCATCTATATCCATTCTAATGACATTATGATCATATCGTTACAAGTGTAGAGAATAATTATCTTAAAACAAGTTCAAAAGTCTAGAGAAGAAGAATTATTGTGCTTGATGATAAATCTACGTCCACATTAAATTGATCATCGTCTTTCATCATCATCTATCATTAATTATCAATTATCATCATTCATCATCTACGTCCACATACAATTCATGACAATGCAAGTAAACAAGAAACATACATATAATTCATGATAATCACCATCTAATGCAATTAAAATTAAAGATTGTATATAAATCCATATAATTAAATTCAAAAACCATAGTACATACTCAATAGTAGAAGTTTTCAAATTCAATATTTAAAGTTTCCTCAATAATAAAAGTTTCTAGTTTTCAAAACCCTCTCTTTCTTTATCCAATTCTACTCCTCTGCACTCTTCCCCAACGGCTTCTTCCACTGTGGCTGTACCTCTTTCCCCAAAACTAGAAATCTCCATGCGACAGCAAATTTGGATCAGCTGCAGCGTATAAACTATCCCGTTGCCAATAATTTTCATAACGACTAATAATCTCATTGATAAGAACCTTAGCCCTTCTGTCCCATTCTATAAGCTGATTGATATGAGGAAGCATCTCCATCTTTCTCATCAACCCACACAAAATATTTTTTGTGCTTGTCCAGATCTATGAAATACTCCTTGCCCTCTTTAGAAGTACTTGTGCCAAAACCCTGTATGGTCCAAGCAACAAGTGATACCTAATCAGCAAGTGAACAAAACCAGAACTTGAAAACATATAAAGAGAAAACAAACTAGCATTACTTTGTAGTACTATATGGTCCAGCCAGTTATCGATCCACTCAATGATTCTCTCCAAGCTTCATACTCAGGAATTGTGTAAAAAGATAACACATTTCCATTTTTGTGAGTTGCCTACATCAACATGTGCCAAAATTAGACATGGAGATACATAACATCTGGAGGCTTAAAAAAATATAAAGAGTCTCAATACACTCAACCAAATATACAGGGGGAACATTTACCCTGACAATAGGAATGATAAATTCCACAACAAATGAAGGAATTTTAAGCAGTGATGGCCAATTATGGTGTATGAAATTGATCAGCAATCCTTTGATGTGGGAACCATCATGGTCCTTTAAGAGACAAAGGACTAGTCAAAAAGGATCTCACTAGAAAGGATGTGTCAGAATTAAGCAGAAACTAAACAGCGCTATACAAAGATCATGTACCTGGTCTGTCATTATCATCAGATGGCCATATCTTAAAGATTTAATGCTGTCATATATTTTATCTTCCTGTAGACCAAGGATTTTTTTTATATTTACTATCTCTTTATTCTCCATTTGTTGGTGAGTGGTAGCTTCCCTGACATTGAGCAGCTTACCTCTGAGAGGAAACATGCCATAATAATATTGACCAACAATAGATATTCCTGCCACCTGATAGGATAAAGATAACTAAAATAACAAAAAATTAAATTGGAAAGTGATGTCGAAACATGTCACAATACTACCAAATTCAGTATTCACATTTCCCTGATTCAAGGCACAAACACTTACAGCAAGAGCCTTGGCTGAGTCACCCTCCGTTAATATTAAAGTACATTGATCAGAATTCTTCCCCCCTGCTTGATTTGCATCATCAAGTTTGGGAACATCAATTAATTTCCCCTTCTTGGTTCCATCAGTTTTCTTAAGATATTTTTTTTGTTTAAACTTTTCCACTGCACTCATCAGGTCAAACAAAGTTACAAAGCTCATCTTAGACACTAGCATTGCAAAAATTACATGTACTCAGAAATGCTACATATAAGACACCACGCCTTTATTTATTGACATGGGTGTAAATGCGAAACAGTGAAAATTACTATAAATTTATAACAACAAATTGTATCAGAATAAAAAATATGAATTAAAACGAATTATACTTACAATCAACATGGAAACCAAACGTTGATTCGAGAAAATTCTTTTCTTCCACGAGTGTTGCCTTAGTTGTAACAATTGGTAAATTTTTGAACGGAAGGCCCGTAAACCGATGGATGTCATTTGCTTCGATACTGAATTGAAAAATTCAGCCATCGTTCAGAGTCACATAAAAAATGCCGTCCTCTGAATTATAGGATGACAGAAAGTAATTCAAAATATCCGGATCTGTTTCAAAATGGGGCATATTAACGAGCCCTGTAAATTCACACGCATCCATTAAATCTTTATATTCTGAAGACATCTTTAAAACAATATGGATGTGAGGGCATAAGGGACATCGATTGAATTGGATTCTCTTGATTTTTGTTACTGAACTTGCAGTTGGGAAGCATTGAGACCTGTAAAAATTCAAGAGCTGGAAGGTGAAAATGAGAAAATGACCGGTTGAAGGGTATTTATAGGCTAAATCAGGCGTCAATGGCTTCACTTGACGCGCGTCAAAGGTCCTAGCTGACGCGCGACAATAGTCCCTGGCGCGCGCGCTAATTGGATCCAAATGACGCGCACCAATAAGAAAGCGACTCGCATCAAAAAGATCTAGTGACGCACGACAATAGGAGTCGCCGCGTGTGTCAACGAAGAAAGTGATGCGCGGCGTCAATAGAATCCAGTGACGCGTGTCAATAGGAGTCATGCAACACGCTCGGTGAGGAACCAAAGTGACGCCGCGCTCAAAAGATCCAGTGGCGCGCGTCGATAGGAGTCGGCGGCAAGTGTCGTGCGTCGGTCAAGACCATTGACATTCCACCGACACGTGTCGAGGAGTGATGAGTAACTAGATGGATCTCTTTATGCACAGAGAAAGCCTGAGACTACCAAATAATTGATTTTTTATCCAAAATTTAGTGGAATTCAAAGTTTTCACCTCTTTTGCACTAGAGGAAATTCCCTTCATGTTTGCAATGTAGACAATTGAGATGAAGCCTTCAAATTTATCCCCAGACCAAAGAAACAAACAGTGTTTGGTGTGTACTTGATGATGATAGGGTCTTGTTTGATAAGTTCAAAAAGAAACTTCATGATATATGCTAAGACTGAGTTTGAGATCAGGTACCAGTAAGGCACTCTTGACAAAATTTACACAATGTTACCTTTTTAAGATGATCCAACCTTGCACAGAGAACTTTATGTTGAGCTGTAATTTTTTTCAATATTTGAGACACTTGATTTTATCAATTGTACTTCAAGAAGATCATGATTAATCAATTCAAGGCATAGAAATGGGGGAGCTTCAAGAAAATTGTCTTCAAACATACACTTGAACATTGTATCTTCAGCAAAGGAAAACAAAACAAGGTGGTAGCAGGAATTTTATACTTTGATACTCATTGCAAGGGTCAACCAAGTATTTCATCAGCTCAACAATGATAATTAGAAGAAAGTAAAAACAACTTTCCGTTACACACAACAATTTTGATCACTTTACCCTTATTGTATCTTTCAAACCTCATACTTGTGCCTGAATATCCTTACATAGGATGAGATGAATCTACTAAAGGATCAAAGATTTCAAGTTCATTCTTGTAACTAATATGATATGTAAACAACCTTATTGAGCTATGATCATATGCACCACCTTAAAAATTTGAAAAAAGATATTTTAATTCAACCACTCCAAGAAGCAGTCCTGAAGAGAGAATCTCAAGATGTGAATCCTATACAACATATTTTGATACTGATCCATTTTCCCCAAAACATTTTACAATATCTCAAGATGTGAATCCTATACAAAATTAACTTCTATGATTTATCTGGAGAAGGCACTGTATTTTTTCTTGGATGCTAAGAAGACAGGTTGTTTAGTCTGCATTTCTAAGCGATCCAGTTTTATAAAAACTTGAATAAGTTTAAATACTCATTTCAAAATCTGATTAAATTTGGCATGAAGCACTAAAAGACACTCCTATACACATTTCATGTTTTGGTTAACCATGGGTTTTCCTAAAGATGTTACAGGTCTATATACTAAAAATGTCAGGCAATTCACCCATCTATCTACTAATCCATTTCTCGTGTTGGGTTTTTTTAAAACACAGATCTAGCTCATTACCAGTGGCAGTGATGATTTCAACTTTAAGTAGGTATCTTTTTCCCATTAATCTTATTGTTTATTACTATTCATTTTTTCAGCTCTGGTTTTCATTAAAGATGTTACAGGTCTATATACTAAAAATGTCAGGCAATTCACCCATCTATCTACTAATCCATTTCTCGTGTTGGGTTTTTTTGAAACACAGATATAGCTCATTACCAGTGGCAGTGATGATTTCAACTTTAAGGAGGTATATTTTTCCCCTTAATCTTATTGTTTGTTACTATTCATTTTTTTCAGCTCTGGTTATCATTAAAGATGTCTATGTATTTACATTTAGTTAAATACAATATTTTATTTTTTGAAAACGTGGTTGACATCCGTCCGAGGAAGTCACATTTCTTCTCGGGATGACAATGTCGCAACTCACCCATCTATCTACTAATCCATTTTTGTGTTAAATTTTTTTAAGACAAAGATCTAGCACATTACCGGGGATGATTTCAATTTTAAATAGGTATCTTCTTATTATCATTTATTTAAAGATCTAGCACTTTACATTTTTTCAGCTCTTGTTATCATTTATTTAAAGATATTGTTGGTCTATATATTTAAAGATGTTGCTTGGCACTTCTCGGGGTGATCGATAATGTCGAGGCAACTCACCCTCTATCTACAATGTCGTGTAAAACAAAGATCTAAAGACGTTACCGTTGATGATTTCACAAAGAATCTAATACGCAAGAGGTAAGCTAAACCCTATCATATTTGCAATTATGTTTAATTTCTTACCAGTGATGATTCTTTCTTGATTTCTTAGAATTATATTTAATTTATTATATATTTTTTTAACTACGGGATAAACTATTAAACAATACATTATACTATTATAAATATAAGTCCTGACACTCTTCCTAAAATTCCCTGCTTTGTCATAGATCCATCACTTCTTCAGATTTCTCCATGAAGTTATTCAAACTCAATTCTAATGCTATCTTCCATATCCTATAGTCACCCACCCAAATCTACACTAATCACAACTATTTAAATCAACTTGACAGAGTCTTTATCTAATTAAAATCCTTTCTAGTAATAAAATTGACTCTACATAAACTATCCTGCAAATGTAGTGTGCCTTCTTCAAGGCTCTACATAAATACTTACACACATAGTTTACTATGATCTAGTTTACAACCTTCAATATTTTTTATACACACTCAAAATTATTCCCAAAGATCTGTTTTAAATATTAGTTGCTATTTTTTCCCAAAGACATAATTTTCAAGATAATTAAAGTCCCACAAGATATTTAGGCACTACATTTTACATTATACACATTAAATTGATCATCGTCTTTCATCATCATCTACGTCCACATAAAATTCATGACAATGCAAGTAAACAAGAAACATACATATAATTCATGATAATCACCATCTAATCACCATATAATTAAATTCAAATACCATAGTACATACTCAATAGTAGAAGTTTTCAAATTCAATATTTAAAGTTTCCTCAATAATAAAAGTTTCTAATTTTCAAAACCCTCTTTTTCTTTATACAATTCTACTCTGCTCTCTTCCCCAACGGCTTCTTCCACTGTGGCTGTACCTCTTTCCCCAACACCAGAAATAACCCCTGAACTTATAAGATCTTCTGCAGAATTGTCCAGATTTTTTAAAATTCTTTCTTCTTGATTTGTTGCATCTCCATGCGACAACAAATTTGGATCAGCAGCTGCTTTGGCTTTGAATAATATGTCAGGGTCGAGACCATGCTCTTTAATTATCCGCTTTAGTGTATTGTTTTGTTTGTTAACCAAAACAATATTTTGCTTCAAATTTTTTGCTGTGGATAAGCTGTTCTTTGTTGTTTCCAAGTGAACTTGCAAAACCTTCGCCTGACTCTTCAAATTTTCATATTTCAACTGCACAAAAAGAGTAATGTTAATTCAAAATATTAATGTAAATTCAAAATTTCAAATTAACAAGAATAATTGTTTGAATGTAATAGTACTTACAACCACTCTATCTCTTTTGGCATTTGCGATTGATACCAAATCCTTGTCCTTGGACCATTTGTTAAAATATCGTGGGCCTTGCACTAATATTTTCCAATTTGTTTAGTGCCTTATCTAAAATGTTGTCTTTATAGTTGTTGTTAAACGTGACTGTCCCACATCTTACTTGGGTAAGTAAGGAATCCATCTTCGCAAGTTGATTCTGGACTGCATTGTATAAACTATCCCGTTGCCAATAATTTTCATAACGACTAATAATCTCATTGATAAGAACTTTAGCCCTTCTCTCCCATTCTATAAGCTGTTGGATATGAGGAATAATAAACTCACTGACATGGGATTGACAATCATAACCAATTAAGTTCTCCAAAGGAAAACGTGGCAACTGTTCACTATCTGAATCTGATGCAGACGATCTTGCTGGAGAAGAATGGGGGCTTTCACCAAGATCAACTGCTCCTTGTTTCTGCCTTTGGGTGGGCTGATCCTGTTTTTGAAAAAATTAATCAAGATTTAGATAAATAAATTTAAATCAGAATGTAATTCAAAATTGTAAAGCATATTAAAATTGAAATTTGAAGTATACCTGCTGGCCTTGAATCATCTCGCGGGTATCGAAAAAACCAGTTGGGTCATTGCTATCAATGCCCAAATAATCTTCATCTAAATTTATATTGTTCAAAACAGATATGCCCGTTGCACTGGGCAAGCCACCAAGTGATAGAGTTGGAATTCAAAACGAGGAGGCAAGGTTTAGTGTCCCACTAGGGGCCGGAGCAAAAGGCATGCATTTACCAATGTTCTTTTTCACTGTTCCTCTGGTTGGAATTTTAAAAATTAATGGTTGAGTGGGTGTCGGTGCCGTGGTTTGATCATGACTGACATGTGCTGAAAAGTACAAGAAAAAAATGAAAAATATTAAAACAATTCATAAAGTCAAAACTATGAAATTAAACGTACTATAGAAAAGTTGTACCTTGTTGTCGAGGGGTTGTTTTTCTCGGTGCTACGGGTGGCCTTGTAGGAGTTGTACTCAGTGGCTATTCAGAAGATATGAATGCATGCGACTGTATGGAGTGAGTTGGGGAAGAAGGTTCCAAAGTCCCTGCAATTCATCAATATTAAATGTTGTCAATTCATTTGGTTAAAATTTAAATTGAAAAATAAATATGCAACTTTGGAATTTGTAAATAATATATGAGAATGTATTACTTCTCTGGCATTTAACGAGTTCAAACTGTTGAGGGTTTGGAGAGGAGTGAGCTTCCATTTCAGATTGGGAGTCCCCCGAAGCCTCCGCGTGTTGTTGGCCTCTTCCTCTCGATAACTTCTTTTTTTGGGGAAGGGCTTCAAGATATCTTCTCTGCAAAACATTAAAATTTAAGTTTTAATAACTGTGCACTGTAATGTCGAAAATTGAAATACAATTACAAACTAAATAGTTTATACCTGTTGTTCTTCAAATGGAATTGAGAATTTCTTCAAAGCCTCATCAGAGCAAGTAGGAATTTGTTTATCTTTTAAATTTAAAAGTGCCTCATAGTAGAAGCCGAGGAGATAGTTTGTTGAATAAATGAAAGGTTTATCTGAGAGTTTTGAATTTGTTATGTCAGTTCTTATTTTTTTGGATAGATATGTGCACCAATCGAATTTTCGTTTTGAGATAGTGGCACAAATGTATGCAATGGCCCAATTTGGTATATCTATTTGGCGACCCTGCAAAACAATTCTGGCTTGAAAAAAATGAAATAAGTGCAGCAAGAAAGTGGTGTGTAATTGATTGTGTATCTACACCACGCCTGGATTTATTGACATGGGCTGCAAATGCGAAACAATGAAAATTACTATAAATTTATAACAGCAAATTGTATTAGAATAAAAAATATGAATTAAAACAAATTATACTTACAATCAACATGGAAACCGTACGTTGATTCGAGAAATTTCTTGTCTTCTTCCAGGAGTGTTGCCTTGGTTGTAACAATTGGTAAATTTCTGATAGGAAGGCCCGTAAACCGATGGATGTCATTTGCTTTAATAGTGAATTAGAACATTTGGCCATTGTTCAGAGTCATATAAAAAATACCGTCCTCTGAATTGTAGTAGCATGACGTAAGGTAATTCAAAATATCTCGGATCTGTTTGAAATGGGGCATATTAACGAGCCACGTAAATTGACACTCTTCCATCGTGAGCTTGATATTCTGAAGACATCTTTAAAGCCGTATGGATGTGAGGGCATAAGGGATTCCTGTAGTTGATCTTGGAAATCGATTGAGTTGGATTCTCTTGATTTTCTTGCTGAACTTGCAATTGGGAAGCATGTGAAGTCGACATTATAGTTGTAATTGCGTCTTTGACAACGATTTAGACCTGTAAAAATTCAAGAACGGGAAAATGAAAATGAGAAAATGAGCGGCACAAGGGTATTTATAAGCTAAATAGGGCATCACTGGCCCCTATTGACGCACATCATTTGCTCCTACTGACGCGCATCATCCGCTACTATTGATGCGCGCGTCTAGGATTGATTGTTGTCGCACGTCAGCTAAGACCTTTGACGCGCGTCAACAGGTTCCAGTGACGCGCGTCAATAGAAGACAGAGACGCGCGTCATTAGGGTACAGTGTCGCGTCAATAGAATCCAGTGTCGCGCGTCAAAGGTCATAGCTGACGCGGCAACGATCATAATGGCGACGCGCGTCAATAGGAGCCAGTGACGCGCGTCAGAAGGAGAAAATGACGCGCGTCATTAGGGGGCTAGTGATTCGCGATAAGTAGGAGCGATGTCGCGTGTCATTAACCGAGACACCGCGTGTGAGCGATAGGGACAATGTCGCGCGTCATTACGAACTAGTGTCATGCCAGTGACACGCGTCATTACGAACTAGTGTCACGCCCGGTGACGCACGTCATTCTGATCGTTGACGTTCCATTGATGTGTGTCGAGGGTGGTTATTGATGTCTTGTTATCACACATCACGATGGAGCCATGAAAAACCAGGTGAAAATTTTGTTTTTGAATATCACAAATTTGCCTTTCGCTGAAACTGGTTATGGGGATATTCGCCAGTATTTTCCACCTTCAATTTTATAGGGTGTCTTAAAATGAACCACAGGGAACTGGAACATGGTCTCAATGTTTAATTTTCCCTCTATTTAGTTTGTATTCAGTAAGTAGTGGTTCCTACATGATTCCCTAAAGGAAAGACATAGTGACATGATGAAAACATGAAGTAAAATCAACAACATGATATTTGGGTTCTTGGTTGTCCTGTAAAACCATCCTTTGTTTTAGGTTGTTGGTTTTCTTGTAAAACCATCCTTTATTTCAGGTTTTTGGTTGACCTACAAAACCATCTAGATCATGAGCACGCATGGGTGAGAAGATGCATAAGGAAGTGTGATTTATTGTTTCTATAATGTCAACATTAGGGAGTGTATATTGGGAATTAATAATGTTAACAATAGGGGAGTGAATGTTACAAATATATTGTGACATTATTAATAAATTGTAATATTATTAATAATGAGTTTATAGAACTCATATTAATAATATAGTTGTAACCGTTAGTATTATCATTTGTGTGAGTTGTGAGAACAACTCATGTAGCTATTTTGGTGTGTGAGATAATAAAGGGATGAGAGAGATATCCAAGGGATAAATATGAGAGATTCATGGAGAGAGAATGTGTAATGCCCACTAAAATCTCCCACTTGAGACCCATGAACAACCTAGGTTTAGTTACAAAATTATGGAATAATTTTATTTTAAAAATTTTAACAACCAAAGTCTCAAGGACAATTAAATTCAACTGATAAATTTTCCCATTATAATAATTACTAATTCCACATTATAAAGCAACAAGTGTAATAAGTCCACACCTAGCTCAAATCTCCTTAGGGATTAATTTAATCACTGATTACATTGACATTTTAGCTAAATATTCCTTGATTAAAATTTTAGGGTTAAGGGACCAAAACAATTAAATACCCAAGGTATTTAATTCCACAATATCTAAGACAAGAGCAAGGTTTAATTACAGTGGGGGAAAAGAATATATATTAAAATCATCAGAGTAAATTCTTACTTACCCACTCCCAGAACTCGGTTAAAGATTCAATTTGATTTTTCCCATGATTAACACAACTAAAACTTCCTAAAATCATTCCCATTAGATAGGAAATTTCCTCACCTTTTCAGTGATATAAATAAGTCGTTCTAACTCTTCATATTTCTCAAGTTATGGGCCGGCGGGCCTTGGGGTGAAAATTTTCCCCAAGAGTGGGCTTGAGGACACAGGGAGGAAGATTTTCCCAAAGCACTTTTGGGTGAAAAGTGCATTTGAAATCCATTTTCCCACAAGTCTCGTGATAGGGCTTCATGCATAAGGAGGGAAATTTTGAACTTGGGGTCCGCTAAGGACACATGTCCAAAATCCTAGCCTCGGTGGGACGGCGGGTCGCTCGGAGATAAGAGAGGAATTTTTTTGACTTTATCTTAAAGAGCGCAGAGGTAGAAAACTACCCGAGCATCCGCCAAGTCACATGATACCACGTGTCAAACTCTTATTGGCCGTGGGGTGGCGGGCCCGGGGAGAAATAAGAAAATTAACCTTTGAAGCGTAAAGTTTAAATTGCTTCCACGCTTCCGCTGATGCATTGTTGGGACATGTGTTCAACAACCATTGGCTACGGGTCGGCGGGCCGGTGGAATAAATTAAGAATTTTTGCCAAAAAAATTCTTTTGTATGAGTTAAGGTTTAAAAGGATCCGCGGCTCCGCCGACGCCTAAGAAGCCAAGTGGCAAAGCACTCGATTGGTTGCATGCTAGTGGGGGATCACAAAAAGAAATTGACAACTTTTCAAAATTTATTTTTTTGAAAGCGCTTAAGGTTATAATCGATCCGAACCTTCGCCAATGCCCAACAAAGTCACGTGTCGATCAATGATTGGTATGCGAGGTGGCGGGCCATGGATAAAAAATTATCAAACTAAATTTTTGGACTTAGATCATGTTTTAGATAAAATGAAGACTTATGGGTTAGCGGAGCAGCAAAAACTTCATAACTTTGTGCAAAAAGTTAAAAAAGGAAAGTTTTAGCATTTTAAAATAATTTATTCATTTAAAATTTGACAGTTAGATTATTTTTGAAGCCAAATGAAGTAAAAACTTTAGAAGGCCATAAATTTTGATTGGGAACTCAATTTTTGGCAAACGAGGACTTTCTGGAAATCTCTCGATGTCCTCCTTGTACAAAAATCTTAGGAATTTGATTTTGATAAAGTTTAAAAGGTCGATTTTGAGAAAACGTCTTTCTGCTAATCAAATTGTGAATTGGTCTTTTAACTTGCAAATATTTGTTCAAATCCACCATTAATTCTTTCTCCACATGTCAAACAGACATGGAGGATTTCACTTGGAAGAATTTAGGATAGTTTTCAAGGGTTAAATCGTTTGATTGAAGATCAATTTGAATTTTCCCAATTTAACAACAAAAAATGATGAGAAATTGCTTGAGCCCGATTTTGAAAGGTTCTATGAAAATTTCTTAAGTATTATAGTTTGTTTGGGATCATTTTGATCTTTCTTAGCTTGTATTAATGTTTCAAATGTCTTTCCTAGTCTGTAGGGTTGTTCTGTACATTTTTGATAATACATTTGCCAATTTTGAAAACATCTAACAAAGATCTAATTCAAAAGGATCTATTTTCCATTTATCATCTTCTAAGTATTAGAAATCATTCCAGATCTAATCTAACTCATTAAGTTGATTCAAATCAACGTATTCAAATGCCAAATTATAATTCTGATTTTCAAAACTTTCATTTCTAAAGAACAAAGCATTATGACATTTCTTCATACGTATTCACTTTTTCATCTTTCCAATAGAGATTTCAAATTACATTCAACAATTAGATTTCCAATGAAAGCAATATCATTTGAACAAAGTAACCACTTCTATTTATATAGATCAAATACAACTTTACAATCACAACTCTTTCTCATTACATTCCTTCTTACAAACAGAATACAGAGTATATTTCTTTCACATTCAAAAGGATTTCATTTCCAAAACATAGTAACTCTTCAACACAAAATGTATATTAAATTTTCATCCACATCAAGTGGGGAAATGGTTTACAAAATTAGTTTCGCAAGGGACTATCATAACTTTGTCTTCTTCCTCAATTACAATATACATAATACAATTTCTTCCACATTTATTCAAAAATAGAGAATAAAGTATATCTCTTTCACATTTTGAATTACAACTTTCAAATCAATACAACATATTCCATTACAAACATTTACAAGTTCATCCACTTCAAGTGGGAAATGTTACAATAATATTCATTTCAAAAGGGACTGTCAAACTGTCTTTATCTCAACTCCAAAACAACAACATGCGTATTTCTCATTCTTCCAATTTGGTCACAACAGGAGTAGGGGAAAGACAACGCTCTCCACCCAACCAAGACATCCAATGAAGAGGAGAAGTCATCCTTCTTCATTGGCCCTAAGCCCCAACCACAATGCAATAAAATATGTGATCCAACTCATGGCAACAACAGGCTTCCACAAACACACAAGCAACATTTTCACAATAAAAACACAGTCCAAAACAAAATGTAGTTTACAACTACATTAAAGCATGAAAAACATTACGAGGACTTCATTAAGCAAGCCAAAGGAGCAAGAAACTATGGGGATGCTTCTTATGCCTCTCCAAAAAGGGAAATGGGTATCACCACCTGAATTACAAACCACTAAAATATAGTATATCAAAACCCTGACATTCCTTATGCCTCCCCAAGTACCCCTTATTCCTCACATTTCCTTATGCCTCCCCAACCTCTTATGGCACCCCATAACGAGTAAATAAATGCAAGCTATTTTTTTACAAGGTGGAACCCAAATCCCAACTCCCTCCACACTTATACCTCCCCAAAACACTTATGCCTCCCAAAAATACCCCATAGTCTTCTCCCACACCATCCCTAGGCAGTCTACCCAACCAACCAACAAGAAATAACATACATACAACCATTTACATATTCATAAAAAGGAAAGAAGAGCATTTCCAAGAGCCAAGCTCTTACCTCTCCATGATGGAGTTGTTCCAAGTTCAAACAACAAGCTCTCCAATGCAAATCAATCCAAGAGATCAACAATCAACAAGTATGCAACAATCTCCAATCTCCTCCAAAAGTAAGAAAACTTAAAACCAAAATAAGTCACCAAAATGAAGCAATGCAAGGTGAAGTAACCAAAGGAGTGTAACCCCAAAACAAGCAATTGAATTTGAATATATAGAAGAGGAAAGAGAAGAGGATGAGGTGGATCCATGTGGGATGCCACATCACACATCCTCAACTCCAACTCATAAGTCAACTTCAATCTCCAAGGCACAATAAATAAGCAGGTGAATAAATGACAATTTACTTACACACTCCAAAACAAGCCCACACCCAAAAGGACTAAAATTAAAAGCATGTAAGAAAAGTGCAATAAAAACATTCAACTTGACTTACAAAAATGAATAAAGAAGGGCTAAATTTAACTCTCCAACCATAGGTAAGGTTGGTATATAAATTTAAGAGGTATGGGACAAGTTTAACTTGTCCCATAAGCCTCCAAAATCAGCCTCCAAGGACAAATTCGAATTTCCAAGAAGGTGGAGTGTTTCACACTCAAAAGTTAACTTACACATCACTTACACATCTCTTACAACACTTTAATTCAAGGCCAACAACTCTATTAATTACTTTCTTATGACATATTTTAATTAATTAACTTAACAACATGATTACTCATAATATTACACACCATTTAATAAATAATAAAAGGGTCAATGCACCACAAAATAAACACATGCAAACATCAATAAAAAGGAACCAAATAAATAAATACACATAACCCTTGGTCACATTTAAAGGTGATCCCCCATGGGAATCCCTAACAATCAAACACACACACACACGAACAATACAAGTTGCCATGGTGACCTTGTTGAATTCATCTAGAATTCCAATGTGGTTGGTCTCCAATCCCCCAATGTTTGTTGTGATATTTTTAACCTGCACAATACAAATACCCCTTCGGCCTCGTGGCCATATCAGAACATCCAAATGAATATAATATAATTTCAAAATCATCAATATATATATGATATATATCACAAAATATCCATAAAATCATCAATATCACTTACAATTTCATTACAGCAAAGAACTATATAATCATCAAATTTAAATTCAATTTTCTCGGTCTACTCAATATATCAAAATATCACATGTCCTAACAACATCCATATATATATATAAACCATGTCCAAATAGTATGTCAACATCTATATAAAATGTCTCTAACAATCATCATGCATCATATATGAATCAGAGTCAATAATAATCCATGATCTGACATCTAACACCATACTAAATCAAAACTATAATAATGTCCATAATATAGTCAGCAGTATCATGATCAATATCAGAAGTTTCCAAGGGAAGTGGGCACTACACCCCCCTCCGCATTTAGACTAGACTTCCTCCGGAGTCACCGGAAAGAGAGATAGGAACAAATGCAATAGAAAAATGATTACTCCATTATGGGATTTCTTGCTTCAAACAAGTGTGGGTCTACAGAACCTAAGTTTGGTCCAATGCAATTCAACAAGAAGAAGGGAGATTGCAAGGGATGAGTTCTAAAATTTCTACATGCAAGGCTACGAACACTTAAATCTAGAGAGTAAATTTACGCTATCAACCAAGATACCACACATAACAATATAACATGAAGAGTTCAAAAGAGTCTTAAGAGTAACCACCAAGTAGAGGAATAATAAGGAGAATTCCATGAGTTTGAGAATGACCACATAGTTTCCCAAGGAATACAACATACTACAATAATAAAAGTTAAGGTTTCTACTAAGTTTAAGCCATGATTTCAAGGTTCATTGTCTAGACAAGGCTAGCAAAAATCAACTATGACCAAATTTTCATGAGGAACAAGTCTACTCAAGGTCCCACAATTTGAGGATCACACAGATGAGGTTAATCAACAAGGACACCTAAATCAGCAAAACATTTACAATCGAGGAAACTATTTGTGGAAAGCACTTATATAACTCGAGAGGGTACAATTAACTTTTCATGGTAATACAAGCAAAGTCAAGACCACAAGGTTTCCTATAGTCTGATTTTTACACTTTTGTTTTAAGAATCAAACACACCACACCAACCAAATCTAGATACATCAACCATTTAGCAAAATAACAATATATATATCTCCCTTAGCAAATAACATATCAATACAAGAAGTACCATTCACAATAACACAATGGGATTCATTTATCTTATTTCCTACTCCAGCTCGGAATAATCATAAAGAGAGCACAAGAAACATGAAGGAGCACTCAAGATAGCTAGGGAGAAAAACAAGTAACAAGGGGGTCCAACTACAATCCAAGGTGCATCATGACAAAAGTGAATAACATCATCTTGCACTTTCCATCCTAATGGAAAAGGGGCAACAATAACAAGGTGACACAAGAAAATATGAAGAAAATAATACTTCCCAAAGTTATTTTATATCCTTAACATATGTTGCCTTAAAATTACAATAACTTAGGTCTCCAAGGACAAGACAACACGCAAGGAGGTTGCTTCTTAAACAAGAGATAAGTCTCAATCCAAAAGGACCACAACTCACACTCATCGAGCTACGGGATGATAAGGGTATGATGACCCAAAACTCCCACAAGAAAGGCACATACATCTATGAATAAGAAAGTACTAAGCAACTAGAACACATTGCTATCCACTAGGTGTTTCACAATTTCAGGTAGGTGACAGAACTACAGGTTCAACTAAACATTGCACTCAATACACATAAATCTTACTTATTTTATAACTCAACTAATTAAGTCAAAAGTTGTAGTTTCATTTTCTAAGCACATTCCTTTACGAGTTTTCTTAATTAAACTTCCTCCTATTATGACATCACAACTTTGTGTTATAAGGACCACTAAGGGGGCATGATATCTCGCCATTCTTAAAAAGGAGAAAAAGAGAAAAAGTATTTATTTTACTCCTAGGGAGGTAGATGGACAAATTTTTCCCTTTTTGTTCTTCTACATGGTTTTTTTTTTCTATTAATCTACCAAGGTTAAAGCAAGGACCATTTTCTCTTTCTATGTTCCAGTTTATTTGTTAAGCTTCAAGGCCAAATCTCCTCAATTATAGTTTTATGATGTTTGGGTGAGTCAACTTGTCAATTAAAAATTTAATGAGAAGGAAGGGTAAACATATCACACTATTAATTTTATGGGAGAGAGAGGTAAATCAACACATCACATTTTTAATTCTAAGGAAAACAAGGGACATTCAACATAGAAAACACATTATTACTTTTGTAAGAACTAGGAAACAATCAACCAACATGGATCACAAAAATATTTCAAGGGTTTGCCAAATAATTACAAGGATCATCAAATATTTCTAGTGGGTCTCTACAAGTCTCAAAATAAGTTACAAGGAAGGCCCATTAAGGGAACATAATTACTTTTACTGTTCTACTAGGGTTTAACAATGTTTGTTGTTTTGGTGAAAAACATTTTACTCACATGATAAGACAAGGAAAGTTTTCAATTCTACACCCATATTACCACAGATACCACCAACCAAGAAATCTAAATGACAAGGAAATATTTTAACTATAAGAACACCACATACTCATAAGAAAGCATCAAATGTAAGTAGAAAATCATTATCTTATTCATCCTAGATTTATGACCAAGAGTTATAGTTTCGTAAGAAGAATCACATTATAAAATACCACCAAGATTAAATTATCAAGGTCTAATTACACTATCATCACCAGTGGCATGGTCCAAAAGACTCAAAGCATCCATAAGTGTCTCCACGTAATCCAAAATTAATAGGTCATAGAGTGTTATTCATAGTAACTTAAAAGTTAAGGAAAGGGTAGACTTATTTATAGGTTGAGAGGAAAAAAACACACTTAATTTACACACAATACTCAAATGGGATTAATTATAACCATAATTACCAAGATGCATACAATCCACAAGTCACTACTTTATATAATGAAATAAGGAAATCCTGATAAAACTTAGCATGCCATCGAAGAGAAGCCACTACTACAGACAAACACTTTCCCACTAACATCCATAGCTAGCAAAAAATCAACCCAATCCTAACATAATTCATCAACCCATAATTAAACACCTCTACTCTGATGAGGTTCAAGCTCTTACCGGATTGTAAGAGAATCACCACCACCGCTAATAGAATGCCAACTAGAATGCACAACACAATGAACTCTCTATCTCGAAAGGTCGAGAAATGAAAAATTCACTCTAAGATCCAAGACACACTTAGGGTTCCATGCATCCAAAACCAAGGCATAACTTTAAGCACCTAAGAAGACATTCAAGACACCCATGGTGTACCCCCATACGACAAAATGTCACAATACAAAAAACATAGAACCAGCTCATCATCATGCAAGAAGGAACCACATAACATTTAGCTAAGTAGCCAACAACATAATGAGCTCCGAGTCACTAATCAAAATAAAATCCAAGAAATATTGGAAATCAAGGAAAGTGGCTAAGTAGCCACATTACAAAGTCTAAAAATTCTCACAAAATATAAATAACTAAAGAGCCTAAGCTTCTCAATCCAATCATAAAATAAGATGCTGGTCCTTGATAAAATAACACAAGATTACGAATGTAAAACACAAAAGTTAACACCACATTCACTCCACAGCCCTTCCTGGCCGCCAATAGGGGTACTCTGCCTCGAGGTCAGTTCCAAGAACACATACGTAGGATTGAGTCCTAAACGACACCCCAAGACTTAATGTCCACTCTCCCATACGGGTAACAAAGTGAAAAAATGATAACTAGACCCTCTTTCCTAACTACTTTGAAGGAAGGAAGTCCTAATCATTTCTAATAACTCTTCCTAACCCCATATCATAACCACTATTGTCCAACCACAAGAATCACACCATACAATTTATCATTCTAACAACTCCAATGAGGAAGGGTCTCAAAGGGCTTAATGCCTCATATAATTAAATCAAGTTTTAGGACTTGTAAAACAACACATTTTCAAAGGGAACCAAGTTTCCACTACACTAGAAGTTCAAAAAAATAATTTAATTTGACATTCTTAGTTACCTAGGTTTAGACAAAACACCACTAAGTGAGCACAACAATTTAAACAACTTATTATTTTATTATTATTTTAATTTTGATTGTTCAAAGTAATGTAATATTTCTTCATACACATTTCTTTTTCAATTTTCAAACAAGTTTGTTTTCTTAGATTCAAAAGTGTGCTAGGTTTATAGTTCATGTCTCAAATTTTCTAGTGTGCCCAAGGGTCCAAGCTTTGAACCCACGGCTCTGATACCAAGTGTAACACCCGCTAAAATCTCCCACTTGAGACCCATGAACAACCTAGGTTTAGTTACAAAATTATGGAATAATTTTTTTAAAGTGTTAACAACCAAAGTCTCAAGGACAATTAAATTCAACTGATAACTTTTCCCATTATAATAATTACTAATTCCACATTATAAAGCAACAAGTGTAATAAGTCCACACCTAGCTCAAATCTCCTTAGGGATTAATTTAATCACTGATTACATTGAAATTTTAGCTAAATATTCCCTGATTAAAATTTTAGGGTTAAGGGACCAAAACAATTAAATACCCAAGGTATTTAATTCCATAAAGATCTAAGACAAGAGCAAGGTTTAATTACAGTGGGGGAAAAAGAATACATATTAAAATCATCAGAGTAAATTCTTACTTACCCACTCCCAAAACTCGGTTAAAGATTCAATTTGATTTTTCCCATAATTAATGCAATTAAAACTTCTTGAAACCATTCCCATTAGATAGGAAATTTCCTCACCTTTCCAGTGATATAAAGAAGTCCTTCTAACTCTTCATATTTATCAAGTTATGGGCTGGCGGGCCTTGGGGTGAAAATTTTCCCCAAGAGTGGGCAGCTGCGGGCTTTTCAGGGAGGAAGATTTTCCCAAAGCGCTTTTGGGTAAAAGTGAATTTGACCTCTGCGCACCCATAAGTCCATGGTGGGGCTTCACCTAAGGAGGGAAATTTTGAACTTGGGGTCCGCGAAGGACATGTGTCCAAAATCCTAGCCTCAGGCGGGATGGAAAGTCGCCGGAGATAAGATGGAAAAAATTTGACTTTATCTTAAAGAGAGCAGAGGTGGAAAACTACCCGAGCCTCCACCAACATTGCATGATACCATGTGTCAGACCCTCATTGGTCACAGTGGGGTGGCGGGCCGGTGGGGAGAAATAAGAAAATTAACCTTTGAAGCGTAAAGTTTAAATTACTTCCACACTTCCACCGATGCGTTGTTGGGACACATGTGCAACAACCATTGGCTATGGTTAGCGCGATGGAAGAAATTAAGAATTTTTGCCAAAAAAAATCTTTTGAAGGAGTTAAGGTTTAAAAGGATCCACGCCTCCGCCGATGCCCAAGAAGCCACGTGGCAAGCACTTGATTGGTCTGCTTGGGCGGGGCCACTGAAAAAAATTGGAAATTTTTCAAATTTATTTTTTTGAAAGCACTTAAGGTTATAATCGATCCAAGCCTCCGCCGATGCCCAAAAAGGCACGTGTCGATCAATGATTGGTTGCGGGGTGGTGGGGCCACGGAGAAAAAAATTGTCAAATTGACTTTTTGGACTTAGATCATTTTTTAGACAAAATGAAGACTTGCAGGTTAGCGGAGTGGCGGGAAACTTCATAACTTTGTGCCATTTGGGAAAAAATTTTAAAAAAAGAAAGTTTTAGCCCGCGGGTCCACCAAGAATAATTTATTCATTTAAAATTTGACAGTTAGATTATTTTTGAAGCCAAATGAAGTAAAAACTTCAGAAGGCCATAAATTTTGATTGGGAACTCATTTTTGGAAAAAAGGACTTTTTGGAAAGCTCTCAATGTCCTCCTTGCACAAAAATCTTGGGAATTTGATTTTGATAAATTTTAAAGGGTATATTTTGAGAAAATTCTTTCTTAATCAAATTGTGAACTAGTCTTTTAACTTGCAAATATTTGTTCAAATCCGTCATTAATTCTTTCTCCACATGTCAAAAAGACATGGAGGAGGATTTCACTTGGAAGAATTTAGGATAGTTTTCAAGGGTTAAATTGTTTGATTGAAGATCAATTCAAATTTTCCCAATTTAATAGCAAAAATGACTAAGAAATTGCTTGAGCCTGATTTTGAAAGGTTCTATGAAAATTTCTTAAGTATTATAGTTTGTTTGGGATCATTTTGATCTTTCTTAGCTTGTATTAATGTTTCAAATGTCTTTCCTAGTCTATAGGGTCATTCTGTACATTTTCTGATAATACATTTGCCAGTTTTGAAAACATCTAACAGAGATCTAATTCGAAAGGATCTATTTTCCATTTATCATCTTCTAAGTATTAGAAATCATTCCAGATCCAATCTAACTCATTAAGTTGATTCAAATCAACATATTCAAATGCCAAATTACAATTCTGATTTTCAAAACTTTCATTTCTAAAGAACAGAGCATTATGATATTTCTTCATACGTATTCACTTTTTTCATCTTTCCAATAGAGATTTCAAATTACATTCAACAATCAGATTTCCAATGAAAGCAATATCATTTGAACAAAGTAACCACTTCTATTTATATAGATCAAATACAACTTTACAATCACAACTCTTTCTCATTACATTCCTTTTTACAAATAGAATACAAAGTATATTTCTTTCACATTCAAAAGGGATTTCATTTCCAAAACATAGTAACTCTTCAGCACAAAATGTATATTAAATTGTCATCCACATCAAGTGGGGAAATGGTTTACAAAATTAGTTTCGCAAGGGACTTGTCGAACTTTGTCTTCTTCCTCAATTACAATATACAGAATACAATTTCTTCCACATTTATTCAAAAATAGAGAACAAAGTATATCTCTTTCACATTTCAATTACAACTTTCAAATCAATACAACATCTTCCATTTCAAAAATTTACAAGTTCATCCACTTCAAGTGGGAAATGTTACAATAATATTTTATTTCAAAAGGGACTATCAAACTATCTTTATCTCATCTCCAGAATAACAACATGCATATTTCTCATTCTTCCAATTTGGTCACAATAGAGTAGGGGAAAGGAAATGCTCTCCACCTAACCAAGACATCCAATGAAGAGGAGAATCCATCCTTCTTCATTGGCCCCCGAGTCCCAACCACAATGCAATAAAATATGTGATCTAACTCATGACAAAAACATAGCTTCCACAAACACACAAGTAACATTTTCATAATAAAAACATAGTCCAAAAATAGAATGTAGTTTACAACTACATTAAAGCATGAAAAACATTATTGAGGCTTCATTAAGCAAGCCAAAGGAGCAAGAAACTATGGGGGATGCTTCTTATGCCTCCAAAAAGGAAATGGGTATCACCACCTAAATTACAAACCGCCAAAATATAGTATATCAAAACCTTGACATTCCTTATGCCTCCCAAGTACCCCTTATTCCTCACATTTCCTTATGCCTCCCCAACCTCTTATGGCACCCCATAATGAGTAAAGAAATGCAAGCTATTTATTTTACAAGGTGGAACCCAAATCCCAACTCCCTACACATTTATACCTCCCCAAAACACTTATTCCTCTCACAAAATACCCCATAGTCTTCTTCCACACCATCCTTAGGCAAGTCTACCCAACCAGCCAACAAGTAATAACATACATACAACCATTTACATATTCATAAAAAGGAAAGAAGAGTATTTCCAAGAGCCAAATCTTACCTCTCCATGATGGAGTTGTTCCAAGTTTAAAATAGCAAGCTCTCCAATGCAAATCAATAAAATAGATAAAAAATCAACAAGTATGCAACAATCTCCAATCTCCTCCAAAAGAAAGAAAACTTAAAACCAAAAGAAGTCACCCAAAATGAAGCAATGCAAGGTGAAGTAACCAAAGGCGTGTAAGCCCAAAACAAGCAATTGAATTCAAATATGTAGAAGAGAAAAGAGAAGAGGATGAGATGGATTCATGTAGGATGCAACATCACACATCCTCAACTCCAACTCATAAGTCAACTTAAATATCTAAGGCACAATAAATAAGTAGGTGAATAAATGACAGTTTACTTACACACTCCAAAACAAGCCCACACCCCAAAAGACTGAAATTAAAAGCATGTAAGTAAAGTGGAATAAAAACATTGAACTTGACTTACAAAAATGAATAAAGAAGGGCTAAATTTAACTCTCCAACCATAGGTAAGGTTGGTATATAAATTTAAGAGGTATGAGACAAGTTTAACTTGTCCCACAAGCCTCCAAAATCAGCCTTCAAGGACAAATTCGAATTTCCAAGAAGGTGGAGTGTTTCAAACTCAAAAGTTAACTTACACATCACTTACACATCTCTTACAACACTTTAATTCAAGGTCAACAACTCTATTAATTACTTTCTTATTAGATATTTTAATTAATTAACTTAACAACATGATTACTCATAATATTACACACCATTTAATAAATAATGAAAGGGTCAATGCACCACAAAATAATCACATGCAAACATCAATAAAAAGGAACCAAATAAATAAATACACATAACCCTTGGTCATATTTAAAGGTGATCCCCCATGGGAATCCCTAACAATCAAACACACACACACACACAATACAAGTTGCCATGGTGACCTTGTTGAATTCATCTAGAATTCTAATGTGGTTGGTCTCCAATCCCCCGATGTTTGTTGTGATATTTTTAACCTACACAATACAAATACCCCTTCGGCCTCATGGCCATATCAGAACATCCAAATGAAAATTTCAAAGTCATCAATATATATATATATATCACATATACAACATCCAAACAATCAACAATATCACTTGTAAGTTCATCAACAACTATATAATCATCAAATTTAAATTCAAATTTCTTATGTCTACTCAATATATCTAAATATCATATGTTCTAGCAACATCCATATATATATATATATATATATATATATATATATATATATATATATATATATAACCATGTCCAACAAGATGTCAACATCTATATAAAATTTCTCTAACAATCATCATGGATCATATATGAATCGAGTCAACAATAATCCATGATTTGACATCTAACACCATACTAAATCAAAACTATAATAATGTCCATAATATAGCCAAAGTAGTATCATGATCAATATCAAAAGTGTCGAAGGGAAGTGGGCGGTACAGATTGTAGGGTTTGAAGATGAGTGTTGACTCCACATTTTTAGGAGATCAAAACTATAAATTGTATGCTCCATTTATGTAAAATTATCTCGAATGAATACAATTTGAATATTATCACTTTACAAAACTCAAACCAAATTATTATGAACATTATGGCATTAATACTTATTAATATAATTATCACTAATTAGCTTTATTTTGTGGTATTGTGAGTATACATTTATTCTCTTGATTAATAATACGATGATTGATTAATAATGTATGTGATGCCTCTTGCTGTAAGAAATTTTTTATATGCAAGAATTCACATGCAACCAAGGGATCCATACGTAGCAACACATCCAAAACCAAAAGGAATCATCTACAACTAAGGCATCATCCACAATAACTCACATGTAGCTAAAGGAATTGTATCCAACAAAGTGTCTCACGTACCAAATGAGGTCACACACGTGAATAATCCATGATCTTGAGAAGCTCATGGAATGTGGACATTACACTTGAGTCTACACGTGTTGAGGGAAGAAGAAAATACAATTCCAACATGAGAACTAAGAGATGACTTAACTTCAACATTTGATTATGCATTGCAACTTAGCAAGGAACTAACTGATTAAATTCATTATTTAGGAATTGATCGGTTAGTTGAGTTATGTGATTGTCATGTAAACACTTGTTGATTAATTTTGTTGCATGCATCTAGTCTCTGATTATTTGGTTAAGATATTTTACTTGATCTAATTTGAACTACTAGTGGAACTCTGTTTTCTTCACGCTTCTGTTGTAATGAGATATAAAAAGGAAATATTAATGTTGTAAGAGATATATAGGGATATAGAGAGATAGAGATCGATCAATAGAGAGAGGAATTGTTGTATTTCTAATTGTAATCTTCATGCCAATGTAATAAAAAGTCTGAGTTTTGTTCATTAGCTATAGTCACAGGCCTTAGGAGGGATTAACACCCAAGGCAGGGCCCACTTGTGGTTTGTTAACCCTCTCATTTGTTTGTTGATTTGATTTATTGCATGATTAGATTAACAAAAATTTATTCCTTTATCTGTATTATGATTTTACATGTTTTTCCTTAGATTTAGTATTTACTTCCAATCTAAATTTAGTTTTTTTCCAAGAATTGTTATTTCTCAAAACATAGTGACAACAATTTATCTTCCTATCTTTTAAATATATGTAACTGTGCATACAAAACTAGTAGTATTATTGAAAGTCTACGTCCCTTGGTTAGATAATTAAATGACTATAGATTAATGAACAACACACTAATTGTTGTAAGTTAATTTATACCACAATTATTGGCACCATTTCTGGGGATACTTTGCCAAGTTATAAGGTTTTTGAGAGGTTTTTCATTTCTTAGAAGAAGTTTAGGTTTTAGGAAATTCACCTCCAACCAACCCCCATTAATTTTCATTTATTGAGTTGAACTAGTTGATGCATGCACCGTCTAATGGATGCCCTTGGTATAATTTTACCCAATCCATAAGTAACACATATCTCTTCATATAATTCTAAAGATTCTGAAGAAGATATACTTTCCTCTGTACAAGGTTTTCTATTTAAAGATCCCTTCCCAAGTGAAAGTTACGAACTGCTTTTGAGCAGCAAGAAATGACAAGAAGTAGACCAAATAATTTAAAATGGGGAAACTACCTTTGAGTTTCCCATTACCAATGATGAGGAATCTGCTATGAAGAATATTTCTCCCTCAGTATTGCCTAACTTTCATGAATCCATGAGTGAATATGCATGCACCTTTCTTTTGAGTTTGATGTTTTATGTAGGAGCTATAATTATACCACAAATGTACATAAATTGAAGCTATTTCCTGCTACACTCAAGGATGCAGCCTTGAGATGGTTCATGGGTTTAGGAAAAGATGCAGTTACCACTTGGGCACAAATGAAGGAGAAGTTCCTCAATAAGTACCAGGATTATTGTAGACCAAGCAATAGAGGAGGTGATGAAATCTAAAAAATGGCACAAAAGGAGGATGAACCATTGGAAGACTATCTAGAAAGATTCTTGTTCTGCGTTCAAAAGACAAGGCACACAAGACTACCTCTTGAATCTCTCAAATTACTCTTTTTGAAGGGACTTAGTGAGGAGGACATGGATTCTCTGGATCTAATTGGAGTAGGATACATTTTAAAAGCTTCCTTTGAAGAAATATGTGAAGCCTGCAGGAATTACTCAAGAGATACTATGAAGAGAATAATAAATGTAAGATCAAGAGGTGGATCAACTACCAAAACCATTGGGAAAATATCCAAGTCAGAGATTGTTAACATGTTCAAAAACATAAAGCAAGAGATTTTCAATGACATGGACAATCAATTAGATGCTCTACATGCCAATAAGAAAAGGGAAGATGCGAAGTAACACTCACAGAGTTCTAGCCATGCATACATAAGAAAGAAATATGACCGGAGATGCAGAGGATTAGTTAGCATTGTAGAAGAAAAGGAGGATTCACCTAAATTCAGGATGATAGAGATAGAGGATGGACAAGTATTTTATGTTGCTCAAAGAAAATTGTGGCCACCAAGACAAGGAGGTATGTCACAAGACCCTATGTAAGCATTTCAAAATTGTTCTAATAATCAATATATGCCACCCCCACCTTGGGATAATCAACAACAAGGTTGGGCTCCATACCCTGGACAATACCAACAACAATTGCAATATTGATTTGTAGGCCAATAACAATGGAAAAAACCCCCTCAATCATGGAATCAACCTTGGAGAGGAGGGAAGCAGTGGAATAACCCACCTCCTAATTACCAACAATATTACTAGCAACCTCCTTATCCATAGTAGAAAATCCTAATGCCAAATCCTCAACATGTCTCTCACCAAAGAAACTCAACTACCATCTCAACCAATTCCTAACCCCAACAATAAATATGCTCAACCATACTACACCACTGAACCATCTCAATACCCTACCTATTCAGTTGATGTTGACAATATCCATTTACACTCTAGAAGAGTAATTCCTCCACCAAGTAGACCCAATATCAAAGATATTTTGGATGAACCACAAACATCTTGTAGATTTATCTTCAGCTAAGAAAAAACACGCTACAAGCCGATCCACGGAAAATCTAGAAGATGCTCGGAAGCTAATCCATAACAACATGGTCGAATTCTAACAAGGATAAAACACAAGCTAATGATCCACCATTTCTTGAAAGACTACAAGAAAAGAAGACTGACCTTAAATACGAATTTGATTCTAATTTTTTCAACTAGTGAAGGATATTTGTGTCAAAATTCCATTGATTCAAGCCATTAAGGACGTGCCAATTTATAACAAGTTGGTTAAGGATCTATGCATAAAGAAACTAGGCAGGAAGAGAAAGGATCCATCTACTATGTAAGTTATTGGACAACTAGCTGATATTATGCTTATAAATTCAATTCTTCCCAAGTGTATAGATTTGGGAAATCCACTGGTAAACATTTCAAAAAATGACACAACAACAAAGAACACTTTGATTGATGTAGGGAAACCATAAAAATCACGACCAAGCAAATCATGGATGATTTGAAGTTGGAAGGGCTAAGGCCAACAAATACCATCTTATAGCTTGCAGATAGATCAACAATGAGTCTAGAAGGAGTCATGGAGGACATAGTGGTAGTGGTATACTCTTGGGAATACCCTCCTGAATTTATTGTTCTTCAACCAAAAACAAGCTTAGGAGGATATCCTATCATCCTAAGAAGGCCATGGTTGGCCACTGCTAATGCATTCATAGGATGCATGTCTGATGATATGATTATTTCTAGTGGAAGTGCACTAAAAAATGTCATATTTTATCCTCCTACACAACTGTTGAATGAAGAATATCAGACAATTTGGGTAGAACCAAAAGTAGATCAGAATTTTGTATAATAAATCATGATGTTGGAAAAATCATGTACAATTGAAGGACAAGAGGAATATGTCATTCTCTCCAATATATTGCAAAAAAACTATGGAAGAAACAAAGAAGTGGATAGTATAATAAGGTGTTTAAGTTGTCCCTCTGATCAATTTCTACCACAGAAAAACATGATGAACATTTCAGGTAAGAATTGCATTCTTCATCAACTCCTTCCTCATGACTGTATACTAAATTATATCAATAACAATGTGTGTTGAATATCTCGATCTCTCCAAGCAAGTGGATATAACCTCAGGAAAGCCATTGAACATGAACACAATTCTCAATACATAGTAAGAGAATTTGTTGATAACTCTTCTTCAAAAACATAGAACAACATTTGTGTGGGAATATGGAGACATGTGTGGAATTCATCCTAAGCTCTTGCACGCATAATATTTATATCAAGGAAAATTGTAAGCCAATCAGGCAGCCACAAAGAAGAATGAACCCAATAGTGAGAGAGATTGTGAAAGGAGAATTGAAGAAGTTACTAGATGCTAGATTCATATATCCAATCTCAGATAGTCAATGGGTGTCACCCCTTGTCATTGTGCCAAATAAGAATGGAAAATGGAGGATATGTGTGGATTATAGAGAGCTGAATGCAACAACAAAGAAAGATCATTTTCCTCTTCCCTTCATTGATCAAGTACTTGACACTCTAGTTGGTAAGAAATATTTCTCTTTTCTTGATGGATATAGTGGTTATAACTAGATTCAAATTGCACCAAGAAGATCAGGACAAAACTACCTTCACATGTCCATGGGGAACTTATGCTTATTCAGTTCTTCCTTTTGGCTTATGCAATGCACCTACTACATTCCAAAGGGAAGTTTTAAGAATTTTATCAGTCTTCATATCTAAAAATGATTGCATGGAGGTATACATGGATGATTTCATAGTACATGGCAACACCTTTGAGGAGGCCATGTAAAATCTAGAAAAAGTCTTGAAGAGATGCAAAGAACACAACTTGTCTTTGAGTAATGAAAAATGCTACATGATGATGTATGAAGGAATAGTGTTGGGACACTACCTTTCTTCCAATGGAATTAAGGTTGATCCAACAAAGGTATCCATTATAATAAATATGCCAACACCAAAGAAGAAAAAGGATGTTAGGAGTTTCCTAGGCCATGTTGGTTATTATAGAAGATTCATACAAGATTTTAGCAAAGTGGTAGCTCCATTGTTTGCATTATTGGGAAAGGACGTTGCATTTGACTGGATTAAAAAATGTGAGACTGCATTTCAAACCTTGAAGAAATTGTTAACAAAATCCCCTATATTGAGAGGACTTGATTGGAATCTACCATTCCACATTCATACTAATGCTTTAAACCATGCCATTGGAGCTATTTTGGGACAGAAGGATGAAGTTCTCAACTATGCAATTTATCACATGAGCAAGAACTTGCAACATGTTGAACTTAATTACAAATTCATAGAGAATAAATTCTTAGCAGTTGTTTATGCTATCAATAAGTTCAGGCACTACATCATAGGTTATCTAGTATTCATTCATATTGATCATGAAAAAATTAAATATTTGATTAATAAACTAGTTGTGAGTAGTAGAATAATTAGATGGTTGCTACTCTTGCAAGAGTTTGATGTCACTATTGTGGAAAAACCTAGAAAGGACAACGTGGTAGAATATTTCCTTTCAAGAATGGACACCAATGATGAAGAGTAGGTAGTAGATGAATCTTTTCCAGATGAGAATTTATTTTCTATCTCCACAAAAACTCCTTGGTATGTAGACATAACCAACTATTTAGTTTTAGGTAAAACACCTCCACACTACTTATATTCTGAAAATAAATACATAGTTGAGAATTTTATGCATTTTTCTTAGATAGTTGGATTTATGTTTCACACAGGGCATGATAATTTCATGTGAATATGCATTGGTTATGAGGATATTTATGATGTTCTTAGAGCCTCGCCACAAGGAGCCTTGCGGAGGAAAAATTCTTGCAAAAATAACAACACAGAAGGTGCTAAAAACAAGCTATTACTTGGTCAACACTTCATAAAGATGCAACACTGTATATGAGGAGGTGTTATAGATGTCAAGGAATGGGTAAGCCTACCAAATTAGATGAAATTGCATTGCAACCTCACTTGGTCTTGTAATCATTTGACAAATGGATTTTATAATTCATTGGTCTTATAGATCCTAAATCTTAGTAGAAGGAATACAACTTGCTGTGCAAAAATTATCTAAGTAGAAAAAGCTAAAAGCACTACCAATTCAGAAGAGTGAGAAAGTAGCCAAGTTTCTCTATGATCACATTCTCACTAGGTATGGAGTGCCAAGAGAAATTGATATTGATCAAGGTACACACTTTACTGTTGAAGTTATTTATGATCTAGCTAAAGAGTATGAAATTAGGCATATGAAGTCTACACCATATCATCCCCAATCTAATGGCCAAGTAGAGGTGACAAACAAGGAGATAGAAGTTATTTTTTACAAAAACCATTTCACTCCACATAAAAGATTGGTCAGAAAGGATTTGAGAGGCAATATCAGCATTCAACAAAACATGGAAGGAAACAATAGGTTGCACACCATTCAAGAGTTCATACGAAAAACTACTATTATCCCTATTGAATTTTAACACAAGACACTAAGGACTACACTTGAACTAGGCATAGATTTGTTTGAAGCTCAAAGGAAGAGGATTCTCCAACTCAATGAGTTGGATGAAATGAGGAGATATGCTATGCATAATACAAAGGTAATACAAAAGAAGAGGATCAAATGGCATGATAGGTTCATCAAGAAAAGGCAATTTCAAGAAGGTTACTGGGCCTTATTGTTTGAATCAAAGTACAAAGACCATATGGAAAAACTCGGACAAGGTAGCTAGGTCCATATGAGATTGAGAAAATCTTTCCCAACGAGTTGTAAAACTCACCACCATACATCCTGTGAGGTTCAAGCTACTGGTCAATGGACATAGGTTGAGATTATACAAGAAGCCAAGTGATAGAAGCACCTTCATGCAATAGTTTAGATGAAATCAAAATCAGATGGAAATGAGAACATCAAAGTTAAGATTAGAAGTTGAGCTTGTTGGTTCATCTTTTGAAATTTTAGAGGAATGAGATGTTTCAGTGGCCTTGGTATACTCAAATTTGCTAGATATCCCATGGGAGCATAATTTTTGTGATCATCCCTTTTTATGATCAACAACACTCTACTGAAATTTTATTTTTAGTATTTTTGTTTTACAAGATTTAATGTATATGTTGTAAGAGTGCATAATATTTGACATAGGGAGATAATGCAAATACTGGATGTTCCACTTGCAGCAATATGCAACAAATCTCTATTTTGGTTTTCATGTTTGGCGAACTCATGATTTCATGAAGAAAAATAAGGAACAATATACACATGTGAGTGGTGATTGAGATAGTTGGTACTGAATAGGTCAACATTCCCTCTCTTAGAACTATCCGATTTAAGTAAGGAACATACGATCTGAAGTTCTACATATGCTTACAACAACAATATCTACAACATCATAACATACCAATATGCAACAAGAGCACAATTACCACAATGCATGTGCAATCATCATCCTAAATATTCCTTGAGATAAGTGCACTCATACCACTTTATTAAAGTATTGTTAGTATAATTATTTTAATTAGTATTTATACCATGCCATAATGTCTTTAATTGTAATTATACATGGCTGCCTTTAACCTATGAGCTGTCACTCCATATCATCCCACTTCGTCACACCACTTTACCTCACATGCTTGAAACAATTAAATTTGTTTTCCCTATACATTGTGTGTGAGTCAGTCTCAGAATTAAAAATAAGGCACTCAAATAATATCCCATAGTTCTATTTTTGCATCATTCCTCCAAAAGCTGTCTAATTTTAGTACCATAGCTGAGAAAGCTGCATAATTGAGAATGGGGGGAGACTTAATCCACCATGAGCCGACATAGCATTCCTATATTCTCAACCAAAGAACAAATTTTGTAGTATTTTCATAATAGTGGATAGATGGACTACATTAGAAAATTCCAAGGTTTTAATGAGTCTATGGTTAAGGAATTTGTTGCCACATTTAAGGATGGAGAATCTAAGGTCAAGGGTTTAATAGTGAAGGTGAATGATGATATTTTGGCCGTATTTACTTGGGCTTCCTATAGGAGGTAAATTTTCCCGAGGCCAAGGATAAAGAGGTTGAAAGGTGAAGAAGAAGCGGATGAGACACTTACAGTGGCCTATGAGATAATTAGACACATGAATCCTTCAAATGTCTATGTTTTTTTCCTAAAGGAGAATATGTTGTAGATCCAACTTACCTGTATTAACTCTAACATGAAATTTGACATCATTGGATCTAGGAATTTCTTTACATTATATTTGAACAGTCCTCAAGAAATTTAGTGCTTGTTATGTGAGTTATACATGTATAATTATTCCCTTGAATATGATAGGGATTGGATTCCAATCCTCTATGTTGGAGATGTACCGGTCAAAACACTTATTTATTACTTCATAAATGAATTGGACAAAGAGAAATAGATAGAAGACTACAGGAACCCACATAAAGTTTAGCCATTGATGGTCAAGGTAGAGGATTCCAACCCAAAGGTAGTCATGGAAGAGTATAACAAGTATATAGAATACAAGGAGATTAGAAAGTGGGCATGGAAAATGAGAAAATATGCACATGAGAAAGTAAGGAACATGATTACCCATAGTGGAAGGGAAATAGTAAAATCATGTCGGATGCGTTGGAATGAAATGACCCCTGAAATGTAAAGGAAGGAGATGCACTCCTATCCTAATATAATACCAAATCGAGAAGGGTAAATGTTTACATTGACTTCTCTATTAAATATGCAAACACTTGGCTCTAATTGGTTATCACCCACCAATATTCCACTTTCCTATACCACATTGGTTTGGTGATATACCAGTGGATGAGATGATTCAAGACAATGTTTATGACAGGTACATATTGAACACTACATAATTATCCACTGATCTAGTAGATATTTATGTTCCTATTGATTTCAGATGCTTATATAACACCATTCAGGTATATCTTAAGCCAATTGTGGCACTGAAGTGCTTGAATGAGGAAATTCAAGAAGTTAAGCTTAGGGGTGTGATGAGTTATTTAATTCTCTTTCTAAACAACTCATCCTCTATATTTTGTTGAGCCATTTGTAGCCTTACACTTGTATTCCCCTATTATACTACTTTGAGACATTTCATTATAACCTGAACATTATGGCATGAATACTTATTAATATAATTATCACTAATTAGCTTTATTTTGTGGTATTGTGAGTACGCATTTATTCTCTTGATTACAATAATATTTTTGATTGATGATGCATGTGATGCCTCTTGTTGTAAGTAACTTGTTATATCTAGTAACTCACATACAACCAAGGGATTCATACACGGTAACCCATCCACAACTAGAAGGAATCATCTACAGCTAAGGCATCATCTGTAACAACTCACGTGTAGCCAAAAGACTTGTCTACAACAAAGCATCCATAGCCAAAGGAGATCGGACACACGATTAGTACATGATCTTGAGAAGCTCGTGGAACATGGAAATTACACTTGAGTCTGTACGTGTTGAGGGAAGAAACAAATACAATAATAACATGATAACTAGGAGATTAATTAACTTCAACATCTTATTATGCGTTATAACTTAACAAAGAACTAATTGATTAAATTCATAATTTAAGAATTGGTTGATCAAATTGATCGATTATTTGAGTTATGTGATTGTCATGTAAAAACTTGTTGATTATTTCTATTGCATGCATCTAGTTTACGGATTTTTGGTTACTATCTTTTACTTGATCTAATTCAAACTACTAGTGGAACTTTATTTTCTTCACGTTTCTTCTATTAATGAGATATCAAAAGGAAAGATTAATTTTGTAAGAGATATAGGGATATAGATAGATAGGGATCGATTAATAGAGAGGGGAATTATTGTATTTCCAATTTTAATCTTCGTGCTAATGCAATAAAAATTTTGAGTTCTTTTCATTAGATGTAGTCACAGGCCTTAGGAGGGATTAAAACCCAAGGAAAGGCCCACTTGCGGTTGTCTAAACCTCTCCTTTTTTATTTGATTTATTGCAAGATTATATTAGTAGTAATTTATTCCTTTATCTATATTATGAGTTTACATGTTTTTCCTTATATTTAGTAATTACTTCTAGTCTGAATTTAGTTTGTTTCCAAGCATTGTTATTTCTCAAATTGTAGTGACACAATTTACCTTCATATCTCTTAAATATTTGTAACTTTGAATACAACATTGGAAGTATTGAAAGTTTGTGTGCCTTGGTTTGATAGTTAAATGATTGTAGATTAATGAACAACATACTAATTTATGCAAGTTAATTTACACCACCAAGGACCATAATTTGTTATTAGGAGTTGTGTTTGAGTCATTTACAGAGCGGTAAAGATCTTGCATCCACTCAAGGTAGAATTTGTTCCTTCCTATGAAGGATAACCATCTTTGTAGTGCTAAGTAATTTGTGTTAATGAGAAATTTAAGTGCTACAAAGAAATGTTTTGATCTAGAAATCATTCCATTGAGTTATGATATTCATCAAAAATCCCCTGCATACACATAAAGCAATGAATTAAAATACCGAGTGAACATCAGTGGACATTCCCCATAGAGGAGATCCATTGTTAGTTGTTGGATACAAGATTAGAACATGCCGGTTTGAACCAAAATCTATAGTTGAGGATATATTATGTTCAATAGAAGAAGCCATAGCTATAAGAAATAGTAATCATGAAAATATTAACATGGTCATTATTAGAAACGAAATACAAGTACCTTATACCTACTATCATGGGTTACGGGTAGAATATCATCCGCGAAAAAGGATAACCCAAGAATCAACATATACCTGCAAGTTGTATCAGTCTCAGATACTTCCATCAACAAATAAGCAATATAAAGAAACAAAAATTCAAACATGGGAAAATATAAAGAAAAAATGTTGAAAAATACCCCTACGTGATTCCGAGAAAGAGTCATCTTGTGATTTCCATATTATTTTAGTACTCACTTGAGGTTTTTTCCACATACTCCTAGTAGATATGATTGTACACAAGGAGAGTATTTCACATTGCATTCATTCCTTTAATAAGCAGCAAAAAGTCTCAAAAATTAAAAAAGGCACTCCAAAACTTGACTGATGTAAACACTAGTTTAGATCCAGTAAGCTCCCAAAAGTGTTCTCAATATTTTTCCATGCTCTTCTTCTCACTAGTATTTCCTAGAAATGGAGGCTAGATATTTTACATGCATCATAGGTTCTACATATTTTGTGAACACGACACAACTATAAAGGAATGTTAGTTGAAACTTCTAGAGGAAATAAAAGAATATAAGATAATAATAATAGGAGAAGATATAGATGTAAAATTAACTACTAATAGAGCCATTATTGAAAAGAGTTTTAAACGCAATGTGAAGCCACCGCCTTTCCCATATTCGATTCAAGAATTTATATGCTCAAATTTAACATTGAAAACAATTATTTTTAATATTATTAAATGCAATGTCCTAAATTTTTGTGAAGTACACGTGGACAATCCATTTGTAATTGTAATAAATACGGTAAGGAAATTTACAATTATAGTGCAGTATATTTTTTTCCTTGGTTTTTGCAACGAATAAAGGAACATGTTGACAAGATAATGAGATGAAAGGTAAATAAAATTTAGAAATTTCAGTAAAATATTATTTTTACAGAAACTATAATCTAACAATGAAATATTCCACATGAGAAAAATTGATTAAAAGAAGGAACAAATTAATGAATGAGTTGAAGGAAATATACCTACCTTCCGTAGGATAAATTTCACTATTAATGTGTAGAATCGTTAAGAATCTATAATTACTCTTCCCTATGGTGCCTCAGTATTTGATGCAGTCCATTTTTTTGTCATATAATTTTGGAGACATGAAAACATTTGCCACACATCCAAGAAAAGAAGCACAACATTCAAAGAGAGATTAAAATACAAAGAAATCACAAGATTCCATAGCATTTGTTTTGACCCTTACAAACCATATCTCCATGTAGAACGAATGGAGCTTGAATGCACGTCAATCAAATTAAATACCCTAAGCAATAAAACAAGGAAAAAATCTAGTACTCATTAAAATGTGGAGCTGAAAATATATAGTTGAAACCAAAACACAACACAAGAAACTCAATTAGCTATCCCATTCATGGGCTACCTTTTCTGGAAAGCAAGTAATAAGTAAAAAAGTAAATAAGGAAAAGATTTTACGGTAAAAACCACCAGAGGGTGTGGTTCAACGGTAATTGAGGCAAGGTAAAAAAATTATTTCCCAAGGATTAAACAATTGTTTATGTCCAATCCGGTTCATATTTCTTATCATCAAAAGTTTTTTACTCTATTGCTCCTATAAAGTTGCAGAGGAGGAAAATAAAAAAACCTACGAATTGAATTCTGTGGAGAAAATATATTTCTCTATGACATCATCCTCCAAATTGACACCACTCTGCAACTTCAAATATTAAAAAAAAAAGAGAACAACACCGACTTAATACATTATATTCATATAAGCTACATGGATTAAGCCCAACTCCAGGGAACTAAGAACAAGGCTTGAATTTTCAGCAATCAACCTTAAAGGAACAAAATAATCAAATTTTTATGATTGAATATTTAGGTCAAACCGTATCACCATTTAATTTTTAAAGAGTCAAAGGTTACAAATTATATCTAAACACACCAATTTGAAAGAAAATAAAATATACTAAGACACATAAATATAATTTTGAAAAAAAGACTCAATCAAGAATCCTTCTATTCAGCTACATTTTATGCAAATGTCTAAAATAAAAATAAAAAATCAATGCAAACAAACCAAATATAGAATGGGAAATGGGAAGGTGTCATGAAATATTCCAACCATGTTTGTTAGAAAACAATCTATGGCACCACCGACTGGTAAACACATTAAAAATCCTAAATGCACCTTAAAAATATTACATTAATTTTAAACCTTTAAACCCTTCAATTTTTGTTAGGAAAATAGTTTAATTTTTCCCCATGAAAAGAAAATAGCGAGTTTGTTTTTACATGCTTTTACTTTTGAGTTTAGTTTTAGTTATTCTTAAGTTTAGGAAAAGCTATTAAATAAAATAAATCAAAAGCTTTGTATTACACAAAAGCATGTGATTTTTAGCTCTATTTTTATGAGTTGAGTGTTTTATTGTTAGATGAAGCCATCTATTTATTAGAGGCAATTGTAATTGTTTTGATATATCAAACACATTCAGAGAGATTGTATTAAGTCGAAGCTCTAGAAATAGAAGAAGAAATATATGCACATAAGTGCTGATTTGAGTTTGCAATAATATGTTTTATTTACATTTTTTATTTTATTTCTGTTAGTTGTTATTTTATGTGCCTAATTTCTTCAAATTAGCATCGAGCGTGGATTTTTTCTATAATTTTCTAATTGACAACAAGTTACAACTTCTATATCCAATCTGCATAAACCACAATTTACAAGAAAGAATTACGAGTATTGGTCATTAACCATGAAGGCACTATTCAAATCCTAAGATGAGTGGGAAATAATAAAGAATGGGTACACAGAGCCCACAGATGCAACAACATATAACACACTCTCACAGGTAGAGAAAGACACACGAAAAATCTCTTTTCTTCATTCATCAAGCCATGCATGAAAATATCCTACCTAGAGTGGCAATAGCTAGTAAAGCAAAAATTGCATGGGGAATCTCCAAGTTGTGTATCAAGGTAAAGAGAAAGTAAAAATTACCAAGCTATAGTTACTTCATAGAGATTTTGAAAATATGTCAATGAAAGATTCAAATTCTGTAGAATTGTTCTTTACTTTTGTAGTTGGTTTAGTCAATCAAATCAAATCTCATGGTGAAACTATTGAGGATAGAAGGATTATTGAAAAATTACTTAGAAGTTTTCCTGCAAAATTTGATCCTTTGGTAGTTGCTATTGAAGAAACTAAGGATCTAAGTCAGTTTTCAATTGATGAGTTGCATGCATCACTAATAAATCATGAAAAAATGTTGAATAGATCACATGCAGTTATAGATCAAGATTTTTCATCACAGGTATCGGAAATCATGGAAGAGGAAGAGGAAATTTCAGCCCTAGAGGCAGAGGAAGAAGTTCATCTAGAGGACATAGCAACGGTCCATCAAAATCAAGTGGAAGAGGACATAGTCAAGAGCACAATCATAATCATTTTTCAGGTCAGAGACAAGATAAATCACATGTGCAATGTCACTATTGCAAGAGATATGGGCACTATGCTTTTGAATGTAGGAAAAAGTAGTATGATCAGAACAAGTAGAATCAAAATCAGGTTGGAAGATCTACTCCAAGCTCCATGTTTATTACATGCACAAATATTGCCGAAGCATCGCCTATTGAGTGTAATATATCCCAAGAGAGTCCTAGTGATGTGTGGTATTTGGATTCTGGTTGCAGTAATCACATGTCAAGTAACTTAGATTTATTTTATAATTTGGATGAGTCAGTAAAGACAAAAGTTACCCTTGGGAATAATAATATAGTGACTATAAAAGGAAAAGGAAAAATCAACATTCTAACTAAAAGGGGGAGAAAAATATTATGTAGGATGTTTATTATGTTGCAGGTTTGAAGCACAATCTTATGAGCATTGGTCAATTGGTACAAAAGGGATACAAAGTTTACATTGAAGACAATGAATGTGTGATCATGGATAAAGCTCCAAGTACCTAGGTGATTGCTAAAGTGAAGATGACAAGAAACAAAATGTTTCCTTTGAAGATTATACCAGCCACATCCGAAGCTCATACTACAGATCAGTTCGGAGCTAAGGAGATTGAATCAGATTTTCAATCAGTTGAAAAAGATGAATTGTGGCTATGGCATCTCAGTTTTACATAGAAAAATATGGTGAAATGTTTGCCTTTGATTCAGAAACCAGATAGATTTTGTGAAGGTTGTATTTTGGGAAGCAACACAGAGAGTCCTTCCCAGTTGGAAAAACAAAAAGAACAATTGCACCACTTGAAATTTTTCACTCAGATTTATGTGGACTAATGCAAACAACTTCTATTAGAGGTTGCTCATACTTTATGACATTCATTGATGACTATATAAGAAAGACATGGGTGTACTTTTTGAGACACAAATCAGATGCTTTTGATATATTTTAGCAATTCAAGGCTTTAGTGAAAAAGCAAAGTGGGTACTACATCAAATTTCTGAGGACAGACAAAGGAGGTGAGTATGTTTCCAATGCTTTTATAATTTTTGCAAATATCATGGTATACACAAGCAATTTACTTTCAGTTATACACTGCAATAGAATGGTGTGGTAGAGAGAAATAATATAATCATCATGGAGATGACAAGAAGTATGATGAAGGAAAAGAATATTTTAAATGAGTATTGGGCGGGAAAAGTAGAATTATTGTTGTTTGCATCATACATAGATGTCCAATGAATTTTTTTCAAAACATGGTTCCTAAAAAATCTTGGACTAAGAGAAAACACAATTTTTCTCATTTTAGATTTTTTGGTTGTGTGGCATACACACATGTGCCTGATAAGTTAAGGAAGAAGTTATATAAAAAGGAGAAAATTACATATTTTTGGACATTCATAGAATAAAAATCTTACAAGTTGTTCAATCCAACTACCAGAAAGGTCATAATCAACAAAGATGTACAATTTTTTAAAAATGAGGCATGGGATGGAAGTATTGAGAAAATAGTTAGTGTAGCAGCAGCTATTCCTCATGATGATATGGCAGATGAAAGCATAGAGCAACAAGGTATTGTATCTTCTTCAAATCTTGGACATGCACCACAAGTTGTAGCACAAGCTACACCTCCATCTACATCTAGGAGATCTCCAAGATTTCAGGCATCTTCAACCATCCAACAGACACCACAAAGAACACTAGAAGCTACTCCTTCAGTAAAAAATAGTCCATCATCAGATAGCCCTTTGCAACGGAAAACAAGGAGTCTTAGTGAGATTTATAATGTTGATACAACTAATGATTTTTCAGTTTTTGCATTGTTTTCCCATCTTTGCAAATCCAAAGATATACTTTGAAGAGGCTATAAACAATGAATTTTGGGTTCAAGCCATGGATGATGAGATAGATTCCATAGAGAATAATCAAACATGGGAATTGGTAGATCTTCTAGAAGGAAAGGATGTGATAGGAGTGAAGTGGGTCTATAAGACCAAATATACTGTTGATGGTAAAGTACATAAACATAAAGCAAGGTTGGTTTCCAGAGGTTTTTCACAACAATATGGAGTAGATTACAATGAGACATTTGCACTTGTAACACGTTTGGACATGGTAAGAATGGTTTTAGCAATTGTAGCTCAAAACAAATGGCCTATTTATCAGATGGATGTAAAATCAACATTCTTGAATGGTTTTATTGAAGAATAAGTTTATGTGAATAATCCGAAGGTTATGAGATTGAAGGTCATGAAGGAAAGGTATACAGGTTGAAAAAATCACTCTATGGTCTCAAGCAAGCACCTAGAGCTTGGTACAACAGGATTGATTCTTATTTGATACAGAATGGTTTCAGTAGGAGCAATAGTGATCCTACATTATACATCAAGATCAATGAGCAAGGTAAAATTTTGATTTTTGTTTATATGTGGATGATTTAATCATCACTTGAAATCTATCTACAGATTCATTCAAATTAGCTATGAAGAAAGAATTTGAGATGACAGATCTAGGCCTCATGCACTATTTTTTGGGCATAGAATTTCAACAATCAGAAGTTATATTTTTATTTCACAAGCAAGGTATGCTAATGATGTTTTGAAGAGATTTAACATGTTGAATTGCAATCTAGTGCCAACACCTATTGCAGTAGGTTTGAAGTTAAGCAAAGATGACAATGAATCATTTGTAGATCCAACATTGTTCAAAAGACTAGTTGGAAGTCTCATGTATTTGACGGCCACAAGGATGGATATTATGTATGGTGTGAGCCTCATCTCAAGGTTAATGGAATCTCAAAAATATTCACATTGGCAAGTTGGAAAAAGGATTTTGAGGTATGTATGTGGAACTAAGAATCATGGAATTTTGTATTCAACATCAAATGAGTTCAAACTCATAGGTTACACAGACAATGACAGTGTCGGAAGTATTGATGACAGAAAGAGCACATCCAGATATGCTTTTCACTTTGGAACAAGTGTAGTTTCATGGGCATCGAAGAAGTAGCCCATAGTCACACTATCTTCAATAGAAGCAGAGTATGTAGCAGTAACATGAGCAACATGTCAGGATGTTTGGATGAGAAGAGTGTTGAAATATTTGAGGCAGAATCAAGAGGATGCTACACATATTTTTGTGACAACAATTCAGCAATAACATTGTCCAAAAATCATGTTTTTCACAAGAGGAGAAAGCACATAGACATGAGGTATCACTTCATTAGGGAGTTGGTTAACAACAAGGAAATTTGTCTTGAATTTTACAGATCCAAAGATCAGTTTGCTTGATATCTTTACGAAAGCTTTGGGAAATAAATTTTTTGAGTATTTGAGAACTTGTTTGGGAGTTTGTGATCAGGAATATGTCAGATCTAGAAGTGCACACTCAGCTCCAAAAGAATAAAATTTTGAAGGTCAAAATTAAGGGGGAGTGTTAGAAAAAGTTTAATTTTTCCCCAAGAAAAGTAAAAAGTAGTTTGTTTTTACATGCTTTTACTTTTGAGTTTAGTTTTAGTTGTTCTTAAGTTTAGGAAAATATATTAAAGAAAATAAATCAAAATCTTTGTATTGCACAAAAGCATGTGCTTTTTAGCTCTATTTTTATGAGTTGAGTGTTTTATTGTTAGATGAAGCCATCTATTTATTAGAGGAAATTGTAAGTGTTTTGATATATCAAACACATTCAGAGAGATTGTATTGAGCCAAAGCTCTGGAACTAGAAGAAGAAATATATACACGAAGTGTTGATCTGAGTTTGCAATAATATGTTTTATTTGCAATTCTTTATTTTATTTCTATTAGTTGTTATTTTATGTGCCTAATTTCCACAATTTCTCTTTCCATCCTGAAAATTTGATAAGTTAAATCCCTTCCTCATCCTAGTCTCTCATACAAAATAAACATATTACATCTTGCAATATTCTCACAAAGATATCTGCGTTTATGCGGTCTTATACTAACCCTAGCTTGTGGAAAAAATGGAGCTCAAAAATGTAGTGACAAAAAGTTAAACTAGATATAAGTGAGCTATTAAAAGAATTGAAAATAATAATTTCCATGAAAGCATCAAGGGACAAGAAGCTACAACTACACTGAAAAAAATTCACAAGAAAGCCAGTAATCCTTTCCTAAGAAAGAATGAAAAAATCAACAAATTTAACAAAATGAGAAATAACCTTGAAGACAATCTAAAAGAGAATTAATGAGCTCGACACCCTCCATGTAATGTCCTTTGGCCCAAATGTTTATGGCTCCATCACGGCCAAATATGAAGTATCGGATTGAATATCGACCATATGGCCCAAATCGATATGATGTCCATGGTCCCGGGTTTGAGATCCACTTCCGAACTTCACTTTGATTTTATTACCACACTACCCACCTTATAGGTGCATTATTGCTCTCATTTTCCTTGCAAAGAAAAAACCAAAAAGATTGTTCTCAAATCGAGTACGAGCAAGACTATTTCTTGAACTCGAATACAAGTTCTTGAAAATTACTGTCGGCTAAGGCATGTGTGATTTGAGAGATTTAAAATGAAATTTTGGCGAGAGAGGAAGGAGGCGGATCAACCTCGAGCTGCACAAATATCAAATCTCCTTCTTTTGAGAGCACATCTTGAACCATCACATTCAGCTCGATCTATCCCACAAAAGCACAAGTTCTTGATATTCTCACCAAATCTCTTAGACAAGTGAAATTTGAACTTTTCAGGGGTTACATTTTTAAGAATAATGTAATAAGGGGGAATTTTGGCATAGTCTACGTAGAAACTAATTGTATATTAGGATTGTTTGTTTCATATCCCATTATTCTTTTTCCTATTGTAACCCCATCCTACTATTATGGGGAATATTGTTAAGCTTATCTCCTAAATGTCATCCAAAATGTGACATAACCATATCGCTTCGCACACAACTTGTCGTGTGGTGTGATATTTTGCCTTTGTGGATGAAATAGAAACAAAACTCTGCGTCTTACTTATCTACGAGATAGGTCCAAATCCGAGATGAAAAATGTATCCTACAGTTGACTTCTTGTCATCAACAAATCTAGCGTGGTCCGAGTCAACGTATCCTGTAAGAAAAATTAATCATTCTTCTTATATTCTAGACCATAATCAACTGTACCTCGGACATATCTCAAAACATGCTTTGCTGCAGTCCAATGACATTTCTTCATCTCCTGTATGAACTTGGAAAGATAGTTGAAATCATATCATAGATCTGGTCTGTTATATGTTAAGTAGATGAGCCCTCTAATAAATTTCATACAGCGAGTATCATCTACTTGAGGTGAATCCTGGAATCGTGAAAGTTGCAAATATTTTTCCATGGGAGTGGATATAGGTTTACAGTTTGACATTTTGTACTTTTCCAAGAGTGTCTTGGTGTATTTTATCTGGGAGAAAAAATGTGATGCTTATTTTTCCATATCTCCAAGCTAAGACAGTAATGTAGTAGCCCAAAATCTGTCATGTCGAAGGATCTTTTGAGATCATTCTTCAAAATATCAACCTGATCTTCTGAACTCCTGGTGATCACAAGATCATCCACATATGTCACATTTTGGATGACATGGGCATTCTTGAGAAACAATCACCTATTCTCTTGTTTGTTGATGGATCTATCTCCTTTTATTTTGTTTTGAAAACCCATTTGCAGCCTATGGTTTTCTTTCATGTAGGAAAATCAACAAGTTCCCATGTCCAATTTTGTATGAGCGAGTCATATTCTACATCCATGGCTTATTTCCACCAAGGTTCACTTGAGTGCTTCATGAACATTATCAGGCTCGAGCTATTAATCAGTGAAATCATGAGTGCAAAATTTACCTCATTTCTTGTCTAACTCCTCATTTTGACTCCGGATGAAGTATTTGGGAGTTGTTGCAAATGAGAGTCTTTGATGGTGCTTTGTACCCACTTCAGATGAGAACTCAATTTATTTTGTGAAGAACTGTTTCATTGACATGAGGATGGATGTGGAGTAACATTCTCTAGTTCTCCAAGGTCAACATATAGCTCCCCTTGCAACACATCTTTTCTCTGAGTAGTCTCCTCTAGCTGATCATTTGATTCGGAGACTAGTCGGTGAGAGGTGGTTGGTAATGGTTCTTTTGTTGTAACTATTGAGTTAAAGGATGACTCGTCATAAACCACATTACATACACTAAAATTAGGCCACACTCCCCCTTCGTCCCTCAACATATAAGAACCCTTTATTACATTTACCTAGCCATGACCCCCTCACCCCACTAATATTAATTTAATTAAATTAATACATTATCCTCACCATATTCATTATTTAAATGTATTATTTAACTAATATCTACACATATAGTTCACTTAGACACCTCACCAAGCTAACTCAACCTAAGACCTATTCTTAGCAAGTTACCATAACTAACTAAGACTTACCTAACCCCTAAAGATCAATGCCTACATTCCCTCTAACCACATTCCCGCATGATCACAAGAGGCTCCAAGTCTAATATGTGGGATAATGACATGAGATCCAAGAAAATTAGGAGGATCTCTAAGTTTAGTAAACCTAGGAAATCTGATCTTGACCAATGTCGATTATCCCTAACTGTCATGCGCGGTTAAGCCGGACCGCCATCCATCGATTACCCCTTTTAACCCCTAAACTACCTTATTCTCAAGGTTGGAACTTGGAACTGGAAATTTGATGAGAAAGAACAAAATATCGGAGAGATAACGCATCTTGAGAGCCAATTCCAAAGAAAACTCACTTCGAAGGAAGGAGATTGAACATATTCTCCTGCACAGCCATCCCAACCACGATCTGATCGATCCAAGCAAAGAGGAGTGTACATGTAGCCCATGCAGAAGCTTTTCTTCAGTTGGTGATCACTTGCAGCCTTCAAACCCGTCATCAGCACCTCCATCCTTCATACACAGACCTTCAGGAATGAAATCCAAGGAAGTATAACGTCATACTTCTCCGGTTTGTTTCATTTCATCATTATTTTATCACCCATTGCTTATCTTACTCCCTATTGACCTTATCCAACATTTTCACCTCCATAGACCCATCAAAACCTCACAAAAGCCTACTCCAGTCACCCATTACCTTGTCCCGACCAACCAAAATCCTTTGTGCAATCACAAAGGAGACCAAAACTCTGTTCTGTGACATTTCTAGATCTCACAAGAATCGCGCGCCAGATTATACCTAACCACCGTCGGTCACCCGATCGATCACACCGGGTCTCTATGTTTGCCCACACAGCCTTAAATAGAGACCTACCCACCTAATTTTACCTCACCCTCACTCACATGTGACCTACCCGAGACCTTTATTAGACCTGTAGAGACCCAGAACCTATCATTTGACCTTTGATTCTATTCTAGCTTAGCTTGTTAGATTAGATCTATATCTTATTGTGTTTTTAAGTGAGATACCTAAATCATTTCAAAATAACAATAGGATTTACTTTGTTTACAACATTAATTTGTTTAAAACAATGGACTGACAGCCATCTAGGAAGTATCATACTTCCCTGGATCTAGCTCATGCTAGGTAGTTCACTGCCCATATTGTTTAATTCTTTCTGGTGGTCTTGCTTTCATTATAGGTAGTTCCTCCTAGCCAAAAGGAAGCTCTCACGGTCAGCTATGGATTCGAAGTCATACACACGCAACAACCCATCAACCAACATTTGAATAGGTATTCCTCCTACGCCCATTACCCTATCTGTTTCATCAACAATTCAAAGAAACAATCTAAGAAAAAGGTGAAACATTTTGGCACACCTGGTGGGACCCATCCGGGTTCCTTGCATTTCATTCATTCCTAGGAAAAAATTGTGTGTTTGTTTCCCTTAAAAAAGCATACACACTAATTTTCTTCCCTGGTAATCCACATCTCCTTTCTATTTTCTCTAAAGGAAACTTTTCTTTTGGTGCATTTAAAAAGAATCATTTCTTCATGTTTTCTGCATTGTAGTGAAAGAGCATCCCTCTTCCTCTTCATCTTATTGTGTCATCCAATTTCACATTTTCGATTTGGGTTTTAAAATCATTGCATTTCATTCTGATTTTCTGCATTAGCTCACATTAATTGAGGGCAACCTAAATCTTTGAAAGTCATTACCGGTGATGGTTGACAAATGAATCATAGAAAAGAACTTCTATCCTTTTCTCTTTCTCTAAGTCTTACCAAACCACACAAAAATTCAAAATACATACATTCTTAAACAAAATCTTACCTGGAAGAAGTTGTAGGTGATCACACGATCATGGCATAGTGGGCACCCGGCTCACTGTTGCTGCCGAGCCATACTTCAGAGAGCGAAGCCCGTCCCCACCATAGCATACCTAAAACCTCACCCTTTAGATCTCCTTCTTTATAGGAAGCCATCCTCACCAAAAAATCTATTTCAAAATTCATGTGTCAATCCCTAAATAGCATAAGCTAAACAAACATAATAGAAAGGGCACTCCTAGGATCACATTTTCTTAGTGTTTCTCCTTGGCTTGTGTTTTGACGTGAAAGATCACGTTCCTCACTTTTTTTGGTTCATCCTTACACGCTCCTCATCATAGCTGGTGTATTCTGGCTTCACCTGAGTGTGCTTGGGCCATATCATCATCATTCCCATAATTCTGGGTTTGATTCCACATCAAATTTTAATTCACAACCACTTTCTCTCATTACTATTTCAATTTCACAAGATAAATATCATGGTTACCTCGACCACCATCGGTTATACCAAACCGACGTCGGTTCTAGGTCCTTTTGCTAACTTACTCAAAAGGACAGTTTCACTTCACTTTTTTCCACTTTTCATAGTCTCTGTCACTGTCATTTTTCCCATTGACATTTTACACATCCCAGTGTTTGGCATACTTGTCGATTTTTCCTTCGCCTTCTTGTTTACTCAACGTCCATTTTCTATAGTGACCGTGTGCGGTTACCCGACGACCAACGTCAATTTCCCTAATCGAATTGGTTAACCTATTTCACATTCCACCCACCATTTGTTACTTCATCTATTTTTTATCACCAGATTCACTTGTTCCTGCTGTTCTCTATGTCATTTACAGAGAAACAACCCTACTTGATCAATACTGGTTCACATGGTGCTGACCCGAAGACAAGCAAGCACCCTCGTCTTCCACACCAGTTTCCAACTGCTCCCACCTAGTCCTTCATCACCTTCTATTTTATCACCAGCCATGGATCCCATCCAGCCTCCTACTATCGCTACTCGGAGATGAGGAGTTCGCATGAATCCTTGATCAGAACCCTACCACCTTGTAGTTTTACCTCTCCCACTCATCCACTCGAGATGCCTCGGGTCAGTTGATATACGACATGCCCATATCTATCCCCCAACTCTCACACCCACTTTCACATCGGCCCTATCTAGCTCCGTGCTACTCGCATCCACCTTAGTCCCAGTCGTTTCATAGTTAGGTTCTATACCTGCCATGATGCATGCGTCATTATCTCTGTGGCACCAACTACATCCACCATACCCTCAACGACTACCCCAAACACAACCTCATCCACCCCTCATGTCTCACACATACCCGTAGCTACATTCCCACCTCCGGTGTTGGTGATCTCTACCTTATTTCGAATGTAGTTGTTTCCATTCCACAATCATTAACCCCTATTGCAACTAGGGTTACCACGACCCTTCCTCCTCCATATACATACTACCAAAAACTACTTGTTTCATTTATTATTCATTCCGTATGTACCCCCTATTTCATTACCTTCTTCTCCACCACCTTACATGGCAGCCCCATACACTGGAATACCACACCCATTATATGTCCAAAACCAACCTCCTCACGCTATAGGAGGTATCTAATCATCACAACCCACCAATGACCTGATTAAATTGATGTTGGATAAGATGCGAACATTTGGAGGCATCAATTTTTGGCTCCTGTAAAACTCTCACCTACGATGAGATTTGCAACGAGCCTATTCACCCATCCATTCCTATCCGTTCATACCCTATGCATTGGGAAATGCCTAAATTCAACCTCTTCAATAGTAAGGAAGACCCACAACATTTGCACTCGTTCAAACACGGGTGTTATCTGATTGCTCATGAAAATGCCCCCGCTTTTGAGAACCTTTCCCATGTCCCTCACTAGACTTGCATTAGATTGGTATAGTGGGTTACCCAAACACTCTATATTTTCATTCAATTAGGTATCCCAAGCTTTCTTGGATCATTTCTCTATCAATATCACCAAGAAGGTTACCATGACCGATCTATATTCCACACGTCAGTATGGGGATGAATCTATTACAGATTTTGTCGCTTGCTGGCATAGCCTGATCAATCAACTTACCTTCCAACTACCACAAATGAACTCATCGAGATCTTCACACGAGCTTGTGCCAGGACATATCTCCCCAACCTTGTAGGTCCAAACTTTCCGAACATTTGATGAGGCATTCACTATGGCATGAAAGTTAGAGATTCGCGCCATCGAAGAAAAGAAAATCCAATTACGAAATAAGAATTTAGTATTCAAGTCAAATGAAACTTATTCTTCTTCCAAACCACCAACCAATTATTCAAAGGCTAAGGGTATCACTAACACAAAGTGGTACTCAAGGCCGGCCCAACACATCCGTCTAATCAGGCTACACCCTCATCTAATCTATCACCTATCCAGGATTTTTGATTTAGACAAGAGCAGTGAAAATATACCCCAATTGGGGAACCTTACTCTTCTGTCTTAGAAAAGCTTATCAAAGCTGGAGCCATCACCCTTCCACCCATAAAACCACACACTGGTTTTGACCCTGCTCGCCCCATGCCCGCATGGTATAAAGAGCATGATTTCTGTAACTATCACCAAGTGAAGGGTCATAGTGATGAAAACTACATCACTTTCAAGAATATTGTCCAAGAAATGCTTGAGAAAGGTGAGCTAACTATGGATAATCCCAATTCCAACCCCAACCAAAATATACAAATCTTTAAAAACCATTTCCCAATCATGCCCCTTCATCCAATCAAACTGGTGAGACATCCACTCACGATACCCATACCCGTGAGGTTCACGCAATCAGAAGAGGTACATGTCACCTCTCAATTTCCTCACATCCCTTCCATAGAGGAAATCCTAGCCCGAAATCCTCCTTCCACATTGGAACCAACCGTCACTATTCCTTCACCAATAAGAGCACCTTTCATCTCCTTCATCACTAATAGAGGGGGTTTTTCACTAACATTGAGACCATTTCACCCGTAATCTTCTCCACTTAGAGAACCTTTACCTAGCGTACCTCCTCCACCTATAAAGGAGCACCCATTACCTCCTTCACCCACATAGGAGCACCTACTACCTTCTCCACCCATAGAGAAGCTCCCATTACCTCCTCCACTCACGAGAGGAGCACCTATCCATTTCTCCACTTATAGAGAAACTCCCATCATCTCTTCCACCCATCAAAGACCCGGTGGAGATACCTTTTCCTCTCGGAGAGCACTCTCCATCGGCTACCCAAAATCTAATAGACCTACTTTACAGCTCTCTTATCCACTAAGTGAAGCAAGCCAATTCCCCGTCTCTAAGATGTATTTTACGGGAATCCCCATTAGGTCCTCACCAACTCCACCCACGGACACACCGTTCTCACATTTGGCTGATCACTTAGATTATGTGGATAGGGATTTATTATGGGGCACCTCTTACTCCCCTGTCTCAACACAGATGCAAAGATCCCTGATGACACCTCCACCATCTACCCAAACACACTTCGACCCATCAAACCAAATAAAACTACAACTATCACAACCCATTCCACGATACCCATGTAGCACTCACACCACACCCTTACCTATAACCCGACCTATACCTAAACCCAAACCCATACCCATAACATTTACCTCCACTAAACCTATCACCACTTTAGGGGTTACCTCGACCATCAACCTCACTCATCCACCTATTAAAATGGATTTAGCTACATCCTCCAACGTCAAAACCACACCTACTCCGACACCCAAACCAAAGAAACAAACTCATCGACCTCATACCCTGACCACACCAATCACACCCGCACTTGTCCCATCTACCTTAAGACCTCAGTTGCCCAACATGATCAAGCACCCTTCACCCATCCATAAACCAATAACACAATAACCCATTCCTTCCTCACATACCTCTAACCTACCTAGGCACACAACACGACTCATACCCACACCTGCAGTCTCTTTACCACCAATACCTCCAATCCCTTCAGCTATTGCTTCACTACCCACTACACTTCAGTCATTGTCCCTCACACCCCAAGTACGACCCACATCATCTACCTTCATAGCACCCCCGTTATCCCCGTGGGTAACTTGCCCTCTTCCTCCATCTGCTTTTCCTTCTAGACCTCGTACACCCACATCACCTTTACCCAAGAAGGTGCAACCCAAAAAAACCCCACTACCCCACAACAAGGTAGTCAAAACAACCCCACACCCTCCTACCCGTCCATCTACTGTACCCCTACCCAAATGAACCCGACCAATACCTCAAACCACACTGGCACCTAAACCCATAGCTCGACCCGTTCCTACTCTTCCAAAAATAATTCCCCGACAACCAACCACACCTACACCCAAACCCACATTCACTTCCCATTATGATCCACTAGCAGGGTCCTATGCCAAAATTTTAACCAACCTCCTTGAGACTTCTGTTATCACATTACCGCCACTTTGACCTTACGACCCCCTCAAACCCAAGCCAAAAGGGTTTGATGATACTAAAATTTGTGCATACCATCGTGTGCCAGGGCATGATGTGGAGAACTGCAAGGCCTTGAAAACTATCCTTATCCAATTGTGTCCACCAAAAACCAACTTTGACAACAATGACCTTCTCGACGAGGATCCTGCTTCACCTACACCCATTCCCACACTGCCCACTCAACAACCACAACCTCCACCCTCATAGCTCCTAGAACCACACACAAAATTTGAAATTAACATGGTTCGCATAAGAGAACTTGCCACGCCACCACCCAAATGTCATTGTGCCTAGTTGACCTCACAGGATTTTCTCCTCTGTAGGTTTTTGCCCTTCATGTCATTATACCACTTACCCTACACCTTCTCCATTTGACAACTTCGCTCAAATCAACATGGTACACGTCACTACACATGCGTAGAAGGGTAAAGAAAAGGTAGCTGACCCACCAACAAATCCTATACCCAACATACCATCTGCACCCATACCTAAAATAACTATTCGCGGCCCCATGTACCCCATTTCTAATGGCATCACACATCGCACCATGCTAATAAAAAGTCCTTATACGACCTCATCCAAACCTCGGAATCCCATCGTCAAGCTCTCATGGAGGTTCTTTAATCTATTGAGGTTTTACCCGATGACCCTACACCCGTAGCCTCCATCATCACACCTCATCATGTAGCCTCTCTCACCAAATTACCACCTTCATCCTCACCTCACCTTGTTCACCAAGTGGCCTCCCTTAGCTTCTCAGAGGAAGAGATCATGCCATACCAAAATGATGACCCAGACCCAACCCTCTTCATCTCTGTCCACATTGATGACATATAGGTACGCCGTGTGATGATTGATGGAGGTGCTAGCATTAACATCATTTCATCCCATGCATTTGCTCAAATGCACATACCTGACAATTGCATGCATAAACATCCGGGCATGTTATGTTCATTCAACGACGCTATCACCTCCACACTAGGCACTATCATTCTTCACATTCGTGTGGGCCCCCACATTGTTCCAGAATTGTTTTACGTTTTGGAGGGAGAATTCCAATATAACTTATTGCTTGGTACACCCTAGATCTGTGTCATGGGTTGCGTTCCTTCCACTTTACATCGTTGTGTAAAGTTTGAACACGAAGGACACACTTATACCATTCTAGCTGACCCATCACCTTTCAAAACATGCAACATGCTTTACCGACCCAATGATGTGCTCATACCTATCAAGCCATCTACCTCTGCAACCACTACTGCTTCACCTACACCTCCACCTACCAAAGTATAGCTGCTTTTTCCACACATACCTCCTCTATTCGTATCGCTACTATAACCTTCACGATCGACCCATTAGCTACCCAATCCGTTAACTCCACCTCCACATCGACCTCCGACACATCATCCATACCAGCTACCCACATACCAACCACTAGTCCCTCCCTTGGAAGGTTTTTTTCAATGCCTCACTCTGGGGAATAACGCCTATATAGTGTCAACACATTCCTTACTCCGCACAAGTATGGAAGCCTTCACCAACACCCTCGCTATGATTACCATATAGGAGAATGCCTCCTTTATGGTCCTCCTCATCTTCGTACTAGTCTCACCTATGGGGAATTGATTATACCATTTACACACCTGAACCACCATCACAACCCCACCCATTTTCTGCTAACTTCCAATCACTTACCAATCGTCATTTTGCCCACACCTTCCTGCACCGCTATGCATGGAAGGGTTTTGGTTTTGGATTTTACGAGCAAGGCCGCTATACCATTATTCCATGTACCACCTGAAAACATAATGACCGTCGTGGTATAGGATTCCCTGAACCTCCTACCAAACGGGCCCGCATTGAACTCATTGTAGACCCTAGCCCTTCTCTACCTTCATCACCACCCTCACCGATGGAGTTAATGGATCTTGAATCTATCCCTCCTAACTTTTTTTTTTCATAAACACCATTTCCTTGGGGCCTTTGACTTATCAACACGAAGGTGAGGCCCCTTCCACTCTCCCATTCCTATATCCTGAGATGATAGATGATGACACACCTACCATCAACATCATTCACGGGACATCCATACTCACCTACCATCAACATCATTCAATGTCGACGATGAATCCATACTCACCTACCTTGGTGTAGAAGACTCATATATTCATTGGTCATTACCTTCTAAGACATAAACCATGTTGAATGAATCAACTATCGAGATCAACATTCATACTCAGGATGACCTGCACATCCTAAAGATCAGACAATCTTTAGATGCTACTAAACAAGAAGCCATCACTTCTTTTCTCCGAGATCATAACCACGCTTTCACTTGGTCTTACGCAGACATGCCCGGTATTGACCCCACCATAGTGGTCCATAATATCGTAACCATTCCCGATGCCAAACCTATCAAACAAAAGCTGAGGAAAATGCATCCTCGCATTGCTCTTCTCATCAAAGAAGAACTTCAACGCCTTCTTTCCATTTCCTTCATCTTACCCATTGATTATCCTCGTTGGATTTCTAACATTGTCCCTGTTACTAAAGCAACAAGGGGACTCCGCATTTGTCACGGAATTCCTTGACCTCAACCTCGGTTTCTCGAAGATGACTTTCCCTTTCTTGGTATTGATCAAATGGTTGACCTCACCACTGGTCACAAGATGCTCTCACTCATGGATGGTTTCTTGGGTTATAACCAAATTTTTCTTTCCCTGGAAGATCAAGCACAAGACTCGCATTCATTACCCCTTGGGAACCTTTTGCTATCGAGTCATGCCTTTTGGCCTTAAAAATGCTGGTGCTACATATCAGCGTGCTATGAATTACATCTTCCATGATATCATGCATCGCATATTGGAAGATTATGTGGATGATCTCTTAGCCAAATCTAAACATCACGCCGAACACCTCGCCGTCCTCAAAACCATATTTGACTACCTCATTAAATATTGCATCCACCTTCAACCTAAAAAGTGCATCTTCGCGGTTCTCTCAGGAAAGCTCTTGGGATTTATTGTTTCCCTTCATGGTATAGAAGTTGACCCAGCTAAAGTCAAGGCCATTACGAAATGTCTCCGCCCACTAATCTTAAACAACTCTGTAGCCTAAAAGGTAAATTACAGTCCATTCACCATTTCATTTCACAATTATCTGATCGGTGTCAACCATTTCATCATCTGCTTAGGAAGGATGTCTCCTTTAAATGGGATAATAATCTGTCACAAATATTTCGATGTCCTAAAACAATACCTTATCCAACCACCCATACTCATTCCACCTAAAGACGATCAACCTTTTTACCTATACATATCAGCTATTGATCATTCCTTGGGAGCCATGCTCGCTCATCGCGATGAACAACATAGGGAGCAGGAAGTTTATTACATAAGCCATACTATTTTGGACTATGAAACCTGATACAACCATCCATAAAAAGCTTTGCTTAGCCTTAGTTTTCGTTGCCACCAAACTCCACCATTACCTACTCAACCACAAAACCTATGTTGTGACCAACACCAACCCTTTACACTTCATGTACGCCAAACCTTATCAAAATCAGCGTGCCGCACGATGGCTTATGCTTCTAGCTGATCTTGACCTCAAATTCATTTACCAAAAGTCCATTAAGGGCCAGTTATCACCGACCAACTAGTGATGCAGCTATTTCTGGGACCAACCCTCTAATTTTGACTTCCCCAATGAATCCATTGCTACCCTTTCCTTGGATGAACCCCCTTATAAAATGACAGTGTTTTTGACGGTTCCAAGTGTCAGTGTGGGGGTGGGGCTGGTGTTATCCTTGTTCCTCTTGGATGGAGAACCAATGCCTTTGTCTTTCAAACTAGACTTTGAATGCACCAACAATATTGCTTAGTACGAAGCACTCGTACTAGGTCTTTAGGCTGCCTACGCCCTAGATGTCAAATCAATCCACATCTTTGGTGATTCACAATTGGTCATAAACCAAGTCAACGGTATGTACCAATGTCATAACGAGATACTTCAAAAGTATAAACATCATGTAGACATACTTTTGACCACCTTTGATCATTACACCCTTCAAACCATCCCACGTTCAACCAACAAATTTGCAGATACCATGGTCTGCTTAGCTTCCCAAATACCCACTTTCCCTGCTGATTCCAAAATATTTGTCACCGTACAATGCCTCCATTCACCTTCTTATTTACCTCATGATGTTTACTCAATCGGAACTAACACCCCTGACACGAGTGACCTTTGGTATAAAAAATAATCTGACTACCTTTCCTTCTCCATCTTACCTCCCGATCTCACCCGTAACGGTCAATGTGCCTTCCTTAAAAGGGTCTCTAATTTCATTATTCAGGGGAATCCTCTATAACCGCAGATTTGACGGTATTCTCTTACGATGCCTCACAAGTTCTGAAATTCCTTATACCATTAAGGAGGTTCTTGATGGCATATGTGGAGGTCACTTTAGTGTCCTTGCTATTGCTAAGCGTATTCTTCGCCCAGGCTATTCTTGGCCGATCCATAACCATGATTGTTATGACTATGTCAAACGTTGTGTGAAATGTAAACAACATTCCAACCTTCATCATACCCAAATCATGCCTTCCGGTCACTCGTGACCTTTGGCCCTTCTCTCAATGGGGTTTGGATATTTTCTCGAGAAATCAATCCTCATTCTTCCCAATGCCATCAATGGATCATAATCTTTCTCCGAATGCTACACAAAATGGGTGGAAGCCATACCACTCATCTCCACGAAAGCCGAGAAAATATGTGAGTTCATTAACCATCACATCATTTGTCACTTTGGTGTCCCTCATTGCCTCATCATTGACAATGGAAAACAATTCAAAAACAAAACATTGCAAAACTTTGCGATGCCTTTGGCATTCAACTTAGTTTCTCATCACCTTATTACCCACAAACCAATGGCCAAGCCGAATCCACTAACAAAACCCTCAACAAAATTCTCATGAAAGTGGTTGATGATACCAGAAAGGATTGACATACGCACATTCCTTTTCCCTATGGGCATACCGCACTAGCATTCACACTTCCACTGCGGCCACACCCTTTTCACTGGTCTACGGTACCGAGGCTATTCTGCCTCTTGAAGTCCATATCCCCTCACTCCGAATTTCTCTCCATGACATGCTTACTGATGATGACTTTCGTCAAGACCACTTAGCATAACTAGAGTTATTAGACGAACGTCGTCTTATCGCTCTAGATCACCTTTAAGTTTACCAACAACATATCAAATGTGCTTATGAAAAATGTGTTCATGAATGCACCTTCCAAGTTGGTGACCTTGTCTTGAAAGAAAATCAACATGTAACCAAAGCAGAAAAAAGTAAACGGGAAAATTCGCTCCTAATTGGCTTGGACCATACATCGTAACTCATACCTATGGATCGGTGCCTATCGTTTGTCCTCACTTGAGGGTAAACCCAAACCTGAGCCCCTTAATGCATTGCATCTTCAACCATTCTATTGTTGACTCATTTTCCTACCTCACCCTTTGTCTCTCTCCATGCTCATCCCTTGAGCGCTATCCACTCCATACACTTCCCTAACGATTAAACAAGAATCATGTGATTACCCATCATTTGCTATCTTCTCTTGAATATGTGTACCACAACACTGTACATAGCATGATTCTCATGGATACTTTTCATCTATCTTTAGATGAGATCCCATGGTCGTTCCACCTTTCCTTTTGAACAAGAGTCCTATCCTTCACCTTGGTCTTGTCCATGATTTCAAAGACCTCCAATGGGACCAAACTCCTTGAGTCAAACTTCTAATAAAAATATGACTCCCTCAAAAGGACATCTTCCTCTCGACCAAATTGTTACTATAAATAGACTGCTCCCTCAAAGGACAACTATGTAAAGCTTTCAAAAAAAAAACGAGAGAAATCAAGCTTCCCGCATCGATCAACTTCATGAAGACCTCAAGGAGTACCATATTATTTATCCCATATAGACTTCCCGCATCGATCAGGTCTATCAAAATATTGTGACCTCGGACCTCTTGCCCAAAAGACCTGTCACTCAAAACATATACAATTAACTACCTTTCACCCACCTTACCATTTCCACTCTCATTTCCTAAATCACCTCAAGGGACATCTTGGAATTTTGACATTTGGTGATACTCGTGACTACTTTCACCGTAGAAATGCTTAATCATGTAATGCCTTTTGGGTCTTGTGTTCACCACCCCTTCAATGTTTGATCTACTCGGTATGATCCTACCCAATCAGTGGCCTTATTGCCCCCTCTTATCTTTTAACCATATTTGTTTACATTTGGATTACCTTATACATGACTTGGTCCTCGCCGCTTACCTTTGGGGTAATCCTCCCCTTTTGCCATAATCGCCCTCACCTACATTATTTTACCTATAATCTACCCACACCTATTAAAACTAAACCCACAACATGCCCAAAACCGTACTAACTTATTATCATATTCTTCCCTAGATCATGGGACAACTACATTGGCACGAGGTTCCTTTTCATCATCTACATTGACCTACACTACCCCAAAATCCCTACCCACCCACCTATCCAATTTCCTACCCCTCCCCCTCTTTTTGCCCATTTTTAACCCATACCCGATTTGAATTTTTCCCGCCCACAAACTACACAAACCCACCCAAATCCAACAATAAACAACCCTTACACCCTCTACTCTATCTAATTCACATTAAAGAGTTTGACACTTACCTCATCGCACCGCCGCCATCTCGTTGGCATGTCGCCGATGTGCTTTAGTGGTCCGCTTGATCCCTCTCCTGCCTCTGCCATCGCGAATATCTACCCACACACTCCAACCAATTGAATCCCTCGCTAAGATCTCGTGGACCCGCTACTAACCAACCCAACCACCATCAACTCACCCTGCCAGCTCACTATCCCGTTTCCTCCAGGATACTTTTCTCATGTTTCTCTCTTTCTTGTCTTTTCTTCACTTTGAAAATCACAAATGAATATCCAAACGTGGCTTTTTTGTTTTTATACCAAACCAGCCCGACCGACATTGGTTCCCCTTGACCAACATTGGTCTTGTGCCCTACCTAACCATCGCCGATTTTCCTATACCGACGTCAGTTCTCCATGACCGCCATCGGTCACCCTTACCTACACATTTCCATTACTTTTCCATTTTACCCCACCCTCTACCTTACTTTTTACCCCATACCTTTACCCAAAAATTATCTTCCCTTTTCTTGACCTCGTCACTTCCTACCTCCATTTTTCCTCCTTTGGGGACTCCTTATTTTACCCTTACCTCGACCTTACCCATGCCGTGACCTAGATATTTGGACCTGAACCTTAGCTAGTGACCTTTTGACCTCATGTGTTCACTATACCTTGCGACACTATTACCTATGTTGATTGACCCAATGACCTTACCTAGCCTATGACCATGACCGTTTATCCTGACCCTACCTTTGGTGTATCGAACATACCTAAACATTCCTGCACCTAACCTACGTTGTGTTTCTTGACCTTATCCTATACCTTGGATACCGGATTCACTTCACCCTTGTTTGGATAAACCTATCGACCTTAGATGATGTAGAGTTTGCCTACTCTTCAACCCAGTAGCGTGCTACAGTTTATATGTGTGCGTGCATTTGACTATTGCTACCTGTGACCCTGACCCATTACCTAGATTCCCTGAGTAGACCTTTCACCCATTTCCCCTACACCCACTTACCTTTTCTTCCCATTTACCTTTTATCAAACCACTCCCGCTTCACCCTCGCTGCCTCGCCGGTTCCTCGGTTTGAGGGGATCACCTTCACCCTCACATGGAGCAACCACATCTTATTTTTGTTAGTTTCGCTTCCCAATACAAGCTACGCAACAAAAATGGGCAAAATGTAGACACTAAAATTAGGTCACACTCCCCCTTCGTCCCTTGACATATAAGCACCCTTTATTACATTTACCTAGTCATGACCCCCTTCACCCCACTAATATTAATTAAATTAAATTAATGCATTATCCTCACCATATTTATTATTTAAATATCTTATTTAAATAATATCTACACATATAGTTCACTTAGACACCTCACCAAGCTAACTCAACCTAAGACCTATTCTTAGCAAGTTACCATAACTAACTAAGACTTACCCAAACCCTAAAGATCATTGCCTACATTCCCTCTAACCACATTCCCGCATGCTCACAAGAGCCTCAGAGTCTAATCTACGGGATAACGACACAAGATCCAAGAAAATCAAGAGGATCTCTCTAAGTTTAGTAAACCTAGGAAATCCCACCTTGACCGATGTTGGTTATCCCTAACCGTCACCGGTTAAGCTAGACCGCCATCGGTTACCCCTTTTAACCCCTAAACTACCTTATCTCAAGGTTGGAACTTGGAACTAGAAAGTTGACGAGAAAAAACAAAATCTCAGAGAGATAATGCATCTTTAGAGAGCTAATTCCAGCGAAAACTCACATCCAAGGAAGGAGATTGAATATATTCTCCCGCACATGCCATCCCAGCCACGATCTGATCGATCCAAGCAAGGAGGAGTGTGCATGCAGCCCACGCATAAGATTTTCTTCAGTTGGTGATCACTTTCGGACTTCAAACCCATCATCATCAACACCTCCATCCTCCTTCAGAACGAAATCCAAGTAAGTATAACGTCATACTTCTCCGGTTTGTTTCATTTCATCATTATTTTATCACCCATTGCTTATCTTGCTCCTTATTGACCTTATCCAACATTTTCACCTCCATAGACCCATCAAAACCTTGCAAAAGCCTACTCCAGTCACCCATTACCTCGTCTCGACCAACAAAATCCTTTGTGCAATCACAAAGGAGACCAAAACCCTATTTTGTGACATTTCCAGATCTCACGATGAATCGATGCCGGTTATACCTAACCTAAATCGTCGGTCACCCCTGATCGACATCGGTCTTTGTGTTTGCCCACACAACCTTAAACAGAGCCCTACCCACCCAATTTTACCTCACCCTCACTCACCTGTGACCTACCCGAGACCTTTATTAGACCCACGGACCCGAACCTATCATTTGACCTTTGATTGTATTCTAGCTTAGCTTGTTAGATTAGATCTATATCTTATTGTGTTTTTAAGTGAGATACCTAAATCATTTCAAAATAACAATAGGATTTACTTTGTTTACAACATTAATTTGTTTAAAATAAGGATGACAACCATTTAGGAAGTATCATACTTCCTGGATCTAGCTCACGCTAGGTAGTTCCTTTGCCCGTATTGTTTAATTCTTTCTCCGGTGGTTTTGCTTTCATTATAGGTAGTTCCTCCTAGCCAAAAGGAAGCTCTCAAGGTCAGGCGTGGATTCGGAAGTCATACGCGCGTAACAACCCATCAACTGACATTTGAACAGTATTCCTCCTACGCTCCTTACCCTATCTGCTTTTAAATCAACAATTCAAATAAATAATCTAAGAAAAAGGTGAAACACACATCTCGAATTTAATAGATTTTATTTTTCTCAGGATCCATGAGAAGGTATGCTTTCGAGGTAGTGCTATAGCCAAGCGGAATGCACAGGAGTGTCTTTGGCTCAACCTTCTTTCTCTTTTGAGCTAGGACATGCATATATGTTGTGCAACAAAACACTCGTAAATGAGAAATCGGTGGATTGTTACCACTCCATACCTCTTCTCGGCATTTTATCCTTTAGAATATTTGTTGGTGCCACTGTTGAAAAGATATGTTGCGTATGTACTTCTTTAACCCAATAGCATTCCTCCAATTTTTTTGTTGATAGCATGTAGCAAGCCATCTCCATCATTGTTTGATTACGTCGCTCCACAATGTCATTTTTCTAGTGTGTTTAGGGAGTAGTCGTTTCGATTAATTCCTTGTTAGTTCAGAAGGCCAAGAACTTCTTTGATGTGAATCCCCCTTGATCTCGAGTGGAGTAGAAGAAGTGGTATTCTGGTCTCCTTCACAAAATGTTGATAGAAATTATGAAAATAGAGAAGAGCCTCACTCTTATTCATTAGGAAAAACACCAACATATTTCGAGAGTGGTCATCCATGAATAATTGGAAGTACTTGTATCTTGAAAATGAAGCAAGAAGTGGTCCATTCAGATCGGTATGAACTACCTCCAGACATTTCTTGGCATGGAAGGTGCTCGCCTTAAATGGATCCTGTGTTGTTTTCCTGCAAGACAGCTAGGGAAAATAGGAAAGGAACTGGACAATTTGGGAAGTCCATGTACCATTGCTTTTGAACTCATCTGATGTAATGAACTAATCGACAAGTGACCATATCTAAAATGTAAGAGGGAAATAGATTCTACTATTGATGCAGATAAAACTACTGCAGAAGATGAAACAATATCTAAAGCAAATAACTTATCTTTTAGAAAATCTCTAGCAATAACCGTACCTTTTCTTGAGATCAAGCATGATTTTATGCCATTTTGAACAAGAAATTCTACCTTTAGATGATGATTTAGGAGCTGACTGATTGACAAGAGGTTGCTAGTCAATCCAGGAACATATAGTACCTTTGTAAGTGTACATTTTTGTGGTCCCAGGAATGGTAACTGGGACTATTCCTTTTTTGTAACGTACTCTTTGTCATCTGCTATCCAAACCTGATCTCCAGTGGGTTGTTCGTTTAGTGAATCAAACAAATTCTTGTCACCTAACATATGCTTACTGGCACTGAGTCTATCAACTAGACTCTCTTCGTGGGTTGCAAAGTTTGAGAGACTAGTACAAGATTCTTACCATAATTGGATCCTTCTGGTGTCTCCTCATCAGAGTCATCATCTTGTTGAGCTGTGAGATGTCCCTTATGATTTCTTCATGGGGACATCATTTTGAATTTTTAAAATCATCATTGCCTAGATGGGATTGATTGACTCGAAGACCCTTGTTTCAAGCCATTGTACCAGTAGTGATCAGTGTCGTGAGTGTTGGTTTTGTAGATTTGACACCACCTCTTTGAATTTTGAGCTTGCTGCTGTTGATGCTGATGTGCTTGTGTTTGCTTCTCTGGGGGACCTTTTTGATTCTTCTAGCCACGATGGGGCTTTGAGAAAAGGGATTTTCCTGGGCCTCATCTTGGACTGAATTGATGGCCTCTTCTTGCTACAATAAGTTCATGAGTTCTTCAAACGTCACTTCCATTTGGATACATTCAGTGTCATAATGAACACTTAGAACTAAGAAGGGAGTTCCCTCAAGGTGATCGGAACCAGAATCTTGTCTTCTACCTTTTCACCGAGCACTAGTAACTCCATTCATAGCTCAGCCACCTGACATAAGAACTCCTCAACTTTCTCATCTGATCCCATAGATAGGGTGTGCAGTTTTGACTGAAGATGGAGTATCTTAGTCTAATTTTTGCCTCAAAGATGGTTTCTATTTTATCCCATGCTTCCTACGGTTTCTCTGCATCCCGAACATGCGGTTGCACATCATCGGTGATACTCAACATGATCAACATCAATGCTTTGGCACTAGCCATCTCATATTTTATGAGTTCATTAAGGGCAGTGGGAATCTGCTATCGACCCTGTGATGATGCCCCATAATCCTTCAAACTGAAGGATAGTTCACATCTTTTTTTTCCAGGCCACATAATTTGGCCCTTTAAGTAATTGAGCATCGGAAAAAGAAAATTCGAGTAGACATTGTAATAAAATAAAATAATATTTATTTATTTCTTGCCAAGAAATATTACAGTCTATACTCACTAGTGAGAGATACTATCTCGTAGATGTTCTCGATACTCACGTGTTGAGAGATGGTGATGCTTCGTGGGGTGTTCATCCTCATCTTCACATTCTATGTCGTAACCAACTTCTAGCTCATCTCAAACTCTTTTCACCTGACAACTGACGTCAAAAATAAAATACTCTAGAATTCCTCTTTGAACCAGTTTGTCGAATATAAGGTTGTCGGTGTTACTGAATCTCATTAAGCAAGGTGAAATAGAACCCGGAGCTATCTTGAGCATCTTGACGGTGTTCTTGGGCTTACAAGTCTTCGTTTTGGCTCCCGACAGTCCCAATATTCTCATGCACATTTGACATTCAGCGTTGGCTTGAGAGACTCAACGTTGCCTTGGTGGAGGCCTCTTCTTTAGGAAATAATGGCAACTTTTTTTAATTATTTAGCAAAAATGGATTATGACCACGTCTTTTTGCTGCACACGTCCTATCAAGAATGCTAGAGATTGTAGGGATTGTACCAAATATCCAACTATCTTCTAGGAATGATGACACAGTATACCTTTTTCAACGTGGAAAACTCTTTTTTTAATTGAAAAATACCTTATATTTTTGTACAGACAACTCCACATCCAGGCTGAATTTAAGAGCTCTTCTCCTTTGAAAAACACATTCACTCAAAAAGAAAGATTTCCTTCAAATTCTCGATGCATCACTAGTTGTAAACACGTCCAAGCTGAAGAGCATGAGCAAAACTTTGTGCGTGTTGAATAAAGCAATCCCGCTCACAACACCTCTTCTCACTAACAACAGATTGATCACTTATCAATAATAAAGCTACGATATTCTTTGATATTATGAACATCTGGATTCTAGAAGCAAGTAAACTGATAAACATTACCATCAATCTACATTGACATTTATGACGGAAAGCTTTCCTTTAGATGTTTCATCAAGTCGCTGGAATTTTTCAGTCTTTAAACTAATCTCCTTCCATGAAAGATCTCCATGCATATCACTAAAGAAAAAAATAGATATTTCCACATAGCAGTTCTTAGATGTTGGTGGCACTTTCTTCCCAACTAGAAACAAGAAAGAAAGAAAGAAAGAAAGAAAGAAATATATATATATATATATATATATATATATATATATATATATATATATATATATATATATATATATATCCTCCTCACGTAGATGAATTACAAATCCACACAGATCTCTACATTGCAGGTCTATGCCAGTAATCTCCTCATCCTATTGATCCTCAAATTGCTACACCAAACTCCACATAGAGGATGAAATTGATCTCACATTTTCGCTCTGTTACCAGATTGAGAGGAGAAAATAATGGAGAGAAAATAGAGATTAGATATCTCTTATTCATTCAATTAATATCAGAAGCGTTACAAATTATATAGGAGAGAAGCTTAACAATATTCCCATAATAGTAGGAGGGGGTTACAACTGGACAAAGAATAATGGGATATGAAAAAAACACTCCTAATATATAATTATTTGCTACATAGACTATGCCAACAAAGAGGTGTAGATGCGAAGAAATTTGAGAAATTGAACTTAAAACAAATTTAATGATATTTTAAATCTAAAATAATGGATGGGGAAAGAAGAATATTTGCCACAAGATAGAAACATAATGTCTAAATCTAGCATATTAAGTAGCTAATTTCTATATGGTGAAAATGCATGAAACAATGGTATAGCAAATAGTTGTCTAGTTGTCTAGTTTTGATACATCAGTAAACCTCGGCTAACTAATCCAAAAAGAATAAACCACAACTAATTAATCCAAAATGTGGGATGGAAGGTAGATGATAGAAAGTTCACTAAAAGTTTGAATTGTATCATTAAATTGATGGGGAACTTACATTTCTTACAATCCTTCTTTACATTTGGAATAGTAAAGAAGACTACATAAAAGATTCATGGTTTAACAAGATCTTAAATTTCCATCTTGCAAGATTATCACTACATAGAAAATCAACAAGCTATCATACCTATTAATAATGATTCTTTGATGCAAACTATAGATGTTCTATCACATACATTCTCAAAATGTGAATCTATTTGAGACATAGTTGAATGTCAAGATCAATGTTATACTTGTACCTTTTAAATGTATGAACAAATGGTTTAGGTTATCCTGGATTAGAGACTATCATGTGGTTCATTTAATTAAGATGTGAATATACAAGCCTCAACTCACGTCTTGTTTTTGTTTCCAGATGTCCATGCTAAATATATGCATTCTTCATATTTGGAAAGGTGAATTCCATATCCCATCCTTCCATCTCTTGTCCCCTTCACTGGTGCAATTACATGCCACATAAAGTGGGATTAATGAAAATTTAGATGTAGATGCACAAGAATTAATTGATGTTCTCATCTCTACAATAAAAATCATGAAATTTTATCTCGATAGTAATGACGATGTGGTGAAAGCCACCACCCTTATATGACTCTAAATGTTTCTAAAGTATTGTTATGAAAGTGTATATTCTTGCACGGTACAAAATTTGTTTTTGTTTTTATTTTACAGGGCATGATAAATGGAGGTCATATGGACACATCCTTGGTGAGTATCGAGTGGGCATTGGTGGCTCTGATGTAGCACCCTCACATTTTGAGTAGGGATTAGCTAGATCTCGGCACACAATTTGGGTGTAACCAACTAATAGAGGAAGAAAATATGCATGAGATGAACTATTTGCAGGAGATTATGAAAGAAACATTGAGGCTATATCCAATGACACATCTTCTATCTCCTCATGAAGCCATTGAGGATTGCACTATTGGTGGGTATTATATCTCTATGCTGAGCATATCTTCCCGATACGCTCCAAGTTGACTACTAGCATGGCCCTTTGACATCTATACGTTGATGATACTATAGAAAATATACAGTCTTAAACAACTATCAACATAAACGAATAATAAAATAACTCAAATAAAAATAGGTTAAACACCAAATCAGCACTGTTGTCATGTGTTCTCCATTAATTAAATCTTCATACCCAAAACTTTGGATCAAATTACAATCAAGTTGTGCAAGCAGCTATGTATTCAACTCTCATATATATACAGCTTTAGTTGTGCGCTTCTTCTTGTGCATACTAAACAATAACAATTTGTGCTAATTAAATAGAAAAAAACTCTACCTAGACTCAATCAGTGGACTGCTCTTCGATGAGCTTTCCAAATTTAAATTGTTGTCTAAAATCAACACATGTTGTGCATCCAATAAAAAATTATTTTATTTAATTTTGACTTTCTTAATAATAAGATAAAGTTGGAGTTAAACTAAAGAATAATAAATTTAAACTTATCTTCCTAAAATCTACGCGGAAATTATATGTTGTACATGCATACATAATTCCATCACTCCCCCATAACTTGAAACCCGTAGCTTTCACTATTCTAAAGCTGCATTTGCATTTTAAGATCTGTCATATCAAAGATCACAAACTCCCAAAAATCTCTCAAATATTCAAAAATTACTTTGCCAAAGCCTTTGTAAAAATGTCTATAAACCGATCTTCGGATATACAAAATTCAAGGTGAATTTCCTTGTTGTTTACCACTACGATGAAATGATACCTCATATTAATGTGCTTGCTCCTCTTACGAAAAACATGATTTTTGGACAATGTTATGGCTAAGTTGTTGTCACAAAAAATCTACATAGCTACCTCTTGATTCTTCCTCAAGTCCTTCAAAACTCTTCTCATCCACACAACTTGACATGTTGCTCTTATTGCTGCTACATACTCTACTTTTGCTGAAGATAACATGACATACTAGTGAAAATGTTTCATTATAATCCACTCCATATTGCTGCATAAAACCTATTGCTACAAGCCTTGCTTTATGCTTTTGTACTCAGCATTGTATTTTTTCTTATAGACCCACTTAACTCCTCTCACTTCCTTTCCTTTTGGAAGATCACACAACTCCCATGTATGATTCTTCTCTATAGCATTGATCTCATCATCCATGGATTTTTCCCAAAATTCATTCTTTATAGCATCTTCAAAATATATTGGATTTGTAGCCTAAGAAAATAATGCAAAAACTGAAAATGAATTAGTTGTATCAACATTATAAATCTCACTTAGACTTCTTGTTTTCTCATTGCATGCAGACTATTCGATGTAGGAATGCTTTGTGGTGATGGAGTTGCTTCTGGTGTATCTTGCATGGCTAAAGATGGATGAAATCTTGGAGACCTCCGAATTGTAGATGGAGGTGTAGCTTGTGCTATGACTTGTGGTGCATGTCCAAGATTTGTAGATACAATACCTTACTGCTCTAAAGTTTCATCTGCCATATCATCATGTGGAATAATTGTTGTTATACTCACTGTTTTCTCTATACTTACATCCCATGCTTCATTCTCAATAAAATAAACATCTCTACTAATCAAAACCTTTCCAGTGACTGGATTGTACAACTTGTATGCTTTTTTATTCTTTGAATACCCAACAAAGATACACTTTTCTCCTTTGTTGTCTAACTTCTTCCTTAGCTCATTAGGCACATGTGCATACACTACACAACCAAAAACTCTGAAATGTGAAACATTGTGTTTCCTTTTAGTCCATGCTTGTTGAGGAACCATGTTCCTAAAAAGTTTTGTTGGACACCTGTTTAAAATGTAAAACAAGTTGCTACTTCTTCTACCCAATAGTCATTTGGAAGGTGCTTTTCCTTCAACATGCTTCTAGCCATATCCATGATAGTTCTATTCTTCCTTTCTGCCACACCATTTTGCTATGGTGTATACCTAGTAGTAAACTAATTGTGTATACCATAATATTTACAAAAATTCATTAACTCATTAGAAACATACTCATCTCCTTTGTCTGTTTTTAGAACTTTGATGTAGTATACACTTTGCTTCTCCACTAATGTCTTGAACTGCTAAAATGTATCAAAGGAATTTGATTTATGTCTTAGAAAATATACCCATGCCTTCCTTGTGTAGTCATCAATGAATGTCATAAATATGAAAAACCTCCAATAGAATCTTTTGCATGGCTCTACATAAATCTCAAAGGCACAATTTCAAGTGGTGCACTTGCTCTTACTATTTTGCCAACTGGGAAAGAATGTCTATGTTGTTTCCTTAAAATACAACCTTCACATATCCTTTCTTGTTTCTAAATCAATGACAAACCTTTAACCATATTATTTCTATGTAATAAATTTAAACCTCCAAAATTTAGATGTCCATACCTTAGATGCCAAATCCATGATTTATTCTTCATGATTGATTGAAAGGATGATTGTGTTCCTTCAAAGACAAGACTCAACCAGTATTTACACAAAAGCCAATGCAGACTCATTTGTTGTAGAGCAGGCCTGATTTTAATTGGCACAAGACTTTGTTACCTCAAAGCATGTAACTCTTCTACCTTATCGTAGGACTCATCTATTTGAGAACAGGATACAATAGAAGATTGATTTGACTTAGCATAGGACTTGGCTGCAACCGAGCTACTGATTTTGTTAAAAATAGATCTGATTTCTTTTTTTTTCTTCTAGGTTTCAATATCAAAGGAAACATCCTATTGCTACTCATATTCACTTTTGCAATCAACTGAGTGCTAGGAGCTTTGTCCACAATCACACACTCATTATCTTCCATATAGAATTAGTATCCTTTCTATACCAAATGCTGCCCAATACTTATAAGGTTACATGTTTCAAACCTCGCAACATAGTAAACATCTTGCAAACTTGTTTTCTCCCCCTGTCTAGGTAGAATACTAACTATGCCTTTTCCTTTATAGACATAATATTGTTATTTCCAAGAGTTACATCACTCTTAATTGAATAATCCAAACTAAAAATAAATCTAGATTAGTTGTCATGTGATTAGTGCAACCCAATCCAAATACCATACATCACACCGACTCTCTTTTAAAAAATTACACTCAATAGGGGATAAATAAGGTATTACTTCGACAATCCTTGTGCATGCAATAAACATAGGTTTAGAAATAAAACTTCCAACTTGATTTTGATTTTACCTCTCTTGATCATATTGATTTTTCTTGCAATCATAAGCATAGTGCCCATATTTCTTGCAATAATGGCACTAAACATGAGACTTATCTTGTCTTTGACCATAACTATGTTCTTGACTTTGTCCTCTTCCACCCGAGTTTGATGAATTGCTGTCGCATCCTCTACATGGACTTCTTCCTCTTCCTCTAGGGTTGAACCTTCCACTTCTTCTTCCACCTATACCTCATTATCCGAGATGCAAAAGATTGATATACACTTGCATGTGATCTATTCATCCTTTGGTCATGATTGATTAGTGATGCATACAACTCATCAATAGAAAATTGACTCAGATCCTTAGTTTCTTTAATAACAACAACTAAAGGATCAAATTTCATAGGCAAACTCCTAAGAAAATTTTCAATAATCCTTCCGTCTTTCAACAAATTCACCATGGGATTTGATTGACAAAGCCAAATATATAAGTAAAAATGATTCTATGAAATTTGAATCTTTTGTTAACAAATTCTCAAAATCTCTATGAAGTAACTGTAGCTTGATGGTTTTTACTTTCTCCTTACCTTGATATGCAACTTGTAGAATGTCCCATGTCATCTTTGCTTGAATGGTTGCTACCACTCTCGGAAGAATGATTTCATGCATTTCCTGATGAATATAGAAAATATATTTTCCTTCCTTGTTTCGTAACTCCTTAAAAGTATCTTTCTCTACTTGAGAAAGTGAAGTATATGCTGCTACATCTCACGGACTTTGTGTACCCATTCTCAATGATCTCCCACACATCTTGAGATCTGAATAATACCTTCATGGTCAATGACCAATACTCATAATTATTTCCATTAAATTATGGTGTTTGCATACCAGATGTAGAAGCCATAACTTGCTACCAATTTAATAAGCTATTGTAAAACAACATTCGATGCCAATTTTTAGAAAATCAACAATCTTAAACAACAAACATCATAAAAATAATAATAAAATAACTCAAATAAAAATAGATTAAACACCAAATCAGCACTGTTGTGCGTTCTCCATTAACTAAATCTTCATACTTAGAGCTTCGGCTCAAATTACATTCAAACTGTCCAAGCAGCTGTGTATTCGAATCTCATAAATCTACAACTTAAGTTGTGTACTTCTTCTTGTGCATACTAAACAATAACAATTACAGTTAATTAAATAGAAACAAACTCTACCTAGAGTCAATCGAGCTTTCTAAATTTAAATTGTTGTCTAAAATCAACACATGTTGTGCATTCAATAAAACAAATTGTTTTATTTAATTTTGACTTTCCTAATAATCATGAAGATGGAGTTAAACTAAAGCATAATAAATTTAAACTTATCTTCCTAAAAATCTATGGTGTAAATTATATGTTGCAAATGCATGCATAATTCCAACAAATACAAAGTGACACCATCTACTGTTCACAAACCTCCTCAGTTAACAAGCATCTTAACACCCATTCTCTGATCCATGTAATTTTTCCAGGTGGCCTCTTTCGGCCCGATTCACCAAATGAGAAAGTATAATAATAAATTTCAAATTTCAAATTTTCTGTAAATCCCGCTCATTATTTTTTGGCAGAGTGTTAAAAGTGGTTATTTTACACCAAAAACAACACTGCTGGCTCACTTTTGATGAAATGAAGGAAATACTTAACATAAATTTAAGACCCATGGTATTAGCAAGATTGTTTTTGTATTCTCGGGTGGCCTAAAATATAGTTGTAGGATTGCTAATGAAGGTATTTCCGTCGAATTCATCCTAACTCAAAATACGATGGCGAGTATGGTGGCACTTCTATCTGCACTCATATCTATTTTGGGTTTTTTTGTTGTCTTATTGCGGCACCATCTATGGAGGTCTTATGATGATCACCATAGAATTTTTTTACTTTAAATAGATGATCTTAGAAGAAAATGTAGTGGAGTTCCCTACAGTAGAATTTATGGAAGGTAAGAAATTTTGAGTGTTGCCAATGTGCAACCCAGGTCATATCCTTATATGGTGATCATCATATACAATCAATCTTATGTTCAAGTTTCTAGGCAATGGAGACCTTGTAAAAGGTCACTAGGTTTTAGAGGATGACATTCACACAATGCCCTCATCTCTGCCATAGATTACCAAAATCAAAATCGCACCAAAATCTTTACTGTAATGACACAGATGATGTTCCATATTAACCATCATTCCTATCCTCCTATTCTCCACAAGTAAACACCTTACCTGAATCATTTTTTATTTTATTTTTATAACTGTGAAGAGACAAACACACATTTTTAAGGTAGTCCAGGGAGGAGATCAACCATTAAATGCTATGAATTTAACACTTTTACTCAAATCTACATAGGTTGTTTGATACAACTTAGTCTGAGTTGTAGACAATTTCTTTGACTATTATGGAGACCCAGAAAAGTAAAGGATTAGTTGAAACAGAAAGTGAAATCTTGGTTTCACGTTTCCATAATATTTTTGGTAAAGATTCTAATCTTGTAATCATATCACTCATCCAAATTCAGGGATATAGTCAAAATGGAATATTCAGTTTGAAAACCATGTACACAAACCACAATTGTCCATTCATGTAATCATTACTCTCACCATATGATATATTCATTTACAAAATATATGGTGAAAGTATTTCATTTAATTAATTAGTTAATTGATACGCTCATTTGAGAATACTTTTAAGTTCATTGATAATGGGTATTTAATTATTTTTGAGAGGTAAGGACATAAAACGGGAAGGGCTTATCTTTTACTGTGGTTAATAATTTGAACCTTGACCTGATCAATCATGCCATACTGTTTTTGCGGAACTCCCTAACTCTTTCATGTATATGCTCTAGTATTTATAAAATGTGTCAATAAAATTTGTTTCCATTTCATACTTTAATTTTATTTGGAAATGCATTTGTTTAAATAACATTTGTTTTATTTATTTTTAATAGTAATAACCAGGTGTGTTAAAATGTAGTCATGGTGATTGTAATAAAGAATATGGGAGTAGTTAGATTAAACAACTAACATTTATGAGGAGTCTCATCTCCTTTCGATTGTCCATGATTGTGTGTTCTTTGATGCTTCCATAATATAGGGGTTGGTGCATGTCAAAAGCATATTTGGCACTTTGGAGTACTTGCTCCATTATGTGTATGGAGTTTTCATATACCCGTGACAAATGTAACATTGGATCGTTCTCAATGTATCATCAACATACACTGTTGGTGGGATCGATGACAATGATACCTCCAAATGCTATGAGCATGAATTATATACCATGGATATTTATCAAGAGCATATCCTATTTCTTTGTGTTTAGGAATTGGAATGCATTGTGGCACCTCTACAATTACGTGTAATCAATGGCATTGGATGTTGGGTGCCATTTATGTTAGTGTTTCCTTATAGGTGACATGCCGTGATAATCATCCTTTAACCACCTACATCGTTAAGGGAATCATTATTGGTGGTAGCCCAATATTTTTAATCATAATCTACATTAAATAGTCGAAATAATTTGATATTGTATAAACATATCTATTATTTCCTTTTAATTGACAAGTGTTTGTTTTAAGGGAATCATTTTTGGTGGTAGCTCAATATTTTGAAACATAATCTACATTAAACACTCCAAATAATTAATTCCTCTCAGTAAACATATATATTATTTCCTTTGAATTGATAATTTTTGTTTTTATTTTCATGTATTGGATGTTGAGGCTTATATAATCCCAATAGATATTTCCTCGTTTTCCTTCTCCAATGTAGTTTTTATATTCATAAATATTTTAATGTTTGATTTTAAAAATCATAATATATTTTTTAATTTTCTAATAAATTATTTTCCATTTTGTAGACCTCAATATCATTAATATGATGATTTTTTTCCTTGTGGGAGCTATTTTAAATATTTTAATTCTAACATAGGTATAAGAAATTGTTAACTCGGAGGAATCAAGGTTTATCCAAATGACTCAGAGCTATGAAACACTAACATAGAGTGATCCCCTTATAACCTTTGGGTGGAGTATAGTGGGCCACTCACCACCCCCACAATTTTTTTGGGTTGAAACCATGGCCTTGACCACCTAAAGCAATGGGCAAGACATACTACCACGTCCTCATCTAGAAGAGGTGTGACAACATCATTGATTAATATATATGCTGTGTGTGTGTGTGTGTGTGTGTGTGTGTGTGTGTGTGTGTGTGTGTGTGTGTGTGTGTGTGTGTGTGTGTGTTTTTACATGACACAAAATAAAAGTCTTTAATCCAACTATTGTCAATCCTTACCAATCCTTCAAGTTCTACAACTCCATTAGTAACTAACCACCAACTAGATGGACTACACCCAACAAATTACAATAGGTTAAAATCAATTAAAATCAAATCCAACATATAATACTAGTTGATTCACGTTGGTTCTTGTTAATATGGGTAAATTATTGCAATCATTTACAAGATTTTTTTGTTGTCTTTAAATTGGCAACCAACTATGTTTGAATCTTTTTCCCAAGATATTTTTATATTTGTTATTATTTAGTTAATTTTTTTACTTTTATAATGATTTGTATATGGATAATCCCTTCTTTTACTCACCTAATTGGTTCTTTTTCAAAATTGAGTAAGTACCAACCTCATGAGAGAGTTGTAGATATGATGAGATTTATTTTATATCGTGGGACATGATTTGCTTTATATTTTATTAGATGCTTATTCTTTTGTTTTTTAGATTTGTCTCAAACTTTATTGCTTGCTTGCTATTTTAGTTTATGGGTTTATTGGGGTTACTTTTGTGGTCCTTATTGCTTACCTTATGTTGTACATTTTTATTCGCATAGACCAATTTTGGCCTTTCATGGACATAAATACTATTATCTTATCTTAAAAATTAACTAAAATAACCACATTTAATAACAATGGGTTTTAATCATATTACCTTCAACATGTTCTAAAATAACCACATTTAATATCAATGGGCTTAATCTAATATAACATAGTACATTAGCTTAAATTGTACAAACAAGAGGCTAATATAGAGAACATAGTAAGACTTGGAAATACTTAAACAATTAAAATGTTAGGAAAAACTATAGGATGAGGGTTTTATAGGATAATATTTGATTTTCAAAAATATATAGACACTTGTTAGTAGTAGACAAATCAATATAAAAAAATAGATCGAACTCACAAAACTAGAGATATGTGGGCAGCCCAATGAATTTCATATAAGTTCGGAAATTATTGTGCCATAACTATAGGAGTAAAAATGTCTCCCTTTTGAAAATTATAAAGCTAATATTTGATGTGTGAACATTGAACATTGAACATTGAACATTGTGTTTAATTCTTTAGTTCCATTGCAAATCACTAGGAAGCTATTTTCCTTTCTTCAAACCCTGATTAAAATTCAACACCTTGCAAACCCCATATGAAAATGAGGGTGTTAATGGGATATTATTTTTACCCTCCATTATTATTAGGTTCCTCATGTATTTAACAATATAACAATCATTTCTTTATCCAAATCAAAAATAACTCGACGTGTAAGTCTATGAAGATTTATCTTTTAATTGATCAAAACAATTGTAAATGCTAAAATGCTATCTAAATGCTTGAAATCTACTTTTGGCACATACATGCTTTTGGAAACAATAAATATTACTCTTACAACTTATATATCACTCTTGCAACAATGATTATTTCTATATCTTCATTCTATGAATGCACTTATATATTTATAGACTTCTTGAATTTAAATTAAGACCCTATTGGTGTGCAAGATGACACAAAACGGGTGGGGAAATATAAAGGAAATACAAAAAAATCCCTAGGAATTCACAAAATTGGGGTAATGAGGCCCATAAAGGTGAAAATCATATTTGTACAAGTAAATATATAGTAGACAAGAACCACACAAGTACATAGCTAAAAACTACCTAAAATTGCAAAAAAAAGGGGGATGAGAGAAAAATGAATAAGAGAAAAACAAGGACAAACAAAGAAGAATAAATAAATAAAGGTTTGATAAGAAATAAAATAGAGTCACAAATAACTAATGTAAAGTCAAATTTCTTGAATTTTTCACAAGTCATAAAGGGAGCACGTCGAAGGTCAGATGACATAATGAATATGAATATATGCTAACATAATCCTAACTTAGAACAATAGAAATTAAGTAGTATCATACCAAAATTAGGTGTCTACATAATGCCTCACTTTGATATGAATGTGAATATAATCAAATTTATCAAAATATATGATTCCCTTTTCGTGGGTTGTCATGTGCAATACCCTAAATTTGGATGAATTCCATTTAGTAAGTATCCTTGGTATTTATCTTCACTCATTTATTTTTGTGCCCATAACTGATATTTTCCTACATGCATCTCACTCATTTTAGAACTCCTTAAACACTAGGTAACTCTAATTTCTCATATTTGGCCCTCCAACAACATATTAATTATATACAAATTACATACTTAGAGTTATGGCCACATTCTCCAATTTACCAAAAGAATTTGTGATTTTGCATGACATATTCCCTTGTTACAAATAAAAAATGACGAGTTTCAATATTTAAAGGCTGACATTTTCATCTTCCACTCATGCAGTATTCACTTTTTTGGACACACAAGTTATCCTAGCCATCCTAGTGTAAATTGATAAGGAAGTTTTTTTACAAATTTCACATCTGAGAGCACAATCAACCAACCCATTCAAAGAGCTCATTCTCTCAAATATTTTGTCTACCTAGGAAATCACAACAAAGCACCCAATCAAAAAAACAATATTTGTAACACATCATCCAGGAACCAAATTTAAATACATATTACATGAATTTCCTACATCATTGTTACAAGTAAAGAACTACAAAAATATCATTTCTAAGTGCCAAAGATCCTATTTGGGACTTCACTTCAAACATTATTACTGAAAATTTTGCACACATTAAATGGGTGGGAGAACTACATTAGTATGAATCCTCTTTGGACTATTGGTATGTAGGTATGAAGGTTGGTCATTTCAACATAAAAAGCATTATACACATTCATATAATTCACCCAAATAGACCTTATAGGCCAGCATTAGGCCCAACAACACAAACTAGCTCACAAGTCCCAAAACACTAGTTTTTTCTCCAATGATCACATTATGAAATCCAAGGGCACAAAAATTGTACCAAAAATCCAATAGCTTCACACAATTCATGAACATCCTCTAGAAACCATAAAAAGAATAATAAGCTTTGCAAAAATTGTGCTTGCCTTGTGCCAAGTGTGAGACTCCTTGATGCTAATATAGTAAAAGGCGCAAAGATGGCTCCTAGATCTTGTTGTGTTTTCACACGACCTAAAAAATTGACCATAAATTATTTTTATCAAAATTATGGGAAGAAAATTCTTGTTTAAAAACTCAACTATATAATTTGAGGTCACATATTAGAATGACATCTCCATACAATTTCAAAACCCTTATCGAATAAATATCAAAAATGATTTTAGGGCCCATTTTTGAATGAAAATTGGTAATGTATGAATATCCAAATGAATAATGAACCCCATTTTTTTAGTTATTTTTTTGTCCATAAAAGGAATATTAGTGATATATAGGCTATGGACCCTTGATCTCAATGTCAACAACGTTTCCCATATGTCCTTCACTTAGACCACACCCAATTTCTCCCTCAAGTATTTCACACAAATGACACATGGTCCTAGGTGGCTAACCAGTAGAAAGTAGATGATCATAGATTAGGGAGAAGGGATTTAAACTATAGATGTATTTAAATTTGACTGATCATCTCATTTCTCTTTGATGGTTCTATCCCATTTAAATCAACTTGTGTCATGTATATTTCAAGACACACATGTTAAGATTCATTTAAAATAGAGTACAAAGTGAAAATTCTCGATTCATTTGCTAAGGGCTTTATAGTGAACTCTATTATCAAATTCCCTAAAACATTTTCTCTTCTCTACTCGATAGATTCATTAAAATTATGTGGGTCCAGGAACCTAACCATGCAACCAAGGTGGGATTTTTCTTTAGAGGCATCCCGACCTTAGAAAAAGGAAACATACTTATCTCATAGCCAATCAACCATTATATTAGTGATAGGGTAGTTCCATTACTTTGTGTTACCCGTAGTGGCATAAAAATCATGATATATTAAGGAATATATGCTATATATTAGGAAACTAAATTTTATTTCAAATGTGTGAGATCCTCCCATAGTTCGTACGCCAAAAATTCAAAGGATAAAAATTGTTACCCAAGCATGAAAAAATCTAAATGGATATCAAATTTAAATTTTGCAGATGTCATCCCTTTCTAGCTCAACTACTTGAAAATCACTTGATATGATATTGAATATTTGTTCAAATTCCTTCACATCTTAGACCTAATTTTAGTCACATCCTGAACAAGTTTGAAAGTCTTATACCATTATTGGTATTATCCTTTTACTATGTATACATCCCCTTACTCTCTAACCATCATAAATTCCAAAGGGTAGTTTGGCCTAGTCAACCTAGGTGATATTTTAGGCTAAATTGAGAAAGATAACTAAGGAATGTAATCTATAAATAGAAACACATCATAAAATATTAAGGGAATCTAAGAATATTGTAGTAACATATCACATTCATTGGATACATCATCTATGAATTTGAAGATAACGAAGAACAACCTACACCATGCATACTCGATAAATTCTAAATTACAAGTTCCAAAGTGCATGCTTCCAAGTGTTGAGGTTGAATCAAAGACTCATTATCTATTTTATATTTTTACATCTCCACAAAAGATTGGGAGGACTTCATGTGGCTTGATCTCTCTTGTGTGTAGTGGTATGTAAGAATCACTTATCACATTAGTGGGGGTGTGGTGTCACCGTTTAGCCCAATCATACTAACCCTTTTTCAAGTCAAGGGAATAAGTTCATTCACATTCATTGTAATAATATAAACAAAAAAGGTAGAGTTATAGACGCAAGTGTACCTGCATAAAAAGAGCGAGAAAATACAAAACCCCATAGAATAAATGAAATATTGTATCTTACACCTTCTACCCAACAACCCAAATGATAGAAGATGCTAAGAACATATCTTTACCCACTTATGTATGGAAATAAGTAAACCCTTTTTATAAATACTTTTACATTGAAGAAATTCCATCTAGTGCTAAAAAGGATAAGGTATTTCAGTGGGTTTTATGAAACATCACAAACATAAGAAAAATAATTTCACAAAAGTAGGTTACAGTGAACAAGTGTCAATGATCTAGTAGGTTTCTAATTTAGAAAATGCCACCAGTAAAGTCACACATTTAAATTCTATCATAGGAGTCCATGGTTTCCAATAGTGTCAAATGGGTCTTGAGCACTATTTCCACTCCCAAATTCTATTTTTTTATCTAATGTTGCATTTTTTATCTTATAGTTGGGTAAGTGCACCAAGTTGGGAGGCGAAAAGGGGGTCTTAAGTGGATGAATTTTTCTGAAAAAATAAAAAAACTTCAACTTGTATGAGTTTTTGAAATAGTTACACTTAAAATTGGAAGATGTTGTGTAAACATGAGTCTTAGCATTCTGAGTCTAGTTTCTAAGCTACTAAATTTTATTGAAAACAAATAATTTTCAGTGGATCAAATAACTAAAATACCAAAAAATGATCTTGTTTTTAAAAAAAAACATAATAGAGTGACTTTCGTGCCTCCCCAACATTTTTTGAGCACCATTTAGTATTTTTGAAAACCCTATGGTAGAAAGATAGCTAGAGCATCTAGTTTGTGTTAGATTTTTAAAACATTTTTTTAGTGATTATATATATATTTTTAATGATTTTTCTAGTACAAAATTTTGAAATTTTGAAAAATAATGAACCTCTCGACCATGCCCCTAACTACCTCAAAAAGATCAAAATTAATTTTTTTAATATGTATAAATTAGTCCTAGTTTGTTCCTAATTTTTTTATTCAATTTTGATGAGTAAAAAAAAAAAGATACACAACAAAAGATAAGAATTTACAATCACTAAAAATGAGGTATTAAAGACATATTTTGAAATAAATATAAACGGAAACCTTAGCATAAATAGATAAATATAAAAACTACATATTTAGAAAGACGATAGTTTTCTTGACATTGTAGGAAAATTTTTAAGAAATATAGTGAACGTTTTTGTAGGATTTAACATGGTGGAAGGTGATTTTTTTGCATATTTTGTCAAAAACACGTAGGTTGTTGTGTTGTTGCAGGTCCAAGGTGTAGGTTTGGGAAACCAAGGAAATTCCAAGCTTGCAAATTCTTAGTTTGGGGCATAATAAATGAAACACGTATGTGCTATAACGTGTACGCGTTCCTCGTAGTATAAACATAATATGTGATTTTTACATGCTTCTATTAACAAATCTATAAATGAAAAATAAATAAAATAATTATAATTTAAATTTATTTTAGTAAATATAAGAAATTAAGGTCACTTTGCACCTATGGAACTAGTCTCATAGCTTCATGAGTCATGGTTTAGGAGATAGTTTTTATAGTATAACTGTCAGTCACACATAAGTAATTTTCAGGATTTTAGCATTCAACTTAAATCTTTAAGCGTTTAAATTATACAATCTAAACCCTAAAACCTAAACCCTAAACCCTAAGCCTTAAACCCCAAACCTTAAACATTTATCCCCACCCATGAGCCCTAAACCCCGAGCCTTAATCCCTAAACACCGAGCCCTAAACCCTAAACCATGAACCATGATCTCTAAATGTTAAACCCTAAACTCTAAACCATAAAAACTAAATCCTTAAACCTAAACCCTAAACCCTAAACCTAAATCCTTGTTGTCTAAAATAAGCTCACTCTTATTTTTTGTGAACTAACCCCTTTTCCCCCTTTTTGTGCTTCAATCTGATTTTTTATATATTTTAAGCACTCAAGGTTTCCTAAAAACATCTTCATTAGATAGGAAATTTCTTCCCCTTTCTGAAAATGTAAAGAAGTCCTTCTAACTCTTCGTATTTTTCAAGTTATGGGCCGACAGGCCTGGGAAGGATTTTTGCAAAATGCACTGTGGACACTGGGAAGACTTTTTGCCAAAGGGGAAAATTGTGGTTGCAGGATGATGAGAGATATGTTGGATTTTTTCACTTTTTGCAGAAGGCACAAGTTACAATTACAGTGTCCGCAAGCCCGAGGATGATTACTTTTGCTAAGTGAATATGGGGGCCACAAGGAAATTTTGCCCAAGTGTGAATTTGGGCCAGGGTTTTGCGGAGCATTTTCAAACTTTGCAACATTTCAAAAATGGCACAGCTTTTCAAGTGCAGCCCACAAGCCCACAAAGGTTTTTTTTTCCAAGTGCAAAGTCGCGAAGTTACGGGGTCGAGAGGTTTTTCGCCAAAGTAAAATTTTCGAGCCTGAGGGGTCTTTTCGCCAAAAGTGAAGTTTCGAGGGTGCAGGATTGTGGAGGATTTCTACACTTTTGCCTCTTTTGTGAAAAAGGGTGTAGTTTACATTTTCCCACCCGCGGGCTCGGTGAAGACTTTCGCCAACTACAAAGTCGTGAAGTTGCAGAGCTACTGGCTTGAGGGAAATTTTGCACTTTTACAATTTTTGCGCAAAAAGTGCAATTTCAATTTTGGGCCTGTGGACTATTTGGGAAAAAGTGATTTTATGGTTACGAGGTTGTGGGAGGTTTTTTATAATTTTGTGTTTTTTCACGAAAGGTGCAAAAGTGAATTTCGGGCCCGTGGATCCGTTTAGCAAAACTGGTTTTTTCGCCATTTTGTACGGATTCGATTCAAATATTCAAATGGGCATAAATTTTGATCTAGTGCTGGAAATTTGATAAATTTCATACTGTTGGAAATATCTCAACCTCCTCTATGCCATGGAAGCATAAAATATTATTTTCAGTAGGATTTGGTGGGTGAGAATCGGAAAACATTTTTCACACCATTAATACGTGATCCGATCTCTTCAACCTGATCAGATTTGATTTGATCCTCCATTCTTCCTTTTTCAACACGCCAAACAGACATGGAGAGCCAAACTTGACAGATTGTAGGTAGATTTCTAAGGGCATTGATGGCTGGTGGTTGAGCTTCCAAATCAGATTTTTTGCCTCCTTTTGTTCTCCTCTCTTCACTTCATCTATAAAGGTAAGAGCTTGGCTCATTGTAAAGGGTTGGAAATTTTGGTTTTGCACCCTCCCTTCTTCTCTAGTCTGTAGACAATTTTTGGATTTTGAACCTTTCATTAAGACTGTAATGCAAGATTTTTGCCTCTTGGCCATTGTAATGTTCTGTATCAATTTGTGAAGCAATAATACATGTCTATGGATGATTTCAACCCTCTCTTGTGTTCATTACCTTTATCTAATATTTCATTGCAATATTCGTTATCTGTGCATGGTGGTTATATTATATTTTAATGGTCTGTGTTTAATAGCAAAGCCGGTTTTCAAAATTCCTTTGGTGCATCACCCCTGTTAGTTTAGGTTTAATTTCTTGCATCTTCTTAACCCTATCTCCTTGCCAAGTTAGAATAGATTTTAGAATAAATGCTTTGAAAATTATATGTGTGCACCCTAACAGAGGAATAGTCAATGGGATCTACCTCAAACATCAAGCTACTAAAAGGAGAATTTGTCACACTTGTAAATATTAGCCTAGGTTTTCAATTTCTCCAAGTGCGTATGCACATTTTATAGTTTAGGTTTCAATTTACCTAAGTCTTTGGTGCACATGATCTATTGCTTTTGGTGTATGTTTGTATACGAGTTCATCTCACTCGTGGAAGAGACTTGTGGCAAAAAGAAATTAAATATACAGTATCCATAATGTAGTAGGTCTAGATGTTTTCATTGCACTCCAATAGATCAGGTTTGTAGAAAATCAAATGAGGGAGAAGTTTCCGAGGTTTTGAGACAACCCTCTACTCTCACAAATCTTAAATCCAAGATTTTCTTGCAAATATTAGAGTGCATGCAATGGAAGGTAGTTTTAAACCAGATTTGAAATTACCGGTAGACTCCATGCCCAATGGATGCTTCAATGCCATGTATCATCTCATCTAGTAGGCGATGCCCCTATGAGACGCCATTTTTTCTAAAATAAGCTCACTTTTATTTTTTGGTCAACTAACCCCCTTTTCCCCCTTTTGTGCTTCAATATGATTTTTTAATATATTTAATCACTTAAGGTTTCTTGAAAACATATTCATCATATAAGAAATTTCTTCCCCTTTCTCAAATGTAAAGAATTCCTTCTAACTCTTCATATTTTGCAAGTTACGGGCCGGTGGGCCTGGGAAGGATTTTTTTGCCAAATGCGGACCTGCGGGCCTAGGGAAGACTTTTTACCAAAGGGGAAAATTGTGGTTGCGGGTCAGCGGGAGATATGTTGGCATTTTGCACTTTTCACAAAAGGCACAAGTTACAATTGCGGTCCGCAAGCCCGGGGATGATTTCTTTTGCTAAGTGAATATGCGGGGCCGTGGAGGAAATTTTGCCCAAGTGTAAATTTGGGCCGCGGGATTTTGGAACTTTTGCAATTTTTCACAAAATGGAACAATTTTCAAGTGTAGACCCACAAGTCCATGGAGGTTTTTTTGCCAAGTGCAAAGTCATGCAGAAGTTGCGGGGCCACAGATGTTTTTCGGCCAAAGTAAAATTTTGAGCCTGAGGGTCTTTTTGCCAAAAGTGAAGTTTCGGGGCACGGCTCTGTGGAGGATTTTACACTTTTGCCTCTTTAGCACAAAGGGTGTAGTTTATGTTTTCCGGCCCATGGACCTGGCAAAGACTTTCACAAACTGCAAAGTCACAAAGTTGCAGAGCCGCGGGCTTGAGGGAAACTTTTGCACTTTTGCAATTTTTGCGCAAAAGGCACAATTTCAATTTTGGGCCCACGGAGTTTTTGGGAAAAGGTGATTTCATGGTTATGGGGTTGTGGAAGTTTTTATAATTTTTGCATTTTTTCACAAAAGGTGCAAAAGTGAATTTTGGGCCCATGGATCCATTTTACAAAACTTTTTTTCGCCATTTTGTATGGATTCGATTTAAATATTCAAATGGGCATAAATTTTGATCCAGTGCTCAAAATTCAATAAATTTGGTACTGTTGGAAATATCTCGACCTCCTCTATGCCATGGAAGCATAAAATATTATTTTCAATAGGATTTGGTGGGTGAGAATCTAGAAAACATCTTTCAACCATTAATACGTGATCCGATCTCTTCAACCTGGTCAAATTTGATTTGATCCACCATTCTTCCTTCTTCAACACGCTAAACATACATGGAGAGCTAGACTTGATAGATTGTAGGTAGATTTGTAGGGGTATTGATGGTGGTGGTTGAGCTTCCAAATCAAATTTCCACCTCCTTTTCTTCTCCTCTCTTCGCTTCATCTATAAAGGTAAGATCTTGGCTCATTGTAAAGGGTTGGAAATTTTGGTTTTGCACCCTCCCTTATTCTCTAGTCTGTAGACAAATTTATGGAGTTCAAACCTTCCATTAAGACTATAATGCAAGTTTTTACCTCTTGGCCATTGTAATGTTCTGTATCAATTTGTGAAGCAATAATACATGTCTAGTGGATGATTTCAACCCTCTCTTGTGTTCATTGCCTTTATATGATCTTTCATTGCAATATTGGTTATTTGTGCATGGTGGTTGTATTATATTTTAATGGTCTATGTTTAATAACAAAGCTGGTGTTCAACATTCCTTTGGTGCATCACCTCTGTTAGTTTAGGTTTAATTTCTTGCATCTTCTTAACCATGTCTCCTTGAAAGTTAGAATAGATTTTAGAATAGATCCTCTACAAATTTTATGTGTGCACCTAAACAAAGGAATAGGAACCGACCTTCATCCAGAGATCTTTCCCAATTGCAAAGTCCCACACTTTGGGAAAAGCTCCATGTTATGTAATCACACTAAGAGTCTCAACCCATCGAGTTGCAGACATTCGGGGTGCTTGTGATTTTGCACTAATAGTTTTGGCATGCCATGGGACCAAGAGGTCTCCATTTTTATTACAAAAAGATTGATGTGCACTTGTTGTAAGTTTTTAGCTTGTAAGGAGCTTTGAAATTGCACATCTGACGACTCCAAAAGAGGAAGAGTCCACTAGTTTTAGTAGCCCAGGCTTGGCAGATTCATGAGAAGAATTCAGACTAGATCAAGAACTAGAGAAGAAGGATTGTTTGTCTATCTACACTTGTCCCCAGACGAGAGGAGAAGGGAAAGAAGAGCTCAAAGGTCTCCATCTCCACCAAATAGAACTTTTTCAACACCTCCCCTAGTAGGCCTTTCATTCAATCAACAAGGGTTCTTAGGCAATCATAATGGCACATCCACAACCCAATCCCTATGTCAACTTCACTAGCAACTAACCCACTTGCTCTCAATGCAAAAATCCAGTTCTAGTTGCAGCATTGAAGAGCATTCCATATTTCACTTGGAGAACCAGACTACTCTAGTGACCACATTCAAGACATTGCAAATGTCTGTGTAAATTCATGAAATCATTGAGATGGACATTGCAGTCAAATTGTTAGCCTCTTCATTCAAGGGTAAAGCTTTGCAATGGTTTAGGAGTCTAATAACAGAGCTCTATTCAGAATTGGGACCATTTGTGCACATCTCTTCACAATCAATTTGGAGAAAAGGGGGATAACCTATCTCTATTGGAACAATTGACAACCATTAAGAGGGCTCCTAATGAATAGTTGATGATTTCAACTTCATATTTCAAAGGACATGGGATAGGATTCCATTGGCGTGAGACCAACAACTAAAGGTGCTTTCCTATACTTTCTTAAAGCTTTAAATTCTGATATTTCTATAATGATTCAATCCATGGGAGGTGTAACCTTACCTGCAGCCTATAACATTTCCATTAGAGCTGAAAATTGTTTAATTCAGGTTGGTAAACTTGCACCTAGGCCACCTATGCCTCTATATCCAAAATTAGGAAGTCCAAGCACTAGTCAAACACCAGAGTTGAATCCCATTCCACCCCTAGAAATCAAAGCAACAATGAGGCTTCTATTTCTTCAAGCACTTCAAAAGAGTACCAGGAGGTCTTGAAACAACTACAAAACCTAGGAAACAAGCTAGTGACTATCGAGAGACAACAAGCTCAGAGTTCTAGGCCATATCAACCTCAAACTCAGTATCAAGCTAGGCCCCCATACTAAAAAATAAACCACCAAGTCATGCCACAAATCAAAATTTGAACCAAGGACAACCTCAAGCTGCCAGGCCATTCGACCATATGATCCAAATGTAGCTTCAACATCAAAATATTTGGTTCTAACACAAAACAACATGGCACAAGAGTACGACTGGTGTTACCCCATAGTCTACCTCATAGTCAATCAACGTGTTTCAATGGTGCACTAAACTAGGCCTTGATGGTACAAACCGTTGGTGTGTCCCAAGAACCTAGTCAAGAGGAAAATCAGCAACAAGAAGCTCAACAAGAGACACCTCCAACTGAAACTATGTTAGTTAATTGGAAAATAGAAGACTTCTGTGGAGTTAACCAAGCCCCTTCTCAAAGTGTAGCTTGCCAATACACGGTCCAAGAAAAGGAATATTGGAGAGGGAAATCATCAAATTCAAGTGATCCACAACCCTCTATTACTCCACAAGGTATTGGCAATCAAAGTGCAGCTCCCAATGTGCAAGGTCAGCCCAAGCCACCCCCTAGACCAGCTCAAGTGCCAATTGTAACAACCCATGTGCAAGAGAAGAATATGCAAGGAAAAGGGAAATAAAGAGATAGTTCATCTCCATTCAACATCATTGAGCAAGATGAAGAGGAAAAATGTAAACATCTCAATGTGGGATTCATTGGCTATCCCAGGACAAAGAGACCTATTGCAAGCTACTATGGAAAATTGGTCAACATCAAATCAGTCACCCAATCAACAAGAGAAAGTGCTTACCAATGTAGCTCAGCTTGAAGGAAATCATGGAGGACAACAAGGTAAAAATTGAATCCCCACCATTCTATATCTCATTGATCATTGGAGATAAATTGGTGCATAATTACATGATTGATTCTGGAGCAAGTAGCTCTGTAATGCCAAAACAAATAGCTGATCAGCTGGGTCTTCAATATGAAGTCATTTCCAAAGGTGTGGTACAATTGGATGGTACAACAAGTAACAATGGTTGGAGTAATCAAATATTTGAGCCTCACATTGCATGCATGTCCCAATGTGACCATCTTGCAAGATGTATCAGTCATAGACTTGCCACCACTCTTTGCATTGTGTTTGTCAAGAGACTTCACTACTAAAATGGAGGTTATTTGTCTGCTGATTGGTCACACATGTTATTCAGAACAAGGTATGGAGCTAAGGCTACAATCAGATATGAGCCTATTGCAAACTTCCATATTGAGCCTCATACACCGAGTCCAATCAATGCAAATTGTTCAACATTTGATCAAGAGGATTATCCAAGCACCCATGAAGTTGATACCAAGGTTGGATGTATTCCAGACTTGACCCTTGATGAATGGGCGAACAAGAGGCATGCTTTTGACCCTTACAAAGAAATGGAAGAATCTGAATTAGGAGTTTATTGCTTGCATGAAGAGAATCATCCTCTCCCTAGCATCAAGCCAGACCACAAGGATGATAATGAGGTATGGAAATTGTTCTTTGATGGCTCAAGAAGTAGACAAGGTGTAGGAGGAGGAGCTATGCTTGTTTCACCTCAAGGCACAAGATATTACTCATCTTTTCACTTCCATAGTTTTCTTGCTCAAACAACACAGTTGAGTATGAGGCTTTGATTCATGGACTTCATTGGGCCAGGAGGAGAGGCATTAAGAATCTACAAATATTTGGTGATAGTGAGCTGATTGTGAACCAAGTCAGAGGACAACATGCTGCAAAGAATGACCTACTCAGAGCTATAAAAATCGGGTATGGGACCTCATTGAGGACTTTGAAGCTTTCAACATTGTGTCCATACCTAGGAAAAAGAATGATGCAAAGCAGACATAGACTATCAACAATTAGGGTAGCGTTTTGATGTTATAGAAAGTATAAAAAGTGATAAGTCTTAGCCCCATATCAAGGTGGTTGTAAGGCCAAATTGTCCCAGATAATAACACAAGTTGGCAGTCTTCGAATGATCAAAAATTGTCAATTTTCTACAAGAAGAAGTTGAGTTCTCCTCCAAAAACCAAGACAAATTGGAACAATAGTATGGCGACCAAGTGGTGCAGTTGAGAACTAACAAATTACCAAAAGGTCTTGTAACCTTGGAGTCAATCTTCAACCCAAATGATCAATTTCGGAAGGAGAAAGCAAACATTCAGGTAAAGGGTGAAGACTCAGAGCTCATTTCAATAGATGAAGGCAAGACATTGCAAATTGGCAAAGTAAGTACTCCACAAGAGAAAGCTGAATTTGTTCAACTTTTTCAAGAATTCCTAGATGTTTTTGCATGGACTTATAAGGATTTAAGAGGTTTCAACCCAAGATTGGCTGAGCATACAATTGAATTAAAACACTGAATCCAAGCCTTTCAGACAGAAGCAAAGGCCAGTAAACCCTCACATTGAACCTCTCATGAGAAAAGAGTTGAACAAGCTAATTGAGGCCAACATCATCTTCCCTATCAAGCATTCAAGTTGGGTTGCAAACTTGGTGCTCATGTGAGGAAAAGAAATGGAGAAATCAGATTGTGTGTAGACTTCCATGATCTAAATAGAGCATCACTCAAAGATCACTACCCACTTCCATCGATGGAGCAAATCTTGCAGGTTGTAGCTGGCTCTAAGAGGTTTTCATTGCTAGATGGCTACTCAGGCTATAATCAGATAATGGTAAAAGAAGAAGATCAGTTCAAGACAACCTTCACCACCAAATGGGGTACATATGCTTATAAGAAGATGCCATTTGGACTGTCAAATGTTAGCAACATTTCAGTGAGCTATGGACATGGCATTCAAAGGCTTAATCAACAAGATAGTTCTAGTGTATCTAGATGATATCACCATCTTCTCAAAGAATGTTGCAGACCATCTCTTCCACCTCAGAAGTATTTCAGAGGTGTAGAAGGTTCAAAGTGTCATTGAATCCAAAGAAGTGTGTATTCTTGGCACACGAGGGAAAATTTTGGGCCACATTGTCTCAAGAGAAGGGTTAATAATTGATCCTGAAAGAGTTGAAGCCATCCGAACACTTCCATTGCCACACCACAAGAAGTCTCTCCAAAGCTTCTTGGGAAGGATAAACTTTGTTCATAGATTTGTGCCTAATTTTTCCACTCTTGTGAAGCCTTTGAAAATGATGTTGAAGAAGAGTCTTGCATTCAAATGGACGAAGGAAAAGAGAGTTTTGAAGCCATCAAGCAGAAATATCACAAGCTCCAACTCTTATCAACCCAGACTTTTCAAAGGACTTCATGTTGTATGCTTTTGGGGGATCAAACACAATCTCAGCTATCTTGGTACAACTGAATAGAGAAGGATCGAACAGCCCATAGCATTCTTCAGTCAGAGCTGGAAGATTACGAAAGTAAGGTATTCTTTTATTGAAAAGCATGTCCTTGTTGTCATTAGGAGTTTGAAGAAGTTCAGACACTTGGTCTCGAACAACAAGATTCAACTACTAGTGTCTCATGTTGGTGTCAAGGAATTTCTCCTAAAACAAGGACTTGAATGAGAAGAGAGAAGGTTGGATCACCCATGTAATGGAATATGATATTGAAATCAAGGTGACCAAGTTGGTTCATGGAAAAGGGTTGTGTGAGAAGCTCACTTCCAGACAACATGATGAGTCAAAAGGAGAAGAAGAGGTTGTCCTGCTACTGCAAAATGATCAAGAATGGCCAGCTAATGGTACACCCATTCCATGTTGGACCCAAGACTTGGTGCATTATCTCCAAACAGGTTTATGCCCTCAAGAAATGAGCAAAGAAAAGAGGAGATACTTCAGATTACAAGCCATTCCATATGTGCTTGTCGATGGTGTTTTGTTCAAGAAAGACATCAATAGTGTTCTATTGAGGTGCATTGGGACATGCCAAATTGAGAGGGTGTTGCATGAGTTCCATGATGGAGAAGTAGGAGGCCACTTTTCTCCTCAAGTAATAGCTCTCAAAATCATGAAGGCTAGTTACTATTGGCCTACGGTGTTTAGTGATTGCTACTCATGGATCAAGAAATGCAAGAAGTGTGTATTCTTCATAGGGAAAGAAAGGTTAGTAGCCCTCCCCTTCATCCAATTTTAGTAGATCAGCCATTCATGCAATGGGGATTAGACTTCATAGGAGTGATTAACCCACATTCAAGTCAAGGCCACAAGTGGATACTTACGGCAACAAACTATTTCACCAAGTGGACTGAAGCAGTGGCACTTAAGGAGGAAAATGAATCCAATATCTTGGATTTCTATGAAGGGATAGTCACTAGGTTTGGAGTCCCTACCACTATCATATCAGATAATGCATTGGCATTTCTTGGTACAAGGATCACCGAATGGGCTGTCAAGAATGGTATATACCTCAACACTTCATCAAACTATTACCCTCGGGTAATGGCCAAGTAGAGTCCACAAACAAAAACTTACTAAGAATCATCAAAAGGACCCTTGATGAGAATCAAAACTTGGCACACAAAGCTCAAATCAACTCTATGGGCTGATAGGATCACATCCAAAAGGTCTACAGGAAGCTCTCCATACAAGCTTGTATACGGAAAAGAGGTAGTGTTGCCCATATCATTGAGCTTGCCCACTTTGGAGCTCATGAAATAGTTGGAACTAGCTGAGTTTGAGCCTATGGAAATCAAGGTATGCAGAGCTAATGGGAGTAGAAGAAGCAAGAGAACATGCAATGCAGATCATGGAGAAAGATCAAGCATTGATCAAGAAGAGCTTTGATAAGAAAGCTAAATCCAGGACATTCCAAGTTGGAGGCTTGGTACTAAAGTGGGATGTTGACCGTGAAAATCCAGGAAGCATTCCAAGTTTGATGCCATATGGAGTGGTCCATACATGATCACCAAATGCAAAGGTAGCAATGCCTTCCGGTTGGCTAAGTTGGATGGCGAAGAATTATAGATTCCAGTCAATGGGATCTACCTCAAACACTGCTACTAAAAGGAGAATTTCTCACCCTTGTAAATATTAGCCTAGGTTTTCAATTTCTCCAAGTGCATATGCACATTGTCTTGTTATAGTTTAGGTTTCAATTTCCCTAAGTGTTGGTGCACATGCTCTATTACTTCTGGTGTATGCTTGTATATAGTTCATCTCACTCATGGAAGAGACTTGTGGCCACAAGAAATTAAATCTACAGAGTATCCATATTGGAGTAGGTCTGGATGTTTTCATTGCACTCCAACAGATCAGGTTTGCAGAAAATCAAATGAGGGAGAAGTTTCCAGTTTTTGAAACAACTCTCTACTCTCACAAATCTTGAATCCAAGATTTTCTTGCAAAGATAAGAGTGCATGCAACGGAAGGTAGTTCCAGACCAGATTTGAAATTACCAGGTAGACTCCATGCCCAATGGATGCTTCAAGGCCATGGATCATCTCATCTAGTAGGATAGATGCCCCCCTATGAGTCACCAAATTGTTGTCTAAAATAAGCTCACTCTTATTTTTTGTCAACTAACCCCCTTTTCCCCCTTTTGTGCTTCAATCTGATTTTTATATATATTTTAAGCACTTAAGGTTTCCTAAAACATCTTCATCAGATAGGAAATTTCTTCCCCTTTCCAAAAATGTAAAGAAGTCCTTCTAACTCTTCATATTTTGCAAGTTACGGCAAAATGCGGACTTGGGAAGACTTTTTGCCAAAGGGGAAAATTGCGGTTGTGGGTCAGTGGGAGATATGTTGGCATTTTGCACTTTTCACAAAAGGCAAAAGTTACAATTGCAGGTCTCATGGCCCAGGGAGATTTATTTTTCTAAGGCAATATTTCCACTTTTAAAAAGGCCAAGTGTAAATTAAAAGGACCACATAGCCTCCACGGGATTTTGCAACTTTTGCACATTTTTGCAAAATGGTGCGATTTTCAAGTGAGGGCCGTGGAGAAATTTTACACTTTTACCTCTTTTGCACAAAAGGGTGCATTTTATGGACAACTTTGCCCGAAAAGACTTTCACAAAATGGCACAGTTTTCAAGTGTGGGTTGTAAGCCCATGGAGGTTTTTTTCAAAGTGCAAAGTCGCAAAGTTGCGGGCCAAATGAGCGCCAGCTCGATGTTTTTTTTCCAAAGTAAAATTTTGAGCTTTGGGGCCTTTTTTTCACCAAAAGTGAAGTTTCAGCACACGGGATCAAGTGAAGGATTTTACACTTTTTCCTATTTTGCACAAAAGGGTGTAGTTTATTTTGCCGGCCCATTGGCCAAAGAATTTTCACCAACTGCAAAGTCACCAAGTTTTGCAGAGCCATGGGCTTGAGGGAAACTTTTACACTTTTGCAATTCTTTTTGCAAAAAAGGAGTAATTTCAATTTTGGGCCTGGATTTTTTTGGGCAAAAGTGATTTCATGGTTATGTGGAGGGGCTAGTGGGAGGTTTTTATAATTTTGCATTTTTTTGCAAAAGGCACAAAAGTGAATTTTGGGCCCGCGATCTATTTTGCAAAACTAGTTTTTTCACCATTTTTGTATGGATTCGATTCAAATATTCAAATGGGCATAACTTTCGATCCAGTGCTCGAAATTTGATAAATTTTATACCATTGAAAGATCTCAACCTCCTCTATGCCATGGAAGCATAAAATATTATTTTCAGGTAGGATTTGGTGGGTGAGAATCTAGAAAATGTCTTTCACACCATTAATACGTGATCCGATCGCTTCAACTAGATTAGATTTGATTTGATCCATTTTTCCTTCTTCAACATGCCAAACAGACATGGAGCTAGAATTGATATATTGTAGGTGGATTTGTAGGGGCATTGATGGCTGGTGGTGAGCTTCCAAATCAGATTTCCCACCTCCTTTTCTTCTCCTCTCTTTGCTTCATCTATAAAGGTAAGAGCTTGGCTCATTGTAAAGGGTTGGACATTTTGGTTTTGCACCCTCCCTTCTTCTCTGGTCTATAGATGAATTCATGGAGTTTGAACCTTCCATTAAGACTATAATGCAAGTTTTTTTCCTCTTGGCCATTGTAATGTTTTGTATCAATTTGTGAAGCAATAATACATGTATGTGGATGATTTCAACCCTCTCTTGTGTTCATTGCCTTTATCTGATCTTTCATTGCAATATTGGTTATCTGTGCATGGTGGTTGTATTATATTTTAATGGTTTGTGTTTAATAGCAAGCCGATGTTCAACATTCCTTTGGTGCATCACCTCTATTAGTTTAGGTTTAATTTCTTGCATCTTCTTAACCCTGTCTCCTTGGCAAGTTAGAATAGATTTTAGAATAGATCCTCTGCAAATTTTATGTGTGCACCTGAATAGAGGAATAGGAACCAACCTTCATCCGGAGAGCTTTCCCAATTGCAAAGTCCCACACTTTGGGAAAAGCCATTTTTCTTTGTCTTAAATTATTCTTGGATATCCGAAATTTCTCCCTTTGAAATATCAATGATGAAAGACATCAAATTGTGATGAATTTATTTGAATGTTATGCTTACTAAGAAGATGAACCCTTTTGAATTGAATACTCTCTGTCAATACTAATAATACACCCTAGACCTTAAACCTTAAACCCTAGACCTAAACAATACACCATAAACCCTAAACCCTTAACCCTAAACTTTAAACCCTAAATCCTAAACCCAAAGTCTAAAGCCTAAACCTTATTTTTACTACACGTAACCCTAATCCCTCAATCCTAAACCCTAAACGTTAAAAGTTAAATAACTAAACCATAAACCATAAAACCAAAACCCTGAACCATGAGCCCTAAACCCTAAATCCTAAACCCTAAACACTAAACCTTGAACCTTGAACCATCACTACAACAAACAAACACTTTTTACCACAATTATTCTACAAAATTTCTACAATTTGACATAATTGTAGAATAATTATGGCATCTCTATGATAATCTAGTTATTGGTTTTAATTATTGTGGATTTTCTATAGTAAATTTATATTGTTAATAATTTGTAGAAAACTCACATCTTCAAACCTTCATTATAGAAATTCCACATTTTTTAGAAAATAATATTAGAACTTATTATAAATATTACCCACACTAATTATACTTGTGACATATTTTATGAAGATTGATATTAAATTATAATATTGTTGAAATGCCACATTAAACAATTTATAAAATTTAGGTATATAAGAAGACTAATATGTAATATGTAAATATCACATTACACCAAACATATGTATATTATAACATACTTTAAGAATATTGATATAAATTTATAATAATATAAATAAGCCACATTAAATATTATGAAAATTATGCACTAATATTAAACTTTTTAATGTAAAAATGTAGCATTACCTAGAAATTTTAATTTGTTTTATATATTTTAAGGAAATTAAAATTAAGATAGTGTGGACATACCACATTACCAAATGATATATTTATTATAACATATTTTTAAAATACTAATAAAAATATAGTGTGGAAATACCACAATATATAATGGGAAAATGTAGTGGTGTAGAATTTATTGTAAATATTATCTATTAAATTTTCATTTATAACATATTTAAATTAACTAATTTAAAATTATAATTGTTTGGAATCCTTACATTATTATTTTATGCATATAAATTTTAATTTCACATTAACCTTCTTACATAAAATATGTTTTTGTTTGTTAAAAATAATTCGGAAAAAGTCATATTGTTTAGTTGTTTATTCATATATATTTAAAACTATTGTTAGATAAATTTATAATAATGTGAAAATATCATAGTAAATATGATGGAAATACCATATTATCTAAAATTTATTATTTTTACATTTTTAATATTAAAAACTAATTTAATGAGAATTAAACCATTAAAAATTTTATGTGAAAAAACTATTTTTTTAACTATTTATAATAACCAAATAAAACATTCTAAAAAAACCAACATGAGAACACAATGTATAGGATGGATTCCAAATGAGATCAATAAATTCCTACGTAGAAATATCATACATACCATACAAAAACTTTATGTGAATAAGACCAAATATTTTTTAACTATTTATAATAACCAAATAAAACATTCTAAAAAAACAAACATGAGAACACAATGTATAGGATGGGATCCAAAGGAGATCAATAAATTCCTACTCTTAGGTAGAAATACCATACATACCATATCTCATAGTTGATGATTTGTATTTTTTAGGCACATACTTTATTTTTAAATATTATTTTAAAACTTTATTGAACTTCTCTATATTTTATTCACATTTATATTACATTGTGCAAGATTATTTCTAGTTCTAAATAGTTATACGTTATTTTATGTAATACAAGAAATCGAAGGAACCTTTATATGAGACAATTTTCTTATAGTAAATATTTGTATATATTATTTAAAATTTAACTCAAATGTCGTATAACACATCATAAGTCTTAATCACTATCTTAGTTTTAACTAAACCTCAATGAATAAAATGGTGCTAATTTTTTTAGCATGCATGTCAATAGAATCTTAATTTAGATTTGACAAGGAACTATATATACATGAGTACATTTAGGCTATAAAAAGTTTATACATATTAACAACTATTAAAAACTTGAAAAGATATTTTAAAATATTCACAACCATAATAATAATTCTAATAAAATATATTAATAGTAATTATAAATTAAAATAAATCTAGAACCATTACATTGTAACTACTAAATACTCTTAGTTTTTTTAATATAGACATGATTTGAATTTATAAATAAGCTCAAAGTATATATTTCAATATTATCATTGGGCACTATTATTTATAATACAATTTTGCATCAAATGCAATTTTTAAAGAAAATAAATTACATTGTTAGTTTCCCCAATTTATATGTCATTGCAATAAGCTACGTGGCATATAAGCAATGCCAATGTTGAATAGGTCTTTGTATATTTGCATGTTGAGAAAAATTTGGGATATTCATGACCATGCATTGGTGGAATCCATAGTTCAGAGATCAAAGTAAAATAAATATTATCCGCATATCAAAACTCAATCGAACGGTGAGGAATTAAAGACCCAACAGAACTCCCACTACACCTTATTTGATAGTTGAGGGAAGGCCTTGGCCTGTGCTCCAAAGGCCTTAACATGATTCTTGTTTAAATATGGATCTAGATTTGTATGAATGTTGGTTAATAATTTTTCCCACAGCTGCTTCCCTGACCCCATGGACATTCTTCATGTGTCATTTCATGCCTTGCAAGTCAAGCTAGTCCAAATAAGGAATATAGTCTCCACCATATGCAGCAGCTGTCGTAGCCAGTACATCTTCCATTATTTCCTGTATTTCACTCCTACTCAGATCATTAGAAGATTTGGTGCTAGAAACTATTCTCCAGAGTATGGAGGACATGATGTAGACCCTTTGTTGACATGCATTGGTGTATTCGATGTGGCTGGTGTGGGATTGTCTTGTCTCATTTGGGTGGTGGAGAAATGTATGCAGAGAATCACAGTACTTAGGTTTCGAGAGGAAGATAAAATATGCCTAACCTAGAAATGTGGTGGGGCAATACAAGTACCAATACTAGTAGCAAAGGGAATTCTAGAGTATAAGAGTGTGAGAATCAAGAGATTTTAGGAAAATAATGAATGTGGTGATGAAGAGGTTCATGTAAAATTGATTCCCAAGAGAGAATAAGAGTCATTACTACAGACCACGATGCCACCGAATCCTTCTCTAGGTTGAACGAGAGAGGGGTTCCGATTCCTGTGATTCTTTGTATTTGGGGTGTTTTAAGTGACATGTTGAGGAGATCAATACCGAATTCCCAGACTACTCTCTGAGTAGTTTTGAAAATTAGAATGGAATGGATGTGCTTGGAAGGAGAAATCTGTGAGGACGAAACCGTACAGGCTACCTAAACAGAATAAAGTTTTTAGAACTTAGCCATTTTTAGCTTCTTTAAACTCGGTGCAGAAAATGGTGTGTCAACACTCTCAAAAGCGTGCCTTTTTTTGAAATAGGCATAGGAATTTTTATGTCGACATACCAAAATGTGTGCCCCTTAGAAAGCCCTTTGGCGCTAGAAATGTTGTGTCAACATCATAAAACATGCGCTAAGTATGTGCAAAATGTGTATAAAAGGCGGGCGCAGAAAATGAAAATGGTGTGTTGACACCATGAAATGTGTGCTTAAGCAAATGCTTGAAAGTATGTGTCAACATCCAAAAAATTTGTGCTAAGGTGCACATTTTTAACCTTGTCGACACTGCTTTTAACCAACACTCTTAAAGGTGCGCCAAAAGAAAGTTGGTGAAATAATAAATGCCAGTTTTTCTATAAATAGGCACCCGACACCTGTCATTTTCACGATTTGAAAATTGAAAAAAGTGTTTTCTCTGCTGTCAGCTATCCTTGTCACCCCCGCGTGCCATTTTTTGAGCTTGTGGACCCCAACGTCATCCTTCATCTTTTATAAATCCGGGTAAGTGGCTTTTGTCATCCTCCTTGTTGTTGTTGTGGTTTTTTTTTTGGTTGTGTTAGGTTTTAGGGTTGTTAAAAAAAAGATTAAATCTAAAAAGAGGAACCTAACAATCTATAACCAACTGAAAACCCTTTTCCTCTCCTTCCAGATCTACAAATCTGGAAGGCCCCCCCCTCTCTGAAAAACCCAAAGGCCATTTTTTTCCTACCTTTATTTGCTTATCTTGTTGAAAAAACCCTCTCTTTACCATCGAAATCCAAAAAAAGAGAAGAAAGAAAAAAAAAATAATCTAAAAAATCATTAAAACCTGAAAATCATGGCGCATGTCCTTCCTGCTTATTACATATTTTGAAATTCCACCTTGGCACACTTTCCTTTTTTCTTGCAACATGACCCTAACCCATGCCCAGTTTAATAACACTTAGCAGCTTTTTGTAGGGCAGCGGCATCCTGCACAACATCAACATAGGATGTTGTGTGCTTCAAATCCATGCCAAGCACTTTTTCCTTTGGCATTGATTTCCTTTGCAACATATTTCAAAATTGTGCCTTGGGCGCACTTAAAACCCATGCAACACAATTTTTTTTGTGCCCCCACTAAAAGTAAATTTTCCTAAGGCACAGGCGCAGGCACATTTTTCCCTTAACATCAACATGACATGTTGTATGTTGTAAACCCCCTGCGCTTTACCCTTTGCACCCAAAATTTGCATGTCAACATCAACACCTCTCAAAAGTGTGCCCTTTATAACTTGGCACAACTTTTCTCCTATCAACACACAGCACACCTTTTCATGTGTCGACATCCTCAAAAAGTGCACCCAACATTTTTAAGCCTCTGCATGAACATGCTTATGAACTGCGCCTTGCCCCTAAGCCTTATAATTGCTCATTCTTCTTTCTATAAGCTTTCATTATGAATAACATGATGGTTGACATGGCTCTTCTATGTTGGACCTCCTTGATCCTTCTTGCAAAACAACAACATCCATCCTTGAGCTCACACATGTCTTCATCAAGCAAAAACCAACAAAGTCTAAAGCTAAAGCAAAAGCAATGAAACAAGAGAGAGATGAAGTACAAATATCGAAAAGTCGGGATGCTCGACTCATATGCAGAGAGTGACTCTCGACATCGAGAGACTCTGAGCTAGGGCATATTGATATGGATGACTTTTGGGCAAGGACCAACCAGCAAGCAGTGGCCCATGGATGAACAAACTAGTGGGCAGTGGATTGCACTTTGCAGCTAGGCTGCCAGTAAGTGTTGTAAACAATGAATTCATCATGTTGGTTGCTCGGTGTTATAACAAGGACACTAGATGTGTCAAGAAAGAAGAAAAAGATGATCATCGACCTCACAGCCCATCACTTTGAACTAACCCTGGGCATTCCTCATCACAGGCAATATGTCGCCATAAGTCTAGAAGACTGCAAGAAGGCATGGGATGACAATGAGGATAAATGCATGCAAATGATGAATGAAAATTTATCTAAAAACAAGAAGCCGGTGAGTAGATGGCCACAGACCATCCACCATAGTGACTTCAATGAGGAATTGAGTGATACAATCACCTTCTTAAATAGAGTATTTGGGCTCCCTGATGCCCATTATTTCCACAAATGGATGTTGAGGTACTTAGAGACCATGAGCAAGAATGTACGCCTGATCAACATTTTGGCTGGGGTGAAATCATCAATGACACCATCTCTCAGCAGCTTCAACAAGTCCTAACAACTAGGAAGTTCTACATGAATTCCTATGTTGTATACGTTGCAACATCAACAAGAGATTTCATAGGCCTAGCTCGAAATGGGGTATGGCCCCAGTCAAAATATATGAATTCTACCCAGAGCTAAAGCTCGAGGCCAGCATCTCCCAATTCTCCAAGATTAATGATGCCTTTTTCTATGAGGTAATCTACTTACTTGAGGCCAAATATGAGACATGGTCGACCAGCCCAGTGTGATTGCTTGCCACGAAGAAATGGGGAGCATTGTTCACACAATTCCCCACATTCACATATCTCAGAGCGGTGAATTTTGAGGGTGAACCAACAAAGCTACCAAGGTATGCAGGGCCCAAGCTGATCCTCTTGGAGTTGTCAAGGCAACTGATCACTTACCATGAGAAGTGCATGAAGAGAAAGAAAGGAGGAACTCCATTCCCCCTTACAGTTGGCCGATACACCTACACCACACTTGCCAAAGCACGGAGATGTATGTTGAGCTTGAATTGCTAAATCTAAAGCACAACTTCCCAGCAAGGCCCACCTTCGATTGCCGAGTTTCCTCCCAAGGGAAAAAATTGATCCCATCCATGTTCCTGAGATCGAGGACATCTGGATCGACTTTGACACATGAAATAGACATCAGGTGAAAGGATCACTCCCGGCTGGCTCTAGAGAGATCATCCATTATGGCATAGCCATCATTCCCAAAGGGATTCCAAGAGACTGATCAAGAAATTGATCAGGTTTACCTTGACACATATGGGGATGATTGGCCATTCGCAGAGGTCGATAGAGCCAAAGCACCTAAGACCATTCAGAAAGGGTTAAGCCCACGTTGCAGCACACCAAACATTGGTGCAAATAGAATGGTCTCACCTACCTCGGAGTAGATTTCACTACTTCTCCTTTAGGTAGAGCACCTCCAAGACCGGCCGCTTTGAAAGGAAAAGGAAAGGACAAGGAGGGAGAATCAAGAAAACAAGAAGAAGCTCCTCAAAGCCCTCCTACTACTTCTGAGAAACAAGTGGTCGACTGGTGTCTCCAGGTAAAGAAGAAGAGACAATAAAGTTTCAATGGATACATCCACTCAGGATGTTATCACAACTACAACTACTGAGGTACCCACCATTCCTTCTTCCTCCTTCTCCCTCCCCTGTCATCATTGAAGCATCTATTCCTATGGATGTGTCTTCTTCTCTCCCTTCCTCCCTTCCATCTCCCACCTCTTCCATCTTCTCCTCTCTCGCGGATCTGTCACCTAGTGTTCCCTCCATCCAATTACAGATCCCTTCCATTTCCATGTCCTTTTCTTCTCCTGTAGTAACTCCAGGCCCCACAAGCAGTAGCGTGCATTGGACTCCTTGTCGATGCCACCACCAAGTGTTTCAACATTCTTCCCTGAGGCCTCTTCAGTTGCTTCCCCTTTCACTCCCATTTCTTCTTCTATTCCCTCTACTCCCTCTCCCATAAGTCCTAGCTGGATTTCTGACCATCTGGGTCAACACAAGAGAAAGGTTCCCATCACACCCATGGACTTCTCCATCATTCCGAAGAAGGGACCCAAGAAGCAGAAAGTGATAACTCACTTTTCTAAGAGCACTTCGGGGAGAGAGTCATGGAGATTGCATACCCGGATCCCACCAAAGAAAAGAAGGATCTTGTCTCCCACAGACTTCACAGTGACTCAAGTCACAATGGGAACCTCATCTGAAAGCCTACAAGGAGAGGCCTTGTCTGCTATGGATGCTCTTGCAAAAACTTCAAGAAGAAAAGAGAGAAGAGAATACTCAAGGAACAAAACAAACATCTCCTCCAAGCATTGCAGAGAATGGGCAACGCTCCTCCTGTGACTGCCGCCAAACCTACTGAAGTTCTCAGTCAGGATAAATAAATGAATATGCTAAGATTGGTGAACAAGGCATAGTATATCCTCCTCTGGATTGAGTGAATCCTCAGAGATAGTGAGGAAATGATTAAGAAATTCACAGTGCTCTACCAGATATAGATCAAGCAAATAAGGAGCTACAAGCAGTAGCAGGATCCCTCTCGAGGAGTTGGATAATGCCAGGTTGCAACATGAAACATTCCAAGCAATGGCTAACTACTCAACTGATGACCTATTAAAGGTCGGCATCATCATCATCACCACGCGGCACATAATAAAGCTCTCATTGCATTAGATTACCGGGTTGATCAAATGGAATATATCCTGGAGAGGATAGATAAAATCAAGGATGAAGCCCTGGATGCATGATACAACATGGAGCAGATAGTTACAAAGATGTCTCCAGGGATGCTCAGTGAATCGTTCACCTTGAGGAAGCAAAATGATACATTCCAGCACTTTAAGGCTATAGTCACTCAAGGTTTGGCACCAGAGGTCACTTTCGACCGAGAGTCAATCAATAACCTCTTGCTTGCCATGATTTCATTGGCTTCTTGATCGATGCATGCGAGGAGTTCACGGGTTACCTGACAAGCTCAAGAATGAAAAAGAAACTTGTGAAGTCATTGGCGACCATTTCAAAGGTCCAGATCATAATCAACTTCAGTTGATGATCAGCAAGTTTATGGAATATCGAGCGCAGTGTCACATCGACTCTCCTGATCAGAAGCAAGACACTCAAGTTTAAGCAAAGAGATGATGAGGAGTAGTTTCTCCTCTTGTGTATGCTTTGATCATTTTTAAAAATATTTAAAAAGCATGTTGGCATTTATGATGACATCATCCATGTTGCATCATGGGATGTTGCCATCCAAAAACTTGCCCAAAGTCAACTTTTGACTTTTTAGATATTTTGTAAATATCTTGTAAGATATTTTGTAAATAGTTTGGTTTGTTTTTGTCTTCTTTCCTCTTCTCCTTCTATAAATACTTGGAATACTTGTTGTATTCCAGGTGGACATTTTTTGTATGAAAAAGAGAGTGAGGAGAGAAAGACTTTGTGTTTCTTGTAATAGAAGAAATATTAATACATATGTTCAGACTTTGTGCTCAATATATGTGTTATTTGCATCAGATCTTTCTTAAGTTAGATCTATGTTTTTATTCTGTTGGATTCATTCCTATTATCATCATATGTTCATCAGTATTGCTTTATTTGTTTATGCAAGTAAGTTTGGCTCTTTGTTTACTACCAGCCCAAAGCATAAACCTTCTGACCTTTCTGTCTTGGAATTCATTTCTTTTCTTCCTTCAGATCTATCCTCTCCTCCATTCCTTCCCTCCTACCTTTCTGTTTGTAGTTGGAACTACCTCTATTGGGATGAGATCCCAAACCCCTTGAAGTTAGAATAGTGTAGATTTGCATAGATTCTTGCTTGATAGATTAGCAATAAACCAGTTTCACTTTGTTGTCTCAAAGAGGGCTATGCCTGCTGCACACTGCTGTTGGCTGTTTCCCATGACTGACCTAAACGAAGATTTTCAAACCAACAGTTTTTGGTGACTCTACTGGGGATCAAACTAAGGAAATAACTAAAAAAACTGTAAAAATCACTACCAGTTGCAAATTTTAACTCTTTGTTAAAAATTAAAATTTTTGCAAGTGATGATCAAAAAACTAAAAATTTCCTTATACAAATCCATAGATCTAGACCAGATAGGAGCTTTTAGTTCATTGAGTTTTTACAAAAACTTGTATATTTCCAGTAGATCTAAGATTCTGACATTTTATGATATTTTCAAAACCTTGCAAAATTCAGGTCAAAGATCCAAAAATCAGCTTTCTAAATTAACCCACTTTTTATCCTTATTAATCTTTGTCAAAAAACCACAATCGGTTGTTATTAAAAAGGATAAAATTAAAAATTAAAAAAGTACATGCTGCTGATTTTTTGCCAGAAAAATCAGAAAATCAGCAAGTACAAACAAAAATATTGTTGTAAATCTACTCTTAATTGTTGCAGATCTGAATGGGTACGTTGGCGGTGAAATTTACTTTACTGTAGCAGAAGAGCTCATGGAGAAGTTGATCCAATTTTTGATCTACTTCAAAGGCACAATTTCAATATCACTCCAACATGATTCACATCACTAAGCTCAATGGATCGATCAGCAAGAAGTGCCTCACCTCCACGAAAGAGCCGATTTCACAAGGTGCCTCGACATCGATTTGCAGTGCTCTTTTGCTAAGTGGAACCACACTCCCTGCTCATGTTCTTTTTCCCACTTTTCAAATGGCAATAAATCTACTTGTACCATGGGGAAATGCCATGGGTCCTCTAGCACTGGCATCATCCAGTACACCCCCCCCAGCGGAAATCACAAGAATTTCCCAAAATTTGATGGGAGCGGAAATCAAAGCACAAGACATGCATATAGCTTGTTTATTATGTCATGCAGTATTCTTGGATGTGACTCATGAAGATGTATCGGTACGTCTCTTTCTTGAGACCTTGCAAGGGCCTACATCAGAATGGTTCCAACATTTACCAGCCGGATCCATCACCAGTTGGGCCACATTACGGACTACATTTGAAGATAGATACAAGCCTTCAGAAGACACATTCACGTTATTGTCATGAATCACTCACATGAAGAAGGAGGCCAATGAAACCATGCATGATTTTATCACCCATTTCAATTCACGATCAATCAACCGTGTGCCACTGCCATGATGCCAACATTAGAGAATCAAAAGTGTTTCTTCTTGAATGCCATGAGTTCAAAGTAAGTTTCTTACTTTTACAAGAACAAATACCCACCTTGGTCCTTGCCTAGGCTATGGCCATTCGGATAGAAGATAACCTTCTTATATCTGGTGAGTTAAGATGAGCCATCATCAAAATCAAAGGCTTCAACTTCTTCTCAGGCTACCTCATCAGATCCAACATTCCAAAAGATGGCCAATGACTTGCTCTCATTAAAGAAGCAATTGGCTCAAACATCATCTACTACTCCATGTACCGGGATATCCCACGGAGGAACTTCACTCCCAACAATGCCCCCAAAGGCCACATTTTTTGCTTTTCTTCTCCAAGGTTAGCAATTGAAGCCCCTCCGTTAATGCTTTGGTTGAAATCGAAGAAGATGATCAAATTACGAAGAACCTTTGTCACAAGATGAAGATGATCAAGATGTCGGTGAACCGATTGTGACTCTACTATCGGGTATATGGAATTTGAAGATGAGGAATCTGATGAAGAAGAGGGTACCCAAGGGTATGCGAGTGGACAATCATATATAGTTTTCACTCACTCACAAGGAAAAGAAGCAAAAAGGTTGCTGCTGAAAAACAAAAGGAAAAGGTTGTGGTAACTCCTCCTCCAACGATCGCTAAAAGAGGTAATCCCCTTCCTACTCAACCTCTGTTAAACCTTTTGTAAAGAAATATTTTCCTCCTGTTTCTCCTCCAATTCCTTCCTCCAATCCATAAAAGACCAGTAATCCTCCTCCACAAACATGAAATGAAGGACTCATTCCTTCGTTAGCACAACCCTTGGTCACATTTGATATAATTGATCATGCTAAAAAGACCAAGATCCAGATGTCTGAAGTTGAATACCTTCAGTCCAACCCAGAGCAGCTTGTAAGATTAACTAAGTATATCCAAAGCCAGGCTTGTCCTTCCTCCCATTTCCCCAAAAGGAATTCTTCCCACCCCTACGTCTCACGTAAATTTGCCTCGACTTCTGCATCGGGGGAAAATTGAACCTTTTTACCTATCTCTCCTGATCAATGGTCATAAACTAAGCAACTATATAATTGATTCTGGAGCTTCGAAATGTTATGCCAACAAAGGTCACCCATGCTTTGGGCCTCACACTTACTAAACCTTTTGGCAGATGCTACTCCATGGAAACCAAACAGGTACCATTGATTGGTCAGATCAAGGATGCGCAATTCACATTCATGGCATTTCCTGAGAAAAGGGTAAAAATGACTATTCTCGTAGCTGATATTCCAGCAGCACATACGGGGAATTGCTAGGGAGGAGCTTTTGTAAAGAAGTTGGTGGGGAAATTCATATGGACTGGTCCAAAGCCAAGATTCCTGTCAAAGGGTGATGCAGACATTGGAACCAGAATCACAAAAGAAATATCTAGTCACCAACTCTGATGACCCCAAGGCTCAGATTCTTTTCAATCATCAGGGATGGGAAATTATTTCTTGTCCACCGACTCAGATAAAATGGATGTTCTCATCCAAAAAGAGGATCTCAACAAAGTATGGACATTGCAGTTTGATGGCAGTTGTGCAACAAGTGGATGCGGTGTTGGGGCTGTTCTAATATCTCTGAGAGGATTTTTCCTTTTTCTTTCAAGTTGCAGTTCTTCAATACAAATAATACTACACAGTATGAATCCTTTTTGGCATGCAAGCTGCAAAAAGAAAGGAATCAAGAATCTAAAAGTGCAAGGTGATGCTTGAGCTAATTGTCAATCAGGTAAAAGGGATATATCAAGTAAAAATGACCGACTCAGACACTACCGCAATGCAGTATGGGATAACATCGAAGAGTTTGATGCTTTCTCAATCAAAGTAGTTCCATGAGCTCAAAATGACATGGCTGATTCATTGGCCATCTCAGCCTCTCTCATGCTCCCTCACCCAGGGTTAAAAATAGATACATATACCATTGAGGTGGTTTTTCACCCAAGTGTGCCAGATAATTCACAACACTGGCAAGTGTTCAATGATGACAACCAACTTATCACTTTTTTTGGAGAAAGCTGACAATTTCAAAGAACTTCATTTCGATGGATCAACTTCTACGTGTCGTGAGTCTCTCACCGGTCAAGCACATGAATCTAAAAAAAAATAGTGATACAACTCAAAGGAAATAAGATTCCAAAAGGTTTGGTTTCCTTAGAATGATTATTTGATAATCATGACCATTTTGTCAAGAAAAAGTGACAGGATGATCCTTCCTCTTCTCTCGAAAACTGAATCCATCAATCTGGGTACTGCGGAACATCCTCGTTCCATGAATATCGGGAAGTGTTGTACGCCCGAGGAAAAGTGAAAATTTGTTAAGTTGCTGAAAAAAGTACATGGATGTGTTAGCATGGTCTTATGCTGATCTAAAGTCTTTCAAGCCAAAGGACATTCGGCACATGACATTCCACTCAAGGATGATGTCAAGCCTTTTCATCAAAAGCAAAGGCACTTACAACCCCAAAATCTCAGGTACCATCCAGGCTGAAATTCAGAAGATGTTGGATGCAAGAATTATTTTTCCAATTCATCACAGTACAGGTTGCAAATATTGTACCTGTGTGGAAGAAGAATGGCGAGATACGCATATGCGTGGACTTTCACAACTTGAACCAGTCATCCTTAAAGGATAACTATCCACTTGCCGATAATGGATCAAGTGCTACAGTAGTAACTAGTTCAGAAATGTTGTCTATGCTTGATGGTTTTTCAGGTTACAATCAAATTCAAGTCACGCCTGAAGATCAGTTCAAAACAACATTCACCACTCCTTGGGGTACCTTCACCTACAACAAAATGCCATTCGGTTTGATCAACGCCGGTGCCACCTTCCAACAAGCAATGGACTTTGCATTCAAAGGTATGATGGGAAAGGTCATCATAGTTTACCTAGATGACTGACCCATGTTCTCCAAAAAATGAAGTGATCACTGCGATCATTTGGAACAAGTCTTGATCAGATGCGAGAGCACGAAATTTCACTAAATCCCAAGAAGTCAATTTTTGGGGTCACGAAGGAAAGAAAGCTGCTAGGACATGTCATCAGCAGAGAGGGAACTAAGATAGATGTCGAAAGAGTCAAGGCTATTCAGAGCCTTACTTTTCCTACAAGCAAGACTGGTGTTCACTCTTTCTTCGGAAAGGTAAATTTTCTTAGACGCTTTGTTCTGATTTTGCTTGAGAAGACTCATCATATATCTAATATGATGAAAGGGTCCCAAACATTCCAATGGAGTGAGGAAGGCAAGACATCATTCAAGACATAAAAACCTCCATCACTCATGCTCCTGTTCTGGTGTGTCCTGACTTCAACAAAGACTTCATCATGTACAGTTATGCATCTGCGCATACTGTATCAGCTATCTTGATGCAAAAGAACTCTGAGGATATTGAATCCCGATTGCTTTCATGAGTTCTCCTCTTAAGCCTCATGAACTAAAATGTCACAATTGGAAAAGCATGCCTTTTCCATGGTAAAAGTAGTCAAAAATTTTCCGCTACTACATTCTGAATTCTCATACAGTAGTGTTGGTTCCAGACACGGTTGTTAAGTCTATCCTGACTCAACAGGAGTTAGGGAGCTTACGAGGGAATTGGATCGCAAAGGTCCAAGAATATGATCTAGACATCAACCAACCAAGTTGGTAAGAGGTAAGGGCCTGTGTCAGCTAATGGCTGAAAATAAAGACTCAGAGGTACCTAAAGAGAAAGTTGATCACATTGATGGAGAACAAAATGAACTGGAGAAAGTGATTCTTTGCCCATGGTTCTTTTGTCATGACCAATGATGAATGGTATTCTGACATCACATTCTTTCTCACCTATGGAGAGTGCCCAACTCACCTAACCACTAAAGGAAAAGTGAATGGTGAAGCTCAGAGCCACAAGATATGTCATATGGGATGATGGATTGTACAAACGTGGAATTGATGGCATTTTTTCTACGATGTGTTGACAAGCCACAACAGGTAAAATTGTTGGAGAGTTTTCATGACTCAGCCTGTGGTGGTCACTTCTCCTCATCAGTGACAACACATAAAATCATTCGGGCTAGGTACTACTACTGCTATTTTTCAGGATGCGACCACAGGTAGCGAAATGTGAACTTTGCCAACATTTGTGGCAAACCAAAGTTGTTGCATTTCCCCTCAGGCCCGTCATCATTGATGAACCATTCAGAAAATGGGGAATTGATTTCATTGGAGCACTCAATCCTCAATCGAGTGTTGGACATAGTTACGTCCTAACAACAATGGATTACTTCACGAAATGGGTGGAGGCCATACCTGTCAAGCATGCCACTTCTGAAGTTGTTTGTAACTTCATCAAAGAGAATATTATTGTGAGATTTGGCATTCCACACAAAATCATTGCTGATAATGCTTCCAACTTCTCTTCATGGGAAGTTATTGGTTTTTTTATGGATATGGAATAACCTTGGCTCATGCTTCTGATTATTATCCTCAAAAAATGTCAGGAAATCCAACAACAAGAACCTGGTGACTATCATACGGAAGCTAGTTGATGAAAACCAGTGGTCCTGGCACAAATCATTGTATGATGCTTTGTGGGTGGATCGTATCACTCCAAAGAGGTCTCTCGGCATGTCACCTTTCCAGGTGTTGTATGGGATCGATGCTTGAAATCCCTATCTCCAAACTTCTGCTCTGCTGCTTTTGGCTCGAGCAATTGAAGATGAAACTTTTCAGAATTCTCTTGAAAAGAGGATTATGTACCTGATGGAACTTGAAGAAAAGTGAGTAAAGTGGTCGAAAAGATCACTGAACATCAGAATCAAGTTAAGAGGTTGTTCGACAAGAAAGCTAAGCAGAGAGATTTCCAAGTGGGAGATCTTGTTCTTTTGTATGGGACAAACGAAGAGAACCGAAAGGTATGCATGGGAAATTTGACTCTCTTTGGAGAGGGCCATACAAGATCAAGCAACTCAATGGAGAGAATAGTTTCTATCTCTCATATCTGGATGGAACCGAGCTCCACTTCCCTATAGCGGGCAGCACCTGAAGATTTTCAGGAAGTAGAGCTTGCTCTCTTCTTTGTATAGTTTTTTTCATTGTTGTTTTGTTTTCTTTTTTGTTTTTTTTTGTTTGTTGTGTGTTTCCCTTCCTTCCCTTTTTGGTCACCCTTGTTTTTGACTCTCTGTAACCCAATGGATAGGCACATGAAAATCTGGGATTCTCTACCCTTAAGTTTCACTTAAAGATAGTCCCCAGAAAGAGCCAATTGTTATTATCCTGCAAAATTGACAAGGAAATTTTGCAGGTAACCATACCAAAATTCCATTTTGGTCCCCAAAGAAGTCTGATAACGTTCAAAATGGCCTAAAACTCCCTTTTGAAAATCAAGTTTTTTAGAACTTAGCCATTTTTAGCTTTTTTAAACTCGGCACAAAAAATGGTGTGTCAACACTCTCAAAAAATGTGCCTTTTTGAAATAGGCGCAGAATTCTCATGTCGACAAAAATGTGCGCCCCTTAAAAATCCCTTTGGTGGAAATGTGTGTCAACATCCTTGCAAAAAATCCTTTGGCATAGGAAATGTCATGTCAACATCATAAAACATGCACCAAGTATGTGTGCACTAAGGCGCATGAAAATGGTGTGTTGACACCATGAAATGTGTGCTAAGGCATTGAAAGTATTATGTCAACACCAATAAAATTGCACTGCCAAGGCACATTTTAACCCATGTCGACACTCTCCCAAAAGTGCGCCAAAGAAAGTTGGTGAAATAATAAATGCCAGTTTTTCTATAAATAGGCACTGACACCTGTCATTTTCACGATTTGAAAATTGAAAAAAGTGTTTTCTCTGCACCTGTCAGCCATCCTTGTCACCCCACATGTGTGCCATTTTTTGAGCTTGTGGACCCCAACGTCATCCTTCATCTTTTATAAATCCGGGTAAGTGGCTTCTACCATCCTTGTTGTTGTTATGGTTTTTGTTTTTGGTTGTGTTAGGTTTTAGGGTTGTTAAAAAAAGATTAAATCTAAAAAGAAGAACCTAACAATCTATAACCAACTAAAACCCCTTTTCCTCTCCTTCCAGATCTACAAATCTGGAAGGCCCCTACCTCTGAAGAAACCAAAACCATCTTTTCCTACTTGTTATCTTGTTGAAAAAACCCTCTCTTTACCATCTGAGATATCCAAAAAGAGAGAAAGAGAAAGAAGAAAAAATCTAAGTATTAAATCAATAAAAGCCTTGGCACACTTCCTTCCTTACAACATATACCAAATTCCACCTTGGCACACTTATCTTTTTCTTAACATGACCCTAACCCACCCAGTTTAAATAACACTTAGCAGCTTTTTGTAGGGCGCAGGCGCATCCTGCACAACATCAACATAGGATGTTGTGTGCTTCAAATCCACCAAGCACTTTTTCTTTGGCGCATTGATTTCCTTTGCAACATACTTCAAAATTGTGCCTTGGCACACACTTAAAACCCATGCAACAAACACATTTTTCAGCAGCCCCAACAAAAGCAAAATTTCCTAAGGCACAGGTGCATATTCCTTGACATCAACATGACATGTTGTGTGTTGTAAACCCACCCTGCTTTTTACTTTGCGCCCAAAATTTTCCTCATGTAACACCTCTCAAAACCTGCCCTTTATAACCTTGGTGCAAATTTTCTCCTATCAACATTGGCACACATTTTTTCATGTCAACATCCTCAAAAGTGTGCCCAACATTTTTTAAGCCTCTGCAACATGCTATGAACTACCTTGCGCCCTAAGCCTTATAATTGCTCATTCTTCTTTCTGTAAGCTTTCATTATGAATAACATGATGGTTGACATGGCTCTTCTATGTTGGACCTCCTTGATCCTTCTTCTTGAAAACAACAACATCATCCTTGAGCTCACACATGTCTTCATCAAGCAAGAAACCAACAAAGTCTAAAGCTAAAGCTAAGCAGTCGAACAAGAGATGAAGTACAAATATCAAAAAGTCAGGATGCCTGACTCATATGCAGAGAGTGACCTCGACATCAGAGACTCTGAGCTAGGGCATATTGATATGGATGACTTTTGGGCAAGGACCAACCAGCAAGCAGTGGCCCATGGATGAACAAACTAGTGGGCAGTGGATTGCACTTTGCAGCTGGGCTGCCAGTAAGTGCTGTAAACAATGAATTTATCATGTTGGTTGGCTCGGTGTTATAACAAGGACACTAGATGTGTCAAAGATAAGGAAAAAGATGATCATCGACCTCATACCCATCACTTTGACTAACCTGGGCATTCCTCATCATAGGCAATATGTCACCATAAGTCTAGAAGACTGCAAGAAGGCATGGGATGACAATGAGGATAAATGCATGCAAATGATGAATGAACTTTATCTAAAAAACAAGAAGCCGGTGAGTAGATGGCCACAGACCATCCACCGTAGTGACTTCAATGAGGAATTGAGTGATACAATCACCTTCCTAAATAGAGTATTTGGGCTCCCTGATGCCCATTATTTCCACAAATGGATGTTGAGGTACTTAGAGACCATGAGCAAGAATACGCTTGATCAACATTTTGGCTGGGGTGAAATCATCAGTGACACCATCTCCCAGTAACTTCAACAAGTCCTAACAACTAGGAAGTTCTACATGAATTCCTACGTTGTATACGTTGCAACATCAACAAGAGATTTTGTAGGCTAGCTCGAAATGGGGTATGGCCCCAGTCAAAATATATGAATTCTACCCAGAGCTAAAGCTCGAGGCCAACATCTCCTAGTTCTCCAAGATTAATGATGCCTTTTTCTATGAGGTAATCTACTTACTGAGGCCAAATATGAGACATGGTCGAGACCAGCCCGAGTGTGATTGCTTGCCACGAAGAAATGGGGAGCATTGTTCACACAATTCCCCACATTCACATATCTCAAGAGTGTGAATTTTGAGGGTGAACCAACAAAGCTACCAAGGTATGCAGGGCCCAAGCTGATCCTCTTGGAGTTGTCAAGGCAACTAATCACTTACCATGAGAAGTGCATGAAGAGAAAGAAAGGAGGAACTCCATTCCCCCTTACAGTTGGCCGATACACCTGCACCACACTTGCCAAAGCACGGGAGATGTATGCTGAGCTTGAGTTGCTAAATCTAAAGCACAACTTCCCAGCAAGGCCCACCTTCGATTGCTGGAGTTGCCTCCCAAGGGAAAAAATTGATCCCATCCATGTTCCTGAGATCGAGGACATTTGGATCGACCTGACACATGAAATAGACATCGGTGCGAAAGGATCACTCCCGGTGGCTCTGGAGAGATCATCCATTATGGCATAGCCATCATTCCCAAAGGGATTCCAAGAGACTGATCAAGAAATTGATCAGGTTTACCTTGACACAGATGGGGATGATTGGCCATTCACAGAGGTCGATAGAGCCAAAGTGCCAAAGACCATTCAGGAAAGGGTTAAGCCCACGTTGCAGTGCACACAAACATTGGTGCAAACAAATGGTCTCACCTACCTCGAGTAGATTTCACTACTTCTCCTTCAGGTAGAGCACCTCCAAGACCGGCCCAAGTGCCAAAAGGAAAAGGAAAGGACAAGGAGGGAGAATCAAGAAAACAAGAAGAAGCTCCTCAAAGCCCTCCTACTATTTTTGAAACAAGTGGTCGACCTGGTGTCTCCAGGTAAAGAAGAAGAAACAACAAAGTTTTCAATGGATACATCCACTCAGGATGTTATCACAACTACAACTACCGAGGTACCCACCATTCCTTCTTCCATCTCTCCTCCCCCTCATGTCATTGAAGCATCTATTCCTATGGATGTGTCTTCTTCTCTCCCTTCCTCCCTTCCATCTCCCACCTCTTCCATCTTCTCCTCTCTCGTGGATCTGTCACCCAGTGTTCCCTCCATCCAATTACAGATCCCTTCCATTTCCATGTCCTTTTCTTCTCCTGTAGTAACTCCAGGCCCCACAAGCAGCAGTGCGTTGGACTCCTTATCGATGCCACCACCAAGTGTTTCAACATTCTTCCCTGAGGCCTCTTCATTTTGCTTCCCCTTTCACTCCCATTTCTTCTTCTATTCCCTCTACTCCCTCTCCCATAAGTCCTAGCTAGATTTCTGACCATCTGGGTCAACACAAGAGAAAGGTTCCCATCGCACCCATGGACTTCTCCATCATTCCAAAGAAGGGACCCAAGAAGCAGAAAGTGATAACTCACTTTTCTAAGAGCACTTTGGGGAGAGAGTCATGGAGATTGCATACCCGATCCCACCAAAGAAAAAGAAGGATCTGTCTCCCACAGACTTCACAGTGACTCAAGTCACAATGGGAACCTCATCTGAAAGCCTACAAGGAGAGGCCTTGTCTGTACAGTAGATGCTCTCTGCAAAAGCTTCAAGAAGCAAAAGAGGAGAAGAGAATACTCAAGGAACAAAACAAACATCTCCTCCAAGCATTGCAGAGAATGGGCAACGCTCCTCCTGTGACTGCCACCGAACCTACTTGAAGTTCTCAGTCAGGATAAAATAAATGAATATGCTAAGATTGGTGAACAAGGCACGGCAATATCCTCCTGGATTGAGTGAATCCTCAGAGATAGTGAGGAAATGATTAAGAAATTCACAGTGCTCTACTAGGATATAGATCAAGCAAATAAGGAGCTACAAGCAGTAGTAGGTTCCCTCTCCGAGGAGTTGGATAATGCCAGGTTGCAACATGAAACATTCCAAGCAATGGCTAACTACTTCGCTGATGACCTATTAAAGGTTGGTGTCATCGATCGATCACCCATGGGCACATAATAAAGCTCTCATTGCATTAGATTATTAGGTTGATCAAATGGAATATATCCTGGAGAGGATAGATAAAATCAAGGATGAAGCCCTGATGCACGATATAACATGGAGCAGATAGTTACAAAGATGTCTCTAGGGATGCTCAATGAATCATTCACCTTGAGGGAAGCAAATGATACATTCCAGTGCTTCAAGGCTATAGTCACTCAAGGTTTGGCACCAGAGGTCACTTTCGACCGAGAGTCAATCAATAACCTCTTGGCTTCCATGATTTCATTGGCTTCTTGATCGATGCATGCGAGAGTTTCACCGGGTTACCTAACAAGCTCAAGAATGAAAAAGAAACTTAAAAGTCATTGGACCATTTCAAAGGTCCGATCATAATCAACTTTAGAAATGATCAGCAAGTTTATGGAATATCGAGCAGGTGTCACATCGCCTCTCTGATCGAAGCAAGACACTCGTTTAAGCAAAGAGAGATGATGAGAGTAGTTTCTCCTCTTGTGTACGCTTTGATCATTTTTGTAAAAATATTTAAAAACATGTTGGCATTTATGATGACATCATCCATGTTGCACCATGGGATGTTGCCATCCAAAAACTTTCCCAAAGTCAACTTTTGACTTTTTAGATATTTTGTAAATATCTTGTAAGATATTTTGTAAATAGTGGTTGGTTTGTTTTTGTCTTCTTTCCTCTTCTCCTTCTATAAATAAATACTTGGAATACTTGTTGTATTCCGGGTGGACATTTTTGTATGAAAAAGAAGTGAGAGAGAAATGCTTTTTCTTGTAAAAGAAATATTAATATATTCATATGTTCTCGACTTTGTGCTCAATATATGTGTTATTTGCATCAGATCTTTCTTTCTTAAGTTAGATCTATGTTTTTATTCATTGGATTCATGAATGGATGGTGGTGAATTGAAAAAGAAAGGGAATTGTTCTCCCCTTAAGATGCACCTTAGATCCCATGGGAAGAGATCCCTGGGATGAGGTCTTTCTTCTGTTGTGTTTGTACTTTGGCTTGTGGATGTGTTTGTTTTTTACCTCTTTTGTTTGCTAGTAGAGGCTGCTTCATTTGATCCTCGATGCTATATCTCTTTCTCCACTTTTTGTACGGGGTTGGGTCCCCTTAACCCTCTTTTACCCATAATAAAAAAATTCAAAATATATTTCGCTTCCTTGATAAATGAACAAAGGAATTTAATTTACTTTATAAATTTTAAACAACCAAAATTTAGCAAATCATATAAAAATTCTTAACCAATCACAATTCAGCAACATAAATAAAAATTGTCTGTTATGGTTTTATTATATACACATAAGCTACAAAATATTTATTTATAAATTATTATTTTTATTTTAGAGTTATATAAACTTTATTTTTTTAACACTAAATTAATTTTTTAATATTTTCTCTCTAAATACATATTTAAAAGATATTTATTAATTTATACTAATAATGTTTTTGTCTTTACATGACAAGTTTTATAATGTTATTTTTACATTTCCATTTGAAATAATAAATATATTTATTTGAAATATTAACAATATTTATGAAATAGAAAAAGGTTTTTATCGATATTTATGAAGGTGCTCCAATCAATGATTTGTATATTGCTATATATCAGAATATAGAGAGACGCCTTTATATAGGCATGAGAGAGGGAGCCACGGCAGAAATAGTTACATAACTGTTTATTAAACAAATACAAACTAAAATGTATTAATGGGCTAACATCCCCCTTAATACATTGCTCTTACAAATGTACCCCCTAAACAAATCAAACTTCACCTTGCCGAGAGGCTTGGTGAGAATATCTCTAACCCGAAAATCGGTAGAGGCGATCTTGAGTTGAATTTGGTGGTTCAAGACTGCATTCACGAATGTAGTGACATTCGACCTCAATATGCTTTGTTCATTCATGGAAAATGAGGATTCTTCACAAGCTTGACACACCTTGATTGTCGCATTGAATGATGGGAGGTTTCTCTTCAAGAATCCCTATATCTGCAAGAATGCGATGTAACCAAATTACTTCGCACACAGCTCCTCGTGCAACATAGTATTCATCCTCAGTGGATGAGAGAGCAACAACAGTTTGCTTCTTGCGATCCACGAGATAGGTCCGGATCCGAGATGAAAAACATATCCTGAAGTGGATTTCTGTCATCAACGGATCTGCGTAGTCCGAATCAGTATATCCTATAAGAAGAAGCTGATTGTTCTTCGATACCAACGAAGGCGCTCAATCAATGATTTGTATAATGCTATATATCGAATACGAGAGATGCCTTTATATAGGCTGCGAGAGAGAGGGAGCCATGGCATAAATTATTACATAATAACTGTTCATTAAACAAATACAAACAAAATGTATTAATGGGCTAATAATTTAAAATGTTACTTAAACATTTCTCTATAATATATTCAATATATAGTAACGATTAATAATTTTTTTCTATAAAAATATTCTAATTTAAAAATAAGAATATATATTTGAGTGTATTTCAAATTTAGACAATCCACATAATGAATTATCTAAGTGAATGTGAAATTGGTTGTTAAATGTAACATTTCTACATTTAGAAATAAGATAATTTTACAATTAATTATTGTGGCAATTAAATTGTAGCTTCCACCTACAAGTTTTATGTGGTAACAACAATTGTAGAAAAAATTTTTGAAATTGCCACAATATAACATTGATGAGAGTTACAAAAATGTAAATTGTGAAATTTCTACAAATATGGAATATATAGAAAAACTACAATTTTTTATAAAGATTGTGGAATAATAACAAAAATAGAAATTGTAGAAATGTTACAAACATTAAAAATGTGGATGATGTACAATTAAAAAAATGGAGATTAGCTATAAATTTTATAAATTGTGGACAATCCATGGTATAATGAAATGTGGAAAAACTTCAATAATATATCAAAATGTGGATTAGCTATAATTCTAATGCCACAATTTTTATTTTGGAATACCACATAACCACAAAAATGTTGTTGAAAAATTGTGGCAAAAGGTCTAGTTTGTTGTAGTGCATGAACCATGAACCATAAACCCTAAAATTTAAACCACGAGCCCTAAACCCTAAACCTTGAGCCCTAATCACTAAAACATAAGCCCCGAACCCTAATTCTTAAGCCCTAAGCCTTAAGCCCTAAGCCCAAACCCTAAACCCCGAACCATGTACCCTCAAACCTAAACCCTAAACCCTAAACCCTAAACCTTGAGCCTTGAGCCCTAAACCCTAAAAATTGAGCCATGAACCCTAAACCTTGAACCATGATCTCGTAAACCCTAAACCCCGAACCCTAAGCCCAAAAACCTAAACCCTAAACCCTAAACACTAAATTCTAAACCCTAAACCCTAAAACATAAACCCTCAACCCTAAACCCTGAGACCTAAGAAGGAGGCACATTACAATCACCACATTTTTTCCATAGGACATGAATCCCATTCAAGGAGTGATCCTCTATCTCCAAAGTGAGGATATCATTTTAGTAAGAAGTAGACAAACATCATAGAGCTGATTCATGGTCACTAAAGTGAATTATGGACCAAATTTCAAAATTAGTACCAATTCAAGTAGTGGTAGGGCAAAAATACAATTCGAAGGTAAAAATCCTACAAAATGACTATATGTTTTTATAAAACAAAGACCGACTACAATATATATGGCACGAAGTTTTAGGTCATTGCTGAAATTTTGAAAATGAGTAAGTATTGACCATATTAGATTTTGAAAAACTATCTTCAATATTATAACTGCTCGAGCTACAGGACCACCTCCATCAGGTGTAGAGTGACCCTAACTTATTATATTTACTAAAATAAATTTAAGGTATAAGAAATAATAAAATTATAAAGAAATAATAAAATAATACAAGTACAAAGAAATAATAAAAGAAATCTCATACTTATTTTAGTTTATATGGATCCTTCGAACCTCCTATACTTCATACAACCCAAAACATGTACGTGTTTCATAGAACTAGAAACACATACACGTTTTAAGTTTGTGAATTATCGAGCCTAAGAAAACATAAAAAGATCGTGTTATTGCAAAACGCGATCATATTTTGTTCGTTTTTGGTTTTTTATCCATTTTTTAGCCCCCCAACTTCGTGCACTTACCTAGTTGCTTCCCAAATTTATAGATAATTCATGTGTAAGCTAAGCATTTTATCCCTAAAGAGTGCCTTGTTTTTATTAATTAATATATTGATTCATCATTTTTAAAATCAAGTCTAGATTAATGTACTTAGATTCATTAATCACATAGTTTGAATTTAAACTTAGTTTTTCTTTCACTAAGGACATTGTAGTCGAGAGGGGAGAAATCATCCGTTGTCCGGTCGTAGATGTGAACCATTTTTTCATGCACCACACAACATTGTATTTTTTCTTTGATTGTAATGACATCTTCCATGGCTTGCATAAATCTAGAAGAAGCAAGATCCATGAGAAGTGGTCATCTCGATCATGAATATGCATAATGCTTCACCAAAAATAGGAGTGAGACTATTACGAGACCATCTAAATGAAATATTAGTCATGACAGAGTGAAGATAAAATGTATAACACAAGAGTAAGGCATGTTATATGCCATACTAGTCATATAACCTCTTCCCACTAATTTCACTTGTCTAGTTTTCAATTATTTGGTCTTTAAAATCGCAAGCCTCTTCAAATTGGCATGGCTTTTAGAGTTCCTCTACAACCAATTTCATTTGAAAATGAAATGTTTCAGCACCATTACTATTTTTGTGTCATAAATATCTTATTTACCATACCCATCTTTGTCATTTTCAAGCACTGCTTTTCCTTCATATGAAGAGATCTAGAAAGTAGGAATGAGTGAGATGGTTAATTTTGAAATCAATCATTCCAAGTTCTCACATTTTGTCATGCCATGTTATCAAGTGGAAAAAAATAAATTGAAAATTGTATAGCATCAATTTTTACAATAATTGAGGTGAAAATTACTATGTAGCCGATAAAGCAAAAAAAGAAACATAATGAAATGGAGAGAATAGTTTTGACTATTTGGAGGGCCTCTCTAACCATTGTTGATGTGGCAGGAATGCACTGACAAAATATGGTGCTTCAAGGGACAATCAATATTACAAAGAATATGATTCTAAGCACAACCTATAAATCATCATGAAGAAATAATAACTAAATAAATCAAATATTGTGTAAACAACACTAGGAGCCGGTTTAAAATGATGGTGATGGTTTTCATTACCCACAACATTTTCTCTTGTAATAGTTTGACGTCCTCTTAAGGATGGTCATGTCTTTTATAAGTTGCAATTATGACATTCTATGAAAAAAATCTCACTCTATCATTTGGTCAAATAGCTAATGTCCATATACTAAACTTCCACACTTTTCACATACCTACAAATTAGGTAAAGAGTATCACTATCATCACAAACCACATAGCCCATAAACTTCACAATTTTCCCTGACTCTTCTCAAAACATATTCCAATTATCTTTCTAATAAGTTTAAGTATAGTTCTTAATTTCACCAACTTTATCTATTGCAAACCTAGACATTACATTAGACAAAGGTAAAATTGTGTAAGTAAAATACCTATCAGATGATATGGGGTTCACAAAGTTGAAATTCTAAATATATTTCACGGTCATTTCACTTGAAATTATCACTACAATTGTTGTTGTTCTAGTAGAAAAAGAAATTCCACCAAATGAGTAGGAATTCTTTAATTTTACCATACAAGTATGGTAGTGGCATCTTGGTGCGATTGTTGTGGCACATCACACAAAGGTGACAATGAGTATGGTAGCCCACGCACATGAACAAAACGAGAAGCGAGGGTTGGGTCCAAATTGTTGACGACAATGGGCTATTTATCGCGACTTGTGCACATGGAGGAAGTGAAAGAAAAAGTGCTAGTTCACGATTTTGATAGGTGGCAATGTATTATAAATTGTCTTGAAACTGTTAATACGTGACAAATTTTATTAGGTTGATTTGATTGAACATTTCAAACATATACCGAAAACTGTTTGTATTGAGGCGCCCTTGATAAGCCTTGGTAATAGTACTTGCTTTGCTCGGAGAGTGCGTACAGAGAGCTCGAGGGCTCTAAGATTCCCAAAATTGCCCGCATTTTACTTGCATGTGCATAAGCCTTGGGAGTAAAGCATACTAAAGTTGGAGAAGATGGTGATCTAAAAATTTTCACAAGTATTTTTAGACTTAAAATAAGAAAAATGAGTGAATGGCCATCAAATTCATAAATAGTGGAGAGAGGCAAATTTCTTGAATCACACAACTTCCTGATATCATCTAAATTCCTATTATTCAAAAATAATACTATTAGAGCATTCCTTTTTCACACATATATTTATTAAAAAATAAACTAAATTCAAAAAGTTTACATACAAATATAAAAATATATTAGACTTATAAACGAGAAAACATTAGCAAAAGTGATTAAGGTCTCTCGAATATTCCCCATTCCCGAAATTCATATTTTGCATGGGGACTTTTGGCAAATCAATTTATTTTACTAAATGCCATATAATCCTGGCCATTCCACATAGATTAGGCTTATAAATTAAATGCGACACTAAGAAACTTGTGAAAAATTGGATAGTGGTCGGTAAGTTTTTGATCGGTGCCTCGGTGAGATTTCCCTCACGATTGAAGAAATTTAAAAATAGAAGAATATTTTCGACATGCAAATAAAATTTTCAAAACATTTCTCACATGTCCGTAATTAATGCTTTTGTGACGCAAAAGTGGAACGTCAGCACAAAATAAAAACAAAAAAACATCAGCAACAAATGTGTATGGTTTTGACTGGCTGTCAGCAACATGTGGGCCCGCCAGTTACGTCAGCAAAAAGTTAAGGCTTTCTTTGTCTCTGAAGGAGGCAACTGATTGTTAGAGCTTGGGCAATTCACAGAGACCCTGCCCGGCAGTGTGTGACAGGTCCACACTGTAGGGGTTAAAAATGATGGTCACGTTTTAAATATGTAAGTTGTGTGTGACGGTTAGATCAGATATTTACAAGTATTTTACGTCTAAAATCACAAAAAAAGTTTAAACGGTCGTTAAATTTAACCTCTGGTCTACATTGTTCGATCCTGAACATCTTTTGAAGATTGGAAAAGAGATTGACTAATAACTAATTACCAGGTATTTTTATGATAATTATTAGGTGTTGTGTATTCAAGATATTATATCCACAATTAGACCCTGCTCAATTATTGGTGACTCTCCCCAAAAAAAGGCTGGACTTTGAATTGATTCCCAGTTATATTGGGCAGGCTGCTGCAGGAGCTTGGAGTGGTCTGGTCAAGACGCCAAATCCTTCCTTTGTACGATGTCTTCTCAAGATGAGACCATAAACACTGTGCGAGTTGTCTGCGACGTCGCAGACCATGTTTTGTTTTAAACAATAATAGATGCAATCATGCACGTCAGTGACTGTATTTTACCCAATGGCTATGGACAATGAATGCTTACGTGAGGATTTGTAATCATTCAGCAGGATACGAGCAATGCAAGCTGTATATAGACTATGACACAAACGGTTTGGATTGGTTTGATGGTTGTGACGTCCTCATGTACAAGTGCATTTGTAACCGTTGATCTGCTCGACTGAGTACATCTCACTGTAAAAATTCCTATCGGCGGAATTATTTATCTCACACAACCTTGCATTATATACATCAAGCAACCTCGACAGAAAAGATATACATTATATATCCCACTAACTGCCTCAAGCGATCGTTGTATATCCCAATACCAGCAGCAGAAGAAGATTAATATGGACCCCCACTACTACACCGGGAGTGTTTCGAGACAATACTTTTCTCTAAATTCTCTTTTTTTTAACTTTTGTCTCTAAATTCTTTTTTTTTTAAAATTTTAATAATATATTTACCTTTTCAATTATGACGGACAAAACCATTTGCATCTCATCTCCATCACGCTTTCCAACCCTAATCCCAGACAAAGTGATGACGGCTGGTATGTCTCTGCTAGCTTGAATTCCAGATTGATTTCTGTGGTGGTTGTGGCCTCTCCCTCGAGCAGCCCAAAGCCCTGTTCCCTACTACACTTTTGGATTATATGCTCCCAATATAGTGTCTATCACTTGTTTCGCTTCGGGCGATGGCCGAATCAACTAGTTCATTTTATTTAAGCAACAATATTGTGTTGGACATCGAGGAGGCAACCAAGGTTTTAGATCTTTCTTCCTATTTTGTTTCTACATGTTAGGGCTTACAGACAGGGTCCAATCTAGATTCGACATTACATTTGGTAAAATGCATAGTATTCAGAAGAAATATGGGGGGTCCCTTTGGAGATATCATTACTATGGTTTAGTTTTTGTTAGAAAATCTGCAAAAAATTACTTTTCTCTCTCCTCATGCTTTGCTTGGGCAAGCTAGGGTTTGTTGAGCGCTCTGTATGTTTTGGACTCTATGCCACCACGTTTGCTTCCTCATTTGGTGCTCGCTATTAATCAAAATGGTTTTGATTTCATTCCCCATTGTGCACAGGAGGTGAAAGTAAACAACGAGTGATTTGCATTTCCATTGATGATGGAAAATATCACAGATCAAGTGGTAATGGTCCATGGGGATGATCTGATGGCTGACACCAGAATGCTAGTGGCATTCAGAATCAAACTTTTCTTGAATGCAATGTGTATTTTTATTCGACCTACTTCCCTGATGCCATCCTTCCAACTTGTGAAAAATGGGATTTTGGAACAGGTATTTTGCACCATTAAAACATTTAGGGAAATGGGAATGTTTTCACTTTTACAGTTGCCACACCTAGAAAAACCTGTGTGCAAAATATGGAAGCATGCACAAGGCCACCCAAAGAAAAACTATATTGCAGTCACCAGATAACCAAAAAGGAAGTCGATGTGGAATGTGATGGGAATGTTGGCGTGTTGGCCCTGTAGTAGATGACAACACCCAGAGGATCTCGCCATTGGAAAATAAATGTTGATTTTCTTCGATTTGCCTTGGAATTTCAAATACAACTCCAAAAATTTGGTACTAAAATAGAGTGATCAAGTGAGGAACATACATGGAGTGGCGGTAAGGGTTAGCTTCCCCTTTCCTTTTTTCTGTCTTTTTCCCGTAAGAGGTTTGCAACCTAGAAATGTATATTTTAGTTTTTCTCTGTTGTGGTAGTATTTTTTTATTGGTTTCAATCTATTGCGAGAAAACATGAACTGGTAGCCTACCTGTTTGATTCCCCTTTGTTTTAGATAGTTGACTTGAAATTTGTGGGAAAGGGTTGTTTGAATGATTTTAATTTTAACTTCACTATATCTAAGATTTGATAGACCCAGTGCCACAAGCATTGCCCACATAAAACATAAGAGGGTAGCAACAATGGCATGTGGAATTGAAGCTAAAATGGCCCCAACTTTTCCTGCCAGAAAAATTAGTACTTGAGATGATATTCCAAAGATTATAAAATATCAATAAGCAAGACTACAACAAAAAGAGGAAACCACTTTAGACATTAAATCAGGAACAAGTAGGAACCATTTACAGCAATTTATAGATGTTTTGATTCATTGAAGTAACATTTTGCTGATATCTGATTTCCTTTGTCTCAGTGTATAAAATGAAAATAAATATCACTATGATTGCCAGGGATCCTTTCAATAAATAAAATATTGAAAGAGAACATCTTAACCCTTATAAAATATGAAATCACAAATATCATTAGGATTTCAAATCATCAACCAGCAAAAGATAACATTGGTCAGAAGCCATAAATATGAGAAAGTAGAGAAATAGGAATTCGTACCAACAAGTGAGATAAGAATTAACAATCCAGCACCAAGTTCCACAGCTCTTCTGCTTCCCATCTTTGTCACTGCAATGGTGTGAACATTCTTGGTAAGAGTATTATAGGAATCACTCCACCTACTCTAACGCCCACGATTTTCTACCCTCAAAACAAACAGAACTAAACAATTAATAGTCAAGTTTACGGTAATGATTTTTTTTTGTTTAATAGTGTTAGTAAGGTTAAGTATTTTGACACTTAATAAATTTCTTGGTTAGGGCTCTCTACATGCTTCTCTCCACTAGTAGCTTGCGACCCGTCCGCTTCTCTGGTGCTACTTTGAGGTTCTTTTTCTTAACTTTGATGTCAACCAATGGATAATGTTGAAGTAACTTAAGATTTTATGTAAAATCACCAGCCAATAAGTGGATTCTGAAACACATTAGCATAACGCAACATATGCGAAGCAATATTTCCCATAAAAACACTTTTTTTTACACGGTCTTCATTCACTAGAAAGCCAATAAATTTGCACGGTAAAAATGTCCTAGGCCTTAGGAACATCAACTTAAGTGCAAAATATGCCAATATTTTCTACTTCAATGTCAATACCTTAAGAAGACACTACCTAGCATATGTTTACTAACTTCTCAAAATTTGATATTTCTTTATGTGTATTTATTCTCTTAAATTTTATACAACATTATTAATTACGAATGAAAAAACCTCTCTTTCAGCTAGTATGTAGTAACATACCATAGGCCCATAAGGATTGCTTAGAAGCGAGTCCCAAATCCATAAACATATAGGGAATCTAAACTCTTGTGTCAAAAGCAAAGTAATCCAACTGAATGCATAAAACAGAGGGTTTACCTACACATTATAGGCAAGAAGAAGCACAGTCCATTATTGTTTTTAACTTTTTCCATGAATTATTTTTAGATAAATGTAAAATGATTGCTTACGAAAAGTATATGTATGAGAGATGAGAAGTTAGGTTCCCATTGTGGAATATAAGAAAATATGGTTCTATATGTTTTTTCTAAAGTTGCAAAAAAAAAGCAACATCTTTTGTAAGCTAGTTTATAGCCCTAAATTTAAAACAAGAATTTGTTGTGGAAAAAGTTCTATCATATGCAACGTAAATTTAGAAAACTTTCAGTTGATGTAAATGAAATTATCAAGACAAAAATCAGTTAGATGTGGTATTATCATGATTTGAAGCAAATAGTCTAATAAACATTTTACTCTATTTTTTCCTCTGCCTTTGAAAAACCTAATTTTCTCAACATCATCATGTTAGCATGACTTCAAGACGGTATTTTGATAATCTCAAGAGATTTGATATCTTGAACACTCACGAGTCACTTAAAATTAAAGCCTCTTTGGCCTTATGCGCAAAATTCCCGCATTTGCAAATCAGTCTTTCAAGTGGACAAGTGTTTCTATTAAATAGACACCAAAAAAAACATGATAACCATATTTATCTCACACAGTAATCTTACATTTACAAATTGGCATAGTAAAATGCATGTATAATACCCCATTTTTTTATACATGCACATACATTGAACTTGTCTAAATTTTGCATGCTGGGGAGAGCTAAGCTCTCAAAGTATTTTATGGTAGTTTCGTAGAGACATTTCCTTTTCACGAACTTGCATGTAAGTCATAGCTTAGGTTTTCCCAGTCATTTTGGTGTTCTTTTGGATTTCCCCATCCTTGTGGGCACTTATAACCCATCCTTAGTGTTCTTTTGGATTTCTTTTTGCAGCTTTGGAGAAATGCAAGACACAAAAAAATGAAAAGGAATTTGTGTGGAAGGTATTCAATGAGTTATTGCTATCCCTCCCGGCCTCTTGATGTTTCATTAAGCTTGACTTATATGCTCAGTCTTGAAGTCATTATATAACTAGTTTTGGATGGATATTTTGTTGGTTATATCCCCTCATAAGCCATTATTAGGCCCAAATCAGGGATAGTTTTTGTGTCCATTGTTGGTGCATAACCAGTATAAAAAAACCTCACCAAATGTTTTTCCTACTTGTTTTCTAAGAAGCAGATCACTAGCTTTAGATTTTGAGTTGGGTTCTTTAACTTTCTAAGAAAAGTTTTCTTGTTGACTGTGTCTTCTTTCTATGGAAGAATTCTACATTGATATAAAAGTTGAGCTCCATTGTCTTATTCTAGTTTTTCTTAGAAAGGCTTGATGTTACATCTTTGAACCCTTAACATTCTAACGCGTGAGTTGTAAACATTGAAATTAACTAAACATCTTCTAAAATCTAATAAACTACATTGTATCCCACAAAGGATTTCTAAGGGTATCTTAATAAAACTTAGTAAAACTAAAATCCAAATCACTTATACGAAATAATAGCTGCATCATTAGAAAATATGCTTTTAAAGGTATCCGACAATATATACCATGTCTATATTTGATAAGATAACGAGAAAACTCATCATTTTCAAGTTAATATGATGAAATATTGATTATAGTAGACATACACCATATTTTTAATATTAACCACCAAATGAACATGTTAACATGCAACTGCTTGGCACTTTTATCATCATTCTTCTGAAGATGAGCCCTGTTAGGTGCAATTGCTTGAGGATATTCCAGCAGTATTTAAGGATCTAAGGGAGTCACTTTGTGCTCAAGAAATCATTGCAGATAGTGTACTTGTATCTCCAAAGGACTGCCTTCAATGCTATTAGCCTATAAAATCTTTTTTGTGATCACCTAAGGGGCTGTATAGCAGCTTGAGAAGATCTCTAGAAGTCAGTGAGGATCGTAAGGATTGTCGGCCAAAATGCCAATGAAGGTGTCCAAGAGGCTTGCAAGTAGGTCTAGGATGCTGCAAGGCCATATTCTTGTGTTAGTAATCCGAGTGGAAAACACTCGAGGTATGTTCTTTGATCTGATTATGATGGTTTGCACATACTTCAATTTCAACTTTGTACTTGTTGCCATAAAATCCAAATCTGAACCTATCCATATAGAACATATAAATATTGGTATCTTCTAGCTTGAGATGAAGCCCCAAGAGGGAAACTATGAGGGAAGAAGTATTAGCTCTTGTAGCTTAAGACTAAGCACCAAGAGGGTAAGATTGAGGACCAACTTGTTGGACCCTTTAAACATGAAACAAATCCCTAGAAGGGTAGACTTGAGGATGGAGGCTTTACTCTTTTGGATTGAGACAAATCCTCAAGAGAGTAATCTTGAGGACCAAAGGATTTGACTCTTGTGCATTGAAATGAAATCCAAAGAAAGTAAAATCAAGGAGTGTAAGATTTGACTCTTCTTGCTTGAAACATCCTCGAGATGGTAAGTTCAAAAACTAAAATATTTACTTTCTTCTAGATTGAGGAAAAGCGTGAAGAGCATAAGCTCAAGCACCAAATGATTGTAACCCTCTAGCTTGTGAGAAATATTCAAGAACATAAGCTCAAGTGACCGAGGGTGCTTCAGATTTCCAACTTGAGAAAATGTATCTAGAACTAAGCTCAAGAAAGAAAGAAAAATCTTATTTTGTTAATGAAAAACCTAAATCGATAGTTTAATCATAAACCATAATTGGATAGAATAAGTGGGCTGGAGTATCAAATTAGTAACCCCTAGTCCTAACAAGAGAACATCTATAATCATCAAGGGACACCTATCTATTGGTAGCACTACTACAAGGAAGGGTCATTTGAGACAATAATTAGAGACAAAAGCATGCTTTTGTCTCTAAAGTTTTCCATGTTTTAATTTTTTATAATTTATTTATCTTTTCAATTACTACCTCCTGCTATCCAAACCTAACCCTAATCTCATGGAAAGCCATCACCGCTTGTATGCCTCCCAGGTTGAATGACAGTTGGGTTTCTGTGGATGCAGGTGTGGTGATTTGGGTCTCTACCTGGATCATCCCAGAGCCGTGTTCCCTGCTACACTCTCGCATTCTATTCTCCGACATACAAATGAAACAGGACAAACGATTTAGAAACTGGGCCATACATTTCTGCCACTGCAAGGCGTCGCCCACTGAGATCTCAAACCGGACAACATTCTCTTTGCGAATGATTCTTCCTTTCCCAAACGCATCAAGCTCGTCGACTTTGGCCAGGCTCCCTCCTTTTCTTAAGGTATTCTACACTGTCTTTTCTCTATTTTTGTAGTCAAACAGGGGAACCGGCACATCGCCATTATAATCTCTCTTGTTGTCTAAGGATTCGATTCCAGTAAAGCTACTTTAAACCCTGTCTTTCCTCCCTAAATTTGACCTTTGAATGAGAGAAACCCTTAGCCACAGGTTTGGAACAAGTGACCTAATTTTATCAACAAGATAATTGTATAAGTTCCTTAAATAAAAGTATCATAAACAATACAAACAATATGCCTAAAAATATCACATTCAGAACTATTTTGGTTGTTTTTATGCAAAAACATGTACTTATTTAATCATTTTCATATTTTTAGCAAGAGTATTTGGAAAATTTCCTTCCAAGCTCAATAGAATTTTCCAACAAAATCCTCCCATCTTGTGAGAACATGGAGTTTTGGATAGTGTATTTATACCCATCTAAAGAGAGGATTATTTATAATGATGTAGTTGTACCTATCTTGAAATACATGTGTATGGCGAAGCTTTAAGATGTGGGCCATGGTAAAAATCATATTTTGTTTTTACTAGATGTTCTATATATTTGCCAAATACGAGGCTATTACTGAAGCATGCAAAATGTTTGACAAAATACATGGACAACATTTTCAAATGGATTGCAGTCATTCTTATATATGGAAAAAAGGCATCGTGAAAAATCATGAGAAATTTTATAGTAAACAAAATTGGCACAACCTTCCAATTGATGTAAAACATAAAAATCTGGAATAGGGTATAAAGATCCATACAAATTCTACTTTTGACCTTTCACTCAAGAACTCTTTTCTCCGCACCTACCATTAGATTGTAGGTAGGATGGGAAACTTTCTTTACAAAATCATAGGTTGAATAGGTCTCGAGGAAGCTATTATTATTCAATTCCATTGCAGAAAAATGCATAAACTTCATCGGGGGAAGGGAACATTATAGTTGGTTGCTAGAAAGATTCAGCACATAAAGATTGGGAAGATCCCACAGCCAATAGGAACATTTCCCTCAATCTAGTTATTTGACAGGTCCAAGATTCTAATGAATATTGAGTAGAGAAAAATGTAGGAAAATCACCTTGGATATTACAAGATCCCAATCACGGGTTTAACGGGTTGTCAAACCTGGGAACCCAATTGGAAGATATGTTAATGATCATATAATTTCCGGAAATGCTCAGTTCTTGAAGCTGTGTCGATTTTGGAACATGGAAAGAGAAACACTTCCTCTTAACTTTTATTTTATAATCTAAGATATCTAAGTGAGGAAAGCCTATCAAAATACAAAGGTATCTTGCCTTTAAAACGGTTACTGAAAGATCAATGACTAAAATAGAAGCTGCTCCCAATTCAAGGCCAAGCTGAGGTATATATTCTGTTAAGTAACTCCATGCAAGCTCTAACATTTGAATTTTTTGAAAGTGTACAATGGAGGTAGGAATCACCCCACCTAGATTGGTATAGCCCAAAGAAAGGATGGTGAGTGAGGAAGAGTGGTATTGGTTCCTAATGAAAGAAATGTTTCTAGACCCTGGGGTTAGAGGTAGACTTTGTTGTGTTTTGATTAGTTTTAGGGATGTGATACTTGTCTCAAAAAAAAATTATATATCAGAGGAATTACTCTATTTTGCATGTTAAACTGGTTGCATCAGAATTCTGTGAAGAGTCTCAGGCTATGAAATATTAAAATTTCTTGTATATCTAGGTTGTGTTCTTTGATTGTTAACCTTATAATTTATTGCATATCTAAGCAAATGAGTTCTTGATCATCCACTTGTGTCTTGAATGCTACATAATTGCTCTCCAGACATGGCCATATCTCAGAAATATGTTAGTGAACTTCATATGATTAGATATATAAACACAATTCTAATTTAGACACAATATTAAATAATAAATACTCATATAAGCACTTTGTCTTTCTTTTGCTACAGGAAGTGCATCAGGGAATGGGGATGAAATAAAATTCAAGTATGAAAAATCTATTCATTTGAAGGCTGAAAAAATTGACATTGCTTTCCTGAGCATGACAGTAGGTTTACAGGTAAAAAAAATTCAACAAAGAGGTTTACGAGAAAACATTTTCATCACGGTTATGTGCTGCAGCTAAAAGAGATGTAATGTGTCATTTTCAAATGAGCCACCTGATTTGATTAAAGAATTGTATTTCAATGTTTAAGACTTGTAGGAGTCCATATCATTTGGCACGATGATTTAAGAATTATGTTTCTTCTATATGTTTAAGACTTGGATATGAGTCCATATCATTTGGCATTTTGAATAAAGAATTGTTGTTTAAAGATTTGGCAAGATGGTTTATTAATTTTTGTGGGTGTATATCAAGTGATGGCTACATTTGGATAAAGTTGAGGTGATTTGCTAAAGTTGAGGTGAGTTTAAATATGAAAAGTATCTTCTAAATAAATGTCTTGAATATGAAAAATACCTTTTCTCCCTTTTAAATAAATGTCTTAAATCTGAAAAAATGTCATGGAAAGGGTGCCCTTACAGCCACCTCATAGTATCTCAATAGGCATTATCATCCTCCATAATTATTCAAGTAGAGGGAGATGTGAAAGCATTTTTGTGTATTGTACATTACGAATTGAGATTGAGGAAGCATATAGAAATATTTAAGGTCTATCCATTACATCCACTTCCCAATCCCTACAAGTCATGAAATATTTTAATTCCTTTCTCAAACCAAATCAGGGCAGAGTAGCCTCTTGTTAAGGCAAGGATCCTTTCCTTGACAAGATCCTTGCCTTGACAAGAGGCTGCTCTGCCCTCCTTTGGTTTGAGAAGGGAACTAAAATATTACATGACTTGTAGATATTTGGGAAGTGGATGGAATGGATAGACCTTAAAGCTTTCTATAACCTTCCTCAATCTCAGTTCAGACTGTATACAATGCTCGAAATGCCTTCACAGCTCCCACTACTAGACTAAACTGGAACTATACCTTCCATATCCTTGACTAAGACTTCCATAATACGTGACCCTCTCTACAGAAACATCTAAGAATTGCAGGCGAGAAAGATTACCAAGCTGCCAGAGAATTCTACCACCCAATCCTGCCAAACATAAGTTTGATATGATCAGCAAATATTGTTGCCTGTGGGTCCAATTGATCAACTCGTATTGTAATTGGGTTATCATAACTTAAATCCTTTTGTGTCTCATATTAATTTGTAGAGGTTTCCATAATTATTCCAATGGTAATTGTCCTCCTTAGAATCCCAAGATGTTAAGAATTTCTCACTTGTGTCTTGGAATGTTGACAAAGATGACATTAAACTTATTCTTGTTAATTCACTGTCCATAGGCCTTTAGATAGATGTTTATTCTCTATTGTAGTACTTTTCAGATTTCACTCTAGACGAGACTTGAGATAATTAGTGTCATCAAAAAAATGGAAGTTGGAGTACCCCTGTCCTCATTCAATCACCAAGATTCCTGAGATAATTAGTGAACTTATAATGAATGAGATGATTCTGATTCCCAAGCCTGTCAATGACCTACCCATGTACAACAGTGAAGAATCATGTATCTAAATAGCAACAGTCAAATCAAAAGAATGGCATTTGTTCTTTTTATATGTTGGGTTATTGCAGAAGGTTAGAGACTGAACTTAGAAACATACAAGTCATATTTCTATGATTATTAGTCATCTTAATCATTTCCTAAATAATGCATAATTTCATTAATGGAAGAACTACTTGCCTTTGCAAAAGATATGGTGATCCACCCTAGAATGTTCGGTATTGAGGCTACTCCTAGTGCCTGCGCATGTATGTAAAACTCTATGAGAATTATTATCAGATCCACACTTCATAGAAAATTCTTGTTACCATATCTAATATTTTAAGATATCAATTAATTTAACTTTATCCACTTTTATTTTTCTTACTCTGTCACATTTTACACAACCTGGGTAAATTTTGTCTCTGATAACTTTCTCCCCACATGAAATCGAGACCCAAGTTTTTGTAAACTTGTTCTTTTCTATCAGACAAAAATTATCTCAAATTTTCAGATGATTTGGCTGATTATTTTTCACTTTATGATGATTTTACTTACTGAAATACGTTTTTCTTTTGAGTTGTCTCAGAAGTGCAGGTCGGTAATTTGGTCATAACTTTCTCTATACATACCCAATCGACCTCATAATAGACTCATTGGATTTGTATTTCCAAGGTTCTCTTACTGTCCAAATTTTATCTCTTTATGATACTTCCATAAAAAGTTATGCACGCTGTCCTAAAACTGGGTTTGCACAATTTCCACAGTTCAGACCGAGTTTTGCTTATAAAATGCAAAATTTGAAATTTCTCAGTAACTTCAAAACATTTTTAGATACCCATTATTGAGATTTAAATGCCTAGGAAGTTTCATGCAATGCCTCTTCACCAATCACTGCCAGCTCTCTTGAGTTCTTCTCCTTTTACGCCTAAATACTGTATTTTTCATACTCCTCCTAGAACTGTCATGCCCAGTTCACTCGTGTGAAGCCCTAAGGACCTGATTCCCTTTCTAAATGCTTGAGGGGAGTACAAATATGATTAGTTCCAGATTTGGTGATTAAGTTCATCATATTTCATAAGATATAAACATTTCTCTACAAACCTTGACCAAGGGTTTCCATGGAGCCCGAGAGGGATGATTTCATTCCAATTTCTTGAATTTGATGTCTAATGTCTCGAGATAAGCTCAATAACCTATGCATTATATATTGTAAAATACCTTCATACTCAGGAGGTAGAGGTGACTTCCTTTGTAAACGTGCTCCTAGGATTAGGCTTCGATCGTATCTTTCTTCCTCTTTCTAAACTGTCATGGACGATTCACAAAATAACCTTGGGAGAACCAAAATTCCTTTTGAATCTTGCAAGGGACTCACTTACCATTAAATATAATGATATTGACATAGAGAGCGACAACAACGGACAACTATTTTGGCATTTCTCTGAACATAATTTAGATGTGAAATGAGAATACGAAGAAAGGTCATCGGTAGTGTTGTCTAGTTCTATGTAGTATTTTCCACCACTATGGGCTTTGTTGCTACTTTGCTATGCCATCAGAGCTCTTATGTCACCACCACAGTTTTCCAACTCCTCACTAGTCTGGTTCCTTAGTGGCTCTTCTATAGACTTGGCTGCAACATCATCGGCTTACATGGTGAAAGAACAATAATTATTGGCTTGTTCAACAAAATATGAATCTCATAAAAGGCTTAGACCTACTTTCTAATTGTGATTTTTGAGTACCAATGACACGAGGTTTGCATTTCAATGGAAGTTGAGGATAGATGAAGGCTTGCATTGGACCTGTGCTATGAAACAAAGTTCAGGTCATAACTGGTTCTCACATTTGATTACCAGGAAGGCTTAATGACATTTGAATTAAAGTAGTGAACACAAATAACACATACTCCAAAAACTGTGGAGTATTGTGACACACATAGAGCTGCTTTCTGCCTATACGCTTAGAAGTTAGAGGAAAATATTAATTGGAATATAATAGTTGTGTCAATCAACTGGAAGAAAGTATGCTTAAAGTGGACTTGAGCTAAGTTCAGTAATATTACATTTGAATAAAGTTGGAAACCGAATTTGCTTTTGGTTTTGATTTTGCTTCTGCGATAACATAAATTGTTTGCTTAATTATTAGGAGATGATCAAATGGAGGTTTATTATGTTTAACATAAAAGTGAGAGTTTTGCATCATATTAGATGTTTTGTGTGTGCATCAATTTAGAGGCAGATATGAAAGGATTTATGAGCAGGATATGCCAATATGTAATTACAATTATAAAGAGATAGATGCTAATGCTGTGAAGTTTTCATGCCATACATATGTGCATAAAGTTTTATGTCGCTAATAGCTTTCTCCCTCTTGGCCTTGCAGTATGTTTCCAAGATCAACCCATGAAACATTTGCGCAAAAGCTTTACCAAACCTTTAAGAATAATAAATGTTTCAGCAAACCAAAAATTTCACGTACCAACTTCACTATTTGTCACTATCTTGGTGATGTGAGAAACTACTTTGATTTACTTGTTATTTGTAATCCCTCTATTCTTACCAGCAGTGCCTTTTGTATCATGGGAATTCTGATTTTTGTCTTATGCATCGGCGGTTACATATCAAACCCGATCTTCTCATTGACAAGAACAAGGATTATGTTGTTGCAGAGCATCAAGGTCTATTAAGTTCTTCAAAATGTTCCTTTGTTGCAAGTCTCTTTCCTGCTTTGCCTAAGGAATCTTCTAAGTCAGCAAATTATGTCTTCTAAACCATTGCTTCTTTTAATCTCTGCAATTGTTTTCTTCTAACTACTATCGTATTGTTAATGTTTGAATATTCACTTTCTGGAAATTATGATAGGTAGTGATACATGCTTGTAATATTTTGCTGTCATGAATACTATTCAAAAGGTTTGTGGTATTATTAACTCCTTTAAAATTCTATGTAGCAACAACTGCAATCTCTCCTAGAAACATTGAGCTCAATAGAGCCTCACTACATAAGATGTGTGAAACCGAACAGTGTTCTAAAGCTAGGCATTTTTGAGAATTACAATGTTTTACAACAACTACGTTGCGGGGTAAGCAGCCTTTGGCCTAAGATTATTACATTTTGAATTCAAGTTTTCTGATGACTTGTATGAAATTTCCTGGTTCAGCCAAAAGGTTAGCATACAAAAACATAGAATCTCGATTAGAATGTGTGGCTCATCTACATTGCAAGGTGTCATGGAAGCAATCAGGATTAGTTGTGCTTGGATACCCCACAAGGTGAACATTTGATGAATTTCTTGACCGTTTTGGTATTCTCGCCCCTGAAGCATTGGATGTGAAGTAAGTCTTCAAAGTCTTTGACACCATTTTCATAGAATAGCTTGGAAATAATCATTCTTCAAATTTTTTATGCTACTTGATTTCAAATTTCAAATTGTTAGCACATAATATCAGATTCTAATATGGATACTTCTTACCATACGTTGTAGCTATGATGAGAAGTCTGCAAATAAAATTTTACTACATAAGATGTGTGAAAACGAACAGTGTTCTAAAGCTAGGCATTTTTGAGAATTACAATGTTTTACAACAACTACGTTGCGGGGTAAGCAGCCTTTGGCCTAAGATTATTACATTTTGAATTCAAGTTTTCTGATGACTTGTATGAAATTTCCTGGTTCAACCAAAAGGTTAGCATACAGAAACATAGAATCTCGATTAGAATGTGTGGCTCATCTGCATTGCAAGGTGTCATGGAAGCAATCAGGATTAGTTGTCTTGGATACCCCACAAGGTGAACATTTGATGAATTTCTTGACCATTTTGGTATTCTCGCCCTTGAAGCATTGGATGTGAAGTAAGTCTTCAAAGTCTTTGACACCATTTTCATAGAATAGCTTGGAAATAATCATTCTTCAAATTTTTATGCTACTTGATTTCAAATTTCAAATTGTTAGTACATAATATCAGATTCTAATATGGAGACTTCTTACCATACGTTGTAGCTATGATGAGAAGTCTGTAAATAAAATTTTACTGGAGAAAATTCGTCTCCAAGGCTTTCAGGTATGGCCAATTGCATGTCTGCACATGTCAGGGTAGTTAGTTTCCTTTTGCTTGTTTCAAACATCTTTTATTACATGTTATACTGGAACAATTGCATTTGCTTGATGTAAAAGTTTGTATTATAAAGGTGGCTTATCTAATCACAACCTTTTATGTTCCATATTCTACTAACATATCTCTTAACAACATTCGTTACTTAACATATTTTCATACCTGACAACTCTTAATGCCCTTTTCACCTCATAGTTTCCAATTACCCATATTTACTAATATGCAAACCATCACCTAAAGATGATTTATTATCCCAACACCCTACCTAATCAATCATTTGAGAGAATATTTGGTCTTCGTATTTCTATTATTTTCACTCACTTAAGTTGCATGTACCACCACAATCCATACCGAAGAGGTTCTTGAACATTCACTAAATGCCTGCACTCCTGTGACATGTAATCCCTATGAAACCCCTTCCTTCTGCATAGTTAAGAATGTTTCTTGTTATCGTTTTAACTCCTCCATGTTGCTTGATCAGTAACTCACCAAAAACACCAACACAATGACAACACGGTGAAATACGGGATAACGTTTTTTTGACTGCTTTGACTCAACACGACACAACATGTCGTCACAAGGTTACAACCAACACTTGGAACCACTTATGCAGGGAAGACCACAAGGTCAGCACGGAAACGTTCACACCTATCAAGGACAATGTACTCTTCTTTTGACAAGACAACATGGAAGTTCAGACCACATGACACACTCACAGCTAGGGCATCCCATGAGGAATTTCTTGTTAAATTTTATTGTTTACTAAAGTGTCTCTTCATTCTTAACTTACGTTCTTATAAAATTTTATGTAATGATTCACACAATTCTTTTCACAAGGGAGAACTTCTTTCTTTTCAACGGTTGACTAAATAGCTTAAGGCCAAGCTTTCTAAACTGGGATCATCAATTTGATGTCCAAATCTTTCTTATTCATTTGATTTTAGACATTTTCCATTTCTTACAAGGTTAATTTATCTTATTCAAGCCACTAACACATGTTCCACAACTCTATTGCACAGGTGAAGGCATAAGCTCCGATTGAGTGATAAGTACCGCTTAGGGTTCATAACAATAGCCTTCTTGTTTAAGGATTAAATATTGACCTTGCTTAAGAAATATCACCATGAATTAAGGCATGGGTTAACAGAACATGACAGCAGAATTTAGCTTCAGGGTCACATTGTTTACTATCAAACTTTCATTGAAGTTAAGAGTTTATCGAGATTGGTTAAATGTTCCATCTATACTTTACTTAATTAAGTTTGACAAAGCGGAACGTTTCAACGATAAAGAGATATTTAAGGTTTTATTAATCACTTTCACTCCTACTTATTAAATCCTATCATTTTCTAAAATCTAACCATTGATTTCACCATGAGATCATTTAAGGTTTCACTGAAAAAGGATAGTGTTTATTGGTTTGGCTTGGGAAATAAATAAGTAATCATATTTCGTTACAAAGATAGTTTCCTCTTGGTTGTTCCAGGTCTCAAAGGTTATCATGTAGATCACATCTACATAATATGCTCATATACATAAATTTTCATTTAACTTTTATAAGGAATATCCAGTTCACTTTATAGTGTTTACAAACTCATCACTACTATGCCTTAGGAGGATTTACAACTCAACATTTTAACTCAAGAGCAAAGTTTAACAGTATTCGTTTGCAGAAACAAAACAAGGTTATATCAATTCATTCCAACATGATGCACAAAACAAAGGGACATACTATCTCTATTGAACCATGACTAGGGAGCAAGAGAGTAATAACATGGGACAAGCCCCGCTACTATAATAAGGGTTAAAATTCACTAGAATATCCCATAACCAAGCGGTAATCAAATTTCATCTTTCACATGATAACCAAGCAAACCAAAGTTTCAACAGTTACAACAACAATACTTTACAATACATTTACTAGGCACCGACCCTTCTTCTAAAATGTCTAAAGGCCCTTTCCAAATTTTATAACATAATACACATTCGTACAAAGGAACATTATAACCAAGATTGATGCAATAATCTACAAGTCTTTCCATCATCTAACCACGTAAGCCATCTGCAACAATTAATAACCTGAGTCAGTTCGCGAGAACTGAGCAAGATAAGACTATACATAGCAACAATAAGCTACTAGATAACAATACCATGAAAGGAAACATTCTATTTCAAGAAATGAATCAAAGTTCTAACCTCTAACAACCTTTTGAAACAAGATGTAATTTTCAACATATCAACTAAGAAGAAAACCATAAGTTTTAGTTATGAAAATACCTCTAAAACTACAAAAGTTTGACAACCAAATATGCAAGACTATGAAATTTAAATGATTAGACACAAGAGTTGAGAGTATTAGGATTTCAATCATGTAATCCCGTAGATTACGTGATTGAAATCTAAAGTGTAACCCATCAATCCACATTCTCAAGGTGAAGTCAAAAGATAAAAACCAGGCCCGATCTTAGCTGCCAAAAAGAATATAGTTTTGGAATCGTTCCGTAGGGACATAGGCCTAATAGGCTATAAACGAACAACGAGGGTAAAAACAAAGTTCCATCATGTAATCAAAAAGGTTTAAAGGATGAAAATCTTATATTCAAACCCACAACCATTATATCTTAGGTAATAAGTGACCTCATAGCTAATAAGGATGAGTGGAAAGGATGGTAAGAATGTCCGGAATAGGTATTGCCTAACCGCTTACCTACTGAACATAACCAGGGCTGGAATAGCGACAAGCCTCATTAATACCCAAGTTGAGTAGGCAATCTAGCATTCTAAACACATCCTTGCAATTTTCATAATACCTTATATTTATAACCCTCCCGTTCTAGAGGAACATAGCCATGAATCTAGACTTGGTTGATATTTTCCGACGTCAACTCACTTCCTAATATCATAAACGATGTAAACAAAGGAAAAGGTCTCTCAACTCTCCTTAATTTACATCTCAACACTAAGTTTATAGTAACCTATGCAGAGATTAAACACACAATATACCATTGAAGATAGATATCCTCCAATAACTAACTTCTATAACGATGTAATTACAATTATTACACTCGACACATAAACAAACTATTCCAGAGCTTCTTTTCCCTTTTTGACAACAAAATATATTCACGACCTTCCATCACAATCATTCTAAATTTGCAATGAAAGGTCACTCATCAAGAAGGAAGTACAAGACAAGTTTGACTAAATTAAGGGACTTCATGTTACCTTAAGCAGTTGATGAAAACCTTAACTTTCACGAACCGTGAAAGGTATTACCTTACTCCATCAAGGCATTATGTCTATACATGATTAAATCGATCACACAAGGAATCATCAACATACCATATCTTAACACCATAAAGGTCATTCATTTTATCAAATTTTACTCATAGAAAGAGTAGGATCAAAATGGGGTTCTATCAATAATTTATGCCCTTCTAACAACCCAGGACATATTTTCGGCCCAAAACTTCCTTCTTAACAAGCATATATATTGAACTTCTAATTTTCAAAAGCCCTAATAATTTTCACAAAACACGAAGTGCATAATCACGCATATCATAACAATACTAATAATAATTTAACTGTATGTTTTCCTCTAGGGCAACAACATAACAGGAAACCAATACTAGTCAACGCTGCAACGTTCTAGGGGTGATTACATACCCAGGTTCACAAAAGAAACAACGACATTTTTGCAGAAGGAAGTAACTTTAAAATTATATATATATATATATATATATATATATATATATATATATATATATATATATATATATACGTATATTTTTCATATGATCAATCAAAGCATACACTGGGAACCTTTGTTTGTTTTATATATATATAAATGGGTTTGATCACGTCAACAAGAACAACCAACAGAGGCAATCCGGAAGTAACAAACTGTTAACCATATATTGAACACAAAACCACATAATCACAGATTTAAACCAATTTCTAGAAGGAGAAAGTTTCATTTCAAGAGGTTTATTAGATACTAGCATATTATGTATATGGTTAGTCTATCTTTCCTATTTTAACGCATCCAGCAGTCGATCACAAGATGGACGGGGCTCGCAACAAAGAACCCAACCAAAGACAGACTTCTCTTCCTCGGCTTTCTTTGAAGGTCCAGGACTTCTGTAACGGCCATGCTCTTGTCCTTGTCGGTGAACAAACTGGGTGCCACATCTATTACATACAACAGGGGATGAACCATACAAGTAACCATTACCATGAGCTATACTCTCTGAAAGAGGCCCTTGCCAAGTGCAGCCACTCTTGTGGTGTAGGTAATGAATCACACACGGCCTATAAGATTAGCCAATACCGGATTTGCCTCTTGCCCGCTTTCCTTGATCAGATCAACAACCAAATACCCGTCATAAGGGTAGGGCCTAGTAGTACTCGACATAAGCTAGGCAAGGCTTACAGTAAGGATGTGTGCATCGGGTTTGCACAACCTCATTAGGGTAAACAAGCTGCCTACAAACTAGACAAAAAACCAATTTATGAGAAGACAGAGGCCGTAGTCGGTGGAGCAAGGCTAAAGTGGAATAACTCAACGGAGGTAAAATTGTGTGAAGGCGGCAAAACAAGAAATATCTCCATTTCCACAGATAACAAAGAACCTTGCCAAAGAATCATCACATCAGTGGTTCTCATCAGACCATCTAGCAGAGAGTGCCTGCATCCGTACAAGCTATCGAACTCGCTCTTGGTAACAGAATCATTGTCATTAATAGCAGGGAAGAGTAGCGATCCAATAGCTTGCATCTGGTATAGCCTGTGAACACCAGTAGTTGTTTCCTCAGATACAACAACCAATCTTTCCTTCCTCTTGTGATATATGTGGACAACATCAAACTCCTGGTGCAAACAGTACAGCTGTAGCTTGTAAGGTGTGATAATTCCATCAGCACCCTTTATGCCTGCCAACATAGTGACTCGTAGAAGATGCTCATATAGTTGCAAGGAAAATTGTGCTTCATGAATACTCTGATATGAAACAGATCCGCCCCTATCAGATTCTCTTCCATGAGTTACATCCTACAACAAGTAAGATCTCAATAGAGACTCTTTGTAAATAAATTTCATCAGGCCTGTTGGTAACACCCTCACTGTCACGAATCGGTTTTGGAGAAATGACTCAGTGCAAGCTCTGGATCTGAGGAATATCCTGCTACCTTCATCTCCCAAGACATTTTCTCCAACATTGCATAGATCTCCTGTGTCCGTGGGTGTGATCTGTCCCTTACACAAAAGCATGCACCATTTTATTGCCTTTAAACCAACTGCACCCGAGTTTTTTTTTTTTTTTTTAATTCCTCTATCCTTCATCGCTCTCCTTCCTACACCCTCTCTCTCCTTTCACCCCTCGCCATGAGAGCCTGCCTCACTCCTGCTGTCACTTAACCGATTTTGACACAAAAAGTCTTGAAGGAGAATCCCGACTTAGAGGATGCAGCCAAAACTGAACGGATAACATCATAGTTGGACAGCCTGCTTGTTGGAGGCACTCATGAAGGCTTCCACTATACTGTAGTGTGCCTACCACCTAGCCAATCCTGCTGTTGTAGGCTGTTGCTATCAGTTGCTGTGGATCCCCAACAAGAACACACCCCGTAGCATCCAATGAAAGGGGAGGTAACACGCCTACTTCCTTAGCTTGCAGCTTCATCTATAACCACCATATCAAACCCAATGGCTATGCACTGGAAAACTTCCGGTCAGAAAAAGGAACAGTAGTGAACACAATCTCAGCATCATTACAAAACTTGCCTCAAGGTTTGATCGAGCTTCTTCCATGTTAGATCCGCCACCTGGACAGAAGCGACTCCCCAAAATGAAAGGGCAAGACAGCTCAACTAAGACTTTACCTCGTTCTTCTACTACAGCTGCGAGATTTTGCAACAGCTGATCATGGCTGTGGTCGCGTGCAACCAGAACACTCCTCGCCACGCCCAAGAACAAGGAGGTAACACGCCTGCTACACTATCTTGTAGCTTCATCCACACCCACGTCAAACTAGGCTCACGCAGCAACTAAGGGCAAGAAAACGTGCCAGGAGAAGAAAATAAAACACCCACGCAACCAAGTAACAATGACAGTTTGGGAACAGGTGCCCAGCAAAGGAAAAATGGGATTTTCCATGGCCTCAACCACTCGCATTGAAAGAGAATCCAGGAGAGATCATGGCGTAGAAAAAAACACGCGACTCCACCCACTCCTGTCTCCCTCACGCAAGGGCAGAAAAGAAAAATGCGGTGGACAAGACAGGAAAATGCGGCAGCCAGTACAGGCGGTCAAGGTGGCAGGTAGAACAAAAAACTCCAATGTCAGTAAGGGCATTACACTCGACTTTAGGAAAATCCAAAAATCTAACATGCAAAGAAACTGATCTAAAGACAAAACAAAAATGTAGTTGAATATAATATAATTTTATTGACAATGGAGCTTTGATGTTCCATACGTCCACAAGGAGAGAATCAATCACTTAAGAAAATTACCAAGTACATAAAAGTATAAATTGCAAAACATAAATTAGAGCAAAGATCACAATTATTCATGTTTATTGTGGATTATCTTGACTCATTTTCTGTTATATAGGGGCATTTTCATCAATTTGCTTTGAAATTGCTTTGAAGCAGGGTAGATTTAATTGGTCTATTGGTGAGTGTTGTGCCTCAATGATTTCATTGGGCATTGTTTGTATATAATGCTTGTATGTTTTTACTCAATTTTCATGCATGTAGTGTAGAATATCCACTAAAGAAAAAATAGATGAATAATGGCTTCTTTTTTGTTTTTCTGTACAGGCTTATATCGGAACATTTTCACTAGGCATGTGTGGAATTCTAGGGATTATAATGTCTGAGGTTAGTCCTTGATATAAGTTATGAAAATGGATTGACAGTAATGAGTTAGTGATAACTAATTTTTTAGAACAAAATGTAAAGATCGAGTCAATTTAGTAAAAAATAATTATTGTCCTAATTTAAATGTAATTTGTGAATACTTTTGGCAGAATTGGAGTAAAATATGTGATCATAATTTCTTAGAATCCAATGCACCTTCGTTGCTAACGATAGTAGAGAATTGCATCAAAGTTGAGACAATCAAAGCGAAGAACATGAAGATGATTACTGCCGATGGAGAGGCAATTGCTCAAAAAGGAAGTTGCTCAAAATTAAAGTGAAGAAAAATAACCTCAAAGTAGCACTAGGGAATCATATGGATCACTTGAAGTTGGTGGTGGAGAGAAGGTGTTAATATTGTATATCAAGGGTTAACGGAATTCAGACACCCTTTTGTATTTTATCTTATTTGATATTAATAAAATATTTGTGGACCCATTTATTGGGCACAATATTTAAATCAAATTGTTGTTAATTTATAATATTAATTACCAGACCACTCTGACATCATAGATGATATGTAACTTCGTTGATTGCACTATATGATATTTGGTTATTATGTAGTTTTAAAATTCATATTTTTCATTCTTTAAATTCATATTGTCTCTAGAGAGACAATAAAAATTGAAATTAGTATTGTCTCCAGAGAGACAAAATGTTAGTATTTGGTATTGTCTCTAAGGAGACAATAATGATATTGTCTCTAGAGAGATGAAAATGATATTGTCTCTAGAGAGAAAAATTATATTGTCTCTCAAGAGACAAAATATGTATCAATCATTATTGTCTCTTGAGAGACAATAATTAGAGACAATATTAGAGACACCCGCTTTGAGACAATAATAGAGATGATATACAACTTTTTTATTGTCTCTATTTGAGACAATTTAGTCAAATTTTGTCTCTATTAATGTCTCAAATGACCCCCTCCTTGTAGTAGTGCCCCTAATGTTCAATAGTGGTCCTCTGGACTCTTCGACTACGACCAAGATGTTTCCAATTGTATGCATACATTTGCCCATATTATATATTTGTGAGGGATATGTATAAGTTGGATGCAATTAATGGTTTTGTGGGTTAGATCAGTTTAGGATTACTCTCAATGTTTTTTTCATAACATTCTAATTTTTGGATTAAGGTTTGGATAACATTTTGATAATTTTCTTTTATTGATTGTGAGAAGTTCAATGGAATCCAAACATTGCTTCAAAATCACCAACACAATTTTATCCAAAAACATTCGATCTGATATATATATATATATATATATATATATATATATATATATGAAATGTGAAAGTACTTTCTTATAATTACTAAAATGTTATGACATAGGTTTCTCGACATTGTTTTTCCCTACATCATGTTTGGTCGGATAGCGGCCATACTCGATGAAGGTTCTTCGTGTAAGTGCATCTCCTTTTATAATTTATAAGAATCAAATTTATTTGTCGAATATATCGCTTTTGTAATGGAGAAATGAATTAGTGGACACAACCTGTCACTACAACAAACAAGTACTTTTTACCACAATTATTTCACAAATTTTCCACATGTTGACATAATTGTAGAATATTTGTGGCATCGCTATGATCATTTAATTATTGATTTTTAATTATTGTGGATTTTCCATAGTAAATTTATATTTTAAATAATTTGTAGATAACCCACATCTCCAAACCTTCATTATGGAAATTCCACATTTTTTAGAAAAAAATATTAAAATTTATTATAAATATTATCCACCATACTTACACTTGTGACATATTTTTTTATGAAGATTGATATAAAATCATAATATTGTGGAAACACCACATTAAATAGTATATATTTTATTTAAAGTTTTACATATTTAAACAGGTTAATATATAGTGTGGAAATGCCACATTACACCAAATATATGTTTATTATAACATACTTTAAGAAGATTATGATAACGTAAATTGACTATAAATATTAGCTATTATACATGCATTTATTATATATTCTAAGAAGACTAATGTAAAACTATTTTAATGTGAAAATTTAACATTATTTTAATTTTCTTGTAATTTTAAGAAAATTGATATGAAATTAAGATGGCATGGAAATGTTACATTACCCAAATGATATATTTATTATTATATATATTTTTAAGTACTAATAAAAAAAATACTATGGAAATACCACATTAACCAAAATATAGAAAAAATGTGTAAAATTTATTATAATTATTACCTATTGTATTTACATTTATAACATATTTAAACTAAACTAATTTAAAATTATAATTGTGTGGAACTATTATATTACTATAAATTTTTTGGTATATTTTGAGAATACTAATATAAATTCGAAATAAGTGGAAATTCCACATTAACCTTATTTATATATAATATGTTATTATTTTTTTCTTAGAAGAGATTATTTTTATTAAGTTGTTTATTATGATATATTTTAAGAAGATTAATTTATGAATTTATAATAGTGTGAGAATTCCACATTGAATAGGATGGAAATATCACATTATCTAAACTTTATTATTTGTAGATATTAAAAAAATTAATACAAAATTACAATATTATAGAAACAACACATTAGACAACATATATATTTATATCATTTGAATTTATTGAAATAATATATCATTATAGAAAATAAAAAATAACCAATTTGGTGAGAATTGAACTTTTAAAAGCTTTGAAGTAAATATCTTTACTAATTAGAACATAAGAAAGTACATAGTTCCACATTGTTTTAGCATGCGAAAAATAAAAGGAATGCCTCTAGGAGACCATTTCCTTGTAATAAATATTTCTATATATTATTTAAAAGTTAACTCCAACATGTAAGACTTCATAAGCCTGAACCACTATCCCCACTATCTCATGGTTCCAAATAGGGATAAATGAATAAAATGTTGTCGAATTTTTTTCATGCATGTCAATAGGTTCCTAATTCAAATTTAAGGACCTATAAATACATGAGTACAACTAGGTTGTAATTAGGAAAGGAATAAATCATTGATTTGAGTGATAATGTAGCATTCCTGTGACAAAAGGTTCTACAAAAATTTAAAGAAGAGCATATTGAATTTACATTTTATGTCGATAAGAGTATTTAAATTTATAATGTTTATGCACTTGCATTACATTAGACTAAGATCTAAATTATTTCTTGTGTGTAGTCTTCAAGAAATATGTATCATATGCTTTGTAAGCGGAGGGATCTATGTCTTTCTTGCACATTTTCAGTGTCTTGTGCTGTTATTCGTGTTTCTACCGAACTAAATTGAGGGCCAAATTTAACTTGACGGAGAGCCCGTGCGGCGACGATTTTCTGTACACTATTTTTGCAACAAGTGCGCTCTAGGTATAAAGGTATGATCTGCCTCTGGGTATTATATTTGTACCATTAAATCTTACTCAGTAGAATTGTTTGCATGCAGTGTCAATTATTTAATATTTATTTGTTGTTGATGCAGATGTATGCGAACCAACAAGGGATTGGGATGACAGCTCCTGCGCGTCAAACCGTGGGCAACAATTGACAACCACACATTATTTTATGTATTTGAGTCGGGTTTATTTTACTTCGGTGGTGCTTTACTCCACATTTGTGGTTTTCATATTGATGTATCTTAAATGATTTGGTATGTTTTATGTTGTATGCACTTGGAAATCACACTCGCTCCCATAGTTCGTTGTATTTTACAAATTAGTGTGTTTTAAATAGAGGCACACATGCTTTGTTTTTTTAGATTTACAAGTAAGAGTAAGTTGTTGGTGTGTTTTAGTTGATTTTTAATGGTGTAGTGCTTGTTCATATGTAATTTATGGGATAAATGTTGATCAATATGGATTATAATCTATATCACATTCATAAGATAAATTTTTCCATTGTTTACCATTAAACATACCTAGATATAATTCAGAATGAACTAGTATGCATATCTTAAACATATTTATTTGAAGGATGTCAATAGATATCAATTTCAAATGTTTTATTTTGACTTTTAAGTATATTATATTGATTAATAGTTCCATAACATTAGGTTCATATTTTTCATAGAGTGATAAAAAAACTTTATGATGAAAATAGGATATCAAACTCTAAAGTATGGCCAATATATAATACTTTTTTCTCTCACTTTTCAATGTTAAAAAGTTTTTTTAAAAATGTGACTATACCTTTTGACAATATTGGAGGCTTTTTTTGAGATTTTATAGTGGTGTTTCCCTCGAACTACCTAAACAAAAAAAATGGAAAATGCACCATTCACCTTCTTGAAGAAAGTCTTCCTACCTTCATGAGCGATTAGATGATGAAAATCATAAATTCTCCATTCATTTGAGATTTTCCCTTCTGTAGACAAACCACATCACATTTGGATGGATGCAATGGAATATAAGAGACATAAATTCATATAGAATATTTTAGAAACTTTGAAATTGATAAAAGAAGCATGAATATGATCAGTCATAATTTGGAACCAATCAATATGTTGATAACCTTCACAAATCATAGTAATTCACAACATCATCCATGGTCTGAATTCTTTGACCTAGTGAGATCACCCATTGCTCTACTCAAAAGGAAAATCGTGTCTAAGATCTCTTCATAAAACTCATTCCACATGAGATTATTTGGAATTTTTGAGGGACCTCTCCTTTGTGCCTTAAGTGATAATTTTTATAACACACTTTGTAGCTTAGAATCTTTCCTGCTCCATTTAGCCACAAAATCTACCTTAGAGACAATAACTAAGTGCTTTTCTATTTTGACTCCATGCATGAGAGATATAGATTTGGGATCCAATTGAGAAACTATCATGCCATTTGGTGACTTGATTTATTGGTTGAGCGGATCATACATTTTTTACACATGTTAGAACAAGGTTAGTGCATTGCAACCGACAATGGAAATTCCACAACCATTAACAAGAAATTATGGTAGATTCGATCAAAAATGTATTGCGGTCATTTTACGTTGTCCTTACATGAAGATCAAAAATTACATAAAATCAACTTTACTATCATGAACATTGGATAACTAAGTGACCAGAACATAGATAGGTTCGTAACGCAAGTATTTGAACTTCATGGGTCTACTAAAGTGAATTTAAACACTAGGGGATATGAGAATGATTCAAAATCATGTTTTGGGCATTTTATTGACAAATTCTTCTAAAAATCCTCTAAGATTACAAGGAAAAAATAAGGCAATGGATGGATCAAGAAAATAATCCAATGGAAGGCACTTGGGAGAGGAATTTGTGGTTAAAATTTGGAGCTGTTTGGTTAGACGAATCAATAGATTAGAGAAAATACCCTCTTTAGGTTGTGGGTGAATTTAGGGAACATGTATTTATTTGGAGTTTCAACAAATAGTCTATGTTTTTGAAATGATATGAGCTTTCTTCCTGACACTTAGCTCATAAAGTTTTACTATGCTCTTTAAGTGCACTTTTTTGTTTTAAAGGGAATACTAATCAATGATATGCACACTATTTTATGACTTAGGAACAATTCGAAGTGCACATGCACATGTTTTTGTAAGAGGTGACAAGAATTTTAAGTGCGTTAGGAGCACTTTATCCCTGTAAATGGTATTAAACTAAGTTTGGCGTGTTTTTGAGTTGATATGGAACTCATTAATACCATAAGTACCCATCTGAAGTGCTTTGAACAGATAAACAAACCTTTTTAATGATTTTGAACTTAAAAGGTACTATGTGTGGCCTTTTCGAGTGCTTAGGGTATAAAGTGGGTCTTCTCCTTTTTCACTTAAATTTTTAAGGCTGCCTGTGCATTTTATGAGTCAATGGTGAACTTCCTCAGGGCTGAAATTTTTACTTGGGAGGCATGTATAGAGGAAAGTTGGTACCAGAGTTCTACAAATAGATTTATCTTCCTCTTTACACCAAGATTACTATTGAAAACCATTATTTTCCAACATCATGTTTGAACTGCTACAATGGTTTATCACAAGAACTAACCAGGTGTGTGAGTATCTTAGGAACAAAATGGACATACAAATAGATAACTAAAGTGGATAACGAGAGTGACAGAATCATTGGAGATTCCCGGGAGACAAAATGCTATCAAAACAATTGTTTTTAAACAATGAAAGGGAAATTTTACATGACAACAATGTATAAGGACTTCGATATCCGAATGAAGGCTGCATTGTAATTAAGGAAGAGGGATTCGATCCGTTACAACCTAACAATGACTTGCACTTTTTCCTAGTTGGAACCACCAAATCCAACAGATAGTTGTACGAATTCTTCATTTTCTCCCACACATAATACTCCAAGTATGGGGCAAGACATGTGTAGCCTACACCTCAATCTCATTTAACTGCGACTCCTCGACTTCATGGAGCCTCCTTGATTCATTCTCATAGTTCCTGTGCATGCCAGGTATTTTGTTTGAATCCTCAATCAAACAAATGTTATTTTTTGTAAAGTTTAAATTATATTTGTCTCACTCTAAATTTGTTTATATGCAAAACCGGTCATCAATTTTGGTGGATGAAGTTATGGCATTTTAAAATGAGAAAATAAAGTAGCGAGTTAAAAGACATGTCATCGGCTTACCATCATAATACCATGTTTTTAAACTTTATATAACAAAATACAACGTGCTTATTCATGAGTGGGTACCACAAAGGAAATTTAAACTCTTTATTTAAAAATATGCAGTGTGTTTGCCACAAATGGAATGGGAAATCCAAACAAATTATGCCAATAAGCGTTTTTCACAAATAGATCAAATTGAGAAAATTTTCTTCAAATACATGATGGCTCTAGTTTCTTTAGTCATTGACATATAAACAATATATTAGTGCCATTCGCATGGATTTGATTTTCCTAGCCCCACCAATTTTCTTTCACAAAAATGGGATTTGACCATTTATCACACCATCGTGGGTTATGTTTTATGTTTTGAAGGAAATGTAGGATTCCCTTGGGAAGCAAAAATACTTCTCTAGATTTTACTTTTGAGAGAAAATTTTGTTGATGGCATCAAGAAATCCAACAATTAATCCTCCCTCAATACAAATGTTATTTTAGAGGCTCTTAGGTTTTTATTAGGAGGCACCACCCCATCCACTCCCATATATCTCGAGCCATCAATATTTTCGATGTGTCGGTGGCTAATATGCTCTGTGGCACAATGGGAATCACTTGTCATTCCCAATAGCTAGGCTTACAGATGTATTTATTGAGATGACAAAGTGGATGTGGTGAAGTGGTTTGCAAAAGCTTGATCACGATTTAGAAAAGGCAAGTTATTCATAAAATTGGTAGATGCGAGATGTATTGGCTATTCAAAATTCATGTAATGCATATGGGTTTGCACTTGTTAGAGAGGATAAAATCATTAAAAGGAAAAAAATAGAGCAATTCAACAAAGGAAGCCATTGGAAATTGCTATATAGGATGATTTGATAAAGTAGGTGGTATGATTATGTATAAATAGAATCTATCTAGGATGAATTGATGTTAGAGATGTGGATTAAATGTTCTAGAATTTAGCTAAATAAAAAATTCAATAACTTCAAATATTATTAATAAAATATAGGTCATATATATAAGAATCTAGGGACATTAATTCAACATTAAATCTTGACACTTATCCATAGGACTAAAAAGCACAAAATATAGGATAGAGATAATAATATTTTTTCTAACATATAAACCATGTAGGTTTCAATTATAAACATTGGGGAAGGGGGGTTGATGACATGTTGGAAAATCACAGTGAAACACTATCTAATTTGTACAATACAACCCTTTTATCAATGTCACACCATGTTGTTGACTTAAAGACACTAATGAGTAGAGCCATTATTCACCTATTCATCGACAAAGAAAACACCCTCCACGGGTCAAGTAAGAAATGTTAAAGAAGGTTCCGGTCCCACCCTATCTCAGTGCACATTTTACATGAATCTAATTTCATGTCTACACTCGCTCGACATACAACAATCCTTATTGATGTCATAAGGTGGAGCACATATATGAGAAAAGCGTCCACCACATAGGAATATACTTGTGGGCTCTACAATACCATTTGAAATAAATAAAGTCATATCCTAAAACATCACTCATTATGTACAGCTTCGTCATAAGCACTAGCATTTTGTGGTTGGTTAACTCACAACGATATTCGGTTTAACCATATAATTCAAATTTGATTGGGATGGGAGGGAGGTTTTCCAAGTAATTATATACTTGATCATATATAATTATTGCACAAGATGATCCCTTATCTTTACTCTTTACAACTGAATCTATTATCCTCGCAAATCGATAATTGCTTTCTGTCTCAATAGAACTAAGGGCTTCTTGTGACACTCTTCCGCATTTTTACACAACTTCCACCTTATAAAGAGACGCGCATGGAGCTCTCAATGCACTCCCCCTATTTGATTAAGAAGTTCCCAAAACTTAGCCTTGTTGATGGTTATGTTTTTGTTCATACAAGAAATTTGGATATTACCCGACATAGGTTGGAGTAGATTTGCAGGGTAAAACATCTTCTTTTGTGTTAGTGAAATCTTTAGGTCAAAAATTTACCTCTTATGTATTTAGAATATAATAAAATTTTTATCCAATTTTAAAAATTCTAATTAGTGCCATATGCTTTATTATGATGCCAAACATTTCCAAACTAGAGTGACAATAAGAAAATTATGAAAGATTTTGTCATGCCTCATATCAATGGCATATCAAACTAGCCATTTTAATCAATGTCAATTACATGCTTCAACATAATTTGCATTTCCTTTCACCAAAGTGACTAATGGAATGTTTTGTGTTACAATAGGAAGTGCCAAATAAGGGACATGCATGGTTTTGACATCAAATTTCCTTGAAAGTAAGAGATGACTTTCGATGGGCACAAGTACTCGATCTTATATGGATACGATATAAAACCTTGTATCAAATGTTCCACTTAGCCCGACTCCATCTTTAACCCTTCAAATCCACCACCTATAATAAACTCTCCTGTTATGCTTCCCACTCTATGTCCCTTCCTAAAAAGTTATGCATGAATTTGATCTCCCACAACTTCCCTAGTTGTATCCCCTCTTAATCCTCTCGCATTGTGTGTGCCATGTGCCTAGCTCAATCACACTCATTTCTATCCCCAAGTTGGTGTCTTTATTACAATTCTTGTATAAAATTAATAGTATTAGGTCTAAAATTTAAGATTATATTTCCAAATTCATAAATACTCTACATTTTGTCTTAAAGAATCAAGTAATAATGTTGCTCCACATCCTTTTCTAAAAGAACTTCCAACTATCACGGATTGAAATGAATTTCCATACTAATTTTACATTTGGACATCCCTTGAAAGGAAGTTGAAACATACCCTCATGTGTAACTTGCTAGTAATAGTACACTACCTCACGAAGTACTATTTAGACTTAATAGTCAAAATAAGGCGGCTTTTCTTTTACTTTTCCTACGTAATTTTTAATGTATTATGTCATCGTTACATGGAATATTTAATTGAGTCTTTGATGTTTTTGTTCCTCCTTGGAATCTAGTGGGATGAAAGCCCGCTTTAGACGTCAAAGTACGCACCACAATCACATACTATCTATGAAGGAAGGATATGTAAATTATATATCTCACACAACTGGAAATATATGCATTATATATCCCGTCCAACCTCTCCAAGAAATATATCCATTGTATATCCCACTAACTTAAGGGATTATTGTAAATTGAAATAAACTAGCAGTAGCATTAGAAAACGAAGATCAAGATGTACCCCACTAATGCTGAATTAGAATTGAAATCATCCGCTTCCTAGTATCCCGTTGAGTGGTTCTCTGGACTCTTCGACTGTAGCCAAGATCTTTCCAATTGTATGCATACATCTGCCCATAATATATAATTTTTAAGAATATGTATTTGTTGCATGAAATTAATGGTTATGGAAATTAGATTGAATGCTTTGGAATAAAATGTGGGGGTCAGATCAATCTTTAGAATTATTCTGAATGGTTTTTTATATAAAATTGTGCTTTTGGATTAAGGTTTCGAATCACATTTTGATATTTTTTAATTATTTAGTGTGAGAAATACGAAGATCCTTCAATGGAATCCGAAACATTGATTCAAAAATCACCAACAAAAATTTATCTAAAAACATTCAATCTAGTTTATATGAATTGTGAAAATACTATCCTTCTTATAATTACTGAAATATTATGACATAGTTTACCTGACATGCTGCTGCTCTGGGAAATATATTTTTCTTAATTAAATCTTAATATATGGAATTTTTTCTGCGGGTATTAGTATTTCTTTTTTATGTGTTTAATGCAGGTTGGATGGGGAACCTTCCAAAGCAACAACAACAATAAGGGATGGGGATGACAACTGTCAACTCTCGCGGGTCAAAGCATGGGCAACAATTGACAAGCGCACATTATTTGAAGTATTTGAGTCGGGTTTAAATTTTGTGTGTTTTGTTTTTATAAATGTGTGTATATATAAATTAGATTATTCATACACAGTAAGAGGCCACGGTGAATATTTACACAGTCTGCATTTTTTTATAAAGGCCGAGTTAAAATAATGATGCGGCCGAATATATTAAAAACACAGAATTTAATAAATTTGTGGCCGCATTGAATCAAAACTTAGTAACAAGGATTTTGTTTTATTGGGAGGAGAGGTCGTCGAACTCACCCCCATCCCATATTATTATGGGGTGGGGGTGTGTTATCACCGAATCACATCACCCTAATGTTTACACAAGTGTGTATATTTGAGCTCACAGTGTGATTGGCTAACATGGGTACTATCTCCAAGTTGTGGGACTTGCTACTTGAGATAGACCTCTAGAGAAAGCTAGTTCTTGCTCCTAAACTACCTGCCATAATCTACTCTAATGCAGGCAAGACTATCTTTCCTAATCTAACTTTCCAAGGGACCAAGGAGAGAGAATGCATGAAAATGAAAGCCTACACTAAAGTGGTGATACACCAGAAAAGGAGGGGTGTGAGAGTAGTCTTCCAATGTGTGAGATACAGAAGCAAAATGCACACTAGAAGGGGTGATAGCAGTTCTCCACATTCTAGCAAAAATGCATTCACAACATTATCTCAAGCATACACAATGATAATGGATCCTTGCAAGAGCATAAAAATAGACACAATATTATTTTAATGAAGGTTGGAAGGGCAAGAAGATTGCAAACAAACACAACAGGGAAGATGCATCCACAAACTTGTATTTTATTGCTTCATGATATGCACATGTTCAATCTATTACAAGATAAGGGCCCGAATCACCATGCAAGGAGTCCACTACAAGGGTCTCGAACACATTGGATTCATAAAGAAATTTTGATAGAGCTTTTCTACAACAAGAACTACCTCCTCTTACAATGACCCTAACGCTCCAATTTATAGAAAAAGAGAAGGGAGAGAGAAGGGGAAAATGGAAATCCCAAAATCTATCCTTCAATCACTTGTAACATGCATTAAATGGAGTGAAATAATTGTATGTTACTTGTACAAGACTCACCGTATTTTCCTAGGTCTTTGCAACAGAAAGAATGATGACCATGCCTCTTAATTGCACTCTCAACTACCAAATAAAACTATTTTATGAATCCGCCACGTTTTATAAAAATATCCATTTATATCTCATCAAATCCCAAATTTATTGATTTTTGTGTGTTGGGATTGAATCCATGATTCCAACGGTACCAAGTTTTTGCGATTTCATTGAGAAATGCAAAAGTTATGACCTTTTGAGTGCGGGCAACTATTTTGGGTCCGCTGCAGCATTTTTTGTCATTTGACGGGAATCAACATTAATTGACTAGATCCGAATATATAAATTTTATTTTAATATATCTACTGTCATAAAAATTAAGAAATCTAGTTTTTTTAATGTAGAGGACATTGTGCTCATTCCAGAAAGTCTAATTTTATGAAAATTGGAGCTTGGAGTCAAAAGTTATGGCCGTTTAAAGTTCGGGATCAAATGTTGAATTTTCTCTTCATTGCTGCTATTTCAGAAAAATCGAGTCCGCGTGTCCTAGCTGTCCCAGACACTTTCATCCGGATCACCCGATTTAGGATTCCTTGTCCCTATGCATTCGCCGTTGACTGGGCCATGAGGGCCGTTGACCTTTGCATTCGCCGCAACGTATGGTTCCTTTTGTGGCTTTTTCGCCTTTACGCGTCCCGCACGTACTTTTGTCCCGACTATCCTGGACACATTTCTCCGCACCACCTGCAATACACTGACTTATGGTAAAATCAGATTTTCATGTCCCGTGCATACCTGTGTCCTAAATGTCCCACGAACCGCTTGGGACAAAAAGTTCCAACTTCACCGATTTCCCTTGCCTCGGCCATTTCAACTTTGCATGTCCCATGTGTCCCTGTTGAACTTGTTCGGTATGGGACACGTGAAAGCTGATTTAGATGATTCTTTTGTATTTCAGCTATGAACTCGATACGATGAACCTTGGTACGATCCATAGCCTCTAGACCCGCAATGCATTAAAACAAGCCTGCGACTTCAATTTTTAGATTTTTCTAATTTTTTATAACTCGTTGAATTTTTTCCTTGGATAGGGAGTTAGAGAGAAGCCAAAGGGATCCCCAAAATATGGTTTTGGGCCTCAAATCAATTCTACTTTCTCGGGACTAAGAATTTGATGTATGTTATCAAAATTACTTTGAGGGCAAATTTTGGATAATAGGGTGGGGTCGGCGACTTCCCCATTCCTCAAACTAATAACAAGCCATTCCATTTACATAGTCTACAGACTTAGAAATTGTTCCCTTTTTTAATATTTTGATATTAATTATTAAAACTTATAATATGTGTGTGCGCGTGTGCAGGCACACATAAACACACACATGTATGTATTTTTATATATTTAAATATTAATTATAACATTATAAAATGTTATTTTTTAAAATCAAATATCAATAAACATAAGATTATATTATATTTAATATATATATATATAATTAAATATAAATATAAATATATAATACAAATTTATATAATCACACACACACACACACACACACACACACACACACACACACACACACACACACACACACACACACACACACTATATTGTTTTGCTCATTTTAAAAGACCAAAATTGTTTTATATGACAAAGTGAAACACAAGACAAGGAATTTAAAACTTTCTACCTATTCATATTAGAGGAAATTGGGAAAACTACTAAAATTTCTTATTCATTCTTATATGATTTGTAAGGGAAGATTTTTCCCTATTCTAAGAATTCTAACAACTATTTTCTTTCTTACAACATAATAAGAAATGTAACTATAATTTCAATATTTTCAATATGCCTTCTTTTCAATAAAAACAAGAAACTATTTCCTTTCTTTCACAATAACTAAATGACAATCCATTTTAAGCAACAAGTATATTTTCAACAAGATCATCAATCTTTTAAAAATGAAACAAATCACACTTTGGAGGCAAGTCAAATTGAAGTTGTCTTAAACTAATCAAAAGAGGTGACCTAAGAGAGTTCATTTATTAGGATTTGATTTACTTGGGATTTTGTGTGGATTGATGTGTGTTTGAGTTTGAGTGTAGCACACTCTACCCCACATGGGAAACTCGAATTTGGCCTTGGAGGCCAAATTTCAAAGCTTGTGGGACAAGTCAAACTTGTCCCACACCTCTTAAAACCCCATGCCAACCCTACCTATGGGTTGGAAGGCCAAATTTAGGGTCTTTTAGGTGTTTTGGGGGGATAAAAGGGTAAAAATATTAATTGCACTTTCTTTCAAAATTTAATTTTGTCCTTTGAGGGAGTGGGCTTAGTTGGAGTGTGTAAGGTGCTTGTCTTTCTTTCAACCACTTATTAATGGTGCATTGGAATTTGATGTTGACCAAATGATGTGGAGTGGAGGGAAAAGGAGGTGGCATCCTACTTGGAGCCACATCATCCCTCCCTCTCTTTTCTCTATTTATTTGATCCTCTTGTTTGTTTTGGGGGTTGGAAGTTTCATTTTTTTAGTCTTGTGTATTTGGAGAGGAGAGGAATTGGAAGGAGTTTGTGGATTTTGGAGCTTGTTGATACTTGTGGGAATTTTTGTGGGAGCTTGTGGATGCTTGCTTGATCCTTGGAGGGATTTGAGACTTCATACTTGGAGCAAACTCTACCATGGAAAGGTAGGAGCTTCCCCTTTGTTTGCATTATGTTTCTTTTGTCATATGAATGTATTTTTATGTTGTGTTGAATGTTGTTGTTTGAAATGCTTGTTGGGAATGGGTAGAATGCCTAAGTTGGGAGTGAGAGGAGACTATGGGGAGCTTAATTGAGGGAGGTATAAGAGATCATGTTCTTGAGGAGGGAGTTTGGGTTGGGTGCCCACCTTGTAAGAGAAATGCTTGCATTTCTTCTTGTTTTACTTTGAGGGAGCCATAAGAGTTGAGGGAGGCATAAGAGTGAAAGGAGGGATAAGGGGTACTTGAGGGAGGCATAAGAGTTGTTAGGGGTATTGTGTTTGCATTGGAGGCTTTTAGGTGGCACCCATTCCCATTGGGAGGCATAAGTGGCCTCCCCATATGTCTTACTCTTGTGGCTTTCTTGATAAAGCCTTGTGACTTGTTGTTGTGATTGTTTTCCCTCTTGTTGTGTTGTGAATCTTGTTTTGAAGGAGTATGGAATGAATGTGTAATATTATGTTTAGTTATGTGGAAGCTAGTAGTTGCCATGAGTTGGATTTTCTCTCATTGTGATGTGGTTGGGGCTCGGGGGCCAATGGAGAGGATGGCTTCTCTTCTCCATTGGGTATTTTGGTTGGGAGGAGAGCGTTGCCACTCCCCTTATTTTGTTGTGAATCAAGAAAACTATGGAGGAGCCACCTTGTTGATATTTGGAGCATTGGAACCTTGTTGATGATAATGTGAAACCATTGTGTAGTTTTACCCACCTTGAGTGGAGGAAAAATGTAATATTACTTTGTATTTTAGCTTCCACTATTGCAAATTTGTTTCCACATGAAGTAGAAAGTGTTGTAAAAAATGTTGAAGGAAAGTTGTTTTGCACTTCATTAGTAAGCTTGTGATGGGGATGGAATTAAATGTTGCAAGAAAGACAATCCATTCATTCTCCTTTAACTTGGCTTGGAAGCTCTTATAAATGTGTTGAACTTGTTGAAATGTTGGTAGATCTTGTTTAAAACTTATTGGAAATGTTGTTGAAATCCTTTGTGGAATGTTGAAATAAATTACAAAAGGAATCATATTAAATTTTTGTTTGGTTATTTGAAAGTGATGTATTGGAAAGGTTGGAAAAATAGTGCATTATCTTTTCTTGTGTAGTTGATGGAAAGACTTAAGTTTTTAAATGGCTTTTATTATGCCAATGAAGCATTTTAAGCTCTAGCTCCTTTATGTTTTCATTCATTTATGAATTCATTGTAGAATTATTTGCAAATTAGTAAATGAAAGGAAACCAATCTATTTGAAATTCCATACAAAAGCTCCTATTAAAATATGTAGAAAGAAATTTTATTGTAATAGTTCTAAGCTTAATTAGCTCATTACCCATATTTCATTAATAAGGAAAACTGATATTTTAAATATAATTCATATTAAAGTATTAGTAAACTTAATGGAATTACTATTAGTAAATTGTAATACACCAATATACGATTATATTCTTATATATATTAACAAAGTATATTAATAATTACATATATATTCAAACGAGTCCTATTGACATGGCCGTAACAACTTTTCAGCACCTAATCCTCTACGCCAAAGCTCGTTTCCTTTTTCTTTTTTTTGCAAAACAAATTGGACTTCATGAATATTCTGATTTGAAACAGACCCACCTTTATGAGATCTTTTTGTTTTCCACGGGCTGTGTACAATATCGGGTAAGTTTTCAATAGAGAATCAATGTAATAAATTTCATCGGGTCCCCGGGTAACATTCTCACTGTCCCTTAATCGATTTTGTTATTTTACGTGCGCCTTGAAGGTAGTCCTGCGAATTTGAAAGGTGCGGTCGATCTCAACAGAGATAACAACATAGTTGGGCCGAGTTTTCTTGTTTACACGCCGCCGCTGTCCACCTACGGTGATAGGTTGGGATCGTGGACCCCCGCCATGGACGCACCTCGCAGCACCCAACGAAGGTGAAGGTAGCAGCGCCTGATACTCAAGCCGTAGCTCCATCTTTAACCACTCTTCCCCGCGGCCAGGCCGATTAAAACGGGTCGCCACGCCTTTCCACTGGTCTATGGCTTCATCTATAACCATCACATCGTATTTACACGGCCAGGACAAAACCACACAGCAGGTCAACTGTGAAAATCTAATTGATTTGCAAAATAAAGAGAATTCAATGAAGTGATGCGGCCGGTTGAGAATGGCTTGCACGCAAGGAGTGGGAGGGAGTTTTAATGTTTGTCAGATGTTGGCTGAGCCACCCATCGCCCCCAACCATAAAATCTAAACAAAGTTTGAAAAGCTAAAACTTGACAAAGACTGTGTCTTATGTTTTCTTTTAATATGTTTATCTCATACATTTTACACTACTTAGATTTGTTTAATTATTATATATTTGCGCATAGTATAATAGTAGTAGGACACATAACTTAATTTCCATATAATAATTATACTAACTATAAACATGGTGTTATGTATATCTAAATGCATACGAAATATGCTATTGTTATAAAGTAAATTAGGGCCAAGTATACATCTTAATGTATAGTTATTTTAGATGTATACTTGGCCCTAATTTACTTTATAACATTAGCATGACGTATGTATTTAGATATACATAACACCATGTTTATAGTTAGTATAATTATTATATGGAAATTAAGTTATGTGTCCTACTACTATTATACTATGCAGTATATAATAATTAAACAAACCTAAGTAGTTGTCCGTGTAGGATAAACATATTAAAAAAACATAAGACACGAGTCTTTGTCAAGTTTTAGCTTTTCAAACTTTTTTTAGATTTTATGGTTGGGGGCGGTGGGTGGCTCAGCCAACATCTGACAAAAATTAAAACTCCCTCCCACTCCTTGCGTGCAAGCCATTCTCAACCGGCCGCATCACTTCATTGAATTCTCTTTATTTTGCAAATCAATTAGATTTTCACAGTCGACCTGCTGTGTGGTTTTGTTCTGGCCATGTAAATATGATGTGATGGTTATAGATGAAGCCATAGACCGAAAGGGAAAGGCGTGGTGACCCGCTTTTTATTTTCTCGGCCGCGTGAATGTGTGGAAGAGTGGTTAAAGATGGAGCTACGGCTTGAGTATCAGGCGCTGCTACCTTCACCTTCGTTGGGTGCCGTGAGGTGCGTCCACATGGGGTCCACATCAATCATGTCCTATAGGCAATAGGCGCGCGTGTAATGCAAGCAAATCGTCTAACTATCTTGTTATCTGCTTAAAGATCGACTACACCTTCAAATTCAGGACTACCTTCAATGCGCACGTAAAATAACAAAATCGATTAAGGGACAAAGAGAATGTTACCCGGGACCCGATGAAATTTATTACATTGATTCTCTATTGAAAACTTACTCCGATATTGCACATACCTGTGGAAAACAAAAAGATCTCATAAAGGTGGGTTTGTTTCAAATCGAATATTCATGAAGTCCAATTTGTTTTGCAAAAAAAAAGAAAAAGGAACAGCTTTCGCGTAGGGGATTAGGTGCAGAGCTTTATATTTACCATGTCAATAGGACTCGTTTGAATATATATGTAATTATTAATATACTTCTTAATATATATAAGAATATAATCGGTATATTGGTGTATTACAATTTAGTAATAGTAATTCCATTAAGTTTACTAATACTTTAATATGAATTATATTTAAAATATCGATTTTCCTTATTAATGAAATATGGGTAATGAGCTAATTAAGCTTAGAACTATTACAATAAAATTTCTTTCTACATATTTTAATAGAGCTTTTGTATGGAATTTCAAATAGGATTGGTTTCCTTTCATTTACTAATTTGCAAATAATTCTACAATGAATTCATAAATGAATGAAAACATAAAGGAGCTAGAGCTTAAAATGCTTCATTGGCATAATAAAAGCCATTTAAAAACTTAAGTCTTTCCATCAACTACACAAGAAAAGATAATGCACTATTTTTCCAACCTTTCCAATACATCACTTCCAAGTAACCAAACAAAATTTAATATGATTCCTTTTGTAATTTCTTACCAACATTCCACAAAGGATTTCAACAACATTTCCAATAAGTTTTAAACAAGATCTACCAACATTTCAACAAGATCAACACATTTATAAGAGCTTCCAAGCCAAGTTAAAGGAGAATGAATGGATTGTCTTTCTTGCAACTTTTAATTCCATCCCCATCACAAGCTTACTAATGAAGTTCAAAACAACTTTCCTTCAACATTTTGTTACAACACTTTCTACTTCATGTGGAAACAAATTTGCAATAGTGGAAGCTAAAATACAAAGTAATATTACATTTTTCCTCCACTCAAGGTGGGTAAAACTACACAATGGTTTCACATTATCATCAACAAGGTTCTAATGCTCCAAATATCAACAAGGTGGCTCCTCCATAGTTTGCTTGATTCACAAAAATAAGGGGAGTGGCAACGCTCTCCTCCCAACCAAAATACCCAATGGAGAAGAGAAGCCATCCTCTCCATTGGCCCCCGAGCCCCAACCACATCACAATGAGAGAAAATCCAACTCATGGCAACTACTAGCTTCCACATAACTAAACATAATATTACACATTCATTCCATACTCCTTCAAAAAAGATTCACAACACAACAAGAGGGAAAAACAATCACAACAACAAGTCACAAGGCTTTATCAAGAAAGCCACAAGAGTAAGACATATAGGAGGCCATTATGCCTCCCAATGGGAATGGGTGCCACCTAAAACCTCCAATGCAAACACAATACCCTAACAACTCTTATGCCTCCCTCAAGTACCCCTTATCCCTCCTTTCACTCTTATGCCTCCTCAACTCTTATGGCTCCTCAAAGTAAAACAAAAAGAAATGCAAGCATTTCTCTTACAAGGTGGGCACCCAACCCAAACTCCTCATCAAGAACATGATCTCTTATGCCTCCCCAATTAAGCTCCCATAGTCTCCTCTCACTCCCAACTTAGGCATTCTACCCATTCCCAACAAGCATTTCAAACAACAACATTCAACACAACATAAAAATACATTCATATGACAAAAGAAACATAATGCAAACAAAGGGAAGCTCTACCTTTCCATGGTAGAGTTTGCTCCAAGTATGAAGTCTCAAATCCTCCAAGGATCAAGCAAGCATCCACAAGCTCCCACAAAAATTCCCACAAGTATCAACAAGCTCCAAAATCCACAAACTCCTTCCAATTCCTCTCCTCTCCAAATACACAAGACTAAAAATGAAACTTCCAACCCCAAAACAAAAAGAGGATCAAATAAATAGAGAAAAGAGAGGAGGGATGATGTGGCTCCAAGTAGGATGCCACCTCCTTTTCCCTGCACTCCACATCATTTGTTCAACATCAAATTCCAATGCACCATTAATAAGTGGTTGAAAGGAAGACAAGCACCTTACACACTCCAACTAAGACCACTCCCTTAAAGGACAAAATTAAATTTTGAAAGAAAGTGCAATTAATATTTTTACCCTTTTATCCCCCCAAAACACCTAAAAGACCCTAAATTTGGCCTTCCAACCCATAGGTAGGGTTGGCATGGGGTTTTAGAGGTGTGGGACAAGTTTGACTTGTCCCATTAAGCTTTCTGAAATTTGGCCTCCAAGGCCAAATTCGAGTTTCCCATGTGGGGTAGAGTGTGCTACAATCAAACTCAAACACACATCAATCCACACAAAATCCCAAGTAAATCAAATCCTAATAAATGAACTCTCTTAGGTCACCTCTTTGATTAGTTTAGGACCTCTTTGGATTAAGTTTACAAGTAACATCACATACAAAGTGGATGTTTTACAAGAAAAAGAAAGCTTCACATAATCACATTTATAAATATACAATAAGAACCAAGATGAATAGGGAACTCCAACTATCTCCAACTTGAGCTCCAAACTCCAAGAGAACATGGCTTGTTTACCACCCAACCAATAGGCATCATCACATGCCTTTCCATGGTTGGAAGTCATGCTAGCCTCCCCCAAGCCCATGGGAGAGAGGAACTAGCTTCCACAATGTGCACAAGTATAATGGGGATTTACACACAACAAGAAAACATAAGACCATTTAACCACTTAGACCTACTATACAATGAAAACAACAACATGAGGAGAACAAGGTCAACCTCACAAGGGGGAAGAGAGGAAGTAGGATGCCCAAATCAAGGTGTCCAACCATAGGAGCACCAACAAATACATATATACAAACTCCTTATACCTCCTAATCATTCATCCTCCTTATTCCTCCTTTATGCTATAGAAATCCTTCTTGGGAGGATTTTCAAACCCAAAAGGGTTTCCTCACCAAGAATGGGGAAAGGTTCAAGCCATATGAACCTTTCTCCCACCTCAAACCATATGAGGGGATGAGAAGGGACCTTCATGGCTTGACCAACAACCATGAGGTTTGAGAGGGAAATCCCTCTCTCTTCCCCTACATTCTCCAAAAACCATCATTCCAAATGATGGTGGAGAGAAAACAAAGAAAAATAACAAGAACAAACAAACAACCACATTCACCATACAACTTCACAACACATCATTTCACACACTATTTTATTGATCAAGCATAGTTTACAAGATAAACAAAACTAAGAAGGAAAAAGGTTAAGAACCCTACCTCTATAATGCTTTCCAAGACTCTAAGCTTTTCCCCTTTGTCCAAGCTCCCCTCCAAGCTCCCAAAATTCTCCAAGTGCTCCCAAAAAAAAATGAACCAAGAAGACCCATTCCTTCCACATGAGGAAGAATAAAAAGAGGAACCCAAAAGTTTCCTCACCAATGAGAAAGTGACAAGTGTCACCTCCTCTCCTCTCAAGAGTCAAAGATTCCAAAAACCAAATAAGTAAGAGTAAACTCACCTTTTAGCCCTTATCACCCAAAATACTAAAAACTAAAATAAAACAAAGTGGAGCAACTTTTAAAAAATTCACACAACCCAACCATCTTACATGGATGGTGACTAAAGAGGGCAAAATGGGAGGGAAACTCCCTCCAAACCTTGGAAATAGGCCCCCCTACCTATTAGGTAGGGTCCAAGGGCCCATTTTCATGCTAAGGGAACCCCCAAACTCAAAAGGGGTCCCTAAAATTACCCAAAATAACCCAATTTCGGGTTTGGCATGCTTGGGCACAAGGGTAGAGGGTGTGGGGTTCACCCAAGGTTCACATGTGGTCCCCAATCCCTTCTACCAACACACACACACTTCCCAAAACCAACACTTAACTTAAGATAAGATCATTAACCTCTAAGCTAGTTTACTTAATAAAACACACCCTAAACATAATTAATTTTACAAGACATAATTACATTACAAATTGAGGGTTCACCCATGGTGCCCAATTAAATACATCTATTCTAAGGCCTCAAACATTTAGCATGGTTAGGACTCAGCCCGTGGGCCGCTTGTGCACAATTGCGTAGCTGCCCTGAAACCCATGCTCTCCTATACCTGTCACCTGCACACTCATTGCACACATTAACCGCATCTGTCCAATATAATAAACATCATCTATACATCACAAATTCAATCTAACTTATAATGTCCTAACATTATTAAACAATTGATAGTGCAATGCATACAATTATTCACATAGTTTTCCATGAATCACCACCAAATAAAATTGCAACGACATACACTTAGGTTAGTATGAAAATTACCATCATTAAATCCAGAACACTATATCATTAATCAAATCAACCACAAGAGACTAACATCTAATCAATAAATATACCATATAACCCTGTTAGTGTCATCAACATCATAAGAGATATATCAATATATGAATCTAGTCCAATTGGCGCTACACACCCAAAATGCCATAATGTCCATGAGGATAAAATATCATAGTAAAATGTCCAAAGTCTATCAGAGTCTCAGTCAAAACATGTCTAGGAATAAAGGAACCAACAGATAACTGGAGCTATAAAAATGTGGGCACTACACACATTAATTTCCCCTTTGGTCACATCCTAAATTACACTAATTAATCAAGTTTAATTAACTTAAATGGATTACTTAACAAACAATAATAAAGGTGACTCAAAGTACTAAAATAATACAAATACTCACAAATAAATAAAACCAAAACGGGAAAAACAAAAATTTACCCGATGTCACATTTGAGGCCACCCACCAATGAGGACCTCTTTACAATACAACAACACTAAACATCATACCTTTACACAAGTTTCCAAGGATACTTGTGGCCAATAATCCAAATTCCTTCATTGTTGGTCTCTTACCCCCTTTTGTTTGTTGTGTTATTGCAAATTCCTATAAAAATCAAAATAATACCTTTTTGGCCTCGTGGCCATATTAACAACATTGAGACAATAAAACACACATATACATATCAATTCACATCATCAATTAAAAATGTAAATCATCACTAAAATCAAGTAATTTCGTTGATTGTTTACAATTTCAAGATATCTCAATTCTTCCATTTCATTGACAACAATAAGATCACAAGATTAGCTAGGTCATCTACAAATTCTATGTATCAAAATCCAATGTGTCAACAGATCTTACAAAGTGGTAACTCTAGATCATCAATATTGAAGGTCAATCCATGCATGTAATCCATCATATAAGTCACATCATGTCAAAAGTCAAAAACATCCATGCAGTCTATCAAACTACTAAGCAACTATAATAATGTCCATCTACCAATGTCTAATGATCAAATATGATAATAAAGTCTAGGTCTCCAATCAAGGTAAGCAAATTCCTAGTAAGATCAATGTCGAAGAGGAGTGGGAACTACTGAGAGTAAGTCGGTGTGTTTGGTTGATTTTTTTATGATGTAACACTCATTCACATATAAAAATGACTATGTAATTTATGGGATGAATGTTGATCAATATAGATTATAATCTATAACACATTCACTAGATAAACTCTTTCATTGTTTACCATTAAACTTACCTAGATATAATATTTTAGAGTGAACTAGTACGAATATCATAAACACATTTATTTGAACACTACAAGAAGTAGGATAATTTATCCACATTGTTATCCACAAAAAAATCATTTTGTAGAAAATTTGTGAATTGTCAACATTAAAGGGATAACTTCTATAAATTAAATTGTAGATTTTACACAATTTCATAAAAGTCACATTTTAATTTGTAAAAGATCCACATTATTGAAATTTCATTGTGGAAAAATCACATTTTCTCATGTTTTGAAAAATATTTCCACTACTTCATAAAATTCAAATTCAAAATTGTGAAATATCCATCATTCAAGTTAAAATTAATATATTATAAACACCTAAATATAAAATTTAATAGTAAAAATTACTAGAAGTAGGTTTATTTATCCATAGTATTATCCATAAAAAATAAACTATTGTAGAAATAATGAGAATTATCAACAAAAATATGATAGATATTATTTAAAAATATGATATCGATATTCTATTGGATTTTTTTATTATTATGGATAATTCACATTTTTGCATTTTGGTTTGAAAAACTAGATTTTTAAAATCGACATTTATTGAGTCTTTAAACAACCCAAATTAATGTACCGTAAATCCAATTTACTTCACTACTCTTTGATACAAACAAAAATCACAAACACTACTAAAACATTCATTTTGTATTATCCACAGAATATAAAATACCTACATTGTGGAAAATTTTATGCTCCAATAGAATTTATAAAAATTCTACACTACTAACACATTAATAATATATTATCTAAAAATGTAATTTGTATATATTGTGGGAAATATAGTACAACACCTACCTCAAATTGTTGATAATTTACATTTAAAAAAAAAAAAAAAATCTTTTAATTGTGGGTAATCTACAATATAGTTATTAGTAATTTACTAGAGAATTAAAAATATAAATTTTTTAGAATCCATGTCTCAAAACCATTCAAATTATAGAAAACTCACATTAATATTAATTTTAATCACTTGTGGAGGCTTTACATTCCCCCATTAATAATTGTGGATTATCCACACTATCTTAAAATAGTAAAGATAATTAATGTTTTACATTTAAAAATTAGATCCTAAACTCACCCCAATGTCAATATATGATTCATTATATACGAATTAAATCATATAACTAAATTGTATTAAAAAAATGATATTTTGGAAATATTGTGTAATATCCACAATATTATTTCATCCTTATTTTGAGTATGATATATAAAGAATCCATTTTACATTATTTTTTCTATGATGTTTTTTCATACATGACAATTTATAAAGTATGCTAGTAAGAACACTTTCACACTATTTCTTCCTGGAATTATAATTACTTTAATTCCATTTCCGTGGATGTCATTTAATCTTATAATGATGGTTATCATTAAATATTATAACTAAATGGATATCATAACAAATAACATCACATTATGATCCCTTGATAAGAAATAATCTAATGGTTGGGATATTTATCCGTGAACTCGATCCGTGCCAATAAAATATTTAAAACCTAAATTTCCATGATTTGAGGCATTGATCCCTATCAAAGGATTGAAAACCTAATTTTTTGGAAAAAATAAATAGGAAATACGCCTTCATTAGACGTCCACAAAATTCTAAAATCTAAGAGCCATATTCATACTCGTTAGAAATTATTTATCATTGAAGTATAAAATAGAATGTAAGATTTATTGTTATAATTAATATTTAAAAAAATCTATTGATTTAGTTAGAGTGTATATGGATATTGTAGTGCCCACTTCCCTTCGACACCTTTTTGCTTTGATTTTGTTACTATTGACTACACTTATGGACATGGTTGTAGGTTTTTGATTCAACATGATATTAGATGTTAGATATACTAGACAGTTGATGATTCGATTCATATATGATGCATGTGGATTATTAGAGACTTTTGATATTGATATTGATATGTTGTGGACATGGTTATTTATATATCTATTTCTGACATGTAATATACTTTCGTCACCATGAGTAGGCTTTGGTAATTGAATTAATGTTGTGATCATTTTGACATGGATGAAACATTGGATAGAAATGTTGCTAGAAATTTGTAAGTGATATCGTATTTGCATAGATGATATTAATTCGTATTTTAGATTTATATTACATATTTTGGCATGGATGTTTTAATGCGGCCACGAGGCTGAAGGAGGTATTCTCTGTTTTGCAGGTATAATTATATTCACAACAACATCGGGGGATTGGAGACCAACCACATTGGAATTCGAGATGAATTCAACTAGGGTCACCATGAGAAACATGTAATTGTGTGTGTGTGTATGAGTTTGGTTAGGGGAAAATTGTGACCAAGGGGTCATGTGTTGCCTTTTTTTTTTATTAGTTCCCTTTATTAATGTTGTATGTGTTTTCTTTTAGTAATGAAATTTAAATGTTTTAATTATTTAGAACTTTGGATATATGTCTACCCTTTATTACTAATGGGTTGTAGTGTCTTAATTAAGTTAATTTAAATGTGTCATAAACTAATTAAAGATGTGACCAAAAAGGAGTTCATTTATTAGACTTGATTTACTCTTAGATTTTGTGTTGAGTGTTGTATGCTTGAGTCTTGAGTGTAGAACACTCTACCCTTCATGGGAAACTCGAATTTGGCCTTTGCGACCAAATTTGGAAGCTTGTGGGACAAGTCAAACTTGTTCCACACCTCTTAAATGCCTATGCCAACCCTACCTATGGGTTGGGGGGTCAAAATTAGGCCCTATTAGGTTTTTTGGGAAGATAAAAGGTGAAATGTTTATTAAACTTTCTTTCAAAAATTTAATTTTGTCCTTTGGGGGAGTGGGCTTAGATGGAGTGTGTAAGTTTCTTGTCATTCCTTCAACCACTTATTAATTGTGCATTGGAATATGAGGTTGACTAAGTGATGTGGAGTGGAGAGGAAATGAGGTGGCATCCTACTTGGAGCCACATCATCCTCCTCTCTCCTTTTTTTATTTATTGAAATCATTTTTCTTGTTTAGGGGTTACTTGATCATTTTAGTCTCTTGAAATTTTGGAGAGTTAGAGGATTTTTGGAGAGAGCTTGTGGATTGTTGGAGCTTTGTGGATGCTTGCTTGGTTTTGGAGGATCTTGGAACTTCATTCTTAGAACAAGATCTACCATGGAGAGGTAGGAGCTTCACCTTAGTTTAAATTATGTTCTTTATTTTGTGTTCATATGTTTGTGTTATGTGTTGTTTCCTTTTGGAATGTTGTTGGGTATGGGTAGATTTCCTAAGTTTGGAGTAGGAGGAGACTATGGGGAGTTTTCTTGTAGGGAGGCATAAGAGTTTTCTTTCTTATGGAGGGAGTTTGGGTTGGGTGTCCCACCTTGTATGAAGGATGCTTGCATTTCTTCTTGTTCTTGTTATGAGGGAGGCATAAGAGATTGAGGGAGGCATAAGAGTATATGGAGGTATAAGGGGTACTTGAGGGAGGCATAAGAGTTTATAGGGGATTTGAGACATACATTGGAGGCTTAAAGGTGGACACCCATTCCCATTGGGAGGTATAAGTGGCCTCCCCATAGGTCTTGCTCTTTTGGCTTTCTTGATAAGCCTTGTTATATTGTTGTTTTGTTGATTCTTCTTGCTTGTGTTGTTGTTGTGTTTGAATGTGTATGGAATGGATTGTGTGACTACTTTGTTTAGTATTGTGGAAGCTTGTAGTTGCCATGAGTTGAATCATTTCCCATTGTGATGTGGTTGGGGCTCGAGGGCCAATGGAGAGGATGGCTTCTCCTCTTCATTGGATGTCTTGGTTGGGTGGAGAGCGTTGCCTCTCCCCCCATTTTGTTGTGAATCAAACAAATCATGATGGAGCCTTCTTGTTGGTGTTGAGAAGCTTGGAAGTTTTTGGGGTCCTTGAAGATTTTCCTTCTCGAGAGAATCCTTTTTGTTTCCCACTCAAAGTGGAAGGTTGTAAATTTGGTTATGTTTTAAAAGAAATATTGAAATACAAGTTGTATGAATATTTGAAGAAGTTCATTGTAGGATTGTAAAGAAATAACTTTCCTTCTCATTAGAATGTAATAGGGAAAGAGAAAGAATCAAAATGAAAACCTTATGTAAGAGTTTAGTTGAAATTGTATGCAAAAAAAAGGAAAGTTACTTTCATTATGGCATTGTATTATTGTATAAGAAAAAGAAGAAAGATTTGTATTGTGGAGATTGTTTGAGAAATAGAAAAGAAAGTAAATATTTTATTTGGAACCTTGGTTGTATTGGGGAAAAGTAATTTTTGGTGTTAAATGATTTGAGCCATTGCAATAGAAAAATGAAGTTATTATAGCTATTTTGAACATACATATGTTGTAGTTAAAATGGGAACAAGAGAACAAATTTGAATGTATGTTTATTGTAGTGAAATGATAGAGAGATCAAGTTGAATATATATTGTATTTAGAAATGTTGATTGTCTTTATAGCAAGAAAATGAAAATGTATAAGTAGACTTAGTTTTCTTTTGCCCATGGAAATAAAAGGAAAATTTAGTGAACAAATGGAATAAATCTAGTAGTTAGTATTAGTTTTAAAATGCTTGTAAATGGGTAATTCTAACTAAGAAATGATCAAATGGATTTAAATCTCAAAATTGGAACTCTATATGTTTAGAATTAAGCTCAGAATGCAATTTAACACATTCTAGTAACTTTTAGCTTTTGGGAATTCACGGGTTTTAGGTTCTATTTTCTTAGAATAGGACCGGCGCCTGTGCATAGTGGTGGTCCTATAAATTGCCACTCGAGGCTAAGGTGGTGGTCTCAGACATGCTGCTCAGTAGGGTGGTGGTCCAGGGTTTGTCACCCAGGTAAGGTGATGGTCTCACAACTGCCACTTAGTAGGGCGGCGGTCCACGATTTGTCACCTAGGTAGGGCGGTGATCCTAGGACCGCCGATCTGCTCTGGGTGGTGGTTTGTCACTTATGACAGAACTCCACGGATCTATGCCTGTGCATGAAATTTCTAAGTTGTAAAATTTAACCTATAATTACCAACAAGAAAACAATGAGAAATACTATGGATTGGAACAATAAAATGTACAATGGTGGATTTAAAACTAGTATTTTTCATTTATAACAATGGGGTAGGGTTTTCCCCAAATTTAAAACCCAATACACAAATAACTTGAAATAAAAACTAGATTGGTGGAGGAAATCCCTCCCAATCCTTGAATGAAATAGATTACATAAATAAAACTAAATCTAAACTAAGCCTAGACTAAATCTCATGTAGAATCCTCCATGGCTCTTCCTCCTTTGCTTTCATGGCTTCCTCTTCTCCAACCTATAGTTTTAACAAAAGGAAATAGACCAAATGAGAAGAATAGAATGGGAAAATGTCTTAATAGAATTTCATAAGGATTTTAGGGCTAAGTTTGGAACCCTAGGATCTAGTGGCCAAGATGGATTTGATCTAAGGGTGGAGGATTGACCCTACTTTTTAGGTAGAAATGTATTTTAAATGTTTAATTTATAATCCCTTAAGGTATGTGTAGGTGGGTGAGTGGGGCCATTTAATTGCCTAAGGGTGTTAGGTCCTTATTAACCCTTAGTATGTTGTAGGAATTTAATTAAAGGACTTTTAAACTATTAGGATAATGAAACTAGAGTAATTAAGTATGAGGTTAACCATATTAAAGTTGAACATTATTTAAAGAGGAGATTATCTAATTTAATTAAATTAATCCTTGTTACCTTCCTATTGAATGATTGATTAATGGACCCTAGAGATAATTTTGAAAACATGTAACTTTTAACTAGACCTGGTTCTTCAATCATAAAGCTGAGTTAAGTAGTGTAAGTTAAGTTAATGAACCCTAAAGGTTAAGCACCCTTGTAACCTTCCATGAACTTAAACAAAAAAATAAGTCATAATTTTCAGGTTAAGTGTTGGGTTGTAGCATGTTCTTAGAATGTCATTTTTGTAGGTGTTAGATATAATAATATATATTTTTATTATAAATGATTGGTTTATTTTTCAAATAATGTACTTGAATAATATTTTAGTTAGGAAATAATTTTTAAATTTTTTTATTGACAAAATGATATTTTAAAATATTTAAAATTAGTGTTTTATGTTTAGGTCAATTCTTTTTTGGTAAAGATTAACAACCATAATACTATTTTTAAAAATATTCATACTTATTTTATATTGTTATTTTATAATATTTTCTAATATCCTTGTTTGATTATCAATGTATTTGAATGCTTTTAAAATATATTTTAATTTTTTTTCCTTAATTTTAGATTCGTTATTTTATATAATAAATAATTTAAAATTTGTAATGTAGGATATTTTAATGGTTATATATTGGTACTCAAATACAATATAAAATATTTTAATTTAATATTTTAAAATTATATTAAAATATTAAAATATTAGCACACAATGTAAAAATAAAGATATGAAAATATAAATATATCAAAAAAATATTATTAAATTTAAAATAGTTGTGTAAAAAGTAAAATAAATACTATTTGTTTTTAAATAGTCATAAATTTATAATTTTGGAATAACAACCCTTTTATTACTAAAGTACATGTCACAATTTTAAAATTGTGGGTGCACCACATTTTCAAAAATTGTGAAATGATCACATTTTTTCTAATTGTAGACATGTAACAATATCAAAATTGTGACAAATGCCACAATTAATAATTTGTGATTTTTTCACAATTTATTTAAATACTTTTGTCACATTTAATACTTTCACAAAAAAATTGTGGGTGGAGTCCACAAAATTGGATTCACAATTTTGAATAAGATATCCACAAACAAATTGTGGAAAATTTGTGGATAAAGTACCCATTTTCTTGTAGTGGAAGGATGTCAAAAGATATCAATTTCAAGCATTTTATTGCGGATTTTAAGCATATTATATTGATTAATAGTTCAATAACATTATGGGGTGAGTGCTTAAATATGGGGAGTGAAAAAGTGATCACAAATCCAATTTTTAAGAGAAACATGAGCATGTTTTGGTAAAGTGTGAGTGCATTTTATATTACTGGGTTTGGTAATTGTGAGCAAGCCGGAACACGAGCACGTTATAACGCGCTCGCGTTCCTCATTGCTATGTGGTATATATGCTTAAGGGAGAGATATATTTACTAATTTTCTTTTATTAATATTTATACTTTATTATTTCTTATACTTATAATTTAAATTTATTTTAGTAAATATAAGAAGTTAGGGTCACTCTACACCTTATGGAACTAGTCTTACAGCTCCATCTTTCACGGTTTAAAAGATAGTTTTTAAATTCTAATTTGGTCATTACATAGGTATTTTTGAGGATTTAACATTCAACCTAAAGCTTTTAGGGTATAAATTATACAATCGATATCTATTTTGTGAAAGAATATAATCATTATTTAGGTTTTGGGGTCTTCTTGATTGGTTATTGATCCATGAGCCCTAAACCCTAAACCCTAAACCCTAAAACCTAAACCATATTTTTACCACCATGAACCCTACACCCTAAACACTAATCCCTAAATAATCTCAATCTCACTCTCACTCTCTTTTCCTCTCACACTCTCACTAACTCTTTCTTTATTTTGAATCAAACAAACTTCAGTTTTATTGACGAATCGACTATGAGGGCATGACAACCATAAGGAAACCTAGATATTGTTTAAAATATTTCTAGTCTAGAGTAGTGATTACAAAGTGAAAACTGCTCTTGATCTTTCACACTACAAGGATAAGAAAACCTCATGTATTTTGAGTAGGTCTCACGAGTGAGTTCATATTTTTGAATATCAATATTAGGAGCCTATTTCCTAGTCTCATGTCTCGAACCATCATTGAGTCTACTTACAACTACCTTGTTTATGAGAGGTGGGATAAGTAACTAAATGGATATGTCATCTACCTTGTGCCTTGCAATACATATTACACATCTCTGCCAAACTTGTTTCTCCCCACATATACTTGTGGTCTTGAATGTCAATTTATTCACACTCTGAAACAAAGTTCACATTTCTCATATTTCCATGTATGGTATAACACAAGCCAGGATGATCCATTAGAAGTTAGAGAAAATAACGATCGCAACACAAAAATTAATCTCAAAGGAAATGGAAAAAACATAGAGAATATACCAATGCAGAGGTGTGGGATCGAGAACAAAATTTCTTATAGTATCCTCTTCATTAGAGAAAGAGAAAGCTCTTTTCTACTAGAATGGATAGAAAATTTGACATGATGGTTTTGGATGCCTCACTAGCCTAACTAGCTCATTTTTATTTATTTCTCAAAGAGATTTGGACACAATGATATAGTCAGGATATGATGATCATTAATTCACTAATTGATCCCTAAGCCTTAAACCCTAAAACGTAAGCCTTAAAACGTAGGCCTTAACCCTTAATCCCTAAAACCTAAAACCTAAACTGTGATCCCTAAGCCCTAAACCCTAAATCCTAAACCCTAAACCATAAACCCTAAATATTAAACCCTAAAACCTAAAAAAACAAGCACTAGACCCTAAATGTTGAGCACTAAACTCTAAAACCTAAGCTCTAATCCATAAGCCCTTAAACGTCAAACATGAATCCTAAACCCTAAACGCTAAACCCCAAGTCCTAAACCACAACCCTAAACCCTAAAACGTAAACCATGAGCCCTATACTCTAAACCCCAAATTGTGAACCCTATACCCTATACCCTAAAGCCTATGCCATAAATCCTAAACCCTAAACCCTAAAACCTAAACCATAAACCCTAAAGCCTAAACCTTAAAAATTAAACCCTAATCCATCAACCATAAACCATGAGCCCTAAACTCTAAGACTTAAATCCTTATTCCTAAACCCCATCCCTAAGTTTTCTCAATTCAAATGATCAAGGGAATGATCATCATGAGGTATGTGAATGATCTGAAACATCATGAGGATAATGGGTGCAATTAGAAAAATCATGAGGTCTTCTTCAATGCTTCCTTCATTCTCTCAGTGTTATCCCTATCCCAAGAATTTTCTCTATTCCTCTATTTTGGTACAACTCGCCCGATTAAATTAATTAGGTTTGTTTCCTCAACTAAGAAGCTTCAAATCTAGGCACCTTTGAATCTATTTCTCTCTTGTGAGATAGTATTATCATTCCATCATGTTCTCAAACAACTAAACCACCTATTTCACTCATCTATTTGCTCAACATTCATACAAAGACTCCTCTCACTTTCCTTTACCAAAATGACCCTTACATTTCACAAGAGTAAGGTTCACTAGTCATTTCTTGGTTTGTGTACTCTGTAAAATCTTCTTATAGTATAAAATCATCCCTAAACACCCTTCTCAATCTCAAAGAGGCATGACATGTTTGGTTAACATATATCCACTTGTCGAGGTTATGGAGAGAGTTATTTGTAATTATGGGAGGCTTTATGGAGTTTCCTCCACCATGACCATAATAATTGTGTTCTCATGAATAAACCTGATGGTGATTTGATAATCTCAAAAATGTACTTATCATAATAATGGAAAATAAATCCAACTAATAACAATTAATCATCAATAAATAAATTGGTGGCAGGAAAATCAATGTCTACCACATGCCACTTCCAAATTCCAAATTTCATTTCATTTAAACTCATTTCAAGTAAGGTTGGGAAATGAACTCGCCATTTAATTCACCTCTCGGAGGTATAGAATGTGAATTTTCCCCAAATTTGGAAAATACGGAGAACTTGGAAAGCCAAATTTCATTTATAAAGATAAGCTCGAAGTGAAGGATTGCATTTTGTAAGTAATTCCAGTCAAATTTGTTTTCTTTTTTCTATTAATACCCACTAAAATTAGCCTTGTGATTTCATCAGTGATGAAAAAAGTTCCCGGAGCTAAGGAGATTTTAAAATTCTCACACAAGCATGGGGAGTTATCTTTGATAAAACTAGAAATGATTCCTATAACGCCATGAGAAAAAAACCAATAAGGGCACAACCCCATCTTCCACCAAATGAATTCCATAGTATCAACATCTTTTATTGGCATTACCAACAATATAAATTGGAATAATTCTTCAAGTGTGGATTCCTTTCCGAAACTTCCATATTAGATTTAACATGAGCAGTCTTGAAACCAAAAATAGAAATAGGACTAGGAACATGACCTAGACAAAGACTTAAATTGGTAATTTGAGAGGATTTCTATAGTTTAATTTTAGTTTCCAATATGAATTACTCAAATGTTTGAGAATGTTTCTCCGGATGCAACAACATTATGATTCGAAACTTGATGATTTTTGAATGTCCAATCCTGCCATAGACCCTAGTAGTCCTCGATCCTTGGATATAGGGAGACATCATTGTTATGGAAAATTACAACACCCCTAATTTCATGCAAGTGGTTGAGGAAATCAATGTAATTCATAAAACATGGAGTTATCCCAAAGTGTGGGAATTTTTAATCGGTATAACCCTCCAGAGAATGCCGAATTCATGTCTTATCCTAGTGCTAAATACTACAAAGTGTAAAGAGTTGTAGATCTAACACTAATATAATGTTTTGCCAAGGAGATAGAGTTAGAGAAAATCATGAAAATTAAAACCTATTATAAGGGAAGGTGATACACCAAGAAAGATGTTGAACAACCTGCACGATAAACACAACACTACTAGAACCTTGTGTTATGGAGAAATCACAGCACCCCTAATTTCTTGCAAGTGAATGGTTGAGGCAGTTATTGTGATTCATGACACATGGAGTTATCCCAAAGTGTGGAGCTTTGTAATTGGGATAACCCTCCAGATGAAGGTCAGTTCATATTCCTCTATTCTAATGCACACATCCAAATTTTAGAGGATCTACTCTAAAATCTACTCTAACTTGCCAAGGAGACAGGGTTAAGAAGATTACAAGAAATTAAACCTAAACTAATAGAGGTGATGCAAAAAATGAATGTTGAACACCTTCTTTGCATGGATATGGAAACCACAATTAGATTAAGAAGGATGAAAATACACCACAGATCAATCCACTGATGAGAATCCACTAACCATTAAACACAAACCATTAAACATGTAATACAATAACCATGCACAGATAACCAAGATTGCAATGAGAGATTAGAAGAAAACAATGAACACAAGAGAGGGTTCAAATTCATCCATAGACTTATATTATTGCTCCACATTTGATATAATGCATTACAATGGAAAAGAGGCACAAACTTGCATTACATCTTGAATAGGATGTTTGGACTCAAAAAATTCACTTACAAATAAGAGAATAAGGGAGGGTGTAAGGAAAAATTATCCAAAATTAGAACAATACCCCTCCTTATAATATATAGGAAGAATGAGAGAAGGGAGAGAGGGAAGAAACTTGAAATCTTGCTTCAACCACCCTAAAATGCATTGAATTCACCTGCAACAATGATGGGTGCCAATGCAAAACCCATACCTCCATTGAATATGCATTGTTGGGAAAGAAAGGAAGACCATACCTTCATCATTTGGATAGGTGAGAAATATGGAAGCACCCCCTAAAATGACATATTGTATTTCTTCATTTTGAAATACTTAGTATCACTTAAATTAATATATCATGGATCTTTATCGGGAGCATATCCTATTTCGTGTGTTCATGAATTAGAATGCATTGTGGAAACTCTACAATTATGTGTAATCAATGGCATTAGATGTTGACATGCCATGAGAATTGTCCTTTAACCACCTACCACACCGTTAAGGGAATCATTATTGGTTTTAGCCCAATATTTTGAATCATAATCTACATTAAACAGTCCAAATAACTTAATATTATGCAAACATATCTATTATTTCTTTTCAATTGACAAGTTTTTGTTTTAAGGGAATCATTGTCGGTGGTAGCTCAATATTTTGAATTATAATCTGCATTAAATTGATCTAAATAATTTGATACTCTGTAAACATATATATTATTTCCTTTGAATTGATGAGTGTTTGTTTATATTTTCATGTATTGGATGTTGAGGCTTATAAATTCCAATAGATAATTCCACTGTGTCCTTCTCTAGTGTAGTTTTTATATTCATAAATATTTTAATGTTTGATTTTCAAAATCATAATATATTTTTAATTTTTGATAAATTATTTTCCATTTTGTAGACCTCAATATCATTAATACGATGATTTTTTTCCTTGTGGGAGCTATTTTAAATATTTTAATTCTAACATAGGTAAAAGAAATTATTAACTCAAAGGAATCTACGTTTATCCAAATGACTCGAGCTACAAAACACTAACATAGATTGAGCCCCCTTATAACCTTTGGGTGGAGTATAGTGGACCACTCACCACCCCCATAATTTTTCGGGAGTTGAACCCATGGCCTTGCCACCTAAAATAATGGCCAAGACATCCTAATACATCCTCATCTACAAGAGTTGTGACAACCTCATTAATTAATATATCTACATAGTGTTATATATAACACTATAATATATTTTTTAATTTTTTGATAAATTATTTTCCATTTTGTAGACCTCAATATCATTAATACGATGATTTTTTCCTTGTGGAGCTATTTTAAATATTTTAATTCTAACATAGGTAAAATAAATTATTAACTCGAGAGGAATCTAGGTTTATCCAAATGACTCGAGCTACTGAAACAATAACATAGATTGAGCCCCATATAATCTTTGGGTGGAGTATAGTGGACCACTCACCAACCCCGTAATTTTTTTGGGAGTTGAACCCATGGCCTTGGCCAACTAAAGCAATGGCCAAGACATCCTAATACGTCCTCATCTACAAGGTGTGTGAAACATCATTAATTAATATATATAGATATATATATATGTTATATATATATATATATATATATATATATATATATATATACACAAAAATAAAAGTATTTAATGTAAAGCTGTATTGTCAATCCTTCAAGCTCTACAACTCCATTAGTAACTAACCACCAAATAGTTGGACTATACCCAACAAATTACAATAGGTTAAACTCAATTGAAAACAAATCCAACATCTAATACTAGTTGATTCATGTTGGTTCTTGTTAATATGGGTAAATTATTGAAATCATTTACAAGAATTTTTCTTGTTGTCTATAAAATGGAAATCAAATATGTTTGAATCTTTTTCCCAAGATATTTTAAATCTTTGTTATTATTTGGTTAAAGATGTTACTTTTATAATGATTTGTATATGGATAATTGCTTCTTTTACTCACCTTGGTTCTTTTTCAAAATTGAGTAAGTAGTAACTACCTGAGAGAATTGTAAATATGATGAGATTTATTTGATATCGTTGGACATGATTTGATTTATATTTTAGTAGTTGCTTATTCTTTATTTTTAAAGATTTTTTTCACATTTTATTGCTTGCTTATTCTTTAGTTTTTGGGTTTTTGGGGTTGCTTTTGTGGTCCTTATTGCTTACCTTATGTTGTACTTTTTTAGTCACATAGACCAATTTTTTCCTTTCATGGACACAAATACTATTATCTTATCTTAAAAATTAACTAAAATAACCACATTTAATAACAAGGACAAACAAAGAAGAAAAATTAAATAAAGGTTTGATAAGAGAGAAATTAGAGTCACAAATAACTAATGTAAAGTCAAAGTTCTTGAATGTTTCACAAGTCATAAAGGGAGAAATTCAAAGGTCAAACAACATAATGCATATGAATATATGCCAACATGATCCTAACTTTGAACAATAGAAATTAGGTAGTATCATACAAAAATTAGGTGTCTACATAGTGCCTCACTTTGATGTGAATATAATAAAATTTATCAAGATAGATGACTCCATTTTGAGGTTTCGCTTGTGTAATACCTTAAATTTGGATGAATTCCATTTAGTAAGTATCCTTGGTATTTATCTTTTCTTATTTATTTTTGTGCCCATAACTGATATTTTCCTACACGCAATCTCACTCATTTTAGAACTCATTGAATACTAGGTAACTCTTATTACTCATCTTTAGCCCTCCAAAACATATTAATTATATAAAAAGAAATATTTAGACTTATGGCCACATTATCCAATTGACCGAAAGAATTTGTGATTTTCATGACATATTCCCTTGTTACAAACAAAAATTGAGGAGTTTCATATTTAAAGGCCGACATTTTCATCTTCCACTCATGCGGTATTCACTTTTTGGACACACAAGTTATCCGAGCCATCCAAGTGTAAATTAAGAAGGAATTTTTTATTGGTAATATAGTAAAAGGCGCAAAGATGGCTCCTAGATCTTGTTGTGTTTTCACATGACCTAAAAATTTGACCATAAATTATTGTTATCAAAATTAAGGGAAGAAAATACTTGTTTAAAAAACTCCATCGTATAATTTTAGGTCACATATTAGAATGACATCTCCATACAATTTCAAAACCCTTATCAAATAAATATCCAAAATGATTTTAGGGCCCATTTTTGAATGAAAATTGGTAATGTATGAATATTCAAATGAATAATGAACCCCATTTTTTTGGTTATTATTTATCCCCTAAAAATAATATTGGTGATCTATAGGCTATGGACATTTGATCTCAATGTCAACAACGTTTCTCATTATTTTTCTTTCACTTAGACCACACCCACTTTCTCCCTCAAGTAGTTCACACAAATGACACATGGTCCTAGGTGACTAGAAAAACTAAAGTATATGATCATAGATTAGGGAGGAGGAATTTAAACTATTGATGGATTTAAATTGAATGGACCATATCCTTTCTCTTTGATGGTTCAATCCCCTTTAAATCAACTTATGTTATTTATACTTCATGCCACATGTAGACACCGAAATTTCACATCTATCGTAGATCAATTAATTCCCCCACATCATTTCCCAAAAAATACACTTGAAATTAATCAAATATAATTTTATTAATCATCTCTTCCAAATATAAAAATTACCTAATCCTTACCACATGTCATTATTCTCCATGTTTTTCTACTATTGAATTAAAAATTCAAAATCAAATCTGGACCCATTCTTCATGGTACCCACTCACCTAATCTTGCCCACATTTTCAAATCATAATTAATTAAATTAATGTAAGTTAACAACTTCCCAAGGCTATAAATATAGCCTTATATCCCCCTCTAACAAACGAAAACTAAGATTGAATGCCCTGTTTGAACTCTTGCATTCTTTGAGCAAAGAACATCCTTCCTACCTCGTCCTAATGCCCAAATAACCTCATCTTGAACTATGAAAAATACATAACCCATTTTATCCATTTGGTGCAAAGTAAGTTGATATTATTGTAAACAAGGCCTTACTACATTTTGAGGAAACCACCTACATATCACGCAATTAGGGCTCATCCATGTTTCTTGCCTATTATGAGATTTGCTAACAATTGTGAAGGAGGAGCTATTATTGTTAGTATTTTAATTTCTTGTTTATCGTGTATTTTCATAGCTCACATTCTCGCGCACCTAGTTAATTTTGATCATTACCATTGATTTCCCAATTAGTAGTTACTTTGAATTCTCTTGTCATGGGGAAGTCGGTTCGAGAATTATTTTCAAGATTGTCTTTGTTTAATTTGGTTTAATATTTAGATTTATTAGTACATACTAATCATAATCATAGTCATACCATTGTTATGATTTGTTATTCTTTCTCATTTGTCAGGTTTATATTAATTTAGTATGATATTCTTTATATTAACTTGCAAAACAAAAACACAAAAAATTTATTAAATAAATTACATCAAAATAAAAAAATAAAAAATTGTAAACCCTATCCTAACCTATCTACCCTCCCCCTTCCACCCTACCACTCAACCATTTCGACCGAGCTAACAATATTGTCCTCTTACCTAAGTACCTACACCCGTGTACCTCCCTTCAACCACGTGCATCCAACTCATCTCATATCTCCATTCCTCATATCGTCTCACCGACTCTCCCCGCCCACCTATCACACCCGGCCTTCCTCGCAGACCCCTCCACCCATTTGCTCATCCCATTTCCCATTCTCCATGAAGCCCTTCTATCACTTATATCCCCATCCAACACCTCCCTATTCCCATGCACGTGGACCTCTTTCATCCACGTATACCTATTTCCCCCTATTTCCCACCCCTCAACGCAGCTCTCCACCCATTTCTCCCTACTTCCTAAACTCCAAAATCCCCACCTCTGCACCAACTCATCTCCCGGCTCCCCTCCATTTGTGAGCCCTCCAACTCCATCCTTCCCATCTGCACATTCAAACTCCACCCGACCTCTTCACTATCTTCTCGATTCAGTCAAACCCTTCCCCACTCCATGCGGGCTCTGCATTATCGGGGTAAGAACATGATTTTATTTATCTAGTTCATATCCATTGTGGTACACACATGTGCATCTTCTCTATTTATTGAAACAAGAATTCCTTTGTTCAATTACATTGTATAGATGTTGTTACTGTTCAACACATTATATATTTTGTACCTCGTCAAATTTCCACCATCCACTTACACATATTTCATGCATTCTTCTCATTCCACATGCTCAATGTTGATATAGCATTAGAATCCACGCACATTGGCATGAAAATCCACTATCCTTTCTTTAGTCTTGTTGCATACAATCAACACATTTTAAATTAAGATAGTCCGGTCCTTCTTTTCATCCAACATAACTTCTTTGGTTATGTTGTATACATTTCAACAATTTAAATCTAGTAATTTCAATTCCCATTGCCTTCATCTTCCGTAAAAATCCTCATTTTCATCAGCTCCACTCCCCTTTTAGTTTTTATTTTCCTTTCCATTCCACCTCCCATCCCGATCCATCGTTAATCCAGCTTCCTCTTTTAGAAGCAATCTCATTACGGATCACTTTTCATTATCATTACGTCACCTTAGTAGGTCCTTAATTTAGGTCATGAGACTAATTCATATTAACTATTTTATTATTTTATTGTATTTACCTCATTCATAGTTTTATAAGTTAGTATCATGTTTATTTATTTTCAATTCATTTGTTTTAACTCGAATATTTACATATCTTCTTATCTAATTAAGTATTTTACACATTTAAGACTTCAATAAAATTCATCCATTTGATAAAATTAATCTAAATTAAACTATTACCGGGTTGCTTAACGTTAGATTTGTGGGGGATAATTAGCCATTTTTGCATTCATTTTTACGATCGATTTTGCATGTTTCGTGCATCCCAACTATCGTTTTAGAATTTTTGTTTTTTAAATTTTATTTTTGTACATGTTTTGCGTAGGTACAAACTACTAATCATTTTCTTGTAGGGCCTTTATCAACAATACAGGACCTTTTTCGCACTTATCTCTCTAACCTTATTGGGTTTGCATTCCTGTCATTTTTGCACACCGAAGGCCACCTGGAGTTTCAGTAAAACAAATTTTTTTCCTTACATTCCAAATTTCCATGACGACACTTTTGGTAACATTTTAAATCTCTTCTTTCATTGTTGTTCTTTTTTGTGAAGCTAATTGTTATCGCCCTTTCACAATCACGATTAATTGCAATAATTATTAACATTTTTAACATAATATATTCCAATTGTATCTGCATATGCTCTTTTCCTACGCCTTCGAGTGAACTAGAAAATAAAAAATGGTTACGATTGTTTAGTTTCTTGTTCTAACATTATAGGATCCTCTTGCTTTATTTTTTAATTATCGTTTCAATCATTATTTCACTTTGTCGAATTATTAATATTTGTTTGGTCATTGGTTGTGCATGCTCTTTTACTGTACGTTTGAGTGATCTAGAAAATAAAAAACAACAACGATCAATTTTCTAACATGTAATCTGCAGGATATCTACTAATCTATTCTTTGCAGGACCGCATCGCTAGAATATTATAAAAAACACAACAAAAAAAATCCCACAAAAGTACCACCATTCAGAGAAAATTGCTGAAACCGACAAAATTAGCATGTTCAGGTACACTATCATTTTTCACAAGTAATTTATTTTAGGTTGGAAAGAACCCTACGTATAATCAATTCATCAATTTTTTTCACGTAGTAGAAGTGGATTTCATCACCATTGACGCTACACTGGTAATGTGGACTTGAATACCATGCACCAAAAATATTCACATCTGCATTACACTTTGAGACCTAGTCTCAAGAAAACGTTCGATCTCTAGCTCACCCTTACTCTCCACTTACAAGTGATGTTGTTGTGTGGAGCATGCTAGTCACACCTAAATAGCCGTAACAATGAAGCTCACTGGGCATCATCCCCGTAAATCTTTGGGGAGTGTTACAGATATATAGTTGTTGTTAGTGCTCACATTAGTTTATCATGGATTATATTGTTTATAATGTGTGTGATGAGTTGTATTTACAACTCATAGCTTTGTAATATTATTATTAATAGATTTTTCATGATAATACAACTCATTGATAATAATATAGGATTGTATTTGTGTATGTGAGTTTATCTCACCACTAGAATAGGAGTTGTTGAGAGATTCTAGTGAGTTAGTTTAGGGATTTGAGATGATGTTTGACTCCATGGAATAAGGAGTACAAACTGCTATATAATGTACTCTATCAATGAATATATCATCCCGGATGGAATAGAAGAAATATTTTAATATTATTTCCAGGTGTTATTTGATTAAATTTGTGTGTTCATTTTGTATGCAATTTGAACCAAAATAATATTTGGTATCAGAGCAGGAATGGTAGCTCTATGTGATTTTTATATTGCCTTTCTTTATGATTTTCATCTACCTTTTTGCAATTGCTTAAATCTTTTAGAATTGCTCTAAAGAACATGTTTTAATTTCTATATTACGATCTGGGTTTCTCTAATTTTTAATGGGTTTGTAGAGTTATTTCTAAGAAAAATACTGTCCAAATTTCAGTGGAACCCACATCCTGGATGTGGAGAAATGTGGAAAATACAACAGGTATTTTATGTTGATTTTTCTCCTTATGGCTTGCTGTAACATTGAGATCTGTAAATTTATCAGCCTAAACACAGATCCGTACAAAAGAAAAAGGTCATATTTTGCATTGATACTGAGCAATATTCTATTATTGTTGACCCATGTGATCTATCTATAGTCATGTAGATCTGTTAAGGCACATTGCTTCATCGTATATTGTTGTTCTATTCACAGTCGGAGTTTGCAGATCAAAAGAGACACATCTGGTAAAGGAGGTGTGAATGTAAAAGGATATATTATTTCTCCTTATAGTTTTACATACAATGATTTTAGTCATTGGCTCATCCAGCTACATGCATGCGTAGATTGATCAGATATGTGCAACATCTGTACTCATGCACTACGTGACCGTAGTTTCTGCCTCATCTAAACATTGATTCACTTGCGTATTGTCCTTGCTAGTTGTTGGGTGTTGGGCATGGAAACACTCCCAAAATATTTCCTGGTGCATAGAATGGATGTGCTATTCTTACCGAAGGTACCACAATACACCATTAAACGGCCACTCAAAGGCACAACTTAGCTCCTCACGAGAGTAAATCATAAAGCCATAGTTTTACAGATTAGGTAAAAGAGTTTGTTTTTAGGCTTTTGTATTTTGTTTTTCCACTAGTAGGTTTTAATGTGTTAATTCATTAGGTTGTTTTATTAGATTTTCTAAGTCTATACATGCCTTAAAAGTCATATTATTGTCAAAATTAGTGGTTTTTTAACTTGTGGTCCATAATTGTGTATAGTGTTATCATGCTATCATAAAATTAAAAAATTGTCTCATGTCAATGTAAATAAGTCATATTGTCATTGTAAAAGAGTTGTCCACAAAATAGTTTGTATAGTTATATTAAAAAGTAATATTTAATTACTTTTTAATTTGTCATCTTTTGTGTCACAATACTATTTTCTTGTTGTTGTCCTTTGTCTAAAGTCGAGTCAAAATTTTTAAAGTCATTTAGGTGATCATTAGGAAAATTGTAAAAAAAAAGGTTGCCCACATTTCTCCTGGTCACATTTTTGCTTGTACGCGATGACCAAGTTCAAATTGAGGGGGCATTTCATATTGAGTTTCATTTTCAATTTTTTGAGTAACTAAGTAGTTTCACATGGAGGAAAGAGGCAACAAAGGAAGGAGGTAAATTAGCGAACTCTTGTTAGCCATGGCAGCGACGGGGCCACATAATGGTGTTGTGGCATTTCATTTTTTAGTTATGTGATTAATTTCTACAAATAAGAATAGATGAATCATACCTATTCAACTATTGTAATAAGTGATCTCCTGTGTGAGTGATATTTCTTGCATTTTCCTTTGATGTCGAACATTGCAGAAGATCAGAAGCACCAATGTAAGTCAGTTTGTGGATCTTGAAAAGGTTTGGGGAGATCCAAAAACCACATGAGGTGGACAGTTGATGGTTCCTGTCACGTCAAGGTTTGTGGTAAACCTGTTTAAAACCATGGAAGGAGAGAGCCTTTCTTTTGATCAAGGTCATGAGCCAAGTTGGGCATGCCACATGGGTGAGCATACTGCAGATAAGTGTGTGAATGTTTTTCCACCATGTTCGCACTAAGGGGGAATGTTACAGATATATAGTTGTTGTTAGTGCTCACATTAGTTTATTATGGATTATATTATTTATAATGTGTGTGATGAGTTGTATTTACAACTCATAGCTTTGTAATATTATTATTAATAGAGTTGTCATGATAATACAACTCATTGATAATAATATAGGATTGTATTTGTGTACGTGAGTTTATCTCACCACTAGAATAAGAGTTGTTGAGAGATTCTAGTGAGTTATTTTAGGGATTTGAGATGATGTTTGACTCCATGGAATAAGGAGTACAAACTACTATATAATGTAATCTCTATCAATGAATATATTATTCGGATGGAACAGAAGAAAATATTTTAAATATTATTTCTAGTGTTATTTGATTAAATATGTGTGTTCATTTTGTATGCAATTTGAACCAAAATAATAGGGAGCTATAAGTACACCATACCCATTCATCCCACCATCACCTTCCAAATTTTCACAAAACATGCCTTGGACGTGGTGATTCACTCTGAAGTAGGTAAGTAAGAATTGGTAGGTATCTTCCAGTGCTTTAAGAGTTCCCTGTACAAATTTTGACCACTGTAAAAATTAGGTATATCAGACGAAGGTATATCGAGGACGTGTCTTTTTGAATTAATAAGATCCCGCATCCATCATTCCATGACATACTTGTATGATTGCATGAAACAATGATCATTCCCAAAGAGTTTACCTCTTGAGAAATAAAATTGATACACATGAATGCTCCTTGTTTGTAAACAAAATAGTTTAGAATTTTTCCTATCATAAAACTTGATTGATATCAACGTGTTCATTGTGAAGTTCAAATCCTAGTCATGTTCCACAAAACCATTTCTCAACAGATTCAATACCAAACAAAATGTTGAAACAATCCCAAAAAGAAGATCAAAATGTCACACTGATTTCATTATCCTACTTCAACCAATAAAAATCCTCCATAACTTATTTTCAGCTATATCAAACCGATATTGAGTGACTTGCATTAACTCCCCATCTCATTAATTGTTAGAACATCCTTCATAGCTTTTTTTCAAGCTATATCAAATAGATATTGAGTGAATTTTTTTCACTCCTTATCTCATGAATTGTCGAAATATTCTTCATATATCGTTTCAAGCTATATCAAAATGACATTGGGTGACTTGTTTGATTTCACTCATTATTTCCTCAACTGTCGAGTTTATCAAAATTGAATCTAACAAAATCCCTTTAGAGCTTGTTTTGAGTTCACAACTTGTGTTAAGTCACTTGTTTGAGTTACTCTTCCTATCAGCAATTCGTGAGCTTGTTTAAGCCAAACCAATCAACATATTCATCATAGCTTGTTTGAGCTATATCCCACTTGTATATAATACCTTGTTTGAGTGTACTCCTTACATTTTCATTTTCTAAGCTTGTTTAAGCTAAACCAATCAACATATTAATCATAGCTTGTTTGAGCTATGTCCCACTTGTATCGAGTACCTTGTTTGAGTGTATTATTTACGTTGTCTCCTATTAAGCTTGTTTAAGCCAAATGTAAACCATTTTCCTTATATCTTGTTTGAGCTATCACATATTTATCCCGAGTATCTTGTTTGAGATTACTCCTTATAGCCTTACTTGTTAAAACTTGATTGAGCCAAAACAAAGATCACAATCAATAGGTTGAGTTCTTCATCACACATTTCTTTTTTTCCCTCTCTTTCAAACATGATGAATTCATGAAAAAAATCACACAATGAGATATTAGAACAAATTATAAGATGAAAACACAACTCTCTCATAGGGCTACCCAAATCGTGAATGATCACCCAAAAGTCAATCGTCAACCTAAAGAAGACATCACTTCACGTAAAGTTCAACATCATTTTGCCCCTAGGAGAAAGTCTCTTTAGTGTTTTTCATCAACTAAAAGAGGCTGAAATCGATAAGATATCCAATTAAAAACCCTTTTTCGAAGGGGAATCTAAGCCATGTTGGTACAAACCTAACACATACTATGACTTTCATCGCATTTATGGTCATCACACGGATAAATGTGTGTAATTTAAGAATTACATCCAAGATTTAATTGATGATGATGTCATCTCTGTAAAGCGTGATGACAATGCTCTTAACCAATGAAACATCCCATACCATAATTTTTAATGAAAATTTGACTACTTGTCAAGACTCCTATACATACTAAAATTCCAAGAGATCACAATGAAAAAAAAATCAAGACTCTCTAATTCCAAACCAATCCATATCTTCATCATGTTTTTTTCCATTAGTTCAAACATACCTTGAACTTTCTTTGGATGAAAATATTATTCCAAAATCCACTAAGATCTTGACCTTGATTCAAGACTCTCTTTAAACCGAAACAAACATTGAACCTATTTTGAACGACAAAATTCTTCCAAAATCTACTAAGAGCTTGACCTTGATTCAAGACTCTCTTTCAACCCAAACATATATTGAAACTATTTTGAAAAACAACATTCTTCCAACATCTAATGAGAGCTTCACCTCACTTCAAGACCCCTTTCAATCCTTGATATAATTATAGATACTAAAAAGAGGGTCCATCATCAAACATAATTGAGATTGATCCTATTAATCCACTACCATCTCCTATACCTACCATCTCTAGCCTTGTTTTTGAAGCACAACCACATCAAGTTTGGACACTCATGACAATATCACCTTTTGTGTCCATTATGATTCTAACACTTGATATTGCAAACAAATCATCATCAATGATTACCACTTGTTAATACTTCTACAAGCATACATCCTATGAGGTATGTATATCGAGGAATATCCTTACGCAACATTTTCTAGATTTAATTATGAATCTATCGCAAAATCAATTAATTAGTGGCCTAGTAGAAGCAACCAATCAAACTTTATAATCTATAATGAATTTTTTTCAATATGCATGACAAAAATTGGCACACCAAATCTATCACGCTCTTTGGGCTTACCACAAATCTTATCGCACACCTAATGGATCTACTCTATTCTCCCTTTCTTATGGTTGTAAATCCATTCTTCATGTTAAGGTTAAAATCACATCCTTAACGATATCCCTTAAAGACGTAATCAACAAAGATGAATATTGATAATCATGTCTTCATGAACTTGAGCTTCTTGATTAAAAATGACTCAAATCCCTAGATCGTCTTTAGGTATATCAAAAATAGATACAATGTAACTATCATAAAAAAATCAAACATAGAAAATCTAAGATCGATGATCTCATCCTCAAATAAAATCGAAAGAACACACCCAAAGATTGAGTCAAACAAGACAAATTTGAGCCGAGTTGGTCGGGACGTAATTACAACGAAATTTGGTTATGGGGCCTATAAATTGGCCATTGAAGATAGTTAAAAACTTGATGAACTAATGAATGCAAGTACATCTAAAGAAATTATATCCTTGAGGTGTTCTCTATTCCGGAGACTATCACTTGTACATTGTTCCTTGATGTCTTACATATCTCCAAATAATTTAACATTATTCATTCCATTGGTAGATATTTTCATTATTACAATCACATATTCATATTTATCATCATGAGAGATGTACTAATATAGATCCTATTAAGTTTGTGAGTATCATACTTATTATAATATCTCCCATTTTTAGTCACTTTCACCAAAGTAGTAATACCTAGAAGCTTACATGATGGTAACATATTCCCTTCAAAGAAATTCTCTCTTTCATAACACAACTCTAAAATTATGTACTGATTCGTTTGATCGTCCATCTTAGTCTTCGGTGTTGAACGTTCATGTCCTACTATTCATGTAGGGCTGAGATTGGGGGAAAATGTTCCTTCCCAAATACAAAGCACTATTGTAAAATTCAATCAATTCAATAAATTATGAATAATTCATTTTCACACCTTTCATCCTTCACAGTTTTTGGTGTTGATCCCACACTTCTTACTTGGGTCGCGTAAGACTAAGAATGAAGTGAGGTGCCTTTAATCATCTACGTCTTGTCTTTGGTGATAAATCCTTACCTCTTACTGGTCGCATGGGGAAAAGCATAGAGGGTCATTCACAAAAGCACAAAAAAATAAAAAACATTCAAAAAACAAAAACAAAAAAGGAATTTACTAGCCTATGTTTTTTCTTCAGTGATGAGCCCTTACTTCTTACTGTTAGCATGGGGCAAGGCATAGGGAGTCATTTCAAGAATACAAAATATTATAAATCTAAAAATGCTTACAATTATACAATTCATAAAGAATTAATTTAGATGTTTAAGTGAAGGGAGAACTATCCCTTCACCTCATATCTTACCAATCAGTAGGCCACGTAATTGTCTAATTCTAGCATGTGACCCATAAAGTGAAATTCATTTTGAAAATGGTTAAGTAACCTTAATAATAACTGAATCAAATTTTCTCAAAGGGATTGTTCTTAGAACTTGTTTCTATATTCATTATCTACATTTTGCGTCCTTCTTGACTCTCGGTATTGAGCCCTCACATCTTACTAGTTATGTGGAGTCGAGAATGGAGGTGGAATTCTTTTCATCATATCATCACCAACATATTTTTCCAATTGAATGAGAATTTTTGTGTTATTCAGGGCATAAGCTACCACAAGAAACATGATACATACGAAAATATCTTGGTTTATCACCTCCCAAAAGAAGTTTTCCTTTTGGTCCATAAATTTTCCAAACCAAATCTCCAAAAACATTAGAAAATCTCAAAAATCTAGAAAAACACTAGATAATCCCCAAAATCCAAAAACATCGGAAAAATATCAAAATCCAAAGAACATTAGAAAATATCCAAAATCCAAAAACATCATAAAATATCAAAAAAATAACATTAGAAAATCCAAAGTACAAAAACATTTCGAAATCTTCAAAATTCCAAAAACATCCACAAAATCGCAAAAATTCTAAAAAAATTGTAAAGTCCACAAAATTGCAAAAACTCTAAAATAATCAACACAATTCATCCTTTGAACTATTATCCCCAACTAATGTTCCAACTACCTTATGACATTCAAACCACTTTCCCTTGCGTTAATCCTAACTTGGGAAAATCCACTCTCCTTTGTTTCGTTGTTTGAGGACAATGACCCAATCCATTCTATATCTTTGTGCCTGGCATTGCTTGGGTACATCCAATCAATCATCACTATGGAACACGTTAGAGACATGTTTATTGGTTCTTGTGCTACATTATTAGTTACAAGTTATTAATTGCTTTCTTGTATCTTGATATATTACGGGGACATCTTGATTTTATGTATCCTAGTGTTCCCTCTAATATACTCATGTTATGTGATTGCATATCATACTTGGGCATCATACTTTCTTAATGGCATTTGTCTATGTTGTCTTCCACTTTCATATCATCTTTGGGGCATCAAAGCTTTTTGATGGCCCCTATCTATGATATCATGCATATTACAATATAGTCATACGTATATATTATATCATGATGCATCCTGTTGTGTGCTATATTAAAATTAAGATGATTTTTTTCACGTGAGTATCTTCCTGCAAGATCAAAATCTTAATTTGCACCCTATCCATTCACCCATACTAATACATTCCCAGTTTGGGAATCCTACTTGAAGATATTTCTCAAGTAGCATTCACTATCCAAGAGCTCATCCTCCCCACCACAATCACCATGTATTTGATCCATTCATCCTAGCTCCTAATTTCTACTCATCATCCTCTTATCCCCACATTACCCTTCTCACCATTCCTGTCCCCTCTCACCCATTTGTATTAATTCCTTTCAATCTTCTTCTTTACGCTTGAAAAACTTACTTAATAGCCCCTTCTATATGGGACCCTCGGTGGAGGTATACCCTCTCCTAAGATATTCTTGATGTATAAGATTCTCCACTATCTCCCCTCTCATAAAAAAACAATCACCACCACACCCATTTTTCCACTCCACCTCTTCTCGATTCTCGTTCTCACTTCATCACTCTCACCACGCGAACATCCCAATTAAGGACTCCCCTCACACTCTCCACCCTCCACCGCATATATTCCTCCATCCATTCATGTTACACTTCTTTATTTCCTTTCTTCATTATTATCACCTTATCTCACCTCCTCTTCCACTCGCATACATCACTCAATATTTTCTCATCCTTCCCCAAATCTATCTTCTTCCCGGTCATCCTACTTACATGCTCTAGTCATAGTATGGAAAATTCACTTGAAGGTTCCCCTTCACCCATTTTGTAATACCCTATTCCCACTAACTTTATCATCTTTCTTCCTCTTCTTTAGCTTGGCAATCCTACTTAACCATCCTTGCAACATGGTAATCTTAGTTAAGAGTCCCTCTTAAGGTTCATATGCCCTATGTCCTTCCCCATCCCTTCATATTTTCCCAATATTATTTTTCTCACCTCTCATCGCGATCATCATATTCTTCAACAAACCATTCCACCCCTATACCCAATATAATTTTTTTCTTCTCCTTGCATATCATCCCTATCGGTTTGGCGATCTTACTTAACCACTCACGCGGCATGTCGATCTCAATTAAGAGTCCCTCTTAAGGATGATATATCTTCTTGCCTTTCCCCATCACTACACATCATCACCCTTTAATTTTTTTAGAAATTAAAGATTATCACATCGTCTCACCTCCTCTTCCATTCTCGTAAACACCACATCTTACTTTCTAGATTTTCATCTCCATCATCCCTTACTTGTCAATTTTACTTAACCACTTTCATCACATGAAATTATTTCGTCAGGGTCCTCCTATGTTGAAATCATCATTCGAACTTCTCCCTCATCTCATTCTTCATTCACTCTCTTGATTTCTTCTTCCACTTGGTCTTTCCTACAAACCACATTTTCCTCCTACCATTATCCTTTCTCCACCAATCATCTCAAAACATACATCTAATATCTTCCTCCTATAATCATGTTCATATCCCCATTTTTTCCCTTCTTGATCCATCATCCTTCATACCATTTCTTCGCATTCTTTTCATGTCTTGTTTCTTCATCCTCACCTTGTTCGTCCTCATCCTCTACAACCTCTCCTCACTTTCACCTTGTCACAAATCGTCACCCACCTTTTCTTTACTCTTTCCACTTCATCTTCTTGAATTATTCCTTGCCCTTATGGTTGAAATTACCCTAACATTCTTTCATCACCATATTTCATTTCTGCACTAATAATTATCAGTGGAATTTCCCTAAAATTCACTCATCCTCATTCTGCACGGCCTTGTTCACTCTCATTGACCTTCTCGATTTTATCTTCATTCCATTCTTCCTTTTGGAACACCACTTATTATGGGAAGACTTTCCTTAACGTCCCTTCATTGGCGTTACCCTTTCCATTCCTCATTTCCTTTCTCCCTTTCTTCATTTTTTCTCTCATCCTTCCCCACCACTCATTATGAGTGGACTTTCCCTAACGTCCCCTCACTAGCATTGCCTCTTCTATCCCCCATTCTCTTTTCTCTCCCATCCCTTTCCTCCACTCCCACCCTTTCTTGTCTCTTCTTCCCCACCTCTCCATCTTCCCTTCACCCTCTTCAATATCTTTATTGTCTTCATCATACATCCTTTGTCTATTGTCTTGTAATCCTTGTATCATCATTTTATGCATCTCCGCATCTTTTCCAATCTATGTCATTCCTCTCCTCTTTCTTCTATTTACATTCCTTATACTTCTTACTCTAAACTTATTATCCCCATTCTTGATTTCATTCATTATACATCATTTTCTCTATTATCCTCTTCTCTCTCGCACCCCTCATCTTATTTCACTTCCTTTGTATCATCTTCTTCCCCTTTTACCTCGTATTTCCTTTTTACTTCCCCATTGATAACTTGGCTCTTTAGCGTTGTCCCTTATTTTTATCATCCCACCCCGCAAATACATCTCCATGCGGTTTGTTCCATATTATTTATCTTGGTGTTCTGGCAAGGACGGGGTTCCTTCAATATTCTCCATGTATTTGTTTTGTCCTCCCTTTCTCCCCCATAATTTTCACATTCCTTCTAACCTCCCCTCTTTTTTCTAACACCCTTATCTTTTCACTCACTTTGTATCAACGTCTCTTATTTTCTATGATATTTTCCATGTTTTCCTACTCCCTCATAGTTTATTTATTTTCTCCATTCTACCTCCTATTTCATCTTCTTTAAATTCTTCTTCATCATCATATCCTTGGTTTTTACATCATTTCTCTCGCTTCATTTCCTTTACTCTTCTTCATTTTTATATTCTCTTTATTTTGTCTCTCTCTCCCTTTTATAATTTCACCCTCTCTTGCTATGTCATTTTCTTGTCTTCTTCTTGTTTTTCCTTCATCATTCCCTTCTTCCCCTATCATCCCTCTCTCTTATTCTCTTCTACCTCTTTCATTCCTTTTTTCCCTCCTCTATCTCCATAACCCTTCACCTTTCTTTCTCTTCTCATAATCAACCACCAATCCTATCCATTCCCTTTTCTCTTTCCCATTGCATCATTCCACACACCCTCACACCTAGCATTCAAGGCCGATTGAATCCTTTCTCCATTTGTGTCGTGTGGTCATTCCATTATCTTACACCCCATTATTGTCATCCTCTCCAGTAGAATTAATCTCTCCTCTTTTCGAGATCTCTTTCATATATTCCATCCTTGTCAACCCTCTCGAGGGGGCATCATCACATCTGTCCATAATCACATCTTCTCATGACATTTTTGTCTTGGAGGATACCATGACATCCGTCACCCACCACCTTCTACTCTCCCTAACAAACATTCAATCTAACTTTTTCTTAGGAAACGTAGATTGAATTCTTCCCCCATTCTCACAAGCGACAATTTTTTCTACTTCTTTCTTAAAGAATTCTTCTTCTTTTCTTCCTTGGACAACTTCTTATCGAAGGTACACATTTTTTTCAAGAATAGTATCTTCAAAAACTCTTCAATCGTGCCACCGGGGTATATTCAATGCATCTCATCTACTTTCTTTGAAAAGGCACTACTTTCATAGTACCCTTCCAAAGAGGGAAAATATAGACACCCTTATTTCACATCTATTGTAAATCAATTAATTCCCCCACCTTATTTCCCACAAAAATACACTTCAAATTAATCAAATATAATTTGATTAATTATCCCTTCCAAATATAAAAATGACCTAATCCTTACCACATGTCATTATTCTCCATGTTTTTCTATTATTGAATTAAAAATTCAAAATCACATCCTCACCCATTCTTTGTGGTCCCCACTCAATTAATCTTGCCCAAATTTTCAAACCATGATTACTTAAATTACTCTAAGTTAATCACTTCCCAGGCTATAAATACAACCTTACCCCTCCCCTTTAACACATGGAGAATAAGCTTGAATGCCTGTCTAAGCTCTTGCATCCTTTGAGTAAAGAGAATCCTTCTTTACCTCGTCCTAATGCCCAAATAGCCTCATCTTGAAGTATCCCAAATCCATAACCCAATTTATCCATTTGGTGAAAATTAAGTTGATCTTATTGTAGAGAAGGCTTTGCTACATTTCTAGGAAAGCACCTACATATCATGCAATCGATGCTCATCCATATTTCCTTGCCCATTCGAGGTTTCTATGGAATCATGAAGGAGATGTTATTATTAGTGTTTTACTTGCTTGTTTATCAATGTATTTTCATAGCTCACACCACACATGTTAGGCTTCATTTAAAATAGAGTACAAGGTGAAAATTATTGAGTCATTTGCTAATGGCTTTATAGTGAACTCTATTGTTGAATTCCCTAAAATGTTGTCTCTTCTCTATTCGATAGATTCATTAAAATTGTGTGGGTCTAGAAACCTTACCACATAACCAAGGTGGGATTTATTTTTAAGAGGCATCCTGACCTTAGAAAAAAGGAAACATACTTATCTCATATCCAATCAACCATTATGTTAGTGATAGAGTAGTTCCATTCAGGTCTCACCCCTAGTGGCATAAAAATCATGATATATTAAGGAATGTATGCTATATATTAGGAAAATAAATTTTATTGCAAATGTGTGAGCTCCCTTCATAGTTCGTATGCCAAAATTTCATAGGATAAAAATTGTTACCCAAGCATGAAAACATTTAAATGGATATCAAATTTAAATTTTGCAAATGTCATTCCTTTTCTAGTTCAACTTCTCAAAAATTACTTGATATGATATTAAATATTTCTTGAAATTCCTTCAAATCTTAGACCTAATTTTAGTCACATCCTGAAAAAGTTCAAAAGTTTTATACCATTCTTGGTGTTATCCATTTACTATGTATACTTCCCCTTACTCTCTAACCATCATAAATTCCAAAGGGTAGTTTGGCCTAGTCAACCTAGGTGATATTTTAGGCTCAATTGAGAAAGATAACTAATGAATGTAATATATAAATAGAAACACATCGTAAAATATTAAGGGTATCTAATAATATTGTAGTAACATATCACATTCATTAGAGACATAATGTATGAATTTGAAGATAACGAAGCACAACCTACACCATGCATACTATGATAAATTCTAAATTACAAGTTCCAAAGTGCATGCTTCCAAGTGTTGAGGTTGGATCAACAACTCATTATCTATTTTATATTTTTATATCTCTGTAAAATATTGGGAATATTTCATGTGGATTGATCTCTCTTATGTGTAGTGGTATGTAAGAATGACTTATCACATTGGTTGTGGTGTCACTGTTTAGCCCAAGCATACTAACCTTTTTTTGAAGTCAAGGGAACAAGAGTTGTGGTTTTAGAAAGAAGGAAATATCTTATTCATTCACATTCATTGTAATAATCTAAACTAAAAGGTAGATTTATATACGCAAGTGTACTGTACAAAGAGCAAGAAAATACAAAACCCCATAGACTAACTGAAATATTGTATGTTACACCTTCTACCCAACAACCCAAATGCTAGAAGATGTTAAGAAATTATTTTTACCAACTCATGTATGGAAATAAGTAAACCATTTTTTATAAGAATTTTTTCATTGAAGAAATTCTATCTAGCGATAAAAAAAGATAAGGTATTTCAGTGGGTTTTATGAAACATCACAAACATATGAAAAATAATTTCACAAAAGTAGGTTACAGGTGAACAAGTGTCAATGATCTAGTAGGTTTCTATGTTTGAAAGTGCCACCAGTAAAGTCACACACTTAAATTCTATCATTAGACTCTAAGGTTTCCAATAGTGTCCAATGGGTCTTGAGCACTATTTCCACTCTCAAATTTTATTTTTCATCTAACGTTGCATTTTTATCTTATTATTGGGTAAGTGCAGCAAGTTGGGGGAGAAAAGGGTGTGTTAAGTGGATGCATTTTTTGAAAAAATAAAAATACTTCAACTTGTACAAGTTTTTGAAATAGTTACACTAAAAATTGGAAGATGTTGTATAAACATGAATCTTAGAATTTTGAGTCTAGTTTCTAAGCTTCTAAATTTTCTTGAGAACAAATAAGTTTAATTGGGTCAAATAAATAAAATACCAACAAGTGCTCCTGTTTTTGTTAAAAACATAATAGAGTGACTTTCGTTCCCCCCACCATTTTTGAGAACAATTTAGTATTTTTGAAAACCCTTTGGTAGAAAGATAACTAGGAGCATCTAGTTTGTGTTAGAATTTTTTTTACATTTTTTTAGTGAGTATATTTTTTAATGATTTTTCTAGTACAAAAAATTTAAATATTGAAAAATAACGGACCTCGATCGTGCCCCCTAACTACCTCAAAAATAATTGAAAATTAGCTTTTTTAATATGTATAAAATTAGTCCTTGTTTGTGGATAATTTTTTTATTCAATTTTGATGAGTCAAAAAAAGATACAAAACAAAAGATAGGAATTTACAATCACTAAAAATAGAAGTATTAAAGACATAGTTTGAAATAAATATAAATAGAAACCTTAGAATAATTAGAAAAATATTAAAATTACATATTTAGAAAGAGGATAGTTTTCTTGATGTTATACACAATTTTAAAAATATAGTGAACATTTTTGTAGGATTTAGCATGGTGGAAGCTTATTTTTGCATATTTCATGAAAAACATGTAGGTTGTTGTGTTGTTGCAGGTCCAAGATGCAGGTTTGGGAAACCAAGGTAATTTCAAGCCTACAAATTTTTAGATCGGGGTATAATAAATGAAACATGTATGCGCTATAATGTGTACGTGTTCCTCATAGTATAAACATAATAAGTGCTTTTGGCATGCTTATATTTATACAAATATAAATTAATAATAATAAAAAATATATAATTTAAATTTATTTTAGTAAATATAAGAAATTAGGGTCACTCTGCACCTTATGGAATTAGTCTCATAGCTTCATGAGTCATGGTTTAGGAGATATTGTTTTATAGTATAATCTTGTTAGTACATATGTAATTTTCAGGATTTTAGCATTCAACTTAAAGCTTTTAGCATTTAAATTCTACAATCTAAACCCTAAACCTTAATACCTAAACCCTAAACCATGATCCCTAAACCTTAAACCCTAAACCCTAAACCCTAAACCATAAACCCTAACCCTTAAACATTTAGCCCTTACCCATGAGCCATAAAGCGTGAGCCTTAATCTCTAAACCACGAGCCCTAAGACCTAAACCATGAACCATGACCGCTAAATGTTAAACCCTAAACTCTAAACCTTAAAAAACTAAATCCTTAAACATAAACCATAACCCCTAAACCCTATGTCCTAAACCCTAAATCATAAACTCTAAACCTTGAGCCCTACACCCTAAGCTCTAAACCCTATACCTTAAACCCTAAAACCCAGAGCCCTAAACACTAAACCCTAAACCCTTAACTCTAAAACCTAAACCATAAACCTTGAGCCATAAATTTTAAACCCTAAAAATAAAATAACAAATGCTAACCCCGAACACTAAATCTTGAACCCTAAACCCTAAACCCTAAGCCCTTAAACCTAAACCTAAAACCCTAAATCCAAAGCCTTGAGCTCTAAATCCTAAACCTTAAACCGGTAACTCCAAATCAAGAACCCTAAGCCATAAACCCTAAGCCATCAACCCTAAAACCTAAACCCTAATCCTTGAACCATACACCATGTTCCCTAAGTCCTAAAATATAAACCCTAAACCATCAACCTTAAACCCTAATCCGTAAAGCCTAAACCCGAAGCCTTGAACCATACACCATGGTTTCCGAGCCCTAAAATCTAAACCCTAAACGATATAACCTAAACACCGAAACCCGAAAACCTAATCACTAAACCATAAACCCTAAATATTAATCCCTAAATGTTAAATCCTAAACCCTAAATCAAAAAACCTAAACCATGAACCCTAAACCCTAAACATTAATCCCTAAACACTAAATCCTTACCCATAAACCTTAAACCCTTAACCTTGTTCCCTAAACCCTAACCATAAAACCTAAAACCTAAACCATAAACCCTAAAACTAAACCCTAAATCCTAAACCATTAACCTTGAACCTTGAACTCGAACCCCAAACCCTAAACCTTAAACCATGATCCATTATTCAAAAGAGCATAACAAATTACCAATATGGATCTAATATAAATATTATGTTTGTCCTTGATCATTCTCATAATTTATGTTTGAATTAATTAGTTTCATGTTGTGTTAATTGATGATTTAAAAACAAATTTATTGCAATATATATTTTTCTTTACTGGTCTTGTATTTGTTTGTAGTGTTATTTTTCTTCTTAAAAATGGAAAATCAAGTATATATTAACCAATATTGTTCTATATTACTTGCTTTATTTGAATTGTATTTTATAATTAGCACTTCAAAATAATAATAAAATTTGGTTTAGATTTATGATGTCGTAAGATATAGGCTTCATCATATAAATAAAAACTTTTCTACAAGTCACAAGAATGACATAGACGTGCAAGAATATTATAATTGCCCAAAATGTGATGAATAGTGATTGGCTTGTTGCTTTTATTGCATAGTTAAAATCATAGTGAACCCGCCATTTTGTTCCTAAAATCAGAATAGAAGACTTGCACGTCATATGTACTTATGTTGTCATTGCATTGACATATGTAGTTATGATGCTTTTTCCGCAATGGATAATAAATTTTTTTGTACACGAGTGTGATGAATTGGTTATATGTGCAAATGCATCCGACATATTGGGGCGAGAGAGATGAATCAACAATATGGCATCGTGAAAATTTTGAGGTGGGTTATTGCATCCTCAAATCATGTGTGCATGATGGGATGTATGTAAAAATATCATCTCTCTTGTATATAAACCATGTATTGAACTATCTTGAGCTGAAATATTTTGTTTTCACATATAAGTTTTTTATCTTATAGCTTTTGTAAGCTAATAAAACCTCTTTCTCATTTCTTTATTTTTATTTAGAATGTTTACATCTCTTATAATTTGCCTTTCTATTACCTATTTACAATACACACTTATTTATCTTTAATTAGTTTTGATATCCCAAGCTAATTTACAAACACAAATTAAATATGTATAAATATGATCTTAGGAAGTATGTTTGCTTTGTCCTCTATGAACTTTGATAAAAAAATATAGGTGTTAATATGTAATGTCCCCTTTTCAGGACATTATCTGCATGGAAGGATTCGAAGGCCCTCAACCCAATGGGTTTGAGGATTGGGTTCATATTTCAACTTGAGATATTTATTATCTTTTTGTAACCCCTTGAGGCCCCCTTAAGTTAGTTAATGTGCACTTAGGCTAGTATATTTATTATTTAATTAAAAACAATAAAGTGCACATGGTAGTAGTCATTAAATATTTTTATTTTAATTATGCCTTAGGAAGAAAACATTAAATGATTGAACATTGGAGATTGCACCTCTTATTTCTATAAAAGAGGGATCACATTTCCTTGGGATGTTATGTTGATGAATTATTGATATTTGACTCCCTGTGTGGAGAAGGGATGTATGCCCACCATTGATGCTTGCTCTCTTATGCATTGGAGATCTATTGTAGCTGGTTTTGATATCAATTGAAGAATCTATTGTTCCTTTGCAAATCAATTTATTTGTGTATGGAATCTACTTGGTTGTAACTGTTTGAAAAGTATTTGGTGTATGAAGCTCACTCTGCCCTTGCTGTAGCAAGTTGACTTGATATTTGAATTATTTCACTTGGAATATTGTTGCATTGAAGGCCCTAATATTAGCAAAAGTTACTCTTTAATTAATGTTGGCTGTAGCGCCTGTTCGGGACAAGTTGATACTAATATTTTATTATGTAATGGTATGGTTTTGGTTTGAATAAAGCTGCTATTTCTTCTTTGACCAACGACTCCATTGGGCTGGTTATTAAATATTTTAATGCATGTTTTGAGCCCTAGACAACCAGTGAACTGTGTGGTGTTTATTTGTTGATTGTAGCAACTTGTCTCAAGGTAATGCTTAATTAATTCACACTCTATGAACCCTAGCGACTGCTTGTGTGTTTGGGGTTATTGGTTTGTAGCATTTTTGAAGTGAATCGACTTGAGCATGAGATTGGAAGTTTGCAGCCTTAGGACAGCGATTTATATAAGGCAAGGAGGAATAATATAATTGAGTAATTTTGGATCTGGTCTTCCTCTTATCCCAGCGATCTCATTATATATACTTTGGCTGTGACTCTACTTGTTTGAATGTCCCTTTGTATGGTTGAAGTCATTTCCTATATGGCGATCTGAATGAGTGCATGATTTATGGTGTTTGAGTCCCTTTTTGGCAGCGAGTTATAGCTCAAATGTATATCTCCTTGTGACTGAAATATTCCAGTGTTGGCGACTTGTTTGAGGTTCATATTTGTATGGATAATATATATATATATATATATATATATATTTGTGGTAATTCTTATTTATCTAAATGTTCTCTTTTGGATGATCTATAACATGTATTAATGTTGTGTTTGGCATGATTAAAGAGTACCTTGGAGTTATGGGTGGAAGCAACCTATATAGAACGATTTGGATAAAATATTCAGTGCTCTTGCAAAGGAATCTCATGCTTAGCTATAATCTGATACATTGATCTGTTTAGATATATATTGGGTGCATTTGTGAATGTTTTTGGACAATGAGATCCCACATGGGTTATGAAATTTCCCTCAAGTAAATCTACTTTGGGTGTGGTTTGTGCTTGGATGGTATAAATGCTCTTGATATAATGATCTGGGAAAGAGATGTTTGATGTGATTTCCTAATACTCTCCATGATTGATTAAATTACAGTGATCTATATGAAGTTCAGATCAGATTTGATACATGTGTTTAGAGCAGTTTTAGTGACTGATTCTAGAGCATAGTTTGTGTATTTTGAAGTATTTGATAGCTCCCAGGCACAACGAGTAGGATTTGAGTTTATAGCAGCAGTTCTTGTTGATCATATGTGAAGGGAAATTGATGATTTAATCACTATCATTTATTACCAGCTTGCACCATTTATTTCATAACATAAGGAGCTAGGTTTGTCTGAGTTTGGAAGTAAATCATTGCTGTCGAATCAGCTGGATTTATCCATTGTTTGCATGAGATCATTGATGATTATTTAGTGATTTATTGAAGGCACAAGCACTATTGGCTGGGATTCATCATTTGCAGATGTGTTATAATCATTTTGGGTGTTGTTTTCTACTTGAGTGTTACATTTTCCATTGATCCCGTAAAAGGGATATTACATAATATTAGATCGTAATATCTAAGTGGTATGCTATGGTTACATAACATGAATTGAAAATAAGTAATGAACTAAAAAAACACGAATGAAGGTTTAACAAAATATTAGCCTAGACAAATCCAATGTGAGAAAACTTGGAAGAGTGGGTGCCTCTTCATCTCTTTTTCTCCATTATCGAAAATTTTCCACGATTCTCTCTCGCAATAGGAGAGGATTGGGTCAATGGCCTCCCCGCCCCTAGATAGAATTTCTAGGGGCTATATTTTGAGGGGAGTGTCCCCTCTAGTTTTAATCATCAACTACTAGTTCTATGTTATTCACTCACTTATAATCATTGAATATTTTCGTTTACCATGGAATGAATTATAGAAAATTCTTTATAGGTATCCACATTAAGCCCTAGTTTATGGATTTGTTTGTTGTCCAAAATATTAAGGGTGCCTCTATGATCTATCATTATTGAGACCCTAGTTTATTGATATGATAAAATTTTTGAACATATTCGGGTGGTCTAAGATAACGATTGTAGCCACTGGAATTGATGGTTCCCATGTCTCTATCAAAGGTGGAGATTGGTCTTTAGGTTCATTATCAACATCGGGTATCTTATGATTTCTTCAATATGGGGCTTAGACTCAAACTCAAATGGATACATACATTCAACCACGTAAATATATTTTGGGTTATGGGAATGACCATTACACCTTTGTTTTTACACTTACAATAATGGATTATAGCATAGGTATTACAATATGGTTTTTACTAACCACTAGGATTTTAAAATATTACATAAGAGAGTTCAAACTTTCCTTCTTCCCTACCCTTCTTATCAACTTTGAATATTTCTTAGCAATTTTGATAACTTGTCTTTCTAAAGGTCTCAATATTTTTTTCCTTTTAGCAACAATAGTATCTCTTTCCAAAGAGTTTGGCTCAAATAATCTTTCCTAAGCAGCGATGTATGCTTGTAGATTTAAAATATAGATCTTCTAAATCATATTAAAAGAAGGCTTTCCCTTAAACTCCTAAACGTGAAATTTTTCCATGTACTCCTCTAAGGATATATCTTTCTAAAACAAGTGCATAATTTGGTTATCATATGGCTTGTCGCAATTACTGATGTGCCTCTTGAGTTAGAGCATCGGAAAAATTGGCAATGTCCTGTCACATGTTTGTAAAAACCCATCTTCCGCCATGTGTGAAAAACACCATCTAAATGTTGTAGGACCACATTAATCTTTTTATATTGAATTTTTATCTATCGTACATTAAGCACCAATCATATCTCTTTCAGTCATGTGTGGACAACCATCCTACCTCCTCTGTAGTGCCCAAATTTTACACACATAATGTCAACAATAAAATACCAGGATAATTTTTTTTTTTGACTTACATTGCTCACTACACACAACACAACAAGGGCTCCAAGAACAAAAACTCAACTCGCATACAACAATTACATAAGTCATCGACTCACATAGACACATGAAAACAATGTAGGCATGTCGATGCCACACTTTTCCCAACGAATAGTTACTAGTAATGACCCAATCACAAGAAAAATGAATTCAGGAATGGCAAACCCACAACACAAAATTTCTTTAATTGTATTTTAGTTACGATTAACACTCCAAGAACATTATTGTGCAAGGATAGCTTCCTCCTTTTTCCAGCTACAGAAACTTTAAGTTCATCCCACATATAATTTACAGTTCGACCATTCTAAGTTAGCTTCTTATTCTTTACAAAATTTCCCATAACTTACACACTTATTTGTCATAATTCAAATGCATATAAAGTACTTAATTATCTTACTCTTATGTTAAAAAAATATTCTTCTCGAACATACATTTAATGTCTACCTTTTTACTCTTACCACTCAAGTGAATGTGACTTGGTGTCCATATAGCGATATTAGGATTTAATGGAGATTTAAAATACAAGATAGCTTTTTACCACAAAACATTCCTCGATCACGATACAGTTATTTCCCTACCATAGTTATTCTATTTCAATGACTTGTGGAATTCCATTTTGATTTATATATGTATTTTGTTTTCTCGAAGGTTGATGACACCAAGGCAATCCATATTCTTTGAAACAAAATAATATATTTGATTGAGATATAAGGTCTCCAAGAGTGGAATTATTCTAAACCTCAAATCTCATCTTTACTCTTATATGCTTTATTTTCTACATCACATTATGGCCTTATTACTAGCATTGTCTTGTAAAAGGAGATTTGCAAAATAGTTTGCCTAACCTCTTGAAGACATACATGATAATGAGACTTGAAGCTACACACGAACCCTAAGTTAACATCCAAATCAATGAGCTTTATATTAATTCCAACTTCACCTAAGGGTATACCACTCAACTAAATATGAGTTCTTAAGTGAGAGGACAAATTTATGCTAAACCACCTTCCAGAAAGGACCAAGGTGTTATGTTGAGAGAAACCAAGGTAACACATTTAGCTGTGTGGAGCCAAGGGATTCATTAACAAGAGTGCAATGCAAGAAACAACTATATCCCGATCTCCATTTATGTCATTTGGATCCAACAAGGATTTCATTCGATGAAGAAATTTACTTTTAAATCTATCTTTAGAGAACCAAGTAATCCACTAGGATACGAAGGAGGAGTTAGCTCTACTTACTCCAAATGAAGTTTGATTGTGTCACTCCTATCGATGGGTTTACAATAGTGTCACTAAACATACTTGACTAAGGCGATAGACCCATTTTTGGGCTCTACTTTACTCAAACTAGGAGGTTCCATCGAGTGCGAGTTTAAATCCAACCTATGGTTTTGAATGTCTTCTACGGTAAGGAGTATCACACATGAAAAACAACTTACGCTTTGATATTGAACAAGGTTAGAGTGTTGTATTTAAATCTCTTTATCACATTTACAAAGTATGAATACAAAAAATGACTCGTTAATCATTTAATGAATACTAAATATGCACTACAAGATATTACTTCAAATTTATTTACCTTATTTAAATATCAAATCCTTTTTACTAGGTGTACTTATAAATCAAAATTGAACTATGATTAAATGCACATTTCGAGATGTCCTTGAAACTAGCATTTCATACATATGAAGAAATTATCAAATATAACGATCTGTAACATGAGACAACATTTTACATTTATTCATTTAACAATGAACTATATAATTTACAAAGATAAATAAATGAATTACACATCGTCTGTTCTTCGTCATTCTTTCATCTTGCAAAAATCACGTGAGCATGATATCAACAATAAATCGCTAGCATGACATCCACCCTAATCTAACATAATTATCATTTTTCAGTTTTCCCATTTACATATAATAATAATTACAATGCGCAAGTGAAAGAAAAAGTTTAGAGGCATGTATTTCAAGCATATCATTTCACTTCATTTTGTAACCTAGGAGAGAGAAAGAGAAGGGAAGAGAGAGAAAACACCATTTTGTCAAAAGTTCTATTTCACACAACAGTTACACTATAGAGTTTTAAATAGTTATTTACATGTGTAAAAGTATCCATGGTGGTTTGGCAACCCGACGAGGGTCCCACAGCTTTCTAATTTTTACATTTTCTTACTAGCTACAAAAACGTTCAAAACGGACTTGGAGGCTAAGAAGTCACTTCCACAATTTGTCTTCTGATGAGAACGCATACCATGATTAACTTTCTATGTGTCTCCGGATATACCAAGAGTTCATAGCCCGACAAAATTGGGAAAAAGTGAACGGTTTACGTTTGGCGGCTAGTTTTTTGGGCTCTTGGTGGTAGCTTACCTAGTTGCAAATGAAAAAAATTTAGCTCGAGGGCCCAGAAAACCAAGTCCATAACTGATGATAAATGGATGAGCATGCAATGAGACACTTCCTACAAGTTCCCCTATATAAGGAGAATTCATGAGAGTTGACGGGATTGAGAACTAGAAAGCAGTCTTCAAATGGCAACAATTTTTTTGAAGCCATTAGTCCTAATTGGTCTAGTTTGACCTTGTCAAACTACGACCAGAGGCCTACAAAATGTAGTCGTCAAAATATCCAGAAAGATTTTTTTCCCTAAACTGAAGTTTCCATGCAATTGTCTAGTATAAACACTAGAGGTTTGCGAAGAAGGAAAGTAATTTCTCTATCTCGGTTTCAAATGGCGGTTCAAAACGAAAGCCAAATTTCCAGATTTAACAACTTTCTACTACTGTACAACAGTGTAATGGGGTTCCTATAAGAGCATCAAAAAGATCTCATATGTTCATTCAGGTCAATCCAAAGGTCAAGGTGACTCCTTGCATACCAAGGTACACGAATGAAGCTTAACATCTCATTTTCAGAGTTACGAAGGGTATTGAATGAGTCTCTGAAAAATGCAAAAATTAACTATTTAAACTGGGAAATGATCAACGTTATTACTTGGAAAGTCAATTTCATCTAGTCAATAAAATAATGTTGTAGCGATCCAGTTGGGTAGGAAGTTTTCTACATCACCTCGGAATGAGGGTGGAAGTTCATGTTTTAATGCAACCGAGTTATTTTGACTTCATGAGTTTCGACACGATATTTCATTGTTTTTGCACGAGTTGAAAAAAACATTTAACGGTATTAAAATCCTAATATTTTAAAATTTTATTAAGTTGCAAAAGAGAACTAAAACACGAGAATTATGAGAGGTAAGGGAAGATGAACCATGCCTGGGAGGAACGGAGTCGGTCAAACCCGCAGGCTTCGGTTCAACATCTTGCTCCTCTGAGGCATCCTCACAAACATATCCCCAAGGTGAGAGAAGCTTCCCTGAATGCACAGGATCCGATCTCATAGAATTTCCATGGTCATAGAAAGTGTGCATTCAGCCCTCGAGCATCAAGTTCCTAACACCATCTCCTGTAGTAGCAGTAGCTACCCATCCATTGACCCTATTACTCATGCCTCTGTAAGAAGCAGAACCATCTTCACCAGATTCTGAAGCCTTGCTCTCCATAAAATTGAGATTTGGTGTAGATCCTATAAAAGGACCCCTTCTTTCTGCAGCATGCTCATTCCCATTTTCTTTCCTTCCTGTGATAGGAAGAGATGTACCAAAAGTGCTTATCTGGCTTACAGTGCCATATTGAACATTGTCAGTATCGCTTGAGAATGCATGGTTGTGGCATATCACTGCAGTTGGGAAGTCGGAAGTAATCCTAGATTTATTTTTGTCAAGTTCAAAATCATTGCCGTTAATCAACACTACTGCAACCTTCTCTTGCTCCTCTTCAGGGGTAGGAATGCCTTGGGGAACTATTGTCAAAGGAGTGCTAACTTTCTCCTTTACTTCATACTTGCTTTCTTTCTCCTCACCATCGTTCTTCTCCTTCTCTTCAGTTACTGTCTTGTAAGTTGTAACTTTTCTTCCCGGGATCTAGGTTGGACATTTTCAGATGAAGGTAAAGCAGATGTTGTCACAACAGTGGCTCTCTTGTTTCTACCTTTTCTTGCGATGCAATGCAGAGTGTTCACTACAAAAAAATTATCTACAACAACATCATGGTGTGATTTCATTACGAAGAGGTTTGACTCCAGTTTCATAAGCCTCCCACGATATGCAACAATCTCGGACTTTGCCACGAAAATGCACCCTAGAGTTGCACATTTTCCAGCGAATGTGCTTCCTTCCAAAGGCCTCCAAAAGTATTTGCAACTACAACATCGAAAAATTTCTCTCTCCATTATGCTTCGATGGAAGTCCACTTAGGGTTCAGGAGCTCGAGTTTGACATAGGCTAGGAAGATCTTTGGAGGCAGGTCATAGTCAAGGCACTCCATGAGAATACATCTGCAAGCATTTCTTTGAAAAAAACAAAAGGTGCCCTGAGCTTCCACCGTTGTAGACAGATAGCTCTGTCAGAGCTCGTATCTTTGCACATGATAGGAAAGGTAGACAAGGGTCGTGGAGGATATATCTACACCTGCCAATAGCATTTTCTCAAACATTTTTGATCCTTTCCAACATATGAATTTTCTTCTAACTTTATAGCATGAGCCGAGTGCTCCATGTGGTCGGATCCTCTCGTATCTTGCATAAAACGCTTGGATTATTCTATAAGGAAATTAGCTTTTCTAAACGTCTTGGATTCCCAAATACGAGCTTGCATTAATGAGAAAGGGAAAAGACAGGTTGGAGGCCACCTGATCCACTTACAAGGCTGACTCCTTCCACTCACCTACAGGCATGTCAAAACTTACCAAACTGCGTTACAAACTTTATCTTATTTTATTTTAAATCTATTCCTCTTTTTTTTTCTTCTATACGTTGGGCACTACAACCTCAAAATTCATATTTTGGTATCTTCATTTATAGGTTAAAAAAGGTCAATGTGAGCTTTGTCTCTTCCTATTCCAGGTAGAACATGATCAACATACCCTCAAGGGTTGATATTATTTTTTTCTTTATCTTTAACTATGTTACTCCAATGGTTTGAATATTTTAGATTTGGTTTCTCCGATCACTTTTCTAAGGACCGATCAATATTCCCCAAGGGTTGATATTCTCCTCTTCTTCATCTTTAGTATGGGTGCTCGATGGTTCAAATCTTTGATTTGGCTTCTCCACTTACTTTCATAAGGATTGAATCTCCGTTGAACCTCATTGGAAAACCTAACAAATAACCCCTTGAATTCATCCTTGGTTATGAATTTTGAATTGTTTTTGGATAAACATCTCTTTAACATTTTTGTAACGGTGGCTACATATTGATTGAAGCTTTACTACCAGGTTGACATGTTCTAAGAACAAATCTGCAAATACAATCAACAATGGAAAAGCATGCAACAAAAAAATGCAAGTGACCCATGATGAATTCCCACCTATAAATCCAGGTGGAAAGAAACATGAGGTCACGTGATAAAGGCTTTCCCCCAATTTATATTTAATAAAAGGAAGCCTTACAAAATTTTTAATATCTATTGACATAACTTTAGTAATCTAACCGAGATATGGGCACTAATATAATATTTTATATTGTAAACCAATGAACTTTACACTAGGTTGTGTCTAGGTACATAACATTTATTTTCTTTATTTTTGAACATTTAGCTAGGATAATGAAAAAACAAACATTTTACAACACATAAATTTATTTAATGATTAATTAATAATTACATTGTTCTTATGTTCTGTCTTAAGTAATGAATTCGATCTTCTAGTGTTTTATTGACATTCACTTTGGAAAATATATTATTCCATTTTGTTGATATTTTCTTTTACTAAAGTGTCCCATAATGTATGATGGCTTTCTATTTTCTTATTGATGTGTTGAAAACTGAACCACAGGAGAAACTGAGGCCAATAAATAATCATTTAAAAATGCTGAAATATTTTTCTCTGCTTGAATTTGTTAGCCTTCAATCCTGGGAGGTTAAGTGTGTTGTCGAATGAATTGGTCAATAAAATTTAAATCCATATTTTTCACAATCAATGAAATATTGTACTTTTTAATTCGGGTTGCGATTTTGTTCAAGATATGACTACGACATTTGTTCAATATAATTATAAGAATATTGGGAATCGATTCTTATTGAGGTAGCTATCTAAACATCACATATATTATAGGTTGAAATATTGACCAACCAATGAAAAATAACGCCCAAAAACTACTAAATAGCCCAATTGATTGGTCAACATTTAAACCTTAACACATATGATAGATAGGATCATCTCTAACAGAGTGCATTCAATACCATAGTATAATCGTGGTGAGTGCATCTACTTGCCATGCTACAAAAATAGTATTTTTTCCCTAGAAGAGCAAAAATAGTTTTCTTTTTACATGCTTTTAATATTAGATGATTTAGTTATATATTCCTAGTTTTTGGAAAAGCTATTAAAGCAAATAAATCAAATGCTTTGTATTGCAAATAAACATGTTATTTTTAGTTCTATTTTTAGGAGTGTTGAGTGTGTTATTGTTAGATGAAGAATACTATTTATTAGAGGCTATTGTAAGTGTTTTAATATCAAACAAATTCAAAGAGATTATATTGAGCCGAAGCTTTGAGAAGGAAGGATAAATATATACAAAAAAGTGCTGATATGAGTTTGCAATAATATGTTTTATTTACTGATCATTTATTTTATTTTTTCTAGTTGTTATTTCATGTGCCTAATTTCTACAAATTGGTATCGGAGCGTGGATTTTTTCAGTAGGTTTCTAATTGACAACAGGCTATGGCTTCTATATTCAGTTTCCAGACACCATAATTTACAGGAAAGAATTATGATTATTGGTCATTAATCATGAAGGCACTATTCATATCCTAGGATATGTGGTAAATCATAGAGAATGGGTACACAGCGTGCAGATGAAACATCATATAATGCACTCTCACAGGAAGAAAAATACACTTTGAAGGAATTAAGGAAGAAAGATGGAAAAACTCTTTTCTTCATTCATCAAGCTATGCAGGAAAACATCCTACCCAGAGTGACAGTAGCTAATAAAGCAAAAAATGTGTGGGAAACACTCCAAGTTACATATCAAGGTAAAGAGAAAGTAAAAAATGTGAAGCTACAGTTACTTTGTAGATATTTTAAAAAATATGTCAATGAAAGATTCAGATTCAGTAGAATCATTCTTTACTTTTGTAGTTGGTTTAGTCAATCAAACTAAATCTCATGGTGAAAATATTGAGGATAAAAGAATTATTGAAAAATTGCTTAAAAGTTTTCCTACAAAATTTGATCCTTTGGTAGTTGCTTTATTGAAGAAACTAAGGATCTAAGTAAGTTTTCAATTTATGAGTTGCATGCATCACTAATAAATCACAAATAGAGGTGGAATAGATCACATGCCATTGTAGATCAAGATTTTTCATCACAGGTATCAGGAAATCATGGAAGAGGAAGAGGAAATTTCATCCCTAGAGGACACAACAAAAGTCTATCAAAATCAAGTGGAAGAGGACATAGTCAAGAGCACAATCATAATAATTTTTTAGGTTAGAGACAAGATAAATCGCATGTGTAGTGTCACTATTGCAAGAGATATGGGCACTATGCTTTTGAATGCAGGAAAAAAATAGTATGATCAAAACAAGCAGAATCAAAATCAGGTTGGAAGCTCTACCAAAAGATCCATGTTTATTTCATGCAAAAATATTTCCAAATCATCACATATTGATTGTAATCTATCACAAGAGATTCTTAGTGATGTATGTTATTTGGATTAAGTTTTGCATAATCACATGTCAGGTAACTTAGATTTATTTTCTAATTTGAATGAGTCGGTAAAGTAAGAAGTTACCCTTGGGAATAATAATACGGTGACTATATAAGGCAAAGGATCAATACAAATTCTAAAAAAAAGGGGGAAAAAGATTATCTTTGGATGTTTATTATATATTGCGGGTTTGAAGCACAATCTTATGAGTATTAATCAATTGGTACAAAAGGGATACATATTTTATATTGAAGACAATGAATGTGTGATCATGAATCAAGCTCCAAGTACTTAGTTGATTGCTAAAGTGAATATGACAAGAAAAAAATGTTTCCTTTGAGGATTATACTACATATTAGTCAAAAACTAAGGAGATTGAATCAATTTTTAAGTCGGTTGAAAAGATGAATCGTGGTTATGGCATCTCAAGTTTGGTCATTTAAAATTTCATGGTTTGAATTTATTACACAGAAAAAATATGGAGAAAGGTTTTCCTTTGATTCAGAAACCAGATAGAGTTTGTGAAGGTTGTTTTTAGGGAAGCAACATAGATAATCTTTCCCAGTTGGCAAAACAAGAAAAACAAGTGCACCCCTTGAAATTGTTCACTCAGATTTATGTGGACCGATGCAAAAAATTCTATTGGAGGTTACTCATACTTTATGACATTCATTAATGACTATAAAAGGAAGACATGGGTGTACTTTTTGAGACAAAAATAAGATGATTTTGATATATTTCAGCAGTTCAAGGCTTTAGTGGAAAAGCAAAGTGGGTACTACATCAAATTTTTGAGGACAAACAAAGGAGGTGAGTATGTTTCCAATGCTTTTTATGAATTTTTGCAAATATCATGGTATACACAAGAAGTTTACTTCCACATATACACCACAATAGAGCATTTTGGTAGAGAGAAAGAATAGAACCATCATGGAGATGGCAAGAAGTATGATGAAGGAAAACCATATTTAAAATGAGTATTGTGCAAAAGTAGTATCATCATCTGTTTACATCATAAATAGGTGTCCAAATAAAATTATTCGAAACATGATTCCTCAAAAATCTTGGAATAAGAGGAAACAAAATGTTTCTCATTTTAGAATCTTGGTTGTGTGGCATACACACATGTTCCTGATGAGCTAAGGAAGAAGTTAGACAACAAAGGAGAAAAATGCATATTTTTTGGATATTCAGAGAATAAAAAATCTTACTAGTTGTTCAATCTAGTTAGCAGAAAGGTCATAATCAATAGAGATATACAATTCTTTTAAAATGAGGCATGGGATGGAAATATTAAGAAAACTATTAATCTAGCGAAGTTATTCCTCATGATGGTATGACATATGAAATCATAAAGTAGTACGGTATCATATCTTCTTGAATCTTAGACATGCACCACAGGTTGTAGCATAAGCTACACATTCATCTACATCTAGGAGGTCTCTAATATTTTAGTCATCTTTAACCATGTAAAAAACACCATAAAGAACACCAAAATCTAACCCTTGATACAAAATAGTCCATAATCATATAGCCCTTTGGAGCATAAAACACACAGATCTTAGTGAGGTTTATAATGTTGATACAACTAATGCTTTTTCAGTTTTTGCATTGTTTTCTCAAGTTGTAGATCTAGTATACTTTGAAGAGGCTATAGATAATGAATTTTGGGTTCAAGCCATGGATGATGAGATAGATGCCATAGAGAAGAATCAAACATGGGAATTAGTATATCTTCAGAAGGAAAGGATATGATAGGAGTGAAGTGGGTCTATAAGACCAAATATATTGTTGATGGTAAAGTACGAAACATAAAGCAAGGCTGGTTGCCAGAGGTTTTTCACAACAATATGGAGTAGATTACAACGAGACATTTGCACATGTAGCACATTTGGACACGGTAAGAATGGTTTTAGCAATTTCAGCTCAAAACAAATGGCCTATTTATCAGATGGATCTAAAATCAACATTCCCGAATGGTTTTCTTGAAGAGGAATTTTATGTGAATCAGCTAGACGGTTATGATATTAAAGGTCATGAAAGAAAGGTATACGAGGTTGAAAAATCACTTTATGGTCTCTAGAAAATACTTAGAGCTTGGTACAAAATATTGATTCTTATTTGATACATAATGGTTTTAGTAGGAGCAGTAGTGAGCCTACCTTATACATCAAGATCAATGAGCAAGGTAAAATTTTGATTGTTTTTTTATATGTGGATGATTTAATCATCACTGGAAATCTATCTACAGATTCATTCAAATCAGCTATGAAGAAATAATTTGAGATGATAGATCTAGGCCTTATGCACTACTTTTTGGGCATAGGAGTTCAACAATTATAAAATGGAATTTTTATTTCACAAGAAAGGTATGCTAATGATTTTTTGAAGAAATTCAACATGTTGAATTGCGAGACAGTCTGAAACACAAGTTGCAGTAGGTTTGAAGTTAAGCAAAGATGACAGCCTATCATTTGTAGATCTAACAATTTTCAAAAGACTAGTTAGAAGTCTCATGTATTTAATGGTCACAAGGACATATATTATGTATGGTGTGAACCTCATCTCAAGGTTCATGGAATCTCCAAAAGATTCACGGTGGAAAGATGGAAAAAGGATTTTGAGGTATGTATGTGGAACTAAGAATCATGGAATTTTGTATTCAAAAATAGACGAGTTCAAACTCTTAGGTTACATTAACAATGATAGTGCTAGAAGTATTGATGATGTAAAGAGAACATCTGGTTATGCTTTTCAATTTGGAAAATGCATAGTTTCATGGGCATCAAAGAAGCAACCGATAGTCGAATATCTTCGGTGGAAGCAAAATATGTAGTAGCTTGTCGGGTTGTTTGGATGAGAAGAGTGTTGAAAGATTTGAGGAAGAATCAAGAAGATGCTACACATATTTTTATGACAACAATTCAACAATAAAAATTTCCAAAAATCATGTTTTTCACAAGAGGAGGAAACACAGAGACACGAGGTATCATTTCATCAAGGAGTTGGCTAACAACAAGAAAAATTGTCTTGAATTTTTCAGATCCAAAGATACATTTGTAGGTATCTTTAGGAAATCTTTGGGAAATAAAGTTTTTGAGTATTTGAGAACTTGTTTGGGAGTTTGTGATTTGGAATATACCAGATCTGGAAGTGCACACTTAGCTCCAGAAAAATAAAATCTTGAAGGTCAAAATTAAGGGGGAGTGTTTGAAAAGAGTAATTTTGCCCCTAGAAAAGCAAAAAGTAGTTTTCTTTTTACATACTTTTAATATTAGATGATTTAGTTTTAGATTCCTAGTTTTTGAAAATCTAGGGGGGGCCCCACACCCCTCAAGATCTGAGAGGAGAACCTCTATCTATTGATTTAGATAGAGCCTGTATATACTCCACAATATCGGACCAAAGATACGATATCTTGGCAGCATTCAACTACCAATTCGTCAGCTAATATATTCCCAAAAAGTCGAAAACTAAGTGATAGAGGTTAAAGCAAATAAATCAAAAGCTTTGTATTGCACAAAAGCATGTGATTTTTAGTTCTATTTTTAGGAGTGTTGAGTGTTTTATTGTTAGATGAAGCCATCTATTTATTAGAGGTAATTGTAAGTGTTTTAATATCAAACACATTCAAAGAGATTGTATTGAGCTAAAGCTCTGAGAAGGAAGGAGAAATATATGCACAGAAGTGTTGATCTGAGTTTGCAATAATATGATTTATTTGTAATTATTTATTTTATTTATGCCGATTGCTATTTTATGTTCCTAATTTCTACATACCATAGTGGATGAAGATACTAACGGATACTCAAAAATCCATTTAAAAAAAATAAAATAAATTTGTAAATATAATAATACTATTTAGGAGAGTTTCGATAAGTACGCGATCCTGGAACCTAGGAAATGTATAAATTGAATAGTTGTGCATTATTGAATTGAGAAAATCATTTAAAAATACATTAGTACTCTTGTAGATAAATATTCTAAAGACATTGAAAAATTTGACATTCTTGTTGATGCGTAATCACAACACCCACGAATTTTTGCAACTCGATGGGTTAAAACTCTTAGTGTGATTTCATAACATGGAGATTTTCTTAAAAGCTGTGGGACTTTACAATTGGAAAATATCTCTAGATGAAGGTTGATTCCTATTCCTCTATTTAGATGCACACATTTGTATTGTAGAGGATCTATCCTAAAATTTACTCTAACTTGCTAAGGAGACAAAGTTAAGAAGATGCAAGAAAATAAGCCTAAACTAACGAGAGGTGATGCACCAAAGGAATGTTTGAATACTGCATTGACATTAAATACAAACCATTAAAAGGTAATACAACCACCATGCACACATAACCAATATTGAAATGAGAGATTAGAGAGGTGCAATGAACACAAGAGAGGGTTACAAATCATCCACAGACATATATTATTGCTCCACAAATTTGATGCAAGTACACTACAATGGGAAAGAGGCAAGATTTGCATTACGGTTTGAATGGGAGGTTAGAAATCCACAAATCCAGTTGTAGAAAAGAGAATAAGGGAGGGTGCGAAAAGAAAAATTATCCAACATTTTTAAAAAATTCCCCTCCTTACAATATATAGGAAGAATATGAGAGAAGGGGGAGAGGAGAATCTGAAATCTAGCTTTCAACCACACAAAAATGCATTGAATTCTCCTACAAAAATGATGGGTTCTACTACAAAACCTAGGCATCCATGTATTATTCCTTGTTGGGCAAGAAAGAAAGCCCATACCTTCGTTATTGAGTTAGGTGGGAAGCCTAACACCTTCAAAAATGGCAGACTTTATTTATAAATTTGAAGAACTTAATCCCACTCAAATTAAGATAGCCGAAGAGATTTCCAAAAAGTGCTTTCTTGTGCAAATCAAAGCTCCTAGTAAAAAGTTATGGCTATCTGAAGGTTGAATTGTTATTCTACAAAAAGGCGGGTGGTTGGATTTGTCATTTTTTGGAGTCTGAAATACATGCAACCTCCAAAATCTTGAAATTTAGACTTTTACACATTTCCATTTCAGAGATTGAAACATTGTTCATCCACCAACATTTCTTGAGAGTTCCAAAATCTGAAACCCCGAAACTTGAAAGTCTAAAATTTCAGACTTTCGAACTTTAAGACATTTTTCCTTTTCAGAATTTTTTCACTTTTCATTGCCCAAATCACCTCGAGAGTTCCCAAAATCTGAAACTTGAAAACTCAAAACTCAAACCCAAAACTCAAACATGACCACTATGTTAACACCAAAACCTCGCATTGACTTCCAGTCTGAACCATTTCGGGATTTGGAATTTCAAGATTTTAGACATTTTTGGTCACTTTTACTGATTTTGTCACCGAATACTTGAAACCACGAATCCCGAATCCTCGAAACTTTGAAACACGAAAGTCTAAAATTTCCAACTTTCGATGTTTTACAACTCAAATTTTTTTCTCTCACTGAGATCCTTGAAACCACAGAAACCCGAATGTTTGAATTTTTGGACTTTCAGAGTTTCAAGTTTTGTAACTTTTCCTCCATTTTTTCAACTTCGCGCTCTGAGATCTTCGAAACCCTAAAACCTGAAAGTTTGAAATTTTGGACTTTTAGAGTTCCAGGATTTGGAACATTTGGCTTGCCAAGATCTTTGAAAAGCTCCACCTCCGAAGTCTGAAACCCAAATTTCAGACTTCTTCCTTTCCCAAAATATCTGCAACTTGCTCGGGCCTACTTTAAATTTATTCACCCAAATATGAAATGCAAGCCTTCGTGGAAGCTTGAAACAACCTCGTCGGCTTCTTTAGGTGCGAGTTCTTGTTCATCCAATTTTACCCGAGGGCAAAATTGGATAACAATCCACTTTTGCTATGGAAACCCCCTTATTAAGAAAGGGATATTGAGTGTTGGACTAGTAATTAATAAGGATATTCACATGTGCCCACATTTTTATAGCTCAGTTACTTATTATTCCTTTACTCATAGACATGTTTCGGAAGGGATTTGTTATATTTTAGACATTACATTAGGAGATTTGATCGATTAGGCATGTATGGACATTTAGGTGTATAACGCCAATTTAGCTTGATTACTATGTTGTCGCATTATCTTATGATGTCATGGATACTAATTGATATGATGTTGTTTTGGACCGTAATTATATTGATGGATACTCAGTTAGTTGCATGTTGGGATTCTATGGATACATGTCACTTTATCATTATGTCTAACTTATGGTGAATTATGTATAATTGTGCACGTTGTCGCATTTTCAATTTCAGAAAGATGATATGTTAGTTTAGAATTCATTGATATCTTATTTAGTAGTTGATTCACATTTTATTGAACATGTGTGTTTAATGTGTGTAATGGGTGTACAGGTGACAGGTCACATGAGAACGTGGGATTCATGCCACCTACACAACTTTGTCTGGCAAGCACCCACGGGCTAAGTCCTAGTCATGTTTATTGTGTGAGGCCTTAGTATTGGAGTTTATTGTTTTGGGCACCATGAGTGACCCCATTTTTGTAATGTAATATGTCTTGTATTATTAATCTTGCTTAGGGTATTTAGTTTGTGTTATAAACTTGTTTTGGGGAATTAATGGCCCCACTTACATTAAGTTTTGAATTTGTTTAATGATGTACTTAATCAAAATGGTTTAGGGTCACATGTGAACCCTTGGGTGGGCTCCAAACCCTCTACCCTTGTGCCCAAATATTTCAAACCCGAAATTGAGTTATTTTAGGTATTTTTATGGCCCCTTTTTAGTTTGGGAGTCCCCTTAACATGAAAATGGACCCTTGGACCATACCTAATAAGTATGGGGCTTAATTTCAAGGAATAGAGGGATTTTCCCTCCCTTTTTTCCTCCCCTTTGGTCACATCCATGTAAGGGGTATGGATAAGTGTGCTTTGTTAAAAGTTGCACAAGATTGTTTTGTTATCATTTTGGGTAATTTGGGAGAAGAGGGCTAAAATCTATTTTATCCTTTCTCTCTTTTATCTTTGGCATATTTGACCTTGAGGGAAGAGAGGGGTGACACATGTCACCCCCTCATTTGTGAGGATTTTTTCTTGCTCCTCTTCAAATTCTCCCTCATGGGAAAGAAGAGAACTTTTTTTTGGAGCTTTTGCTTGGAGGCTTGTGGATTTTGGAGCTAGAGTTTGCTTGGGTCAAGAAGTGGAAGAGATTGAATTTGGAGAGATTTTTGGAGGTAGGCTTCTTGAGCTTTATTGTATGTGTTATATCATGCTAGATATTAGTTTGTTTACTTGGAAATGTTTTTGTTGCTTGTGGATTTTATTTGTTATTTACTTGATTTTGCTCCCTCCATCATATGACATGATGGAGTTTTGGAGTTTGTGGGGGAAGAGAGAGGGATTTTTCCCTCTCAATCCTCATAGGCTTGATGGGCAAGCCTTGTAGGATTTTAGTTACTCCCCTCAAATGGTTGAGGTGGGGAAGGTGGTTCATATGGCTTGAACCTCCTTCCCCATTATTGGTAAGAAAACCCCTTTGGGGTTTGAAAATCCTTCCAAGAAGGATTGGTGAAAGGGTGGAGAAATAAGGAGGGCTTGAATGAATTTGGAGGAATAAGGAGGGTATGGAGATCTTGGTTTTGTGCAACTAATGTTGGTTACAATTTTTGGAGAACTCCTCTTTTCTCTTCCCCATTTTAGAGGTAGAACATGTTTTCTCCTCTTTTTCATCTTTGTAAAATTTGGAGTCTTGGTTTTATATTTTTCTTGCTTCATGTGGATTTAATATTGTTTGTTCACCCTCACTCTTGTCCAAATTTGTGGATAGTAGTCCTCTTTCCCATGGACTTGGGGGAGGCTAGCATGCATTCCAACCTTGGAAAGACATGTAATGATGCCTATGGTTGGGTGGTAAAACAAGATTCTTCTCCTTGTATGGATTCCTTGAAGGAATTTGAAGTTGGATCTCCAAGATGGAAGTTGGTGATAGTTGGAGTTTCATTGTCCTCTCAATCTTTGTGAATCATTACTTGCATTGTAACCTCTTGAGTATGGCTTTATGGGAAGATTATTTGGCATGAAAAAGTTCTCATCTTGTGAATTGAAAATCACTTGTAAGATTGGTATTTCATTAGTATTTGAAAACTTTCTTTCAATCTTGGGAAGGAGTTGTTAGGTTGTTTCCTTATGTATTTTAGCATGTTTTGAAATATGATGTATTGAGGAATTTTGCAAAAGAAGTCTTGTAAAATATCTATATTCCTTTAACATGCTTTGTTTTTGAAAATCATTTTGATAAAGAAAGTTTATTTATTGGAAAGGTGTTATTACAAAAGAAATAATATTACTTTGTTGAAAGTCTCATTTGTTTAAAAATATGAAATAATCTTTTAGCATTGCATTTGAAAAGAAAGTATCCCCTCTTGTATTGTTTTGTTTGTAATATTAATGATTGGAATAAGACTAGTCTTGATTTCTTTCCATGTGAAGTTTTAATGATTTGTTCTTATTAAGCAATCATATTGAATAAGTAATCTTCTTTGAAAATTTTCTTTTAGAAATGAGTCTCTTATCTTATTTGAAAATACCTGGTTACATTCCTTTTAACTCAAAATAGGTGAAAGATTTAACCTAAATAGTTATTGAAAAACTTTAAGATTCTTACTTCACTAAGTTAACTAATTTAGGTCTGTTATTTTATAAGATGAGATAATCATTCTTTACCATTGTGCACAAAATAATCATATTCAGAATTTATCTAATATAGTGTTATTTTAAAATGTAACTGTATTATATTTAAGGATAGTCATAGTTTAATTGTTATATTAATATAGGTATTTATTTGCGGTTTATATATATTGAAATATATATATTATGGAATATTAATTTTAAGTATATATATATATAAAAACCATATTATATTGAAACACGTTTTAAATTATATATATATATATATATAAAAATATAAACAAAAACAAATGTAGTGTAGGGGAGGGCCGAGCTCTCCCCCATTCCATGCGGCTCTCCCTTTGAATAGCCATCACTGCCCAGAACCTTGTGTAGCGCCACCTCCTTCCCACACTGGCCCACATACCCTACCTCACTGCTCTAACCCAACCCCACGCACCCCGGTCTCCACACCCTTCCCTACGCAGACCCCCTTCCTTCCTCCTCCCTTCGCCGCCCCATCTCCCACACACAGCCCCATGACCCCTAAAATGTGACCCCCTACTCCATGCCCACGTTCCCTCCCGCATGCGTGGAACCCTAGCCTCCGCCCTCTCCATTTTGCGGCCAAACCCCCTCTCTAAAACACTCCATAGTGATACATCTCCATCTGACCTATAATACATCTCCATACAACTGCAATACATCGCCATAGCAAAAAAAAAAATAGAAATAATAACATTACATCTCCATAGCTATTCAAATAACCTGCAAATAAGAGAGAAAAAAAAATGAAAAAAAGGAGATTAGAAAAAGAAGAGCATAAGGATGTTTAGGGTATTCTTAGGGAAAAATAAGATCAAGGGTTGAGAGCTCTTTAATGCTAAGGTCCAAAATAACCTGTTCACTTTAAGTCATGGACATTTTAAATGTGAATGGAAAATAAGGTTTTATGAGGTATATGTGTGGGTAAATAAAATAAAAAGGGAAAATCTATTTAAATTTAAAAGAGGGGTAGTCTTTTCCTAGGTTGTCTCTAGTAAATTAATAGAAGCTAAATAAATAAAATTAATTAGAGTTAATGTTTTAGCAATCGGGTAAATTAGATTAATATAAATTAATTATTTAATGGGAAACGATTAAGCGAAACATTAGTTCTCACTTTCAAAAAAAATTGTACCGACTTATTGGTCTATTTTCCGGTGTCCCAGTGCGGGGCACTACAATTCTCACTACTTGAAAAGAATTGTAAATGTGTTAGGTAACTTAATAGTTAATTATAACATTAGTTTGAAAGTTTTTACTGCTCTAATTATGTCCAATTTTATCAATTGTAATTCTTGGAGGTGGCATTTGGTTGAGTGTGTGCGGGCTGATCTAGGTGTCTCGGATACGAAAGAAGAAAATGTCAAGGAGAAACAAAAATTTATACCTCCTTGGATGAAGAAACAAGACACGAATCTCTTTGAGGAGGAATTTAAATAAGTCAAAGAAGGCAATGCCAATTAAGTCATTTGAGGGCCTAATTAGAGGACTCAAATCCAATAGACAATGCGAAAGTATTGATGTAATATGGCATTCTAATTATATTTTCTTATTTATCATCAAAGCAGACAAGTGCCTTAGTCTTCTACATTTAATAGGCAGTGTGCTCTTATATTCATAGTTTTGGTGGGGTAAAATGTGTTGTGATGTTGACAATATTGAAGGAAGATTACATAAAATCTTACTATGCTCAATTCAGTAAGAATACTTCTACACTAGATTCTCTTGAGCTTCGTGTGAGACATAAATCAAAACGAGAAGACTCGGATGAAGAAGAATTTGATTGGGAGGACCCATTTGAAACAGGTTTGCACGTTTTTGGGAAGTTATTTTGTCTAAAAAATACATTATCGGGACTTTGTTTCCCTAAGCATATTATTCATTGTAAGATGAAAGTCAGTCTAACTACCCATGAATGAATATGATTCAAAAATAAAAAATAGAATATTATAGGATGAGTGCGACCTCGTAAATATAAGTTTTCAAAAATTCCAAAGGTTGCAAACGAAATGAACTTTTCGAATGTGTGTATATTTAGGGACAGAGACTTAGTGGTCCATCATTAACAAATTTAAAAAAATCAAGGTTTTGGGCCATTAAGTGTGTGGGATCTGAAACGTTGTTTTCCTTTTTTTAATAATTTCTTGAAAGTTTTGTTGGCATGTGTGTCAGCGCTCCCCATGAGTTTCGTGACATGGACTAACCACCTCTCATAGATCCAACTCGGTGATTGTAGCGGAGACTAACACCTATGGGTTTTTGTCTAGCGGAAATCGTGGTCCAACAAATGGTATCGGGCGATAGGTCTCAAGTTCGAAACTCAGAGCAACCACGAGGGGAGATTGTTGGCATGTGTGTCCAGTGCTCCCTGTGAGTTTTGTGACATGGACTAACCACCTCTCGTATATCCTAACTCTGGTGATTGTAGCGGAGACTAACACCTATGGGTTTTGGTCTAATGACAATCATGGTCCAACAGATTTTCCTATTACCATAAATTACGAAACTTAAAATCTCTATTTATAAATATGTTAAACCAAGGCAACAATTTTCAGAAAAGTTTCAAATAATATAATATTGTTAATGAGAGAATTCGGTGGTAAAAGGATTGTAAATTGTTTTAAAAATTGTTTTCAACAATGTACCATGCAAATTTATTACAAATATTGGGATTTATAATGAAAAAATGAACTATAATGAAACCTTAAAAGAGAGAACCATTCTGATTTCTAATTCACTATACTAACCTTTTCCATAGACCTGCTTAGATTTGTCTACAAGAGCAGGCACAAATTTGTTACTCATGAATGCACAACTAAGGAATCGAGGAAATCTTATTTAACCCTTCCGGTGGCTATTGAATGAAGCTTAAAATTTTCCACAGGAAGAGCTACGGAATTTCTTGTATTCTTCTATTAGAAAATGATGCCCAAAACCAAACCTACAAGTATTGTAGAAAGTGGGTCTCCAGATACTTCTAGATAGAAATAGTAGGCTTGTTGGTCTGGGAATTGTACAAAAATAGCTGATCTCTCATAAGAAGCAACCGACATGTGTGGTGAAAGGGGAAAAAAATGTTAACATTTTGCAGATATATCACAAAAGCATGATCCAGCAGGCCATGGCCTTGTAGCAGGAGGAGCATTTGCCACGACAATGATTTGGGTTCAAGTTTGTCTGGACATAATCTTCATATTAAAGCTTTAATCCAATCTCAATAAGGTTAAAAGCAAAGTCTGAAATTATTGTTAATGTCCATAAATAAAAATAATAAATAAATTATGGGGAGATAAAGTTAGTGCAATAAGCCAGTAGAGAGTGTTATTGTACCTCAAAACAAAAATGTAAAATGGGTTGTATAAAAATCAGAACAATCAATGTCAGGTAAAATTTAAATCAATTGTGAAAGAAACTTGTAATATGGGTTTTATTAGGACGCATATATTGCACTATATCTGCAAACACCATGTGAGTGTTAGATGGAATAGATACCCCTGCAGCATGGATTCTAAGTACACCACCATTTTAAGCTTGATGGTGTATTCTCCAGTATCAAAAATAAAACATCACGCCACACTAAATAGAAAAAAAAATCACATAAGATTTATGAAACCATGACGTAGCGTTTAAAACAGCACCACCTTTAGAAAGATTTTTAATGAATTGTATAACAAAAGATAAACACTAACCTGATCCACAATGATTTAAAGGAAGGTTTGGTTTAATTCTGCATCTTGATCATGTATGGTGACGAGCTGAATTCATAAAATGATGACGACTTTAGCATATTTAAACCAAAGTTTGTTCACAAACTTTCACTATCTCATTATTAGATTAAAATTATATACGGATTTTACTAGTGTAGTTATCTCATCTCAAGATGACCTTAATAAATAATAATTTCTCTAATGACAACTTTCCTTATGTATTGTTTAATTATAACCACAGGCAGACCCACTTACCACTAAGCATTTGTTATTTGGAAGAGTCATTATTCTTTTGACTCATCACAACTATTCGATTATGAAGTGCCCTCAATAGGAAGTAACAAATCATTAGTCTGTTCCATAGATATGTGCATATCAACGAAATATATAAAGATACAATACTTCACATCAAAACTATTTGGCTCTCTCTTTATCTATACATGAATTGTTTAAAAATTTGGACACCATGTGGCTCTCTCTTTATATACACGGATTGTTTAAGAATTAGATTCTAACTGAAATATCTTTTGTTTGAAGTCACATGAATCTCTACAGGCCAAAGAAGGGATGATTCAAATGATGCAAATGGCTCACATAATGAAGAAGGAAAGAAAGGATGTCAAGAGGAAGATGATGGTATAGAATGGGAGTGATAATGTTTTCATCAATAATGTAAAGTGTGCAAGTCCATTGTTCTCATTAAAAATAAAAATGTCTATTATTTTTTTTTGAGAAGGCTCTAAAATGACATATTTTTGGTAATGTTAAAAGAAAAGAGAATATATTTAAAAACATAAAATATTTTCTTTAACAAAGAATGAGAGGTACAACATTGTTACATTGGGTTGATTGAAATTGTAAGATTTAGGTTTGTTTGCAGTTTTGAGCGATTATATAAATAAAAGATAACATTCAATCTTTGAGTAGTTTGGATTTTCTTAATACAAAATACGGTTGAGGCTAATTTTTCAGTTTTCATTCTTTCTATTTCTTTCCTAAATGGTTTTCTGCGAAATTTAAAAATTCCATTAGATAGAATTAAAAAATTTAGGCTCAAAGATTTCACATATAAACAAGACACACGAGAGGTTAACTACAATAAAATTAGTAACTTATGAAAGGCATAGGCACCATTATTTATTTGCCTATGTAAATTTGAATTATAGATTTTATAACCATAGTTTTCCTTTTCTTCCATGGAGGGTGTTGATCAAACTCCATCACTACTACTCAATCTTGTAGAAGCTATAGGATATGCAAATATGAATGAAAACATTAATGTCTAGGCCAATGTAACCTCAATATTTCTATCTTGAATTCTCATCCACTTCTTGGAATTTCTTTCTTGTTATACATACATACATACATACATACATACATGTATATATATATATAACCCCACATGTAAACCCCTTAGCACCTACTTTTATTCAAAGTTATGAATAATATTAACATAGAGTATAACCCATAAAAACCTTATCTAGTAATGATGCAGGGATCTAATCTTATGGCTAACCACGAGCCATCACACTTTGTAATAAAAGATGTTTTTCTATATATTTAATTGAAAAACACTCATCGAAATGAAATAGGTTGTCAAGTGGTTTTTTTGTTCGATAGGGTTTCATGTTTTGTCTGTTGTCATTGCTAGGAATTCAACCCTTGTCATACCACTCTTTGTGAGATTTATTTTAGTTTTTAAGAAAACTGCCTTGAGCAATCCTTTTATAATGGCCTCTTATTAACATAGTTTGGTTATTGAAACTACGACAGGACTATGATGACCCCTCTAGGGAAGTAACGAGGAAGTTTGTTCCTAAAGTATTTCATGAGATAATGTTTCTACCTCCAATAAATTTTACTAGAGGAATTTAAATTTTCATGTCATTTGAACAGTTTTGTATGATAGGTTATTTTTTTGGAACGATTCCATATGAAATAATGCTTCACTCTTGGGTTAAAAAGAAATGGTCCTAGTTTAGCGTTAAGTTAAACTTCATCCAAAATATGACAAAATGGTTTTTTCTATACCATTTTGCTAACTGACCAACATCATCACATTTTTGCATAAATCCTCCATCAAGTATGTTTGAAGTTCCCTAATGGTTGTATCCCCATGGGCCGTGAGTGTGTGGTTTTAGAGCATATGATTCTCATAGTTTTATTTTGGGTGGAATTTTGAGGTCTTCCCATGCCACAGTACCAATTTTTGGATATTAATAGGTTGAGTCATAAAAAAATCTATTAAGTTGCATGCTTTCTAGACTACAAAGACAAGTCCATGTCGAAGTCTACCTTCCTTATAACCTCAAATAACCATTGACATTCAAGTTGGGTACTCCATGTACACTCGAAAGGGTGGTTTACATCAACCTTCCCAACAATTAATTTTGATGCCAATCATGGACCACAAGATAAGGAATTACCCTTTGTTAGTGGAGCATAACAAAATATTTTCAGATCCATCTATTGTGCCCTCTCGGGCTAGTGGCAAAGAGAATTGGATCACTATGGGTTGTAAAAATAAGCGTAATAAAGCCCTCGTTGTCCACCACGATTTTGAAGCTCCTAAGGATGTTAAGCTGCAATCTACCTTATTTCCACTTGTTCAAACCTTTACTAAGCCCATTGAAGCAACCCCTTCAAGCATTTTTTAGCAAATGTCTTACTTTCAAAGGAGATGTCTTACATTGCCAAAACACTACCCTCACATCCTTTTGTGGTATTCGTAGAGTTAATGGGTTTTGATTAATTTTATTGGAAATTGGTGATTTCATACGTGTATCTCCTTCTAGGTTTTCCTATTAATGGGTACAAGATGTTTTAGGATCCCTCATGACCTCCAAGAGGCAAGTTTTCAAGGTTCCAACCAGGACAAAAAAGCACAATCTAGTGTTCTAACTAGCAAAATTTTTGTAGAACAATTATGATGCCCTTGGGTATGAATTTAGAGGATAGGTCTCTTGATGATAGTTTACAATGAATTTATTTACATGGAATGTTAGGGGTCTAACACACTCCACTCACAATTACATAGTGTGAGAATTTAGGAAGTGATTTGTAGAGATGGACATTCTTTGTTTGTAATAAGTTCGGGTGGCATGCCGTATGTTATCCTTGATCAATAAGGTTATTTGATCGGATAGTTAAGCTCGACTAGGAATAATGAGCATGGCCATGGAGGAATTATGAATTTTATCTCCTCTAAATTATAACCCCATTGTGTTATTCATGGATGTGACTCAACAAGCTGCTTGCTATGAGTGTTATTCAACATTGATAATCCCTTATTTGGAGCAATTAATTCTTATGCATCCAATGACACTTTAAGAGACTACACTCTAGCAATGGATTGTAAATGAGCTCCTCGATGGCCATTAGGTGTTATGTGGTGAATTTAATATGGTTGAGTTGGTAATTGATAAAATTGTCCATCTACCCATACATTGGATTCTTTAGCTCAAGGGCGGGTTGGATGTACATGTGTAATAAATTTGGGTTTATGACCTCAATGTTTCTTGTCATTTTGACTCGGTCGTTTGGCACACTTGGTATAATTTTTTCTAATGATATGAAAAAGTATTCAATCACCACAAAAATGCCATGTTGTTAGTGTAATTTTTTTTTCAATTGTCTATGGTTTTTAATTATTGGCGGAAGTTATGTTGGATACATTCTTTTCCAACCGTTTCCTTTTCAATTTCAGATTGAGCGGAACTTCGATGACCACTAGTCCATACCATGCAATTTTATCTAATTAACACCATTTTACATCATGTGTCCACCCTTCATCACATTAGATGATTCTAGTGCTTAGTGTCACACCCGACCGACAAGACATGGTTGATTGCTTAGTGGAAAGATACCATCTAGTGGCTAACGTGTTTTCCATAGGACTTTTGGTGACAATTAGCCCAAATTCAACATAAAAATTACCTTTTCACCACCTTTGATTTGATTTTATTTAGGAAAAAATCCTATTTCTAGAAACCTTTTTAGAGATAGGTGATGAATATTAGGAATCACATCCAAATTGTTGATGCTTACAATGCCGGGGTTGCTCGGATCAAAGCTATACTACATTGGCTCAAGGTGGGAGAGAGGGTTTCCAAATAATACTCTCTCAAAGTCAAACATGCTTACCAACAAGTTAAAGTAATTTGAGAACGCTCATAGTGTTTTCTTGAAGGGTCGAGAGATGGTGTAGGATTTTGTTCACCATTATTAATAAGTTTTCAAAATGTAGGAGCACCCCCTTGAGCATCGAGAGGTGCACGAGAAATGCATTTACTGTACTCCCTTGGAAGCATTCTCAAGCATGAAATATTTCTTATGACAGAATGTTGTCTCCTGTGGATATTTTTAAGTCAATTTTGAAATGGTTAATGATAAAGTCTTGAGGCATGACAACTTTCCTTGTGAATTATATCAAACCCTTTGGGACATTTGGTAATGACCTCTTCCAAGATATTTTCATCAAATTCACTTGGTCATTTCATTAACTAGGGCCACATCAAATTCATTTTGAAGATGGGGGATCCATAAATTATTTATAATTAGAAGATAATTACTTTCAATTACAAAATCAATCCTTTTCTCTATGCATTCGCCACATTTACTGCGATTGTTAGTCCAAAACAAACAAGGTTTATTCGAAGTAGACACATTTTGGACAATATTATTGTAGTGTGGGAAGGTATGTAATGGGATTGATGGTCTTAGCAGAAATATGTTTTTTATTAAAATAGATTTTGAGAAAACCTATGACAAGATTTAAAGGCATTTCATTACATTAGTACTCAAAGAACTTGGTTTTGGTCCTACATTTATTGTTTTACGTGTCCATTTTTTTTTCCGATGCCTCTGTTTATCTTTCTTTTTTGAATGAAGTTCGCTCCAAACAATTTGATATTTTTTTCTCTATTTTTCAAGACTTCCCTCTAGTTCATGCTCTATATGTGTTAGTGAATAAAATATTTTATTTTCTTCTCATCAATGACACTCAACATGGCTTGGTGAAAAGAATCTCATTGTTGGGGTTTACCCCCACTCAACTGGTCAATGGACACTTTGCGGATGAATCTTTTCTCACCTTAATTGAAGATGAGAATAATATTCAACAAACCTTGTAATGCCTTGATGTTTATTGCCTTACCTCGGTTTCAAGCATCAAATGGCGAAAGATGTAGTACGAAAGATATTATGTTTTGAATTCACCCCCATGCTTAGCTATCTTCCAATGGAAGTGGATTCAATATTGATAAATCTTCCAATTTCTAGGAATCCTTTTTTCCTTCCAAGGAACCCCCTCTTGGCTCTGGAAATGTGGTGGATAGAGTTGAGAAGAAACTTTCATACTAGATCATGAAGTCTCTCTCATTGGATAGTAAATTTCAAATTTGTTACAAAGTCCTTGCAGCCACACATGTGTACTACTCTTCATGTTAGGACCCTTCTCAAGATTCTTACAAAAACTTGAGAAATCACTCAAAAAAATTTTATGGGCTAGCTTAGAGCTCAACAAAGGTTTTCATCGATTTGCTTAGGAATTTTATTTCTTTCCCAAGGATTCTAGGAGTCTCAAACATCTTATGTTGGCCACCAAGGCACTACAATCTATGCCAAATTGATTATTCATATCATTGAAAGTTAAAATAAATGGATTTCGTGTGGATGTATTTTAGAGGGTGACCCACAAGGTTGCAATAATTTTAAGGGTTTAGATTTCCCGAACTTACTCTTCACTAAAGCTCTAGTGAAAGTGTTTGCTAATTTTCTATTAAAAGTATTTAAAAGTCTTGGGAAAATGTCAAGCCTTGGTTGATATGGAATGAAGATGAAATGACATTTATTATCTCCATCAATTCTCATTCAATGTTTTGGTCACTAGTCATTACCTTCCACATTTTGCCCATTGAAGAGGCTCTCTAGGTACATTCCATCAAGATTTTTGGATGAGGGATTTACATGGTGCAAGACATTTATAATCGACAACTTAGATGACTTTTTCTTTGGTCAAAATCTAAGGTTAAATTTTCATCACCAATAGCGATTGAGAATCCTACTAGGAAATTATAGACATTATCGAATCTATTCTCAATGATATGTCACACAAAATTGGGGTGTTCTCCTCTCGGTCATCATCGAAGGACTGCAAAATGGTTTCCAGATATGAATTTTCACAATTAATTTCCTAACCAAGGGTATGAATTATTATCTCCCAAGATTCCCATGGTTGGTAAACTTAATCATCATTGGTCATTACATTCTTCTTCTTGGTGTTGGAAACATATATTCACTCCTTTCTAGTATGCTATTCTTGAGCCCAATCTTATTTATTTTTCATGGTGTATTCTTTACCACAGGTTACACATTGGTTGTAGGCTCATTCAATTGGGTGTTTTGGATGCTAATTTCTTATTTTGTGTGTGAATTGAAACCATTATACACCTTTTCTAGTTTTTTCATAAAGATAAAATCATATGGGGTTGGTTTCTTGCATTCTTTCATCCTTTTTGGCATGAACCATTTCTCTAGCAAAACATTCTATTGGGGGATTGGTCAAGATTAACCATAGTTTTCACCCAAGTTTGGCATGCTTTTAGAGTGAAAATATTTTCTTCATTTAGAAAGAAAAATATCCCGATCTGTGAACGAGATGATTGTGTGGTGAATGTAGGAACAATTTTCATGTGGCTTATGTGTAGTCAAGAAACCAGGCTTGTTAGCGTAATGCCAAAAACCATGCACATAATAGTGTAAATGACTAATTGCATTTTCCATTACCGCTCCTTTTAAACTATTTCGTAAGTGCAAGGATGACACCAAGAAGATATCATAGTTCTATGTACCTTTAATAATGCCTAACTAAATGATATACTAGTTATATTGGCTTGCGTAGAACATTAAAAGGGGATTGAGTAAGATCTAAACCCTTATAGTTGCACATGGTTATCATAGGTTGTCTAGTTGGATTTTAAACATTAACTAATGTTGGAATAATTCAATGGTTGCTGTAAATGATGTTACTCATTTCTGTATAAGATAACATAAGGGATTTATAACTCTTGTATACTGGAATTTAATTGTTGTGTGTTAAATTCAATGAAGGCATTAATTGTAATTAATGAGTTGATATAAAAATATCCCTTAGTTTGTTGAAGTGTAATAAGGAGGTGTTACAAAATATATGATAAACATGCCAATTAAAAATTTATGGTTGTGTGGATGTGTTTTCTTGGTGCTTTTAGAGAAAATAACATTACGAGGTTACAAGTATTATATCATTTTTTTAGTTGGATTCTCAAAATGTTGTAATGGCTTAAGTTATTATGGAAAAAAAAATGTAGAAGTGTGTAGGTGGGGTGAAGTGTAAATAGTAAGGATATTGATGAAATATTGAGCATTTAAAAATATATATAAATGTAGTTAGATTAATGTGTATGAAATGATTTAGGATTTTTGTGTAAGAGACAAATCAAACCCAAAGGCATTGAAGATCTATGCAAAGTTGGAGAAATTATCTTAGGAGATGATGGAAATATTATATTTTTCAGATTGAATACATGTATTGAGTCATGTGGACAAGGAGGAAAAATAATTATTCCTTTTTCCACACGGTTTGAAGTTGGTAATTGTGTTAAACATGACCCCTAAGACAACTATTGTTGTTGTAAAAAACCTTTGAGTTTGTGTTGACTACCATAATGAAACTAGGTTTATCTCTAACATTATTGTAAGAAAAAATGTTGTGAGAGGCGCAAATCAATTTCATCATTTTAAAAAAGGGTAATGTTCTTCTACAAATTATTAGTAATGTTATGTGAAGTAATTTTTAAACATATTTTTCATGTAGTTTCTTAAAAATCTAATTTTTTGAAAATCTAGATCATTATATTGAATTCATAAAATCAAGTACATGATTTGCAATGTACATTGCTACGGTTATATCTTGACCAATACTAGTTTGTTAAAGTTTTGTTTTATGATATTATGTAAGTATCACACATTGAATTGTTTTCAAGAAACTTGTGCATGAACGAGATTATAAGATGGGGAGGTGAAGAAAAGGAAAAAAAAAAATGATGGTTCCTTTTTATTCATTTTGTATTCTTATTTTGTTTATAGTAATAGTATTATATATTACTTATAATAGGTCTTTCATTTGGGATTGAATTACATATTCATGATTATGTTTCAAAATTGGTATATTCTCTAATTTTTCGTTCATTTATATGGTTAGATATTTATCATACCACTTTACATATTCTTTTGTGAAAATTTCCAACCACCATATCAAAATGAATTTCCAATTTAACTTTACATCTGACATTCCTTCTCATGTACCTTCCAACTCACATGCAATTGCTAATTAGAGTGTAAGCACTATTTTTAATGAATAAGATCTTATATTATATTAACAAGTAAAATGATACAAGATAATTCACAAAAAAATAGATGGTATGGAAGCACACCCCAAAACCTCAAAATCAAACTAGATAACAACAAAGTCTATGAACACAACTGATTACATAACATCGAGAGTAGAAAAATTAGAGAAGTAAATCCACCATTGCGAATTGCTATCCTGTAGCGGGTGGGTCTTTATCATGCCAGCCATAGCTAGGAAGGTCTTTGCCATTATCCTGCATGTCCTAACCCGAGTTGGGATGGCTTCCATCTTCATATCTTTAGTAGTGTCCTAAGAGGGTGAGATGGTGAGAGACAACCTAGGAAACTTTTCAAGAAGAGCGAAGGCTCCAAATATCCCGAGTGTGCTACTCGGGTGTTGTATGAGGCCTAGAAGAGATGTCTAGGTGGTGGGAGGCATCAAAACCCGGTGGTGGGATGAAGGCATAGGGAAGAAGCTCCTCCATGGAGGCCGATGTGGGGAGGCCCAGATGGGCTCAGTTAAAGGAACGACTTTGTGTGTGGCTCAGGACCACCACCTCTAGGACGCTCGCTAGCATCAAATTACAGTGAGGAGTGGCGAGAGGGGGTAGCAATTCATGAGAAACATTATAATGGGTGTCACCCCAATGAATAAGGATCATTCTTAGATGCTCTACCTTGATTGCCAATTAGTTGGCTTGAAGTTTAATCTATAACAACACATTCACGATAACCAATTTTTTTTTATAAATAGAGAATTGTTAATCATCTTTAACATTAGCAAATAAACAAGAATTAAATTCTTTCCAAGACAAAATAAGATTTCCCCTTTGAAATAATTCCAAATATGGGAAAAATTATGTGGCATTCGAGGATTGTCTCTAAAAGAACATGCTACCAATTCCAATTCCAATTCCAACCCTTTTGGCCTATGAAAAAATACCAAAAAAGTTGAGATAAGGTTTCCAGATGACCACAAAAGGGAAATTTGGGGGTAGAAACTCCTAGGTGAACTAGATAGGCACCATGTGGAAGGTCTTGGGAGAGAACACATCATAAAAAGTGAGAAATTTTGGGTTCCACACAGAGGACCAAACAATATCAAATATCCTTTTCTAGATTGATGGTGAGGATTGAACTCCCCATCGGGAATTGAGCTTTCCCACCATGGGAAAATGAGGTGAGAGCCGAGGAATAACCTCAGCCAACCAAGTAATTCCAGAATGGGGTTTCCACATACCACGTCCATCCATCCACCAGGGATAAGAAGAAAGAATAGAAATATTTTGGATCATGTGATACAACATGAAGGAAATGATTTAATTTATGAGAGATTGATCTAGAAGATCAAATTTGAATTGAGATTTGAGATCTTGCCAAGGTAGCCAAGATTGGGTTCTTTGAAAAGAGGTCTTAGATGGTGTGAATGCCTTGCTTGAAAAGGTGGAGTGTAGGGATATAATGTACCTCGGCTAGACAAAGATCTTGGCATTGAATGACAGGAGACCACCACAGAGAGTGGTAATTAAACAAAATTCCATCACTGAAGTCATTTCCATTCATAAGGAGCCATGGCTTGATTTGTTCCTAGACTTTACAAATACTTTTGACAACAAAAGTTTCAACCACTTGGACTTGAATAGGAGCAATGTGAAGATTGGAAAATCCAATGCCTTTCCAAGAAGTATTACCATAAGGGGAGCCTTCTAAAATGTCATTTCATAGGATAAACTTCCATGCTTCTTTCCCTTCGTGCTTTGGATTATCCATTTATCACAGAGCGATTTCCATTGACACGAATGTCAATGAGACCTAAACCACACGAATCTATGAGAAGATATCAGATTTGTGATGTAGTTATGTGGAAATCACTTCTTAGAAGCATTGTTCCGAGGAAATCTTTGAGAATTTTTTCTAGATTTTTCACGAGACTTCTTGAAAGGGACCCAACGAAGGAGGAATACACATGCATGGCTTAAATAACTTTGGAGAAGATTTAATATTTACTCGTTAAGGACATCGACTCAATAGTCCATTGTTTCAACTTTTGAAGCCACATACAAAATGACATCTTGCCAAATCTTTGCGGGAGAAGCTTGAAAGAAAAATGGAATACCAATAAATTTAAACATTTCTCCATGGTCGATCATCTTCCAATTGTACATAGCCAACTAGAGGGTGCATGGATGAAGCACTATCTATAACATTACGTTTCGCTATTGAATGGAAGAGCTAGAGAATAAACATAAAGTTTCAAGGAAATGCATAGCATTGCTAATGTCATTTTAATCTTCAATGAGTGTAAGGAAGGATTCATCCACGAAATGAACATTAAAAAGTTAGGAGCCATCGGTAGAGGAAAAGACAATGCCCCTGAATAGCCCCTAGGATTGAGCTTTTGCTAGTAGTTAAGAAAATCAATCAACTACAAGGACATAGAGGGTGGGATCCAATATGCATCCATTCCAGATGGATCAAAAAGACAAAAAGGTGCGAAATTTTCTTATTAATGGCGATATCGGAAAAAGCATGTGCGAGAGAGTATATTTACAAACTAAATGAAATTGGGACCAAAGCCCAGGGCTTAGAGCATAAAAAGAATGAAGAGGGTTCTTAGTTTGATCTACGTTCCCATTCCATGTCTTCTCATAACACAATGATATTGTTAACGATATCTGCCCTTAAATGAAACCAATTTGTTCCATCGAACAAGGGCGGAAAGAATGTGTCGTATCCGAATGGCAAGGGCTTTGACTATGAATTTTAAGACACATTAAGAAAAGTGATGGGATTCCAATTACTTATCAGCTCGCGATCTCGAGGATTAGAGATTAACTTTATATTCCATTTATTGATATGATGGACAAGATACTTAGAATGGAACCCCTCCATATAAACCTAATGAATGTTTGGACCAAATGTATCCCAATGCTATCTATGGAATTTGTCGAGAAAGACATCACATATGGGTGCCTTGTCATTGGCCATTTGCATGACCACTTCTATAAATCCTCCGGTGAAATTAGGTGATCATAGTTAATTTTTTGTCTTTGGAGAAACTTTTATCCAAAATTCACCCCTCAAGGTAATTTTGATAACATGCATCAAATTCTTTAACTTCCCAAGCAATTATATTGAGTCCGGGCAAAATTCATGTTTCTAGGGTCCCCTCGATTTTTTTCTAACTCCCTGTCCAAGAAGAAGAGAGCAAGTTACGAGGAAATGTGAAAAAATCATGAAAAATGGCTAAGTCCTAGTCCTTGCAATAGTCGGGACATGAGGGACACACAGGGCCGAACCGGCCGAAAAGGCTGCCAGGCGGTCCGCGTAGCATTTGGGACATTTGGGATAAAGGGACGCGTGGGACACGAAAATCCAGCCCAGGCCAAAAAATGAGAAAATTGACTAACTGTTGAAACAGGCAGTTTGGGACATCCGGGCAATTAGTACGCGGAGGACGCAAGTCAGCCAAAATGAGAACTTTTGTCCCGGAACAAGCGGGCCAAAATTACGTGAACCGGATGAACCGCGCGAATCGGGAAAATTTGTCCCAAACTTGATTTAGGACAAGCGGGCCGAAAAATCGTGAACCGGCCGAACCGGGCGAATCGGGAAAATTTGTCACAAACGATTCGGGACAAGCGGGCCGAAAATCGTGAACGGCCGGTTCGGCCAAACAGGGAACTTCAACCTTTGGGACAAGTGGGACAAAGGGACGCACGGGACATGGATAGCCGAAGGAGCCGAAAGCCAATCAGATCACACCACGTGTCACCGGCAAAAGAGACATGGAAGCCCATTTCGGGCGGTTCGGAAGAATTTGTCCCGCGCAAAGCCTTTGGGACATTTGGGACAAAGGGATGCGTGGGACGTGAAAAGCTGAAGCGGCCGAAGGCAGAGAAGAAAAGTCAACGTTTGGCCCGTGGAACTTCAAACGGCCATAACTTTTGACTCCGAGCTCGATTTTGATAAAATTGGACTTTACGGAGCGAGCACGACGTCCTCTACGCCACGAAAAATTATTTTTGATGAGGGTAGATATATTTAATTAAGAAAAATATATTTGGCCCCAGTCATTTAATGCTCATTCTCGTCAAATGACAGAAAACTTTGCGGACCCAAAATAGCTGCCCGCACTCAAAAGGCCATAACTTTTGCATTTCTCAACGAAATCACACAAAATTAGTACCGTTGGAATCGTGGTTCTGAGCCCAATGCACAGAATTCAAGAAATTCCAGATTTGATCAGAAATTGATTGAGTTTTTAAGAAAACGTGGCCGGGTTCAGAACAGTGTTTTATTTGGTAGCTGGGAGTGCAATTAAGAGGCATGGTCATCATTCTTTCTCTGCTGCAGCACATGGGACAGTATGGGGAGCCTTTTGCAAGTAATATACAATAATTTCACTCAATTTAATGCCTCTTATAGGTGGTTGAAGGAAAGATTTTGGGATTTCCATTTTCCCTTCTCTTTTCCTTCTCTTTTTCTATAAATTGGAGTGTTGGGCTCATTGTAAAAAAAAAAGAGTTTTTTGGGTAGCAAAGCTCTGCCAAAATTGCTTTGTGAAGCTAGTGTGTTGCAGGCCCTTGTAGTGGACTCCTTGCATGGTGATCCAGGCCCTTATCTTGTAATAGATTGAACTATGCATATCATGAAGCAATAAAATACCAGTTTGTGGATGTATCTTCCCATGCTGTGTTTTCTTGCATTCTTCTTGCACCTTTAATCTTTCTATAAGAATATTGTATCTATTTATTATGTTCTTACGAGGATTCATTAACATTGTGTATGCTTGGAATATTGTTGTGAATGCATTTTGCTAGATTATGGTGAATTGTCATCACCTCTTCTAGTGTGCACTTTGCCTCTTTATTTCACACATTTGGAGATTACTCTCACACCCTCCTTTTCTGGTGTATCAACGCTTTAGTGTAGGCTTTCATTTTATGTATTCTCTCTCCACTGGTCCCTTGGAAATTTAGATTACAATAGTTAGCTTATCTTGCGTTAGAGTAGATTGTGGCGGGTAGTTTAGGAGCAAGACCCAGCTTTCTCTGGAGGTCTATCTCAAGTAGCAAGTCCCACAACTTGGAGATAGTACCCATGTTATCCAATCACACCGTGAGTTCAAGTATATCTCTAGGGGTGATGTGATTCGGTGATAACGAAACTTTACATGACACAGGTGGCCAAAGATTGATTTAAGACAACTTGTCATTCGATGAAGGAGATTGAGCTTGGAAAACTTTCTTGTAGTGATTAATAAAGGCTTGTAACATAAGTTGAGGATCCATTAGATGGGTTTTCCATCATGGATGGCTCAAATTTGATGAAAGGAATGTTTGGCTTTAAGTGATTGAAAAATCCTTCAAAACCTAATCCCCAACCTTAAGCCGGTGAAGGTGAGCGCAGATCTATGCACCTTGAGAATTATAGTTGTGCTGTAATTTGTATTTTCTACCTAAGCTTGACTACCTCGAGTTGTAAGTTTTCAAAAAAGGGATTTCTTTTAAGTGCCACCACCGCCCGACTAAGAGCGAAAGAGATGGTGGAATAGGAGTGATGCTAAATATTGGCCGGTTGTTGCCTATATATTCTAAGGAATCTAACATTCCTAGTCATCACATCTGCCCACCATTGAGTCTAGTTCCACATTTTTGATATGATTAAGTGTGGGTATGTCCTCCATCAAGGATGTATTTATAAAAACTGGTCTTTATGACTAAAGGGTCTCTTGGCTTGCCAATTGATACGCAATCTGATGGGAAAGTGTTTAGAAAGGAGAAAAACCTCACATTACTTCCATGGGAAAGGAATGCATGTTGTAAAAATGAAAAAAATATTGAGTGGACAACATGGCCTTGTTTATTCATTTGAGAACCTGATCGACCCACCTCGGATATTGGACCAAGTGAACTAGGTTTCGAGCTAGGTCGACGTGAGGCATTTTGGTCATAAAACCTGAATTCACTACGCATGCAATACCAAACCTCGCTTTTTCCACTGTCCATCGCATATGAACGTGTTTGAATTTATCCATGGGAAAATCAATCATATTAAAGTCACCGAAATGACCCGATAAGCATAAGTCATTGGCTATCCACTTCTAAAGATCAACCCTTTCTAATGCATCATTCGAAGTATAGATGTTGATGAAACCAAAAGGGTGGATTTCAATATTAAAAAGAGACCGGATGACTTTAATGGTGGGTTCTATGACATGATCCATAGAGAAGGGCTGTTATTTAGGGGAGAAAAATTAAAATTAAACCCCGAGATCCTCCATCATGATGAATGGTAAAAGCCAATATTTTAGGCCAAATGGCTTTAGAAACCATTAGCGAATTGAAAACCTATAACCTTAACTTCATGCGAAACACAAAACATCCCGTTTTCAATCCTTTAGCGATCATCTCGAACAATATAGTTGCGAGTTGAGTTAGTAGGACCCCTCACATTACATGACATGCAATTCATGACAAATGTAGGCCGAGGGCCATACCATCAGCATCCAAGTCATCCAAGGCATCAAATTAGTTTTACATGAATTGAGCATTATTATGATTAAAAAAATCCCGTAAATCAACTTTCCCTTGTTGAACATACTGAATGTTATATTCCTCTCTTGTTGACTCCACAATGTGTATAGGGATATGCTCATGACTTTCCATGGGGTGTTGAGAATGTTTTTAGGCCCTTTTAGATGGGCCACTGTGAATTGGTTGTCAAGAGTAGCTTGGAAGTCAAAAGTGTTGAGGAGATCTAGATGGAGTTTGAAAGGTCCTTAAGAACTACGGATGCTTTGGGCATGCTAGAGAACTTAGGTAAATAAACTAGAAAATATTCATAAACTAGCTCCGAGGTGTGATGTGGACCAAGAGTATGTTCCCTAACAACTAGATTTTTAGAGCCATTGTTACGTCTCCTTTTTCTTGAACCATTTTGTTCTTATTTTTTTCCTCCTGACAGTTTGTTAAACATTTGTCATTTTTATATGTGTTGTCATTGATGTCAAGATTGATGAGATGATATCAAGTCTCTGGATGACAAAATGGTTTAATTGGTAAAGTGAGCATGTGAAGTAGATGAAGGTTGATTGATAATGACAACTCAAAATGATTTGAGATGATCAAAGATAAGTTCTAAAGGACTTAGACAACATTTGTGAAGCCATAGATATAAGGTGTAAGCTGAAAAGTACATAGAGAGCCGCGGAGTAAAGAAGCTCAAGGAAGGAACCGCATGACTAAAGGAAATTTCTTGTAGAAGTCACTGAAGGAAGATGAGTGCCGCAGAGTGAAGAAGGTAAATCCGTGGATATGAAGATTTGGAGAATGCCGCATAAAAGGGGAAAAGATGCAAAATTGATGATAAACAGAAAAGCCACTAAGTACATAAAATTTCCATGAGACAGAAGGAAATTCGCGAAGAACTAGAAAAGGAGAAAAGCCGCTGAAGGTAGAAAACAAGGAGTAAGCCATCAAAAGTTTAAAAATCTATATAATCCATAGAGATGTCGCGGATAACTAAAATCCACATAAATATGGGAAAATCCGAAGGATAAAAGGGGAAGCCATGATATGAAGGAAAAATAAAAGATGCCAAATGAAGTCGTAGAACGATCAAAGTGAACTAGAGTGGATCAATGACAATTAGTTTGTGTTCAAATTGAAATAGTGAAATTTTGGATTCGATTTGAAGGAGATTTGATTGAAAGAAAATTGTGACTATAAGTAGAACTAAAAATTCAAATAGACCAATGAAATTCTACATTGCAGGTAAGTGCACCAAATTGGGGGCCAAAAGGGGGTCTTAAGTGAATGCATTTTTCTGAAAAACAAAAAAACTTCAACTTGTACAAGTTTTTCAAATACTTACACTCAAAATTGGAAGATGTTGTAGAAATATAAATCGTAGCATTTTGAGTCTAGTTTCTAAGCTACTAAATTTTATTAAAAAGGATAAGTAAGTGGGTCAAACAAATAAAATACCAACAGATGCTCCTTTTTTGTTAAAAACATAATAGAGTGACTTTCGTGCCCCCACCATTTTTGAGCACCATTTAGTATTTTTGAAAACCCTTGGGTAGAAAGATAGCTAGGAGCATCTAATTTGGGATCCATTTTTTTAATATTTTTTTAGTGAATATTTGTTTATTTATGATTTTTCTAGTAAAAATTTTATGTTTTAAAAATAAGGAGCTCCGACCGTGCCCCCACTAACTACCTCAAAAAATATTGTTTTTTTTTTTTTTTTTTGAATATGTATAAAATCATGCCTAGTTTGGGCAAGTATAATTTTTTTAAAAATTTGATCACCCAAAAAAATATACACAATGAAAGATATACATATTTACACTTCAAAAAATAGCTATAAAAAGGCATAGTTAGAAAATAAATAATACGGAAACCTTATATTAGTTAGAAAATTTGAAAAATTATATTTTTAGAAAGAAGAAAATCTAGTCTACGTCGTGGTATAATGTTTTGAAAATGGAGTGATTTTTTTATTTTGATTTATCATAGAGGAAGTGAAATTTTTACATTTTCTTGCAAAAACACGATGTTTGTTGTGTTTAGTACAGTCCATGCCTTAGGCTTGGGGATCCAAACCGGATCTAAGCCTTGAGGCATGGCTTGATAAAGAGAAAATGTAAAACACGTACACGTTATAACACGTACGCGTTACATAACATGTACGTGTTTTTCTTTGCTTTATATATTGTGGCCCCCAACGCCCTTTCATCTCTTAAATGGGAATTTTAAAAACATTCTGTTTTGTCTGCAATTTTTCTATATTCTTGCATGATTTTTAGTAGTTCATTTTGTCCCCTACCCCACTAGTTGATTTTTTCTAATCATGGGCGATAAATGTCAAGTTAAGGACAAGAGGAAAGTCAAGAACACGACACTAGAGAAATTGGAAAAGAAGAGAATAAAGAAATTGAAGAGAATGCAAAAACTTCGAGCGGGGTAAGGTACATCCGTTATATCAAATGTAGCTAATGTATTAGAAAATGAGGATGAAATACATTATAAAAATTTAGAGAGTAATGATTTTTCAATGAATAATGATATTGAATTGAATGATAATGGTGGTATGGATGAAGAAATTGATATGAATCCAATTGTTGAAGCCTTACTTGAAAATCCAAAGGTTAACCCGAAAATTGTATGAAAACATTGAATGAAGAAATTAACCTTGTAAATGAATCTTCACCTCTAAGAACACCTCCTTCCATTTTGTGAAGAAAACCAATTCACTTAATTGAAATTGATGAAAACATTATAAAACCTATGCTAACAAAATTTCTAAAAGAAATGTGAGAAGAAAAGCTAGTGGGATTTGGGATAATTATTTTGAGAATTTAAATGACACACAAAGATGTCAATTATTTATTTCATTGATGAAATTAATTAAGATGAGACTTATAATGAAGACCATGGGGTTAAGAACATCTAATGTTGTTGATCAAAATGCATCAATTATTGAAAACATACATAAAGCATACCAAACTGTAGGTGGCAAAAGACGCACCAAAGATAGTAATGCTACATGGCGTGCACTAACTAATTGTATAGTAAGTGATAAAATAGTTAATAAACACTTGATTATAAAAACAAGTAGTGCTTTAAAGCTAAATAGAAAAACACTAATGAAAGCAATAGAGAGACGTAAATGTCTTGAGTTAGTCAATAACACTGACTATTGGGATTTCTCTAGTAGAATTCCATGAAAAGACAAGAATACATCTGATATTCTAAAATAATTAATTGTAAAATTTTGGAATGAGAACACAAGGGTGTCACCGAATAGAAGAGATATAGTAAAAAGAAGAATAGGTTCTTGTAATTGTGAATCATGTGTAAAACATTTCTTAGATATGACTCAAACAGAATTGTTCTCTAAGTTTAAAAATGAAAATCCACAAATTAACATTAGCCAAAGATTCTTTGAAATGAGAAAACCCTTTTATGTGAAAATCAATCACTCATGTACCACTTGTTGTTGCAGGCATCATGTTGAATTTTCAATGTATTATGATGTTTTTTTGTCTAATACGTCATGTTTTGCATCGACATAATGTTGTAGGAGTGTAGAATAAATGTCCCACAAAAATATTAAAGGGAATTTATTCTAACAATATTTGGTGAAAAATCAACAAGACATTTTTTTATAACAAAGCATGTTTGGATAGAATGTCCAATGTATGTGGTAGCTTGCAAAATCTGAAAAGTTGTATCCACGAGGAGAGTACATATTCAATAGGAAAAGAATTGGCTGATTTGAACAAATATAAATTGGTAGCATAATTAAAATATGGAAAATAATATAAGAGGTGTGAGCTTGTAAGAAAACAATTACTGTGCGAATATATGGTCAAATTCAGAGAGGAAATTTTTTATGAGTATGCAGGGCACACACATAGAGCTCAATGGTTGGATGAAAATTTCAAGTTAATCAAGGACACATTCCCACTTGGTACTATTGTTTTAGTAGTTGACTTTGCATAGAATTACACATTACAGCCAAAAATGGAGGTTTAGTCTCAATATTATAACTCAGTGCAAGTTACTATTTTCATGCATATAACATTCATGTACTCTCTTGAAAGTAATCGAGCAAGATCAAAAAATATTAAGAGAGTATCATTTCTACATCAGTGATGATCAGACACATTCTACGTAATATGTACAAGGTTGTTTCAGTGTGTTTATGTGAACTTGAATGAGAGAAACATTAGTTTTGATCAACATTACATTTGGTTACCCAATTGCACATCACAATTCAAAAATGCACAAAAATTTTATTGGCTAAGAAAGATGCACAAAGAAACAAATGTACACCATATCTGGAGTTTTACTTGAGGCGAGGTCATGGAAAAGGAGAGCATGATGGTGTAGGATCATGGGTGTAAAGAGCACTTGCAAGAGAAGAGCTAAAGTTTAAGGATGGTGTTAAATTTACATATGCAAAAATATTATTGATTGGTGTGTTAAGAATATGGGCCATGAATCTCAAGAGAGATCAATGGTTTGTAGATATTTTTGGTTGATAGAGGAAAAACATCTGTAAACTTTGAATATTGTATGACAATTGTAGGATCAAGTGATATGCACTCATTCCGTAGTTCAAATGTAAATGCTTGGAATATTTATACTAGGCACATGACATGTTTTTGTATATAATGCATTGATTTTGCATGGAATGAATGTGAGTCACAACAGTGGGTGGATGAATGGACTTGTAGACCTCTAATTCCGCTCTACACACATCAAGTTCCACAAGCATTACTACTTGCAGAGTCTTTAGATCAAATGACAACAACACCTGACTTTAACCAAGTCTTTGATTTAATGCAAAAAGGTACATACATATATGTACATGCCATGTTTTAGATTTATAAATTATTAAATGGTCAACTCTTAATGTATTTATAAATTTACTGAAAAAGTTTTACTTTGCGATACATAGGGAACATTTTTGTAGTTACTCCGATGTAATTTAATGAAGAGGGAACATACTACTTTTTATCTCGTTGTGTAGAGGGGAAAAAAATTGATGTCCATAGTCATTGATGGTGAAGACCTTGAGTATCCCATTGGATCAGTGGTAGTCATTGGAACTTGGCTTCAACGATATCCTATCAAAAAATCAAACATTTGGTTGTTTGAAGACTATGAAGTAGATCGGAAGATACTTCACTATTCACATTTTGTCCTTGCAACAAATATTAAATTTATCAAATATCAAGTTCGGCCATCAAAAAAAAATCTGTGGAAGGTTCATGAATCAAATCATGAAGCAATTCTTGCTACTGTCAAGAATAGAGTTGATCCTTTTGGTTCATTAGATTGAATTTGAAAAGGTATGTTCTTCATGAATTTAATTTGAATATTTACTTAAATGATTTTGTTTAAATTTTGTATGATTTAAAATTCTATTTAATTGCTTACTAACATGTTTATGTAGGTTAATGGTGCCAAAAAAGCTTCCACCTTCACATGGTTGGCACTGTTAGTAGAGAATTTATTATTCTCGAAGCCAAGTGGAGCTAAGATAAATTAAATATTATAAAGTAACAACAAACATAAATTCTCATCTCACCACCTATATTGTAAAAATATCTTATTAAAATTCTCATTTCACCACCTATATTGTATGAACCGCCTATATGATTCAGGTGATTGGCAATGGATAACCACACACTAACTCATTCTGAATGGAGATAGAGAAAACCACAAGATGATTTCTTATAGGGCCCCGAGGTGGAGGTCTCGGATCTGACGAGATGTCTTTAAGTACCACAGAGTCTGAGAAATAACCAGTTGAAGATATGGCGTGTTTGGGCCTTAGGGCTCTTAAGTGACTACTCCCAGATGGGGTAGCCCCAAGACACGAGGAGCATGGGGAACCAAAATGAAGCCTCCACTAGCATTCACATTTCCACCTTGACATGTTGGTGTAGTTGTTTTGGTCTTACGAGCTTCCATTTGCAAACTACAGCCTCTGGCAGCCCTACACTGACTCAGACAACACTATTTCATGTGTTTTCAAATAATAACACTATGAGATCAGAACAAATTACAGAGAAAAATTACACTGATAATCTTCACAATATATTCAATATGGAAAGGATTGCCTAATTTATAGGCAATATGAATCCTACAAAATAGGGGAGCTAAAACACTCTACCCAAAATACATGAGCTATTTTAAACTACTCAACAACTCCAACAAATACAATATACGTGAAATTATATCTTACAACTAACACACTCAGTATATTTTTATTATTGAGTTATAAACTCATATAATAATAATATATTACAAATATTATTCAATCCATACAAATGTGAGCACTAACAAATTATATTTCCTAACATTCCCCCCCTTAGTGTGAACATGGGAAAAACCTACCTTTAGACTTGCATCTGCTCATGATCCGGTGATTTTCGCAGATGATCGCAAACCTCAAGGATGGATTTACAAATGGTTGACCATAAATAGAGAATGGTAGTTTTGCAATTAGTTTACCACAAACCACAAGATGATGGTTTTGCGAATGGATTACCAACAACCAAGAATGGTGGTTTTGCTATTGGTTTACCACAAACCACAAATGAAGGTTTTCAAGTGGTTTACCTACAACCACATCATGATATGCCAAGTACTATTCTCAGCTCTCATCACATCTCACTACAGGGAATAACATAGGAAATTCTGTTGAAATCTACTACTCGTACATACATAGAAAAATATGACATAATGGAAATGGAAAATTGGATCATGTTCCCCCTTCAATGTGAAATTTCCACTAGTTGAAAACTACAAATTGTACCACACTGGAAGCAATAAAATCAAACTGCACACACACACACATGTCACCAATGATGATATGCGGCATCGTCATTGGCGACTGACGAGAGGTCGCTGATTGACCTCCAACCTCTGATTCCTCCTACCTCCATTTTCATGCTACTAGCTCAACTGGATTTGATCATGGAGCTTATTATACAATTTATCCCCATAAGATGGCCATCGTGTACAAGCGAAAATGCATCCAATTATTGAAAAGTGAGGAAAATTATTATTTTTTATTTTATCGACTTTTCCTATGACTCAATTTTTGACTTTTTATAATGACACAAACAAATGGACTCAATAACCTATTATTCACCTAAACATACTATTTGAAATGAGACAATAGGCAAAGTGATAATTACTCAATTTTGCTAAGATGAAACTTGACTTTTACAATAATAATTCATGAAAACAAAATATAAACTGACAACTTATGACTAGTTTTAATGACAAGTGACTTCACACATTTATACTCCTAAAGAATGACCAAAAATGACTTCAGATAATGGAGTCACAATTATACGATAATAATTACTAGGATATTCAATGACTCCTCTTTTGACAATAGATGTAGACAAATAAAAAATACACTAAACTTTTTAAACAAATACAATAGACCGCCTAACATATAAAACTATGACACACCTTTTTGTATTTATTTTATTAAAAAAGGACCAAGAACACGTGGCCTCTATTTAACATAAATATCATATTTGCTAATAAGACATTAGCATATTGACTATTTTTAATTAAAACTGTGACACGACTTGGCAAATGGCATTAAAATTCTCGTCGTACCTTTCCAAGGTAATACCACGAACTTTCAAAATAGTGGTTTTGAACATTTGTCTCCAGTGAAGGAAATTTATGTGAAGGTGGTTTAGAGAATGGCTTCAAGCAGGTATGTTGTTAAATCACCATGCACCATGCAGACATGTGCTTCTGAATGTTATCTCGCCAATGCAAATAATTTTGGAGTAAAGACCTCGTAGAGAGAAACGAATTGAAGATGAGGCATGCTAACTAAAATCGAGATCAGAGTGTTCACTATGCAAATGACTAGAACTCGAGTCTATTGTAGATCTAAGATTAAAACATACTCCTCAATGCAACGCATCCAATGTAAAAAGTAAGCAAGATCTGATAGCTATTTGGAGGGATCACAAATTAATCTCTCTCAAACTGCCGAAACAGTCCTGAGAAAAAAAAACAGACACTCCTTTTCCTTTAGGAATCCACGCCTTCATGCATTCAGATATGAACTTGGAGATGCTACCAAGATGAAATCAGAGCAATAAAAAATTTGATGTACTATATACAATTGTTCTCCTTCCAACGTCCTCCAGCCACTCACGATACTCTCGCAAAGAAAAAAATACCTTAAAATTCTAATATGCTCTCAACAAACTGTTCATACAAAATCACTCTGAATTGAGAAGTTACACATGCATTCAGGGCAAGAATAAAAATTTGAGATTTCCCCTACAAAGAAATTAAACTTCCATTCCAAGCCTTGAAAAACTCGCTCTGATACCAGATGTGAGATCGGAACAAATTGCAGAGAAAAATTACACTGATAAACTTCACAATATATTCCATATGGAAAGGATTGCCTAATTCATAAAGCAATATGAATCCTAAGAAATAGGGAGCTAGAAATGTTCTACCCAAAATACATGAGCTGTTTCAAACTACTCAACAACTCTAACAAATACAATATACGTGAGATTATATCTTACAACTAACACACTGTATATTGTTATTATTGAGTTATAAACTCATATAATAATAATATATTACAAATATTATTCAATCCATATAAATGTGAGCACTAAAAAATTATAGTTCCTAACAATAGCCCATTTGAGAAATGGCGGTCCGAGAAATCACCCATCGAAGATATAGCATGTTTGGGCCAAAGGGCTCTTAAGTGACTACCGCTGCACGAGGTAGCCCAAAGCATAGGGAGCATGGGGAACCAAAATGAATCCTAAAATAGTATTCACTTGGCCACCTTGATGTGTTGGCGTAGTTGGTTTGGTCTTACGAGCTTCCGTTTGCAAACTACAACCTATGACAGCTCTACACTGACTCAGACCACACTATTTCGTGTGTTTTCAAACAATAGTACAATGAGAGAACCAAATGGAGATGGAGAAAATATGAGAGTATTTCGTATAGGGCCCTGACATGGAGGTCTCAGATGTAACGAGACATCTCTAAGTGCCACGAGTCCGAGAAATCACACATCAAAGATATGGCGTGTTTGGGCCTCAGGGCTCTTAAGGGACTACGCTCGGATGAGGTAGCCTTAAAGCACAAGGAGTGTAGGGAACCAAAATGAAGTCTCAAATAGCATTCACCAGGCCTCCCAACGTGTTGGCGTAGTTGGTTTGGTCCCATGAGCTTCCGTTTGCAAACTACAGCCTCTAACATCCCTACACTAACTTAGACTACACTATTTCATGCGTTCGCAAAAACAATAAAGACATCGAGAGAACTGGATGTAGATGGAGAAAACCACGAGATAATTTCATAGAGGGCCCCGACATGGAGGTCTTGGATCTAACAAGACATCTCTAGGTGCCACGAAGTCTAAGAAATCACCCGTCGAAGATATGGTGTGTTTGGGCCTCAGGGCTCTTAAGCGATTATGCCCAGACGGGTAGGATGAAAGCACGGGAGCCTAGGGAACATAATGAAGCCTCCATTAACATTCAATTGGCCACCCCAACATGGTGGTGTAGTTGGTTTGGTCCCATGAGTTTCCATTTTCAAACTATAGCCTTTGGTAGCCCTACACTGACTTAGACTGCACTATTTCGTGCGTTTACAAACAATAGCATATCGAGAAAACTGGATGGAGATGGAGAAAACCGCGAGAGGATTTTATAGAGGGGACCAATGTGGAGGTCTGATATCTAATGATATGTCTTTAGGTGCCATTGAGTTCGAGAAATCACCTGTCGAAGATATGGCGTGTTTGGGCCTTAGGGCTCTTAAGGTACTTCGCTTTAGCACAAGGTAGCCCAAAGCAATGGTGGAGGAAACAACCAATGTTCAATAATTTTTCCATAGGATACAACTATGTAGACTATGAACTTAGTTTTGTTGGGGAGACCACCAATGTTCCAACTATTCATTTTGAAAGAATGAATATCTTCAATCAAACAGAGAATGAAGAGCTTGAATTTTTTTGGACATTACAAAAGGTTGTTTGTGCCCAAAGATAAGCCAAAGAACATATAAATATTCAATATTCAACTTTAGATGACAATGAACATTGTGAAGAAAAACAATTAGGTGAATATGTCACTATGATTCAAGAAGAAATGCCCCTTGAAAGTCATAAAGAGTCAATTTGATTACCCAAAAACAACTTGAAGAACTTAAAGAGAACATACGAGGAGAAGAAAAGGAAAAATGGGAAGCATAGAAGGATCACAAATTAACCTGGAATGGAAGATCTATGTGATGTTGTTGATAGAATCATGGATAATATTAAGGACAACATGCCAAGATGATTATTTTTATTAATCCCGGCTGCTTCAACTTCACAAATCAAACCAGGTAGTTCCAAAAGTAGCATATAGGCAAGAAAAACTGCAATGAAGTATTGATAATTGATCTTGAAACTCGTTTAGAATTGTAATTTTTTTGATTGAGAATTTACCCATAGTTTCGTTTTTGAAGGAAGAAATTAATTTTATATGTGAGAAATAGAATGTTGATTTAGTTTATTACTCTAACTATTTAGGTTAGATTTCTATATTCATTCAATTAATGTTTGAATCTCTTCACTACTAACATGGAAACATTTCTAGGGCCCTACGAAAGCCTCTTGCAGCTTTATTCATATCCATCTGGGTTCTCTCATTTCCCTCTTGTTTGCAAACGCGCAAAATAGTGTAGTCTCGAGTCGGATAGGGCTTCCAAAGGTTGTAGTTTGCAAACGGAAGCTTGTGGGACTGAACCAACTGTGCCAATACATCAGGGTGGTGGTGAGGTGAATGCTAGTGGAGGCTTTGTTTTGGTTCCCTATGCTCCCCGTGCTTTTGGGCTACCTCGTCCGGGTGTAGTCGCTTAAGAGCCCTAAGGCCCAAACATGCCATATCTTCGACGGTGATTTCTCGACTCCATGGCATTTAGAGACATCTCGTCAGATCCGAGACCTCCATATCAAGGCCCTCTACAAAATTATCTCGTGGTTTTCTCCATATCCATTTGGTTCTCTCGCTATGCTATTGTTTGCAAACGTGTGAAATAGTGCAGTCTAAGTCAGTGTAGGGTTGTCAAAGGCTATAGTTTGCAAATAGAATCTTGTGGGACCAAACCAACTACACCAACATGTCGGGGTGGCTAGGTGAACACTAGTGGAGGCTTATTTTTGGTTCCCTATGCTCCCCGTGCTTTGGGGTACCTCATCTGGGTGTTGTCACTTAAGAGCCCTCCAACCCAAACACTCCATATCTTTAACGGCTGATTTATCAGACTTTGTGGCTCCTAGAGATGTCTCATCAGATCTGAGACCTCCATGTTGAAGCCCTCTACAAAATCCTCTCGTGGTTTTCTCCATCTCCATCTAGTTCTCTCATTGTGTTATTGTTTGCAAATGCGTGAAATAGTGTAGTCTGAGTTAGTGTAGGGTTGTCAGATGTTGTAGTTTGCAAACGGAAGCTCGTGGGACCAAACCAACTACGCCAAAACATCGGGGTGGCTAGTGAACACTATTAGAGTATTTTTTTTGGTTCCCCATGCTTTCAGGCTACCTCGTTCGGGCGTAGTCCCTTAAGAGCCCTGAGGCCTAAACACGCCATATCTTCGACAAGTGATTTCTCAGACTTCGTGGAACTTAGAGAGGTATCATTAGATCCGAGGCCTCCACATCGGGCCCTCTACAAAATATTCTTGTGGTTTTCTCCATCTCCATTCAGTTCTCTCGTTGTGCTATTGTTATGAAACATGTGAAATAGTGCGATGCGAGTTAGTGTTGGGCTGCTAGAGGTCAGTAGTTTACAAACACAAGCTTGTGGGACCGAAAAACTATACCAACAGGTCAAGGTTGTGATGTGAATGCTAGTGGAGGATTTTTTTTGGTTGCCTACACTCCCCGTGCTTTCGAGCTAGCTCGTTCAGCGTAGTCCCTTATGAGCCTTCGAGCCCAAACACGCCATATCTTCAACGGGTGATTTCTCGAGTCCATAGCACCTAGAGACATCTCATTAAATCTAAGACCTCTATGTCGTGGCCCTCTACAAAATCATCTTGCGGTTTTCTCCATATCCATCTGGTTCTCTCACTATGCTATTGTTTGCAAACACTTGAAATAGTGCGATGACGATTCATGTAGGGTTACCAGAGGCTATAGCTTGCAAACGAAGCTCGTGTGACCAAACCAACTACGCCAACATGTCGGGGTGGCCTATTAAATGCTAGTGGAGGCTTCATTTTGGTTCCCTACACTCCCCGTGCTTTCGGGCTACCTCATCCGGTGTAGTCCCTTAAGAGCCCTAAGGCCCAAACACGCCATATCTTTGACGGTGATTTCTCGGACTCCATGGCACCTAGATATGTCTCATTAGATCCCATACCTCCATGTTAGGGCCTTCTACAAAATCCTCTCAGTTTTTTCCATCTCCATACGGTTCTCTTGGCTATGCTATTGTTTGCAAAACACGTAAAATATTGCAGTCTCGGTCGGTGTAGGGTCGTCGACGCTGTAGTTTTCAAACGAAAGCTTGTGGGACCAAACCAACTACGCCAAAACATTGGGGTGGATAATTGAAATCTATTGGAGGCTTTTTTTGGTTACCTACGCTCCCCGTGCTTTGAGACTACCTCGTTCGGACGTAGTCACTTAAGAGCCATAAGGCACTAACATGACATATCTTTGATGGGTGATTTCTCAATCTCTGTGGCACCTAGAGATGTCTTGTTAGATCCACAACCTCCATGTCAGGGCCCTCTAAGAAATTCTCTCGTGGTTTTCTCCATTTCCATCCATTTATCTCAATGTTCTATTGTTTGTAAATGCACGAAATAGTGCGATGCCGAGTCAATGTAGGGTTGCCAGAGGCTGTAGTTTGCAAACAGAAGCTTGTGGGACCAAACCAACTATTCCAACATGTCGGGGTGGCACAGTGAATACTAGCAGATGCTTATTTTTGGTTCCCTACACTCCCGTGCTTTTAGGCTACCTCGTCCGAGCGTAGTCGCTTAAGAGTCCTAAATGACTAGATTGGGTTAAGAATGAATTTGATAGGGGTATACCTAAGAACACACAGAAGTTATCAATCACCTAGTAAATATTTATTGTTTAGTTCTCGATGGGATTCACTGGCTTGCATGGCTCGGTGACATTCCATTCATTGATAATTTATGCTATGATAAACCCACAGATGCTTTTAAAAGCACCTTAAAAGGGTAGGGGTAGTCATCAAGCCTAGTGAAGGGTGTGATGTGATTTCCAAATAACTTGAAATGCCTATAGATTTAAATGTTATACAATTAATTGGAGAGGATTAGACTATCAAGAATCATTGAGTGTCCGAATCGAAATGTCATTGCATCTGGAGACATTCTCAAGCATTGGAGTAATGTATATGGAGAGACATTCTCAAAATATCAACGAGATGAAAGGCATCAAATTATAACGACTCTTGGGTGTTTTAATAGGGAGAAGACTACGAAGCATAGAACAATGTAGTAAGTGCATGATAAGATATGAACTAATACAAAGAGACTATGAGCAAGAAGAAGCGCAAGTAAGGTAAATACACATATACACATTGATAAATTGAATGAATAATTACTCAGATTAGGTAAATTTTTATATACATACATTATATAAGTATTGATTTCTAAATTTTGATGCATATTATACATTAAAAATGCTAGTACATGTACATCACCAATAAATGAAAAAATAATTCATAATGTCTTAAATATTGTCAAGTGCACATCATATTAGTTTCATGTGAAAATAATCTCAGAAATGTAAGGACTCATAAAAAATTATCAAGTTCCAAATAATATTTTAATGTGCATAATAAATACAAAAATTCCCAAATAGGTCATATACCATCAAGTTCAAATGCCATATAGGCGTACATACAATTCCATGCACATAGGCATACAAAAACAATGTCATGTAAGACATATATATTTCCTACTCATCGAAATATATCCCTTTCTTGGCCTTGCTTGAAGAAGGCCCTCCCTTAGATGAAGATGGAGATCCATGAGATGACTTTGGATCATCCGAGCCCATGCTTTGAGTCCTCTTCCGTTGAATACTCGCCTATAGATGAGCCTGTAAATGCAAACAATGTTTTTTTGTCAAAACTTAATTTATATATGTTTTCAACATGTATTTAAGACCATGCTAGAATGAAAGTATTTACATAAATACATAAACTTACCGCAAGTTGTCGATCACACCAAATTTGTATCTCACACTCGGATGAGTCATTGGGAGCTCCTACAGTCGAATGGGGGTACGAAGACATCAAGATGGAGAAGTCTCATTGCCCTCGAAGTCAAAATGGAGGGGTTGAAGTTCCGTACATACACATAAGATCAAAACATCTAACATCGAGAATTAGCGAAAATAAAACTAAGTACATGTATGTATATAATGAAAATATTTTAACTAATTTTATCAATATAGAACTATTGTTTTTACCTCGCCTTACATGTGAATCAAATGAATAGGGCTGCTATCTATCGTAGGTAACTCCTACATATACATAATGAAGGACATTATAAACATAATTTAATAATTCTACAATGAAAGACATTACTAACATGTAATTTAACATAATATGAATTACACGAGAAATTTTAAAAAATTTACGTGTTGTTTGAATACCTCAGTGAGTTGTTGTGTAAATGAAATCGCAGCAGCAACACCTTTATCTACTTATCATAGATATGGTGGGGTGTCTAGTGAAGTCAACATCTTTATCAAACATGTATATCATGTGAGTTAGATGGAAATACAAGAACATGCATATATTTGACTTCAAAACTAACATATATATATACACACAGACATGTATGTGAAAATTTTACATAATTAACATTCTAAATTACTTCTATGAATGTATGTGTATGCATGGTGCTCGGTGCCTGTAGTCGGGATGAAGATACACACACACACACACACACACACAGATATATATATATATATATATATATATATATATATATATATATATATATATATATATATATATATATACATAGATATATACATGTATATATGAAAATTTATGTAAAAATACATAATTAACATTCTAAATTACTTCTATGAATGTATGTGTATGCATGGTGCTCGGTGCTGTAGTCGGGATGAAGATGCGCCTCCTGCACATTGTAATATCAATGCATATACATGTACAAATACAATTATTTCAAAAATTTAACATATATAAGTAAATCAAGTACTCCAAACTTTTTGTAACACACATAACAAAACATAAAAAATTTACCTGCGAAGGTGACGCCGATGAATGTAATCCGAATGTCTCACTCAAAAGGACATCTGACATAGTGACATTATCGTGTTCACCCCTAGCACCAGGTGCACCAAAATCAATACGCATGAAAGTATCATCCTCCTCGGGCCCCAAACATATGCTACCACATGACGAGAAAAGATGTGGCCTCATGCTAGTACTCCCTGAGGGAATATTCTATATACCTCCACAAGCATCTGGCTCAGAAATCTCCCTCGTATGTCAAACAAGGGTCACAAATAGCCCCTGAAAGTGTGTGGAGTGTATCAATCTCTATTGTCTCCTTCACTGCTTGAGGGACAATTTCAAGGTGAGGGGGCTTCTATGTGGGGAATCTAACCTGCTTAACTAGGTGCACGTTGTGCACCTTGTCGATCCTGTGCGAGATCCTTTTCCTTGACCTTGGAAATCTTGAGATCTCATTGAGGATAAAATCACAATAGAGTTTTCTTAGAAAGTATAAGAGTAGCACCTCGTTGTGATTACAAAGTGAAAAAATAAAACACCATCCACCACAGGTCCTAAAAATTATTTTTAATCAAATTATTATTGCACCAATGGATGGGAAATCGTTTACATGACAACAAAACAAGAAAATTAGTGTGGGGGTTCGTGAATAAGGTGCATATGAGGGATTTTGAAATTTCTTATTTCTTTACATCCACATCTTAGAATTTTTGGAATAATAAACTGCATACAACTCTCTCTCGTAAGTTGTCCAACGATCAATTTGCTTTGTTTCCACATCAATTTGAACAATTAATGCCTCGATGTGTTTGCAAGAGAGGCACAATGGGGTTTGTAGATTGTGAATCCCTCATTGTTTTGATTAAATCCTCAATTTCAATTTTGTTTTCAACTATGTGGGCTGCTAAATCTTCTTGACTACCCGAGGGATGTTGAGCAATTGTGGGAGTGTCGGGAGGGATGACAGGAATAACAGGGTTTGGTTGTGGTTGATTCCCTCGACCTCTAACTGTAACAATAAAAATATGTATTCAATTCAAATTTTAATCTATAATTATCATATTTCAATGTAATTTTGAGAAAATAATTGTGCTTACCTCTTCTCCGTGGCACCATCATCGATTCAGATCTTCCCGGTGATCCAGAAACGATCCTTTGAGCTTGAGATCTAGCTGAATGAAAAAACGTGAGGGCATGGTTAAGCTCTGAAACTCACGTTTGAGGGAGATAAAATGATAGAGGCTCAGGCCTCTTTTTTTATTTATAGTAGGCATAATATGTATGCATTATGTAACACGTATGCGTTATGCTTTGGTAAATCCCAAACCTGACAATTGAAAATGTGATCACGTTATAATAGAACGCGTACGCATTTTTCTTTTTCCAGATTCTTGTCTACTTTTTGGCCCCCAACTTCATGCACTAACTCTTCTAGCTACCAACATTTAATGCATGTTAACCATGAGGAAATTTGGTTATAAGATCGATGGAGATTCTAGATTTCAAGGTGAATTTAAATAATGCAAAGAAGATGGGTCACCAATTTAATTTCACGATGCAAATTATAAACAATGTAAGTTTTCTAATTTTGGAAGTCGGATAATAAATTTGTTTTACAGATGTGTGAAACAAGGTGGACTGAAGCCAAACAAGGAATGAATAAAATCTAGTCTCATCTTGGAACATTTAATGATCCAGATTCACAGGCGACAGATTAGAAAGAGTACACAATGCAAATCTTGAAGTAAGTTTTTTGAGAAAAATGTGAAATAAAAGAAAAACTTGAAGTGATTCGATATAATTTCTCATGCGAGAGAACTAAGGAATTAGAACCAAGAGATCGAAAAGACGAAAAGAAGAAAATATGATGCAATCAAGCTAAGAAGAGCTACAATGGTGAAGAAGAGATAAGCTGCAAGATCGAGAAAATGATGAAGAACACGATCATATAAGCGAACATAAAGGTGACAACTTTGAATGAGCGAAGAGAGTGACAAAGGAAAAATAAAGATCGAGCCTAGAAAATTATTATAATCCACTATATTATAAATTGTTGTATCTATAAGTTCAAAATGTATATGTAAAGAAATCTAAGTTTTAGCTTAGCACATTCGAGGATTTGTAGCTTCCTTATAGGTGGGTGCCTACGAAATAAATATCTTTTTATGCCTAATATTCATTGAGTCCTTTGTTGTGTGTAATATCAACATAGGTGTAGTGGTTGGTGCTCCTTGTGAGATTGGTATCTCACTAAACAAATCATATAAGATGTGTTCTATTCTTATGAGTCATTTCTTTGTGTAATATAAGCAACAGTTTTGGTGGGTTTTTTTCCTGAAAGGGTTTCCCATGGTAAATCTTTTTGTTTAGTGTTTATGTGTTTGATGAATACTTGATCGATTGTATGCTAATTATATATATAGATTGGTAAAGAATATAAAATTGAATCAAGAGTGTTAAATTTTTAATCTGAACTAATTCTTCCCCCTCTTAGTGCTTGTGATATGCAACAATTGGTATCAAAGTGATTCCTCATTATAGAAGCTTAATATATTCAAGGAGATCCTCTTGTATAAGCATGGCAACAAATTAGGCACAACGCAGTCTGTCACTATCCATATCACCTCTGTTCATAGGAACAAATTATGCATTCTAGAGAATAAGGATGAAAACATATTTGATGTCACTTGGGTTTGACATCTGGGAATGCATTGAGAAAGGATATATAACTCCACCCACACCGATCACCTCTTCAGTGGATAAGGTAGAATATGAGTGCAAATCAAGAGCTATGAATGTTATTTTATGCGGTTTGACTGAGACATAATTTGTGAAGGTAATGCACTGCACAACAACAAAGGAGATATGGACCAAATTACAGAGCATCTATGAAGGAGATGAGAAAGTTAAACTGGAAAAGTTGTAAAATTACAGAGCTTAGTTTGAGAATTTAAAAATGAAGGATGATGAGAGCATCATGACATATATGCAAAGAATAGATGAGGTCATAAACATGATCAGAGGCTTGGGAGAAAATCTATAATAATTTATCATTGTTAAAAAGGTTTTGAGATCCTTGACCAAAAAGTATGATGTAAAGCTTTCTGCCATAAAGGAAGCAAGGGATATGAAGACTCTTACAATGGATGAACTGTAGAGCACCCTTATTGTATACGAAATGAGAACTATTGGAACCAAGACCACCAAGAAAGAAGTGGCTTTCAAGGTCAAGAAAGAAATAAAGTCTAGTCAAGAAGATGAAGAAGAATCAGGTTCCACGGATGAGCTAGATGAAGAAAGATTGAGGCATTGTTCGTGAGGAAATTAAAAAGAGGCTCTGGTAAGTACAAAGGAAAACTCCTTTCAAATTATTTGATTACGAACAAATAGAACATTTTTCCAAAGATATGTCCAAACAAAAATAAGGACAATCAATCTGAACATGAGGAGCACAATCATAAACATAATAGAAGAGAAACTAAGTATAAAAAGAAAGATAACAAGAATAAATTCTTCAAGAACAAAAGAAACTTCTACTCTAAAGAAGAATCTAGTGAATTGGAGTTGAGCAACACAGAAAACTCAGAAAATGAAGATCAATCAGAATGTTTGTTTATGGCTATGGACGTAGATGAAGAAAGTAGCTCCAGAGGGAAGAAATCAGTTGAATATGAAGATTCTGATGAAGAGGAAGCTAAGGTAAATCTTGAAGCAGAGTTGGTAAGTGCACTTGAAGAACTACAACTATGTAGAAAGAAAAATCAGAAACTAAGATGCACATTAAAGGATTATGAGGAACAAATCCGCATCTTTGAGAAAAGACAATCACATAAAGAAGAAGAAGAGGTTAATGAGCTAAAGGAAATTGAAAATTGACTGGAGAAGATCTCTAAGTCCTAAAAATCAAAAGAGGATGAGTTCTCAAAGTTGAACACAAAATTAGAGGAGTTGAAATCTGAGATGGACCAAATGTTCAACAAACTAATTATGTATGAAAATCTAGAAAAGAGCTCTATCGTGCTAACGGATATACTCCACAACTAATGTGATACAACTGACAAGTCTGGAATTGGCTCTAAGGGAGAAATCAAGGAGAAAGAGTCAACAAAAACTAAAGAAAATCATTCCATGGTTACACCAAGTAGTTCCTCTGCTACAAATAAATATTTCCACAAATCTATGAGAAGAAGAAACATTGTTCCTAGGATCACTTATGCAATGAGGTACACACATTCCTTTTATGGGTATTTTTCTCTTGTAATGAGTTTGGACATAAATCCGCAAAGTGTAGAAAGAAATCTAGATGCTATAGAATAATATTTGGCCCATCTTACACCAGTTAAAACTTTAATGTTGCTCAGTACACCTATCAAAATAAAATAAATAATCCACCAGCAAGAAAACAAGAGCCGCCAAAACAACAAAAGTGGATATATGTAAATAAATATGAGAACAAGAGAAAGGAATTTTGCTGAGTAGTACAGACCACGTTCCATGTACATAATGAAGATAAAATTTGGTATATAGATATTGGATGCTCCAGTCACATGAAAAGTGATAAAATTAAATTTATTTCTATGTCTAATAATGCATCAGGTGCTGTGAGATTTGATGAAGACAACTCTACCAACATAGTTGGAAAAGGGACATTAAGTTTAGATAATGGAAAGACTATTATAGAAAATGTTCTATATGTTGAAGGATTGAAACATAACCTGTTGAGTGTGAGTCAAATGTGTAAGAAAGGATACAATGTCATATTCCATGACCAAGGATGTGATATTATCAATGGAAAAGCAAGAAAAATATTTGCAACGGCCAAGTAGAAAAAGAACAACATGTATGTATTGAATGAGATAAACAATGAGAAATGCTTCACTCGGTAAAGTTGATTATAGCTGGTTGTGGCACAAAAGACTTAGACATATGAGATTTGAGAATTTTGTTAATCTAAGTGCTAAAGGGTGTGTGAGACACATCCCTAATATTATCAAACCCGTAGATACACTATGAAAGATGTGTCTACATGGTAAATAGATATGGAGGTAATTCAAGTCAAAGGAGTACTCTACAACAATGATTCATACAGGACACATGCAACCCTACCGTAAATGAAGGAATATCAGGTGAAGTATATTTTATGTTACTAATAGATGATTATAAAATAATGACCTAGGTAACATGCTTAAAGTATAATTCAGAATCCCTAGATAGATTTAAGAATTTCAAGGCATTAGTTGAAAATGAGAAGAACAAGAAAATCAAATGCCTAAGTTCAGACAAAGGCGGTGAATTCAGTCAAATGAGTTTGATGAGTTTTGTGAAGAACGTGGAATTAGAAGACAATTATCAGCCGCATGGACTCCTTTACTGATTGGATTTGTTGAAAGGAAGAACAAAATAGTGCAAGAGATGGCAATGACCATGCTAAATGAATCCAAAATCCCAAACATGTATTGGAGTGAAGCTATATATACCACTGTTTATCTTTTGAACAGAGCTCATTTGAGTGTAAACATTGATAAGACTCCCTATGAACTATGGAAGAAGAGTCCTGTAAATGTGAAGCACATCAGAGGGTTTGGAAGCAAATGCTACATCAAAAGGGATGAAGAAAACATAGGAAAGTTTGACTCAAGGAGCGATGAAGGTATATTACTTGGATACTTGGTGGTTAGCGCAACCTACAGACGCTATAACAAGCAGTTGAAAAAGATAGTGGAAATCGCTAATGTGAAGGTGGATGAGGCACAAAATGAAAAAACCAGCACTTAGCATAGTCGCAGAAATGAAGAACAAGAAGATGATGAAGACTTTGACAGTCCACGTAAAGAAGTAGAAGAAGAAGAGGAAATACTAGACACTAAGGCACCTTCCAGGCAAGTCAATAAGGATCATCCGGTAAATATTTTCATTAGACACAAGGATGAAGACATCCTAACAAGAAGGAAACTCAGAGAGCAATAGAGTCATGAAGATATAACACTCCTGTCCATGATAGAACCCAAGAATGTTGTTGAAGAAAGAAAATATCAACATTGGGTAGATGCCATGAATGAAGAATTGGATCAGATCGAAAAGAATGAGACATGGGAACTAGTACCCAGGCTGTAAGACAAGAATGTGATTGAAACCAAGTGGGTCTTCAGGAATAAGTTGAATGAGAAAGGAGAATTTATGTGCAACAAGGCCAGACTAGTATGCAAAGGATACACATAAATGGAAGGGATTGAATTTGATGAGACATTTGCACCAATTACAAGAATGGAGGTAATAATGATGTTTTTGGCTTACATGACTTACAAGAAGATCAAAGTGTTCTAGATGGATGTGAAATCAGCCTTCCTAAATGGTTTTCTAAATGAAGAGGTATACATTGAACAACTTGATGGATTCTCACTGATTGAAGATAAAGATTATGTGTGTAGGTTGAAGAAATATTTGTATGGATTAAAGAAACCTCCTAGAGCTTGGTACATAGGATTAGACTCATACCTCATTGAGAAAGGTTTTAGAAAAGGAGTCACGGACAATAGTCTATACCTAAAATAAGGAGAACATTTTCTCATTATAATAGTATATGTTGATGACATCATTTTCTTTGGAGATCATGACGAGATTACATACGAGTTTGTAGACATGATGAAAGAAAAAATTGAGATGTCAATGTTGTTAGATCTGTCTTTCTTTTTGGGACTACAGATAAATCAATCAGATCAAGGTATATTCATCTCCCAAAGAAAGTATATAAAATAGATGTTGAAAATATTTAGGATGGAATATTGCGAACCTATTGGGACACCAATGGAGGTTGGATGCAAGCTGAGTAGAGATGATAACTCACCAAAGGTAGACAAAACACTATCTGATTAATGATAGGAAGTCTACATTACTCCACATCATCAAGACTTGATATCATGCAGGATAGGTATTGTTGGAATATTTCAAGAAGATCCAAGGGAAACAAACCTCAAGGTGGTCAAGAGGATTTTGAGATATCTCATGGGCACAATTGAATATGGACTATGGTACCCCAAAAGCATTGACTTCAGTATAAAGACATACATAGATGTAGACTGGGCTAGAAGTGTTGATGATAGAAAGAGCATAAGTGGAGGAACATTTTTTTAGAAACTGCTTGGTATTTTGGCTCAATAAGAAACAATCATTAGTGGCTCTCTCAACATGTGAAGCAAAGTATATAACTACCACAATGTGTTGCACACAAGTTCTATGGATGAAGCAAACATTGGAGGATTATAAGGTAAAATATGAACATCCAATTCCCTTATTGTGTGATAGTAAAAGTGCAATTAGTGTCTCCAAGAACCCAATGTTCCACTCAAAAATAAGCATATACCTATAAGATATCATTTATTGAGGGAACAAGTAAATGAAAATAAATATGTGAGCACAAAGAAGGAAATTACAGATATCATGACCAAGCCACTACCCAAAAGCAACATTTGAACACCTAAGGAATGAATTAGGGGTCATTCTTGATCCCACAAAAAATAGAGGGTGCACGAAAAGGAAGGGAACATTCTCATGTATTATCTGCTCCTAAAAACAATGTGAAAGTGAGGGGGAGCTAATCTGTTAGCTTGAATTTATTAGAGTATGTATCAGCTCGGGAAAGCATTGCCATCGAAACACCGATCAAATAGATAAGACACATAATCCTAGGGGAGATTCTTGAGGTAAACATATGGAGAAGCAAACTTATAAGTATATTCATTATATACGACATAGATGACCCTTTTTCATTGTTGAAAAATGGGGAGAAAACATGTAAGTCGAAACCAATGACTCACAGAAACAAATGGGGAATAAATAAAGAAACCAAGAGAGTCCCAGAGATATAGAAGAGCATGAGAAAGGTAGATTTGGGTATGTAATCATTTTTCCATCAAAAGGTTATAAGGTTTCTACAAGATGGAGTGTTGCCATCAATGAAAAAGGGGGAGATTGTTGAACATTTGTCATTATTATATGTGTTGTCATTGATGTCAAGATTGATGAGTTGATATGAAGTTGTATTGATGGCAAAAGGAGTCAATTGGTAAAGTGAGCATGTTAAGAAAATGAAGGTTGATTGATAATGACAACTTACAAAGGCTTTGAGATGATCAAATATAAGTTCTAAAGGACTTAGAAAACAGATTATCCAAGTCGTGGATATAATGTGTAAACTGCCAAGTACATAGAGAGTTGTGGAGTAAAGAAGCTCAAGGAAGGAACCGCAGACTAAATAAAAGCTCTAGTAGAAGCCGCCAAAGGAAGGTGAGTGCCACAAAGTTAAGAAAGTAAAGCCACATATATGAAGATTTAGAGAATGCCGCGTATAAAGGGAAAATATGAAAAAATGATGATAAGCAGAAAATTGATCGATGAGAAAATTTACGTAGACAAAAGGAAAGCATGTGTAAGGTAGATTGATGTACGGAACTCACTTTGTTAGTAGCAAGTGTCACCCATTTGGATCTCCATGAATTATTTTAATTCTTGTGAGATCTCTACCTCAACACATAACTTTTTGTTGGTGGATGTATTAAAATCGTTGTTGTTCCTTGCAAACAACTTGCCTAATGGAGGTTATTTGGTGAAGAAAATGCATGTAAGGAAGCGGAAAACTCGGGAAATTCAACCCAAATAGGGACTTTAAGGGCCATAAACTCAGACACCACAAAGTCCTTTTGTCCAATGGGAAAGAACCAACAAGGAGTTATAGACATTCCAAGTAGTCAATCAATTTAGGATAGTTGGGGCATGCGAAGGGTCATAAAACTGAAAAAGAGAGAACCCTTTAGTCATGTTTTGTACACTCTCACATCTGATGTCATGAGTGGCCCACACCGAGTAACCCAGGACTTGAGCATGCTTTCAAAGGGGATATGACCCACAAAGTAATTGATAAGGAATAATTGTTCAAGCCATTGACACACAACATTGAATTCAGAAACATGTAATACAACATTAGGAGGAGAAATATTACCTCCCGAAATACCTTCAGGACAAACTTACGGGCATGTTTTTATGGTGACTTTGTACAAGTATTCTTTTTCCTAAGTTATATTAAAAGTAAGAACTACCACCTAAAATAGTTCCCTAACCTAGCTAGAAACAAGAAAAGAGTACCATCAAGATGAAGAAATGAACAAGGCCTACACTAGCATCATAACTTTGAAATAGTGAAATCAAACATAATGCCAATCAAGAACTCTATTCTTCTAAATTGTCTAATTAAATCAAATGGACCTATGTAGTCCAATGGCAATGAAAAATATTGTTTTCTTTGATCCTTCAATGGATGCTTGGGTGTGAGGATTATCTCTTTAAGAATGGAGGATGGAGGTCGCAAGAATGACAAAAGGCTATTAGTATTGAAACTATGTGCTTTTTTTTGTCTCTTGAGAGATTTAGGTGTAAGTGTAGAAGTAGAGGGAGGGTTGTTTATATAGCCCAAAGGATAAATGATTCAACACATCCTCATGAATGTGGGACTAATGGAGATGTAGAGTTAGTTATGGATAAGGGGGTTTAGATGGGGTTGAGTTAACTTTAGGAGGGTTTAGTTTGTCCTTAAGTGGCTCATGTGGATAAAGGGGGTGTATTAATTAATAAATATGATTAATTAATACATGTGCAAGCTTTTATAAGCTTTTAGATGGATTTTAGTGTGATTTGGACCATTAGGAGGGAATTAAACCAATTAAATAGTGATTTATTGATTTAATGAGAAGGGAGGATAATTAATTAATAATAATTAATTAGACTAGATAGAAGGTGTTGATTAATGAAGGGTCATTAATTAGGGTATGTGTTGGATAGGTGAATTAATTAATTAGTGTAATGTAATCAATTAACGACAATGGAAGAGAAGATGAGCGCTATTGACAATATGTCGTCAATTTGTGGGAAAGGAGATAATTAGCACAATTTAAGTATTTAAATTGCTCGGTGTAATTATAGGTGTCTACATTTGCCCCTCTTTGGGGTGGCGTAAGTGATGCCACTTCAAAGATAGTAGATGGAAGAAATTTTTGAAGGGATAGAAGAAAAATTAGTAGGAGGGAGAGATGCCCCCTCAAGTGTCGATGGGGTGATGAAAGAAGATGATCGATGCTCGAAAAAGGTGAGAGATAGAGAAAGAATGGGAAGAGGAAAGATGCCCCAGAAGATGAAAGAATAGGGGTGAGAGAAAAGTGATGCAAAAGGAATATGGAGGAGGGGAGAGAAGAGCTTAGCCTCTAGCCGCTATGTATTGGAACAATTTTGGTGTCATCATATTGACATAAGAGCTACGCCATCGGTCCTTATGAAAAATATAAGCGTATGACAAAGGTAGAACGACATGAAAAGCCATACTATGAATGATTGTCCATTTCTGAAAACACCAACTCCATGCAACATACAAAATGCAATGCAATACGAGAAAGTGAAAGATGCCTAACTCCATGCAACATACAAAATGTAATTTGTAATACGAGAAAGTAAACAAGCTAAACTAACAGAGAAACATAATGTAATGTTTTTTTTATCAAGCTTCAGTTACGACCTGTGTGAATTAACGACAAAGGTTTATGATGGTGCCCCAAGCAAGGATACATGTGAGGGGAATAACGGAGGACACTTGGGTTTATGAAACAAGATTAAGCAACTCGTTGTACCCCAAAGTACAAACAAAGTACGGAGCCTAGATTTTATTGATGGAGGTAGATCAAGATGATCCGTAAGTCGCACACATGAACAAGTGAGAACCAAAGAGTGACGCTTTATAGGATGTTTTTCAATTTTTAGAAGTTTTCTAAAACATTTTTGAATGTTTTTGATGATTTTTCTAACATATTTAAATGTTTTGGTTGATTTTGAAAGTTTTATGAAACTATGTATAGAAAGAAAAGGAATCATGGATGCCCCTAGTGATAGATGGGATGTACAAGGGCATAAGGCCACGTATGCGTACCAGAAAGGTGAAGATGCAAAAATTCTCCAACGATTAGGTGGGAGTATTTAAAGGTAAACTCTTCATAGGTAGAAGTGGGAGCCAAGGCCATTATGGATAGGTTCAACATGATGATGAACATAAACCAATGAAATTTTGGGAAGAAGTAAGGATGCACCTAGTGTAAGTTGGCCTAAAATCACATGATAGAAAGGAAGGAGAAGATTTTTTTTTGAAAGGTGACAAACATGTCCACAAACATGGAAAACAAGTAATCTTATACACATGGATGTTCTGAATGAAGTAGAAGAATGATGTGAATGATATGAATGTAGCTTAGAAGCCTCACAATGAAGAAGTGATTAGCCAAAGGCACAAATCGTGAGACAAGATATGGACTAGAGTAAGAGTCTGAACAAGGTCCAAAAAAAAGACACTTGGTAACATACTAATCCTATTTACTCATAGAGATCCAGTGTGTGCACGTGGAATTTATTACCTCTTGAAGGGAAGATTTAATAGAAAACAAGTGAAGACACCCTAGCCAATGTGTAGGAATGATTGATTTTGAAAGGAGATTTTGTGAATGAAGGGTGGAAGGATAGCCATACATTGCTCCACTGCCAGCCAGACATCTATAGCCTTGACGGAGATGCATTTGATTCTAATCGCAACATTTCTCTACTACCAGTCAGGCATCCATAGCCCCAGATAGATATTATTGGAAATACCCCAAGAGAGAGTAATATATCAATTTTCATTTGCTTTGTAGCTTTTAGCTTTTGATTTTTGATTGATTTTGATTCTTTTACTTTCTGAAAACTTATTTCAGCTCTCTTGTTTGACAAGGGGTTAAGAACCATAGATGGCTTGATGGAAGGATGTGGAAGTGACTGTGATGATGACATTGGCTAGTGTCAACAAATATGTCCAAAATTTCTTCACAACAAGTTTATTAGATGTTGATTGTGATATGATCTCTAAGAGGTCAGTCGTTCTTTAATTTACTAAGGTGATAAAAGACCAAGGTCAAATAGATACCATAGAGATAAATGTCACAAAATGCGTGTGAATAAGTTAACCAAAACATCACCAAAGGGATGAAAATTGTAGGGAGACTTGCAAAAGAATAACAAGGAAGGGAAGAAAGAAACATCCATGTGTACGCAAATACCTGATTGCAATGTTTGATCCTTGTACCTTTGATTTTTGTTGTGTTTTCTTAATGTTTTTTGTATTTTTGAATTTTTTTAATGATTTTTATGATTTTTTAGATTGTAGGGACCAACAATGTCAATATGCATGATATGATCCAGCAACAATGTTTTCAACTTCCTTGTTAAGGGAGACTAGGTGCGTTTGTTTATCGAGAGTGATGTTATCCCCGATCTCGATGATCGAAGTGAGTTCACACTCAACAAAGGACTGCGATTTATCCTAAAACCTGGATTTTGTATGTGGGAGATTGAGTTCCCCATCTAGAGGTTTATGCACTTTACGCCATACTTGATGGTTACATTGATGTGCATTCTTGAATTGCGCTTGATTTATAATTTTGAGATTGTTTGATTTGTTGGGGGATTTTGAGCTCTTGGAATTTTTGACCTGATCTTGATAATGAACATGTTTGGGTTTCTTATAAGCTGAGTTGTGACTTTTTTGACCTTGAGAAGGAGAAGAAAGCAAACATTTAAGATTGATGATAGGAACAAGATAAATTATGGTGGGCTTTCCCTGGTCATTGGGAGAAGGATTATGTGATTGATGAAAAGGATACGGTCCAAGGATCGAAGAAGATGGGCTACTGGGAGGTGAGCCATAGATAGAATATGAAGGGCTCTTAGGATGTGGCCCAAGAATATAAGAAGAAGAACTACTAGGACGTGACCCATAGATACAAGATGAAGGGCTACTAGGATGTGACCTAAGAATAGAAGAAGAAATGCTACTAGGATGTGACCCATAGATGTAAGATGATGGGCTACTAGGATGTGGCCCAAGAATAGAAGATGATGGACTACCTGGGGGTGATCCATACCTAGAAGACAAGGGGCTAGTTTGGCATGCCCCAAGAATAGAAGATAGTGTACTATTCGAAAATGTCCCACAAATAGCAAAGGGAGGGCTACTAGAAGGTGACCTACACCTAGATGAAGATGAAGGGATACTTGGCTTTGACCCCATAAGAGATTGTGATTGAGGAATTATGATAGACAAAGAGTTATTGGGTGATGAGAAGATATGCCATGGATCAATGCAAGAACAAGGAGTTTCATCACATAATGAAGAATGTGAAGATGGAAAAATAAGAGGAGGACCAGGTTGCATGATTTGAGGCACTTCTTCCATTTCTTGATAAAAGGAATCAACCTTTTCCTCACAATACATAGACGCATCAAAGTCTAAAGAGAATCCTTTCGTAATTTTCTAAAGCAATATCTTCATATGCCCCTATAAATGCCCTGATTGTTTCTTCATTCTGAAAGAGATCAATCAATTTGAGTTGTTGATCGGCGACCAGGGGGTTGATTGGAAGAAAGAGATCCAATTGGTGTGGAAGACTTAGAAGATGTTTGATGATGATTAATAGAAGAAGATGATGTGGGGGACAAAAAATATGTGTAGCTAGATGTCTCAGGAGTAGAAGAAGGTGGTGTGGACCTACCTATATGATGGTATATCGTATGTAAAATAGTAGGATTAATTCCAAAGTCTGTAGATTGCGACGCATGGGTCGATCTCAGATGTTTGACTCGAAGGAATTTGAGTCACATGAATCTTCAAAGAAAGAAGACTTATTGGGGTGATTGATGAAGAAGGTCCCGTGAAGAAGGGGGACTATGATTCAAGAATTGCATCGATAAATAATAACAAGGGTCCTGCAAAGAAAGAGAGGGCCATGATTCAAGAATTTTTTTAGATGTTTGATTGGAGGGATTTGGAGTCGCACGTATCTTCAAAGAAAGAAGACATTGTCGAGGCGACTGATAAAAGGGGTCCTGCGAAGAAAGGGAGGACCGTGATGTAGAATTCATATTAAATGTTTGATTAAGAGGTTCCTATGAAGATAGGGAGGACCATGATATAGGAGTCTCATTAGATGAATCTGAATGGTATTTTGGATCCGAATAGTAGTTTGGATCCGAATCATCAGAAGAATCAGAAGAAATGTTTGGATTGGAATCCTCAGAAGAAGAGGAAATGTTTGGATTAGAATCAGAAGAAGAGTGGGGGAACTCGAATAATAATTTGGATCAGAAGCATCCAAATCATACCACCGACTATGAGATGAAGGTGGGGAACAAGCTACCCATATGGGCTCTCTAGCACGAAGAACCAAATGAGGTTTAGTTGTAATGGGAATATTTTGATTTGAATTGCTAAACCTAGGTTCCATATTTTTGTAAGTATGGGGAACCGCATGATAGTCAGTCATTTTTGGCACTATTTTAAGCACAAATGTCTAGATCTAGATAGTGTGATCAAACTTCTTCAAAGTGAAGAAGACGTATGTCAATTCGGGTAGCATAACGGAAACCAACTAGACATTGTGTAAGTACGAAGATGCGTGCATGATTTTCCAAAGAAGGTCTAAGGAAAATAGACATTGTGATGATGTAATATCGATGAGATCAAGAGGGATTGTCCTAGGAAACAAGTTTTCTGAATGAATAATCATAAGGAACAATCATGCAAGTTGGAAACACAAATCCAATCAACAAGGAAATACACCATATGAAAATGCATGTGCAAAGTGATAGTTCGATGCAAAAATGATCAACACAATGTCAATATTTACGTCAAGCTTAAAATGAACAAGGTGTAAATATTAACAAAGGGTAGATGTGACTCCCAATAAAGGATACCAAGACAAGTTTATCAACCAACAAGACCTAAATGTTAAAGGGTGAGGTTTACAACTGACTGCAAGACACACAACCACACCAATTGGACACGTTTATCAAACTTCATGCGGAGAAGTGAGATATTAGTGTTAAAGTGGTATCAAACGACACAAACAAAGAAAGTGACACCTTTCAAGTTTTGGGACAATGTTTAAAATCAAAGAAAGTCAAAGTATACTAAGGATGTGTTAAAATGTGCGCAATGTAATGCCACAATGCGGATACTTAGATCATGTTTACGAAAAACATGACATAAGTATCTTAATTGTGTTGAGATAATGCAAACAAAGTAACACGTCAAAGGGAGATCAAATGATGAATTAATTTGAACTATGACGATGATCTTGATGTGGATATCAAGATCATAAAGGCTACCAATGATATAAATACGCCTCCGCACACATTAGACGTTTAACTTACCCAGCCGAAAACATGGATGGGTGTAAATGGACAAAAAAGTGGTAGAAACAATCGATTGGTAGCACAGAGGTAGTCACCCTTCTTTTGATCAACAAAGTGTCAAAAGAATGTGAAGGAACTAGATCAAAATGGGGATGAAAAATGTTGGCTTCACTTCGGTAGAGTTTTTCCTTACCTTAGGGTAAGTGAAAAACTAAGCGAAAGTAACGCATCACACGTTTCGTGATGAAAAGATGGTTCACAACTCAACATTGTTTTAGAGTGGTCAAAGTGGGCTCCTGGCCAAATTATATTTTCCTAGGTGGTTCTCTCACCCTAGGTATTACAAAGTTGTCCATGAGCAGGGAGAATTACCCAAAAAGTCACACTTGAATAGTTTGGGAGTATCTCGCTTTTCCCCTTCAAGCACAAAGGCGTAAATGCATCCATCGTGTACTTAAAAGGGTCGCATAGGGACTATCTCATAAAGGAATCACTAGTCAAGTAGGTAGTGTGGAGCACTTCCCATTTCATTCACAAGGTTCTCTCTTGCGTGGACTACTTTGGGGTTCCTGGAACCACCCCCATTGTTGTAGCTTAAGGCGTTATGCCAAAGAGGTTATGTTCTAGTTGAGAGGAGAGGGACGTACCCTTTTCCGAAACCTGCGCAATATTTTGAATATGTTGTTCTTTTAATATTGTTTAATTAGGTGTGGTTTTCTTGAAACACCTTTTGACAACCTGTATAACAATTGTATTAGTAGTTTTTTGACTTTTGTTTCGATTCCTCTGTTCTTTGACAATCGATGGCGTTTTGGTCTGTATGACAATTTTTAGTAGGTTTCCATCAAAATAGAAGGCATAATTTCTTATTCTCCAGATTTTCCAAGGATGCAAGAGAAGAGCATACGTGACTGTCTTCAAAAATCCAACAAGATATCAAATGGAAAAACACTTTAATTCAACCATGCCAAATTAACCGATTCCAACTCGAATACTCCTAACAATTTCAAAGCATCAAAAGGACTTAAGAATTGTTTCTGATTCCCAAGATTGCCCCAAGGGACGTGAGGGAAGAGCATACGTGATCTTAATCCTATAAGTAAACAACTCAAAATATTACCTAATCAGATACAAACATGTAAAAACAGCCTGCAAAGATAAATATATAATTAGATAAACCTGCAAGAATGTTAGCACATCAACACCTTACTTTCAAAATATACAAAAGGACACCTACACCCCTTTGTTAGCGCATGCATGTGGGTTAAGGCGTATGTGCCGCTTAACATTGTTTCGGCTCACAGTGCACCTGCGCCACCCAAGAGGCGTGTGCGCCAAAAAAATAGTATATGCACCACTAAAATAGTGCCTGCACCACTCTATGGATTTTTTGATCTATCAACCCCCCCCTGCGCCACCAGAGAGGCGTGTGTGCCACAAAAACAATGTATGCGCTACTCCGAGAAAAATAGACAGAACAACCGCTTTACTGGAAAAATGTGTTTGTGCCACTAAAACAGCATGTGCGCTCTGGTTAGGGCATGTGCGCTAATCTGACAGGTTTCAGAATGCAATGAAGGTATAGTACGAAATGACTTCTATGCCCGGTGTTAGTGCACTGTGTGGCTGGTTAGGTGTGTGCGCCAGGGAGTTAGCGCGCATGTGCGGGAGTCGACAAAGAGAGTAACAGTTTTACCAAAGGTGTGCTGCGCGCCACTAGAGAGACGTGTGTGCCACGAAAACCGTGCTCGTGCCACGAAAAATCGTGTATGTGCCCCTAAAAACGTGCCTGTGCTAGACCTATAACCAAAATATAGCAACAAACACAAGAAAACTCACAATATCTTAAATTTTGACAAGTTAGCTTAAGAATGACAATAATCCATTAAAATTATGGCTATGAACATAAAGTTACACATATCAAATGAGTAAAAATTCCAAGAAAATAGACATTAATTACTACATGTGCATATCAAAAGTTAGCCAAAACAATGAAACTTAAACTAAAATGCCATGGGACTAAGTGTCCCACTGGGCGTGCCAAATGTGTATAAGCATTCTTTTTCCTAAGTTAGATTGAAAGCAAGAACTACCACCTAAAATAGTTACCTAATCTAGCTAGAAAAGAAAAAAGAGGACCATCAAGATGAAGAAATGAACAAGGCCTACACTAGCATCATAACTTTGAAATAGTGAAATCAAACATAATGCCAATCAAGAACATTATTCTTATAAATTGTCTAATTAAATCAAGTGGACCTATGTAGTCCAATGGTAATCAACAATATTGCTTTCTTTGATCCTTCAATGGATGCTTGGGTGTGAGGCTTAGCTCTTCAAGAATGGAGGATGGAGGGCTCAAGAATGACAAAAGGCTATTAGTATGAAACTATGTGCTTTCTTTTGTCTCTTGAGAGATTTAGGTGTAAGTGTAGAAGTAGAGGGAGGGTTGTTTATATAGCCCAAAGGATAAAGGATTCAACACATCCTCATGAATGTGGGACTAATGGAGATGTAGAGTTAGTTATGGATAAGGGGGGTTTAGATGGGGTTGAGTTAACTTTAGGAGGGTTTAGTTTGTCCTTAAGTGGCTCATGTGGATAAAGGGGGTGTATTAATTAATCAAGATGATTAACTAATACATGTGTAAGATTTCATAAGCTTTTAGATGGATTTTAGTGTGATTTGGACCATCGGGAGGGAATTAAACCGATTAAATAGTGATTTATTGATTTAATGAGAAGGGATGCTAATTAATTAATAATAATTAATTAGACTAGATAGAAGGCTTTGATTAACGAAGGGTCATTAATTAGGGTATGTGTTGGATAGGCGACTTAGTTAATTAGCGTAATGTAATCAGTAAACAATAATGGAAGAGAAGATGAAGGCTATTGACAATATGTCGTCAATTTGTGGAAAGGAGATAATTAACACAATTTAAGTATTTAAATTGCTCGGGGTGTAATTATAGGTGTCTACAAAGTGATGCCATTATTCATAGCTCCACTAACTCCAGCGTTGACATCAATAGTCAGATTAAAAGTGGAAGGGGGGCATTATATGACGAGCCCAAAGGGTGAGAAACCCTATAACTTAACAAGAAAAATACTATTCCACAACGCCCAAAGAAAACGTTGTATGACATGCAAGCGAGAAACCTTAGCAGGGTGATTTTTTCATCCGATCGTAGCACTTTATACTCCTTTAATTTTACACATTCATACCTTATCCCTCTACCCCACACACTTCCAAATCATGTGTAAGAACTATTTAAAATTAGTAATAAAAATAAAACTCCATTTCTTTTATCTTTCCTAATTATTTTTTTAACTTTTATGTTACATTCAATATGCAATTGAGAATTTTTCGTTTTAAATCTTTGCGGAGGAAAGTCTGCGTTAGACGACGAGGTCTGCACCGCAATTTTGACTTCAATTTTACTTAGTTCTGTTTAGCGGTAGAGAAATTTTTCGATCGAGACTCCCTTCATGAGTACGTAACTTGAGCTAGGAGTGGAGCTAGGAGCGGAATTTTGAGGAGATGTATAAGCAACCCCTATTATTTTTGATAGAGGAATACTGTGAGAAGGTAAGAATTTTGTACAATTCTTTGTAAATAATTATTTTCAAGATTTTAATAGATCGGTCCCATTCAACTAGACCCAGAGACATAGGCCTCAAGCGCGAACTCCGTTTTCAATTCTTGTGTCAAATTGCTGGTGAATTCTCTTCATTTCTTTAAATATTTGCATAGTACTTGCAATTTTAATTATTTTATTAAAAATACAAAAGGATATAATGCTCAATTTTTACATCGAAAATCAATACAAAGCAAAGAAATGTGTGTGCACAATTGCTAGTTAAATTTGATTTTCAGATCATTGGTATCAGAGCTAGTTTTGATTGATTTTTGGTTCAGATTAACTTTTTTGGATTGCAAGTTGTGTGTTGGATGTTAACAAGGTCTCGATCTAAGAAGGGTGAAGGAGAGTTAGTTGAAGGAGATCCCAAAATTGGTACCAGACGATCTCGAAGTCCTACAATGGCGGATCGAGAGGAAGTGGAAGAAAACTTTCGTCAATCATTCCAATAGATGAAGGAAATGGTGGAAGAAATGTACCAAGATAGGCAAAGGGAAAAGGGAACTAGAGGAGGTAAGAAAGAAGAAAGCTCTAGTTCTGATATTCCAAAAAGAGACTCTTTAAAATCTGATTTTCCTTCATTAAAGTTAGATATCAAGTTTGAATTGCCTATGTATACTGGAGAGCTAAATGCAGAGAAGTTGGATAAGCTGGGTTAGCGAGATAGAAGTATATTGCGGGGTTCGTGAGAATTGTTGATGATGAAGCAAAGATTCATCTGGAAACTCTTTGGATGGGTGGCACATCACTCATTTGGTGGGAGAGTAAGCTTCGGAAGTGGATGAAAACAAAGGTATAGAAATCACTTCTTGAGTCCAATTTGTTTCAAATCTTAGGCAACAATTTTATCCTCTTGGTTATAAGCAACAAGCTATGATGGATTGGAAAACATTAAGAAAAACTAAGGGACAAAGTGTTCAAGAATACACACAAGAATTTAGGAAAAGGGCTCTAATTCTGGGAATTTCCCTAAACATAGAAGAAACACTGCTCAAATATATTGGTGGATTGCATAGTTATCTAAGGCATATGATACTTGTTTTAGGTCCTACTAATCTTGATGCAGTATGTGTTCAAGAAACCCATTTGGAAGCACGAGGGAAAATGAAAAAGGAGTCCTCTTTCTCTTCTTTTAATCAAAGAATAAGCAATCAAAGGAAAATTTTGAAAGAACAAGGAAAAGGAAAGGGTAAGCATAAAACAAACTCTACTATTAAGAAGGAAGATGAAAAACCATTTTGTAATCATTGTAAAAAAAACCATGATGAGTCTAAATGTTGGAAATTACATCCTGAAAAGAAGCCTAAATGGATGGTTAAGAAAGGAAAAGAAAAGAAAAGAAACACTGTAGTGCATGATCTTGGTTCTGATTCAGGTGACGAGACCAAAATCACAGCTATGAGTTTTCAAGGTAAATCAACTCTTTCAATTTCCAACAATAAGCACTACGGATGTTGCATCTTCTTCTAGTGATAAGAAAAGGAATGAGCTTTTCCACATTAGAGTAATTTCAAAGAATACGAAAATTGATACTCTTTTTTATAGTGGATCTCAAGCTAATCTAATTTCTGAGGAGGTTGTTAAGAAATTAGGACTCAAAACTAAATCACATCCTAAGCCTTATCCTTTGGGCTAGGTTTGTGATGATGCAAAATCATATGAGTAACTAAAACTTGTACTTTCAGTTTGCCATTACGAGATAAGTTTATTGTGAGGTTAAATTGGATGTAGTTCCTTTGGATATTTGTGGGGTGGTTTTGGGAAGTCCTTATTTGTATGATTGTAAAGCAATCTTCTATAGGGAAGAAAATAAATATTTTCTTGTAAAGGATGGAATTGAGTTTATTATTAGAGCTCACCGTGAAAATAATAATCTATCCTTGGTAACTGTAGGTCAAATGAAAAGGCTTGTAAACTCAAGCAAAAGTTTTGTGCTCATGGTGGTCAAAGCCAAAGAAAAAGAACATGAGATGGCTTTTGAGACTTGCGATCTGAAACATAAGGATGAATTGGTAAAAATTGTTTCTCATTTTGATGATGTTTTTCAGGATCCACAAGGTCTACCTCCCAAAAGAGGGGTTCAACATGAGATACAGTTGCTTCAGGATGCACCTCTTCCCAATATCGGAATGTACAGGTTGTCAGTAGTAGAGAATGAGGAAATCAAGAGACAAGTAATGGAACTTTTGGCTCAAGGTATAATTCATCCAAGTACATCCCCATGTGGTTCACCAATTATATTGGTTCCTAAGAAGGATGGAACTTGGCGAATGTGTGTTGATTTCCGTGCTTTAAACAAGATTACTATAAAGAATCGTTACCCTCTTCCTAGAATAGATGATTTACTGGATCAATTAAAGAATGCAATTTATTTCACTAAGTTAGACTTAAGAAGTGGTTATCACCAAGTAAGAATTACAGAAGGTGATGTTTGGAAAACTACTTTTAAAATGAAACAAGGATTTTTGAATGGTTAGTGATGCCTTTTGGTTTGTGCAATGCACTAAGCTTTAACATTCATGAGAGTTATGAATGAAATCTTTAGATCATTCATTGATAATTTCGTTATTGTCTACTTAGATGATATTATTATTTTCAAGTAAGTCATGGGATGAACATGTTAAACACATCCAGAAAGTCTTAGATGCACTAAGGAAAGAGAAATTGCATTTGAAAATGTCAAAATGTGAATTTGGAAAAACATCTTTAATTTACTTGGGTTATATTGTAGGAAATGGAGAATTGAGAATTGATCTTGCAAAAATAGAGGTTATTGTGAAATGGCCTAGACCCACAAATGTGATGGAAGTTAGAAGTTTTCTAGGTGCAGTTCAGTACTGGAGAAAATTTATTGCTAACTTCTCATATATTGCATCTCCTTTGCATGCTTTGACAAGTATTAAACAGGTCTTTCGGTGGGGACGAAAACAACAAAAATCCTTCGATACACCGAAAGAGAAGATAAGTACGCAGATCCGATCTTGGCACTTCCGGATTCGCAACATTCATTTAAGATTGAGACAGATGCTAGTGACTACGCAATGGGGTAGTTTTGATGTAGAACAAATGACCAAAGTGTGTTACCATTCAGAAACCTTTACAAGTGCGGTAAGAAACTATCCAACTTATGATAAAGAGTTGTATGCTTTGGTTCAAAGTGTTAAAAAGTGGAAGCATTATTTAATGGGAAAAGAAACAATTATCCATACTGACCATCAACCGCTTCAATACTTACAAACACAAACCAAATTGCAGCAATCTAGACATTTCGTGGATGGGATTTTTGCAACAATTTCATCTTGTAATCAGGTATAAAAAAGGTATTCAAAACAAGGTTGCCGACATGTTATCTAGACCACCAGTGGTAGTAGCATCTATTCTTTTGCAGCATAGTTCTTTGGCTCATGTTAGTTACAAGGAACAATATGTAAATGATGTTGACTTTAGAGAAGTGTATGAGGATCTAGTAAGTGGGAAACAAGTAGGAGAAAAATATTATCATTTGCATGAAGGATTGTTATATCATTCTGGAAAACTTTGTATTCCAGAAAATGAGTGTGTGCATATGATTAGGGAAGCACATACTTCTCTTATTTCAGGGCATTTTGGTATTAGTAAGACAGTTGCACATTTACAAAAATATTGTTATTGGCCTAGAATGCATGAACATGTAAACATGTATATTAAGGGATGTGTTCTTTGTGCCACAAGCAAGCCAAGTAACAGGAAATTAGGACTTTACACTCCTCTTCCTGTTCCAAAAAGGCCTTGGGAAAGTGTTTCCATGGACTTTGTAGGAGGCTTGCCCATGACACGGAAGAAACATGATTACTTATATGTGGTAGTGGACAGATTTAGCAAAATGTGTGTGTTGGTTCCATGTACTAAACAAATAACTGGTGAGGGAACTGCACATTTGTTTTTTCAGTTTGTTTGGGTTCATTTTGGTTTACCTACTTCAATTATATCTGATCGGGATTCTAGATTTCTTGGGGAATTTTGGTCAACATTGTGGGGGTTAATGGACACAAAACTGAAAAAGAGCACTTGCTTTTCATCCACAGATGATGGTCAAATAGAGGTTGTAAACCACATAGTGGTACAATTACTTAGGGGCTATAGTAGCAAACATCCTAAATTGTGGGATGAACATCTTTATTATGTGCAACATGCTTATAATCATGCCTTACATTCTTCTACTTTGAAGTCTCCATTTGAGACTTGTTATGGATATCTGCCTAATTCTCCATTGGATATATATTATGGACATAAAACTGATGTTAATGGTGCAAGTGATTCTGACAAGGCTAAAAGATTTGTGCAGAGAATACAACAGGTTCATCAGTATGTCCGTGAACAATTGGAGAAAAGTCAGGCCAAGTACAAAGTTAGGCATGATAAACATAGAACCCGATTACAAGTTTAAAGTTGGTGATTCGGTTTGGCTTCACATCGATGAAGGAAAGACCGACGGTGAAGGTAAAAATTGAAACCTATACGGTATGGTCCATTCCAAATATTTGAAAAAATTGGTAATAACACTTTCCTATTGGATTTACCTCCATATATGCAAATCTACTCGATTGTAAATGTTGAGAATTTAAGATTGTATGAACCGCCTATGACTGTTGATCATGATGATTCTAACATAATGCCTTCCATTGGTGATTTTTCTCTTGAGTATCTTGATGAGTTACAGGAAGACATCATTTTGGACAAGAAAGTAAGAACTTCGCGAAGGGGTGATATTGAGTATCTTTGTGTTGGGTTCAAAGGCATGCATCCAAACAAGGCTAAATGGATGGAAACCGGAAAGGTGAGGGAGAAATACCCTCACCTATTCACCAATTAAGTTGACTTTTGGGGTCCAAAAGTTTCTCAGTGGGGAGGAATGATCCAGAGGATCCTCATAGAGAAACACCGATCTAAGATCTTCTCAGAATAAGTTGCAGTCATTTTTAAAGCGTGGAGAAAAATTATATGATTCCGTCGATATCTTGTTTACAGGAAACAAAGCTCGTTTGCAAAAGTTATAGCCCGCTAAAATTTTCGAGCAACTGGAAAAATTTGGAGTTTTGTGCAGGTTGGATGTGTGCACACTCGCCAAGTGTTTCAATTATATTGTGACATGTGGACAATTTGTGTGATGAACTAAAAGTGGTTTTTGGGAACACCGGTCTTGGACACTCGTTCATGGACAAATGGACCCCACTATTTATTGGCTGGGGGCCCTCACCATGTTTTGACACACTCGATTATGGAGGGGTGTCTTGGCCTCCTCCTCATTTTATCACTATACCAACTTGTGTATATATATGACTCTAATTGCATTTGTGCTATGCATGTGGGACTATTTGATATGCCATTTTAAACTATGCAATTACCATATTCCACGCATTTAATCCAAATCCCTATTACCTATTCCACGCATTATATTTGGCATTTTTCTAGGTGCCTAAAAATACTATGGCTATACATATCCATGCACCCACTTCCCACGGCTAAGGTGGCTCTTAAGCCACTTAAAACATTGCACCGCCCACCTTTTAAAACCTCCTCCAATATATTCTGCGCCAAATGTGGGATATTGTTCCCTAAGAGATAAGTCAAATGCATGGGGAGGAGAATGGAACCTGGGTGGGCCGTGTAAAAGGATAAGCGCCCAGCCGGTATGCTAGGAGGCTTAGAAACAATATAAAAGGAGTGTTATTTTATTTGAATAGCATTCGGGTCTGTGCAAAAATATTGAAATGCTCATAACTTGAGCTAGGAGTGGAATTTTGAGGAGATGTAAAAGCAACCCCCTGTTATTTTGATAGAGGAAGACTATGAGAAGGTTAAAATTTTGTAGAATTCTTTGTAAAGAATTATTTTCAATATTTTAATAGATCGGTCCCATTCAACCGGACCCGGAGACGTAGGCCTCAAGCGCCGAACTCCGTTATCAATTCTTGTGTCAAATTGCTGGTGAATTCTCTTCATTTCTTTAAATATTTGCACAGTACTTGCAGTTTTAATTCTTTTATTAAAAATACAAAAGGATATAATGCTCAATTTTTACATCGAAAATCAATACAAAGCAAAGAAATGTGTGTGCACAATTGCTAGTTAAATTTGATTTTCAGATCATAAGGACATCAACTTAGTAATCCATTGTTCTAAATTTTTAAACAACCTCTTTGCATGACATACTTCCAAATTTCCGCGAGGAAAAGCTTGAAAGGAAAAGGGAATACCAATAAATTTAAACATTTCTCCATGGTTGAGCATGCGATTGGAGTTAGTAAGACCCCTCACATTGCATGACATGCATTCATGAGAAATGTGGGTTAAGGGCAATCTTTGTTAACATCCAAGCCATCGAGGCATCAAACCGGTTTTACATGAATTTAACATCATTATGCTTCAAAATCTTATAAATCAACTTTCCTTTGTCTAACATATTCAATGTTATACTCCTCTTCTGTTGACTCCACATTGTGCCTAGAGCTATGCTCACGACTTGCCATGGGGTGTCAAAATGTTTTCAGAGCCCTTTTGGATGGGCCCTGTGAATTGGTTGTCAAAGAGCAACCGGGAATTCGGAAGTGTTGAGGAGATCTAGATGGAGTTTGATAGGTCCATGAGAAGCGTGACCGCTTTGGGCGTCTTTAGAGAAATTGGGTAAAGAAACTAGAGAATCTTCATAAAGCGCTCCGAGGTGTGACGTGGACCCGAAGTATGTTCCTTAACAACTAGATTTTTAGAGCCATTGTTACCAATCACCTTGGCTTGAACCGTTTTGTTCTTATTTTTCTGCCTTTGACAGGTTTGCCACCCTTCCTGCGGCGGGGCTTAACAGATTTGAAAGTTGCCTTAGGCGCTAAGCGATTGTGTGACACATAAAGCGAGAAATCCTTGATCTTGTGATCAAAATCCTAACAACAAAAGCATGTGTTAGGCATATTGATGTAGGGAACTCATTGTGAGTAGCGAGTGCCACCCATTTGGATCTCCATGAATTCTTTTAATTCTTGTGAGAGATCTACCTCAACACATACCTGTTTCTGCGGGTGGGTGCTGTAAAAGTGTTGTGGTTCCATGCAAACAACTCGCCTAATGGAGGTGATTTAGTGAAGAAAATGCACGCAAGGAAGTGGAACACCTAGAAATTCAACCCAAATAGGAATTTTAAGGAACACAAACTTAGACACCACAAAGCCCTTTATCTAAGGGGAAAGAACCAACAAGGAGTTACATACATACACATTATCCAAAATAAGCCTCTTGCTTATTTTTTTGGCTAACTCTCTTTCATTTCTTCCTTCCTTGTGCCTTAGTCAATTTTTTTCACTTTTCAAGCACTCAAAATTTTTGGAAATGGCTTCATCAGATAGAGAATTTTCTCACCTTTCCAGAAAGGTAAAGTTTTCCTTCTAACTCGTATTTTGCAAGTTATGGCTCGATAGAGTTTTTGAGGGAAATTTTCCTAGGAAGGCCTGCAACCAATCGGGAAGTGCCACATGGCGGCGGAATGGCGGGTCAACGGAGGTAAGTTGGAAAAATTTCCAAATGGGTCGGCGGGGGTGAAAAGGAAAATTTTCGTATGACGCTCCACGAACCAATAGGAGGTCGCCACGTGTTCAAGAGGCCGGCGGGAATTGGGGTGGTAGAGTAAATTTTGGCTTTTCGCCAAAATTGTTAAAGGGCAAAAAGGAAAACCCGGCCCGAAGGCTTGCAACGAATGGGAAGATGCCACGTGTCTTGGTCTCGGTGGAGGTCGGGCGCGGGAAAATTTTTAATTTTTGCCACAAAGTATCGCAAATGGCGAGAAGGAAGATTTGTTCCCGTGGGCCTACAGAGGGAAAAAGAAATGACTCGAGCCTATGCGAATTAGAAGATGACACGTGTCCTGGTCTTGACGGAGGTCGGGGTGCGTGAGAACTTTTAATTTTTGCCAAAGTGTTTCCAAAGGGCGCAAAGGAGAATTTTTGCCCACGGCTCAGGGAAAGAAAGATGGCGAAGGCCTGCGCCCAATCAGAGAGTGCCACGTGGCATCGGAGTGGCGGGGTGTGGAGCGATAAAGGAAAATTTTCAAAAATTCAAAAGGCGTAAAATGGTTTTGTAAGGCCCACGTCCAATTAGAACGTGCCACATGGCATCGGAGTGGTGGGGGTGGAGTTTTTGGGGAATTTTTCCCAAATTCAAAAAAGAGGGAAAAATTTTGGGTTTCGGCCCACCGACCCGATTTTTGCCTTGTTTTGCCCTAAATCTTCAGAAGGGCATATCTTTTGATCCAGAGCTTGGTTTTTCTCAATTTGGTGTCATTGGAAAGCTATTGAAGTCCTCTACACAATGGAATCTTCAATTTTGTGTTTTGATGGAGTTTGGTGAGAGAAAAATGAGAAAATGCCTTTGGCATGGGGAAAAGAGCAGAACTAACGTTCAACCACCATTTTTAATGCAGTATGGCTTCCATTCTTCTCTAGCATGGTCAAAAATCTTGGGGAATGAACTTTTAAGGGTACCCATGCTATTTTGATGGATTTGGTTGGTGGTTGAATGATTCCTTTTACTTTCCCGCGTTTTCTCCTTCCTGAGCTCGAGCCTTCATTGTTAAAAGCCAGATTTGGCTCATTTGTAAAGGGTTGGACATTTTTATGTTTTGCAGACTCCCTCCTTCACCCTGGAAAGTGAATTTGTGGAATATTAGACCTCTTTCAGGACTGCAACATGTTTTCTACCTCTTTCTTTGTTGTAATGCATTGTATTTTAAAGATGGAAATGACAATACAAGCTCTGTGAATGAATTTTCAATCCTCTCTTGTGTTGTTTTCCCTATACTTGATCCTTCATTACATTTTTAGAAATTTGTGCATGATTTTTGTTGCATTTTGTAACTTGTGTCAATTTGCAGAAATAGATGTTCACCACTCCTTTGGTGTATCACCACTTTTACTTAGTTTTATTTCTTTTGCATCCTTTATCTCTGTCTCCTTGGAATTTAGAGTAGGATCTAGTATTAAACCTCTGCAAATTTCATGCATACATCTGATCAGAGGAGTAGAGGAACCAACCTTTAATCTGGAGATTCTTTTCCCAATTCTGCAAGTCCCACACTTGGGGAAAAGATTCAATGTTGTGCAATCACACTAGATGTCCATTATCAAACTAGAAATCTGAGAAAACATCCGAGGTGCTTTGCTGATTTGTACTAACAATACCAAGTAGTCGATCGGTTTAGGATAGGCCGGGGCATGTGAAGGGTCAGAAAAATGGAAAAGGGAGAACCCTTTAGTCATGTTTTGTACGCTCTCTCAAGTCCGATGCCATGAGCGGCCCAAACTAAGTTAACCTCGGACTTGAGCATGCTTTCGGGGGAAACAACCCACAAAATAACCGATAAGGCAGAATTGTTCAAGCCATTGACATGCAACATTGAATTTAGAAACAGAATACAACATTAGGAGGAGAAATATTACCTTGTGAAAGACCTTCGGGACAAACTTCTAGGGATGTTTATGTGGCGGTGCCATTGTTCGTAGCTCCACTAGCTCCAAAGCATTAACATCAATAGTCGTTCGAAGTGGAAGGGAGGCATTATATAGGCGAACCCGAAGAGCGAGAAACCCTATAACTTAACAAGAAAAGTACTATCCCACAATGCCCAAAGAAGGTGTGGTATGACATGCAAGCAAGAAACCTTAGCAAAATAATTTTTTCATCCCATCCCAACACTTTATACTCCTTTAATTTTACACATTCATACCTTATCTTGTGCCCCGCACACTTCCAAATCATGTGTAAGCACTATTTAAAATTAGTATTCAAAATAAAACACCATTTCTTTTGTCTTTGCTACCTATTTTTAATCTCTTTGCGTCACATTCAATATGCAATTGAGAATTTTATGTTTTAATTCCTCAGAATCTCCGCCGAGGAAATTCCGCGTTAGACGACGGGGTCCGCACCACAATTTTGACTTCAATTTTACTTGGTTCTCTTTAGCTGTAGAGAAATTTGTGTGGTCGAGACTCCCTTTAGCTGTAGAGAAATTTGTGTGGTCGAGACTCCCTTTAGCTGTACAGAAATTTGTGTGGTTCTCTTACTTGGTACGTAACAGACATGGTCACCGCTTGCTAATTTTAATTTTAAATCGGTACGAAAACTAACCAGCCAATTACGCGTGTGCAAATTTGAATTAGGAGAAACAACCAGGAACTATCTACATATACTTTATATACTCACACAACCTCTCAAGCAAAGACAAGCATTATATATCCCACCCAACCTCTGAAAGGAAAGATATACATTATACATCCCACAAACTTCCTTAAGTGATCGTTGTAAATTGCCAAAAAAAAAAACCCAGCAGCAGCAGATTAAAGAAGATCAAGATGTATGCCCCGAATTCTCCTCAACGTGGGGTAGGAAATCCTCATTCTCCCACCAAGTGGTCCTCTGGACTATGCGACTGCGGCCAAGATCTTTCCAATTGTATGTTTAAATCCGCCCCCTCCTCTCTGAAAAATATGAATTTGTTACATGCTTAAGGAAATTAGATTGAATGAATTGGAGAAAACTGTGTGGGTTATATCAATGTTTACGATAATCCAGAGTATCTTTAGATAAAATTGTCTGGATATTTTTCGAATCGATGTTTTGGATCACATTTCAATAATTTTTTTTTTTTTTTTTTTTTAAAGGTAAGAAATATGAAATTTATTTGATGGGATTCGGAAAGTTGATTCAAAAATCACCCTCAAAATTTTATATAAAAAAAAATTCAATTTAATTTATATGAACTGGGAAAATACTATCTGTCTTATAATTACTGAAATGTTATGACACAGGTTGCCTGACATGCTGTTGCCCCTGCATCACGTTCGGCCAAATAGCGGAAATAGTCGACGAAGGTTCTCCACGTAAGTGCATCTCCCTTTATAATTTACAGAAAACAAATTTATTTGTTGAATATACCAGTTTTATAATGGAGGAATGAATTGGTGGACGCAGCCTGTGCTGTAAGCGGAGGGATCTACGGCCTGCTGCTGTTTTTTACTGGGTGCGCGTGTTGTTATTCGTGTTTATACCGAACTAAAATGAGAGCCAAATTTAACTTGACGGAGAGCCCGTGCGGAGATTGTCTGTTACACTGTTTTTGCGAGTCGTGCGCTATGTGCCAGGAATACAGAGAACTGAAACATAAAGGATATGATCCGGCTCTGGGTAATATATTTGTACCATTAAATCTTAATCTGTAGAATTGTTTGCACGGGGGTCAATGATTTCAATATTTATCAATTTGTGGTTGATGCAGGTTGGATAGGAAACCTGCAAAAGCAACAACAAGGGATGGGGATGAGAGCTCCTGCAGGTCAAACCATGAGCAACCATTGACGAATGCACATTATTTTATTAATAATGTTGTTTTTATTTTATCTGGGTGGAAGTCTTCATTGATATTGGTGGTCCACTCCACATTGTGGGTTTCAATTCTCTAGTCAGAAAACAAAAGAGTATCAGTTACCCAAAAATAACTAAATGACGTTTATATTTATGTATTGCATTACAAAATTTACTACAAATTTATCGTCAATAATATTGATCGTTTACTCAATTATTTGGAACCACTTATATTCTACGGTACTGGGAAATCACATTGTTTTTATACTATGCAGTATTTTGAAATTGGAGTATTTTAAATAGGAGACATATTTTTTTTTTTCTTATGAGAATTTAAATATTTGACTTACTTTTGAAATGATATATTTTTCGTATAAATCGATGGTGTGTTTCACTTGACTTTTTAGTGTTTAAAGCTCGTCCACATGCAAAAAGTGCCATATACTTTATGAGATAAATGTTGACATTGAATTATCTGTAGAATACATCAAATGGATAAACCCTTCAATTCTTCACCATAAAACCTACTTGAATGCAAGTTAGAAAGAAAAACTATAGATATTACAATTAAATTACATGTTTAATTCACAAAAGAATATTTATTTTAATTAACACTTTTAATACATTGAGAAATTAATGTCAAAAAATATACTTTTCAATATATCACATTTTAGTTCCAAAATTTGTTTAAACAATCCCTTTAGAATGGATGGAGCAAGGGACGAGTCTCGACTCATTTAAACCAAATGATTCATACAAATATAAGTCTTATTTAGTGTGAGTGTAGTTAGATTAAGGACATTATACAAATACTATTCAATATATTATATTATTATTTAAAACTTTGTTTTAACAAATTTCTTAGTAGATGGAAATGAGGAAGGAATCCACTTACTTTGACCAAATAATTTACCAATATTCGAAAGAAAGTGGCTACACATTTTAACCAATTGATCTCATACTTATAAACATGACAAAATTATGTGTTTTTATTATAATTAATGATTATTTAAATCTATTTATTTTATAAATGTAAATCCCGATCCAGGATGTTCCAAATTACACACTAAAACTTGCACTTTGACAAGTTTCTCCTAGGCTTCCTTAATAGCCCTTGTTAACATTCATGGAGTAAAACTCAATTAGATATATAGGTTATACTTCTACAGGTTTATATTCCTCTTCTCAATGTCACAGACTCCCAAATATGTGATCATAACCTTGAACTTACTTGCATAATCAAGGAAATACAAAACAATTTTTTTAAGACCTACTTGACTAGGTCTTCTTCCTTTAGCTTTACTTGTCACTTTGAAGATACATGATTCCTCAATGACTACCCAAAGCTTTAACAAGTTTTATCGAGCCTATTAGATGATTCGCTAGTCTCAAAGTCTCCACTATGACCTTCAATCTCAAGTTCTATCAAATTTTCTTATAGGCTACAAGGCAAAATTGACAAAATTCAAAGTTAGGCATCAATTTATGACCTTGGAGGTCTATCAAAGGCTTGTAGACTTCTAATCACACCTTATAAATAATAATTAAATAATTTCAAACCTTTAATCAACTTATAGAGCCAAGATAATGTAATTTTCACCTTTTACTAGCCCTCAATTAGGCCATTTACAGACCTGTAGAGACTTTGTCATCAATATGTGAAGTTTAATGGTATGAAAAACTCTAAATGCTTCAACCAAAACTGAGGATTTTTTAATGGTGGAAATTAAAGACATGGAGGTTTTTCTTCACTAACCCTAGATTGTCTTATAGAAGAACCAAGAGCATAGAAAAGGGAATAAATTACAAATTTTGAGCTTGTTTGTCTAATCTACCACCCGGATAAGGTATATATGAACCAAATACACCTTTCCAAATAGTTTAAAGGCTTTGAACAATCTTGAAACACCTTCATTTAACTTCTTTGCATGATAGAAACCCTCAAAATTAATTATTCAAAACATGGTTTCTACAAACAACTACATGAATGCTAAATTATATCATGTAACATCCACAATAGATAATTCACACATGTGAGAGCACAAAAAAATTTCATGGTAAGCCTTATTTATTCATTTCTTTCTTGAAAACAACATACGACCCCTAAAGGCTCCTTATACACCAATAAACCCCCAAAACTGAGTTTCTCCTTCATTTTATGCTTTCCAAACTTCCTCCAAGCTTGGTTTGACCTCTATCCTCTTGAATCGAATGTATAATATTGGTTTCGTATCCTAAGAATCTCTCAACAACCTTTGTCTTCTTTTACATGCTTGTTTTTGTATTTTTCCTATGTTAGGGTAAGGCCTATCATAGTGTAATACTTAGTTTGACCATTTACAACCATTGTAAAAAATAAATGAATTTCAATACACACCGATAGACCCCGAGGACCACTCTCTTAATGACCATGATCCTTGAAACACACTAGGAGTGCCCAAATAGGCCAAAACCAATTCAAAATTTTGAATAATTGGTTTTGGAGGGAAATCCCAAAATACCCCTGAATGAGGTCTATAAACCAAAACTGAATCCTATATAAAGATTCATATTGACCAATAGGACCTATAAGACCATTAACAATAACATATCATCATGATTATTCTTTATACAAAGATGCTCTTGCATCATACTCACAAGCTTGAAAATGTTCATGATCTCCTACTCATGAGTCTTCGTGATTGTTTTTATATATGTTACTACTAGCTGTAGATGCTCTTTGTAATTCCTCTTCTTTTCAACATTTCTCTTTTCTCCTTTTTTATACACACTCCTGGATCCCATGGTCTTCCTAGAAGTGAAAAGGGCTTACATAATCTTTTATTCCATTTAAGTAAGCATCTTTTGTCTTTGATGGAAATCCTATTTTTAATTATATCTATACCTTCCTTTGTTGTACCTACATATGCAACAAACACATTAAATACAATAACTTCTTCATGTTGTACTTTTGATTCATGTTGCTTCACTCCTTTGCATTGTTAGTTGTGTATTCACAACTTCTATTAGTATAATGGATTCCAAAAGGTCCATTCTCATCCTTCAATTGATTTATCGTCTCCTCATTCTTCCTTAACCTTAGAGTATCATTGTCTTCCTCAATGTTTGTATTAATATCCTCTTGTGACTTCTTGTCATTCTAAAGTACCTTGCTCTCAAGAACATGCTCAAAACGTTTTGCACTCAACTTTCTCCTTTTTTTTACATTTGATTTCTTGATTCCTCTTTTTTTTACCAATAGGTCTCTTGGTTTTCTCTTGACTTGCAACTTCTAATGTTATTTTTGCAAAAATTACTATTGGAATCTTACTAGTCTTTGTATCCACTTTGAGTTTTAATTTTTCTTCTTCAACATGGTTCCTCAAATCCAAGTTTATCTTGTGGACTATAGCCCATTCTTAGACTTCCTTCATGTTTTCCAACTCTACACCTATGTGTGTAGGCCGAATGGTTTATTTGATGTTATGGTCATTATAAATACACCAAAAAAATCTAAAATGTTCTCAATTTCTTGCTTCATCATGATTTCTAAGTTCTGCCTCTCTATTACCTCAAGGAATGATATCTCAGCTAAAATCCATTTATTTGTGATTGAAATTTTCTCTATCTTTTATTTTTTCCTCCATCTTTTTATTATTTCTCATGTGTCCATCTTTGCATGCTCTTATTCTTTAGTGAATTCCTTGACTTTGATGATGCTCCATTGATTCTCTAGATGAATGATTCCCCATTAATTTTTCATACACCCATACAAGTTAAATTTTCCATCTATTTATCTTCTCATGTCTTCTTCTCTTGCCTTTATACATTAAATATTGAGGTTACTATCACATATCATGGATGATTCCTCAATTTCCTTTTTTCCATGTCTTAATGACTCATCAAATATCTTCTCTAAGATGAATTTTCATACATTTGAAACTATTATAATGTTTTGATTGCATTGAGAAGGTGTTAAGGACCTTCTTCCTCCATTAGACTACTCTTATGACTTCTTAAGATCTATACATTCAATTCTCTTTTTCTACCACTAACATTTAATTCAAGAACTTCTTGATATCTTAATTTCATTAACTTACTAGATCTACATTGAATACAAATTGATATAGTACCCTTTCTAGGACTCTTTTCACCTCATAGGCTATTAATTTCTCATTGATATTCAATAAATAAATTTATAACATACATTCCTTACCGTTAATCTGATCATCTGACCCAAATTCTTGTGGGATCCACTTTAACATTATTTCCATAGAGTGAAGATAAACTAAATTTTGTTCTTTTGTTTTCATCATTCAACATTGAAATCAAACCCCATGTAATCTTAGAGTTTTCACTATTCCATTCTCTTCTTTATTCTATCTTGGACTTGAATAAATATCTTCTTGTTCTCAACTCATAATTACTAGTGTCTTCTTGATCTTCAAAGTTAGTACCTACATAATCACCATTGATATAACATATTAGAATGAATATTTGGGGTTGCATAGCCCCATGTAGGACTCGATTTCTTTGTTCCAAGTCTCCTTCATCCTCCTCTTTGTCAACGAGTTGATATTATCCTCTCTCAGAGCTCTTCAATGTTATTTTGGTCTGATATATGGATTTAGGAATGACTATTATTCCCTATCTTGTTCAAAACTATTCATATCTTTCCCATGTTCTAGAAATCCCACTTCTCCTTGTCTTTCTTCATAACCTTTCTTCCTTGTATATCTTGTAACCATGGAGACTTGCTTAAGGTTTCCTCTTCTTTTGTTTCTCCATCTAATTTTTCCTTGAGTGTACTCTTCATGACCTTATTTATTAAGTTACATTCTCCTTTTAATGTTTCACTTGATTTTTCATGTTGATCTTTCACAATCTCCTTGTTATGTTTCTATCTTGTAGGTGTAAGGAACTGATTACTACTCTTACTACCACCATCCTAATTGTCTCCTTTCTTGTAATTAATTACTTGTCTACGATTTTATACCATTTCATGACATGTAAATCCATCTTCTTGAGGTTTTTCTATTGGAAATGTATTCCTTTCCTTTGAAACTTTCCCTTATCCATCTTGTACAAAAATTATTAGTCTGTTTTGGACTTGACATGAAACTTTCTTCTTGGTGATATCATCCCCATCTTGGAAAATATTTAAATTCTCTTTTGGTTTTGTTTATAACTTTTTTGAGGTCCATGACTCTTAATTATTTTTCCTCTACCTTCAAGAGATAATTTTTCCTCTTTTTCTTTAATGAAATCTTCTTGTGCTTGTTTAATTGCATTCCTATAACCTATAATCACATATTCATATGAGTAGTTAGATTTAAAAATTAAAGATTCATGTGTCCCTCTTGATGCCTCTAAGATTGACATATCTTCCTCATGTTGGATTGATATTATTAGGTCTTTTATAAGACTCTTATACATCTCTTATTCACCCAACCTTGGTCCTTCATCTAGTTCACAAATGAACATTACTTGTTCTTATCCCAAATATTGGTTTTTATCTCTCTTCATGCCTTCATATCCTTTATTGATGCCTCTATATACTCGTAGTTTCCTTCTTTCTTCTTTGATAATGGCATTCCATCTATACCTTCTTCTCTTTACGATTAGTAGCTCTATAGGTCATTTTAATTTTCTTCTCAACTTCCAACCATAATATTGGCTTTCTTACCCATAACCTTTCTTTTAGCTTAGCTATCTCTTTCTCCATATCCAACTCTTTCTTATTGGTGTCTTCTTTCATATTTCTATGGAATTTTCATTCAACTAAGCCCTTCATCTTTCTATTTTTTCTTTTCTCAACCTACCATTCCTTCCTCCGATCCTCAAAGTTATCTATTTCTTCTTTTCACTCTCACTCTAGACCTTAATGTGCCCATTCGTCCACAAGAATTCTTTCTCACCTTACTTACATTTAGATACCTCATCTAGGTTACCTTGCTCTAAACATGGTCTTTTGGTGCCTATAGTCCTTATTCACCTTGGAACTTATTTTTGAGCTTCTTTTTTCTCCTTATTCTTCACTTTCCAAGCCTCAATAGGATATAGAGATTTTTACTTGCCACTTATCTCCTTTTCTTCCTCAAGGTTTCTAAGAACCTTTCTTAACTATCTCAAGCTCAATTCAACTTTAGGCTTATTTTCATTGCAACATGGAATTATAAAAACTTATATTCTTTCCAAGAGATTAAACGAGGCTCGATACCACTCATGATGCGGGGTATTGAAAATTACACACTAATACTTACACTTTGTGATAGGTTTCTTCTAGGTTTCCTGAATAGTTCTTATTAGCACTCATGGAGTAAAACTCAATTAGACATATAGTTTATGCTTCTCCATGGTTTTATTCCTATTTTTAATGTCATAAAAATCCCAAATAAGTGATCATAAGCTTCAACTTATTTCCATAATCAATGAAATACAAAACAAAATATCTTAGACCTACTTAACTAGGTCTTCTTCCTTTAGCTTGACTTGTCACTTTTTTATGAATTAGATCTTATATTATATTAACAAGTAAAAAGATAGAAGACAATTCACGAAAAATTAGGTGGTATGGAAGCATGCCCAAAATCCATGAGTTCGTACTAGGAATATACTTGACAACAAAACATAAAAAAAATATGGAAGTAAGGAAGAAAATATGCCATTGCAAATTGTTGTCCTGCGGGGGTAGATATTGATCATACCAACCAGATCTAGGCATGTCCTTTCCACTGTCCAGTACATGCCAACTAGATCTGGGTTGCTTCCTTCTTCAATATCTTTAGTAGTGATCTGAGTGGGCAATATGGAAAGAGCCATCCTGGGGAATGTTTCGAGTGGAGGCGGGAGGCTCCAACCATCATGAGTATGTGGTTCACGGGCGGTTTTGATCCACAACCATGGTGGTTGGGAAACAAAGAGACATCCTAACCCCATGGTGGTGAACTAAAGGTAGAGGGGAAAAGATCCTCCATGGAGTTTGACTGTGTGGGGACTAGAGGGCTCGATTGTATGAGCGGTGTTGTGAGATGCTTCAACACCCACCACCTTTGGGACATATGCTTGCATCGTCTTCTACTCGGGAGCGATGAGAGGGGAGAATTATCCACGAGAAAAATTACAAGGGGTGTCGCCTAATGAAAAAGGATAGTTTGGAGATGATCCACGTCAAGGGCCAATTTTGTTTCTTGAACTTGAATATCTAGCAAGACATTCGCGATGACCAAAAAATTGTTATAAATACAAAATTGTTGATCTAATTCAACATTAGAAAATAAACAAGAATTTATTTCTTTCCAAAGTTAGAAAAGGATTTCCCCTATGAAAGGATGCCAAATATGGGAAAACTTAATAGGTATATGAGGATTGTGTCCTAAAAGAATATGTTGCCAAGTAAAAAATTTTAGATAGAAGGGGAGGAATTAAGAATGAATCTAATTCCAAGCCTCCTTCAGGGATTTGCGATAGTACCAAGAAAGGTGAGGAAAATTTTTCAAGTGGCCATAGAAGGGGAATTTGGGGACTGAAACACCAAGGTGAACTATATATGCACTAATCGGAAGGAATTAATGAAGAACATCCCACAAAATGTGAACAATTTTAGGTTCCATGTAGGCTATAGTGCCCACCGATTTCTATCTTTTCTAGGACCATTGACTCATCCGAGTAGTTTGATTTTTGCATATGTGAAATTGTTATTTGATTTTGGTAGATTTTGATTGGCACTTACTATGATTATCCTCCTATGGTACATGTCATTCTTATCTAATAGGACACCTTTGGGACCCTATATGATATTCATGACATTGGTTATTTCATTCGATTAGAGATGATGATGTTTTGATGTTTTAGATTTGATGAACTATTTTGCTATATGGTATTCATGATGATCATAATTTTGAGTTATATATTGTGGGTATTGGATTGTGCTTATATGTATCGTTTGTAGATTAGATGTGGTGAAAATTTATTTAGCTGATATTGTATATTTGTATTTTTTTATTTATATGGATATTTTATCATGTTAAGAAAATTTGAGGTTTTCCTTGAGTGTGCAAGATTTCCAGTTACACCACTTGGTGAACGTGTGACTCAGTGGTAGCACTACAAAAGATGCCTAAGTCATCTTTCTCTAACCCTTTATCGTAACTTCTGTTTCATTTAGGCCATTTTTGTAATTTGTGGAATTTGGGTGATTTTTGCATGTGAATTTGAATTATTCATATTGTTATTTTCATAACCTTAAGCACTATGGAAAAATTAATTTACTTCATTTCTCACCTAATTTGGTTTTCCTTGTGCTAATAAGGTCATTTGGGATGATTTGTGTTATGGGGTGTTTTAGTGTCTTGAACTTGTTTAGGGATGTCTTAGGAGTTGCTAAGAAAGTTTGTGGGGACCATTTCTCACCTTTATTTTCTCATTCAACCCCAAATACAAAATTTAACCTTTAAGGGATTTTTTTAAGGCTTGTATTAAAAGGTAAGGGTCTTATTTACCTTAAAAATGGTCCATGGACCTAACCTATGGGTGGGGAATCTTTTTGTGAACCCAAAAGCCTCTTTCTCACTCCACCCTCTCACAAGCCACTATCCAAATCTCTTTTCCTTGTATCACATGGTTGGATTTTGGGATTTTGTGTTGTCTTTGGGGAATAATTTGGATTTTTTCCCCTCTCACATTTATTGTTTTGGGATACATGGAAAATCACTTGGGTGACATGGAGGATTTACTTAGTTAGAGGGGTGACACATGTCACCCTCCCATGGGATTGTGTGATGGTTATTTTTCCTATTTCTTGTTTGAATTTTGATGTTTCTGGGCTTTCGGTGGAGAAATTTGGTGGGGATATTTGGGAGCTTAAGAAGACAAAGAGTTAGGAGCTTAAGGAGACAAAGATTTGGGAGCTTGTGGACTTGAGCTTGGAGTATGAGGTAGGTCCCACACCTCATTGTATTTTGATTTATAAATATTTCTTGTATGTGTGTGGATGTATGTTTTGTAATGGTATTGATTATTGGTTGACTAATGGGATTGTTGTTGTTCTTGAGTTCTTGCTTTGTGTTGAAAATTTTAGTCTAGTTTTCTTTGTTCCTCCACTCCATTTGGGTGTGGATTTGGGAAAGGAGGGAATATCATCTTCATGTCTTCTTGGGAAGCCATGATTTTTTTTTCTTATCACTCCCTTCCTTGGTGGAAGGACGGATTCCTATTTGGTTTGGGAATCTCCTCCTATTCTTGCTAGGAAGCTTGCGAGGCTTGAAAATCCTTGTGAGGAGAGATAAAGGATGTATAATAATTGGGGGTTTGTGATTATTCTTGGAGGATATTTTGTTCACTCTTGATATCATACATTTTGGTACTCTGTGATCCTTCTCTCCTCTTCCCATTTCCCATTTATTTTTAGTGTTTTTGGTGGATTTGGATTTTGTTAAGTGTATTTTTGTTTTATCTTGGACATCCTTGTTTTAGTGTTTTGAAATATTTATTTTCCCTTGGCATATTTTGTATCATGCTACACCTATTTCCCATGGTCTTGGGGGAGGCTAGCATGCTCTTCCTTTGGGAAAAAGGCACGTGATAATGCTTGTAGGTTGGGAGGCATTTCAGGCCTTTGTCTTGTGGTGCTTGGAACATAATGAATATGAATATTGAAACTGCTTGTGGATTTTATTTGGAGGCTTGACTAGTTAGAGAGTTACCTAAAAATCTTGGCATATTGTTCCCTTATTTGGGAGGCTTATTATACTTGCAATTTATTTGTTGATTATTATTGTTAAATGGATATTGTGGATATGTAAATCTCTCATGTAATGGAGATTGTAAAATTTGGACTATGGGTTTGGGAAGGATAGTTATCCATTTTTATAATATGGGAAATTTGAAAGGATTGTTGCTTCTCATTTTACCATTCCTTATCTAAGTTTGTTCCTTATTTTGTGAGTTATGAAAATGAATAAATAAAGAATATTTTGAGTTGCACTAATTTTTTTATATCACATTTTAATTGATTAGTATCATGAGGGAATAAAAACTATTTTACTCTAATTAAGCCAAATATGAATAATATATTACTAATCTAATTGCTATTATAGTAGTAAATGAATAAATAATTAAGTACACAAATTAAGAGAAGAAAAATAAGATGAAAGAATGAAACCCTTAGTGCAAAGAGAGGGTAGAAAGCCTTAGTTGATTCATAGAGATATCGAAGGTGCATAGAGGGTGGAAAAATGCAAATTAAGAGCACTCAATGTCGAATGAAGCTCAATAAAATACAGATATGGAGGAATATGCTAGACTGGGGCACCTGAAGAGGGATAGGGGTGCTGTGGGCACCCTAGGCTCATTATAGGTGCCTATTTCTGCTAAAAATTCTAAGAAAACCTCCTATGAGCAGTCACAAGATATTCATTGTTGTTATCCTTTGTCACCGTGAGGTTACACAATGATCTCTAAAGTCACTAGAAACTTGCAATGAAATAATATCCTACAAAACCCTACAAGAAACATCTAATCCTAAAAAAGAAAGATGTAGAATGAGGGGTCGACTGTCCTCAATGTCAAAATGATGATCTTATGACTGAGTGTTGCACTACATTTCAAAACCAATGTAGTTATGTGTGTGTATGCAGAATCATGCCCTATGTGGATCTTGTGCATGTCACACTTGATAGTGAGTAAATAAGCTAGATGTAAAGAAATGTAATAGATGTGTGTATGAAATACAATGAACTTCCCTCATATGAAGTGTGTATGTAGAATAACTAGCCCTTGTGTCCCTTGGATGGTGCTAGATTTTTTCAATGGAGATCTTAGATGTTCTATGGATGAAACCTTAGGTGGTGATACTTAATGCTTAGTTTTTGGTCCTTTATTATGATCACATAACTTTATATTTATATGATTCTCTTGCTTGAATTTCATAATTAACCCCAAAAAGGATGACTACCAAAAGATAAGATGCTCAAATGGCTAGAAAGGACTTAAAAGATGTGAACAAAGTACAAAGAGATCGTGGGATGCCCAGGAGGAGATGGGGATTCCCGATGCTGCTAGTGTTCCTCGGGGCCGTCTTGATGTCCGTGGATGATAAATGTTGAGGTATAAAATTACATAAGGGTGCAAGAAAACAAGTGGAAACATAAAGAAAATAAAGGTGGCCAAAGACATGGGTTAATTAGTACTTTTATTACTTAGGAATCATATGAATAGTAGTATGTAATTAAGACTAGATAGTTACCCAAAGTGCATGATTGTGTGTCTACATTTTCCCCACTTTATGTTATTGAGTGAATGATCGATAAAATAAAGTAGATAAGAGTTTTTTACCTGATAACCATGTAGATCGATGGTGAGAGCATGCCGAGGGACAAGACAAAGCATGGAGTGATAGAAATGCGAAGCATGGATGCTAAGGAGGAAAAAGTGTAAAAAGTGATGATGAAAATGAACTTAGGATAGAAATACATACGTAGATGTCATGATTGTGCATGTTTTTTATGTCGATCTGATTGATGTTTTTGTTGTGACTACCACTTCCAATAAGGATGGACCTGTAAAACAAAAGAACAAACAAGTAGTCAAATACACATGTATATGATCGAAATGTGTAAAAATGTATGCAAGGAAAGTATGTAAAATATGAAAATGTTAAAAAGGAACATGTGCACCTGATCTGTAATGAGAAAAAAGGTGTAGAAAGGATCCTGAAGATGTTGTAGAAGAATAATTTTTTTAGAAAATCTTATGCCGAGTTGTGTCGTCTGCGAGTGTTTTGGGTGACATCACACCAAGTCATGGAAGAAGTATAGGGAGAAAAGTCTGATGTTAACCTCCAACCTTTAACTACTTCATGTAATGTAGAACACTACTTCAGATGGTGTGTAAAAATTTGAAAAATTCAATCCAATGTGAAAGTAAAAAGTGGTGTAGTACATGCATGCCGAGTGCTAAGGACTGTGTGCCTTGAAAAAGTTGTTGTGTGGAGTTCTGTAGACTGTGATGAACTACCAAATTCTACATAACTTCCCCTAGTCACAGGCATCTAGGAAGGGTCATGGGTGCCCAAGCGTTATTTTCTGTTCTGGGCGCTAGTGTTTGTGCCATGCTAAGGAGCCAAGTTTGATTCTCGAGCCCTATCTCGATACGGATGAATGTGGTGTACTAATAATTTTTTGTGTTGAAATGTGACTGTATAACACTGTATGGGGTGAGTGATTCACCCAAAATATGCCCCCATCATTTGAGGTGCATGTGATGTCAATGAAGGAGTATGTGGCATGTAAAATTTTAGTGGTGAATATTTTTTAATTCATGAATACTCCAGTTTTTAAAATTTTAAATTGGTGAATTTTTTGGGTGGGAATTAGGAATAGGTCACCAAAAGTTATGGGTACAAGTTAATTTTAGGGGTTGTTCACCAAGGATTTTACACCAATAGCCGACTATTATCATTCAAATCGCCCTTAACACAAAATTAAAATATGCCATATACACCCATATATATACTATTAAGTATTAATAATTAATTATTCATAGTTCTAACTTCCACTTCCGTATTGAAATTGTGATTATCAAATATTCCTCACTATTACTTTCTTTTTTAAAGATCACATCGACCCTCAGTCACCAAATAATTCCTTTCGCTTTAAAGGTACTTTATGTCTCATTGTTTGGTAGTGATAGCATACATTTATTACAGCTAGTAGCATATATTTGCTAGTGGCCGACACCATATATTTTCCAAAGGTAGGTAGCATAAAGTATGCTACCACCCGGTTGCATACATATAGTGCTTTACCGGTGGTAGCATCTATCAGATACCAACCTAATGGAAGGTACCGTATAGTATGCTACCTTCCATTAGCATGAAGTAGATTTTTTTTTGGCTTGTGTTTACAAATTGTTAAATATTCTGTTTAGATTTTGAAAAAAATGATCTATTTTAAAATTTCTCATGGATAGGTACAATGGATTATGTGAATAATGAACATAAGGTAGATAAAATCAAAAGAAAAAGTAACATATTAAATTTTTTCAGCCAACAAAAAAATGAAGACCCAACTTGCATCCACTAGAAATAGTAACATGGGTACCGGTAAGTTGTAATAGATTATCATTAAATTTTTCCTTTTTTTTAGTTTAGTTTAATTTTTTTATATCTTTGTAATCAAAAAAATTTCGTCTTTGAATACAAAAAACCCTACTTTTATTAATTATATTCAACATGAAATAGTAAACCAAAACATAAACCCTAAAGAAACAACTATTTCAGTAGATGAAGATATAATTGACCTCAGACATGCCAGAGCTAGAAGACATTCCTCATGACCAAATGCCTTCAATAGATGAATGTTCTAATGAAAAGATTCAAGCAAAAGATGATATTGATAGGACCCTTCATAAAAAATAAATATGTGAGAAGGAAGAAAACATCCTAGACAATTGGAAGGTCTTTTCAGGTAGATTGGGCAACAAAATACCCATTCATTGAACCTGTACAACCAAATAATGGTAGTGATACTCCAAAATAATGTAGATGTACTATTTTTGGTTGGAAATTAGGAAAATAACATAAAATGCAACTTAAATTGAAACTATTGAGAAACATTATGGCAAAGTATATTTCACAGTCAAGGAAAATGATGGAAAAATAACAAAGACTCATAGATGGAAAACTGCTAAAGAGTGCATGCATGTAAGATATAAGGAGGAGTATGACAATAAGATGAAACAATCTTGAAAAATTGAGGAGAAAGGAGGAACCATTAATAGCAAATTTTGGAAAAGCCATGAAATGAAAATATGAAGGCAAAACATATTCTTTATTCTTAAAATGGGCAGACCTATTTCATATTTTTCAGAATATAAGAAATTGTTCACTTTCAATGGGTTTCCAAACCTTCCACATTCACATTGGCTAGAGATAAATTCTTTGGAGATGGCAAGATCTCTTGCAATGATTAAAAATATGATTTGAAAGAAAACATCAAGAATGCAAGTTTCATCTCCTTTCCATTGATGAGGTTACAACTATTGACAACACTTCTTGGGTTTGTATGCATGTATATACTTTCCAAAACCACACAAGGACACCTCATTTGCTAGTTGTTCATAAAATGCAAGAAAATTGCAATGCTGAAAATATTTTCAAATTGGTTATATCTAATTTGAAGGATATAATAGGAATGGATGATTATTCTATAGCTACAAAGCTTATTTATGTTGGTGTTGATGGTGCATCAGTGATGCATGGTCATAGAACAAGTCTATGTGTGCACCTCCAAACATCAGTTTCTCCTTATATGATTCCTATTCATTACATGGCTCACAGGATGAATCTTGCATACATGATAGTAAGCACATTTGAATGTGTTGAAAATTTTGAAGAGCTTATCCATGAACTACATGCCTATATGTCAAGCAGTCCAAAAATATTTATAGAGTTTTAGAAGTTTTCAATTGGAGTCACAGATGGTAAGAAACTTCTTAAAGATGTTGATACAAGATGGATTTCAATGTATGAGCTTGCACGTAGAGTTTTTGATGAATATCCATTGTTAACTGGTTTCATGTTTAAGAACCGTATGCAAGTTGACAAGGAAAAATATTTTCTTTACCACTTAACAAATTTGGAAACATTGTTTACACTTTGTAAGATTCTTCCAATGTTGAATGAAATCAATTTCTTAACAAATCTTTCTCAAGAAATATCCATCTATATAGTGGACTTCATTAGATTCAAAAAAGGGTGTGTCAGACTCTAGATATGTTATACAACTCTGATGAATGCTTTCAAGGACATGTATTCAGTAATTGGAAAACTATGAAAAATTTAAAGGATCCTAAAAGCTATTTTAGATTCAATATTTTGTATCTTTGTAAATGGGAAAGAGATTCAAATGCACACATTCCAAAAATGAGTGGATATTGTTGGATCAGAGATTGAAGAAGTACATGTTACATGTAATTTATATGAATCTCTTATATCTCAAACAAGAATAAAATTGTAGAAAATTTCACAATGCTTATCTAGTGAGATCAGAGATCACTTTAAAAAATGTGAGATTCTTGAGGCCATGTGAGTGGTCAATCCTATATTTTGGAATCATGCAGAGGTAGAGCTATCGATAATTCATTTAAAAGACATTAAGAATTTTGGAAAATTAGTTGAATGTAATGGATTTTATATTAATGGTGTTCTTCAAAAGGAATCAATTTCATTGCAATCAACTCATTTTGTCCAGGTAATGAGTGAACAATTTGACTTACTGAGTGAACCAATAGAGAATGGAGCAATTACACTTCTATGGAAAAAGTTGTATCCTAGTACCATCCTTCGTGAAAGCATTAGTGAATATTTTTGATTGTATGAATTGTGTCAAACAATGATATTGGGATCAATTGAAGACGAAAGATTTTTCAACGCATTAACATTTATAAAATCAAAATATCGAAATAGATTGGATAAAAATATTGAGACTTGCTTGAGATTGTATGTTTCATGATATGATGTGGATACATTTCCTTATGAATGGGTAATGGAAGTATGGAATTATCTTGTAGAGAGGAGAGGGATCAATAATTCTAATACATGGACTGTGGATAACAACAAAACTGTGACTGAAATCTCAAAGTGAAAGATTAGATAACAATGTTGGGGACCAAAGTTTTCAAGATATGTTTCAGTTTGAGCTAGTTGATATTGAGTAAAGAAGAATGAATGTACATTTTTATTTTGGAAAGAAAATTTCATATCATATTATAAGTATCTTGTTATTTTTATTATACACATGTTCATTATTGAATAATATTTTCAATGTTGCAATTTGTTTAGAGTTTTTAATTGAGAAATGTCATACTTATTTTTTCTTTGTTGTCTTTTAAATGAAAATAATATCATTCCATTTATGGGAGAAATTACAATCTTACGCATGAATATAGTATAAATACAACACCATATAATTTTTATTTTCCAATATTTTTAGATAATTTCAGTGTTTGGAAACACAACTTCTAGTTCTCTCCACATAAGTATTTGAAAATGATAATAATTAGTAATGTATTATGTAATAGTAATATAAAAAACAATTGAGAATAATAATCACATTAAGAATCTATTTGAAGAAATTATGCACTAATATAACAAAAGTAAAACACCACATCGATTGAAATTTGAAACTCTCAATATTTTCATGAAAAAGTATATATATTTATATGCTGAATTTGAAACAATTTTACAACAAGATTTTAAAATGAAAAATTACAATTTCACAATTTCTTTTTGTAGCTTCATCCTTAAGAAGATTATTTTCTATGTGTTTCAGTTTCTGTCTCCTGTGCACCGGAAATTTCTTTTACAACACGTAATTGAACAAGATCCTTTGTTGCAGCTTCGATATTCAAAGAATTTATCATTCTAGATTTGGCGCATCACTAACAGATAGTAATGTTGGATCCTATTATGTTTGATTCTTCAAAATATCTTTGGATCCATTCCATTTTCCTTTATTATCCTTCTTAAGGTATTATTCTTTTTGTTTAAGATAACAAGCTTATGCTTTAATTCAATTTAAATTTTCTTGCACTTTTTAATTCACATCAAAACACGAGTAGCCTCATTTTCAAATTTTCGTACTTTGACTGCATTTCAAAATAGAAAAATAATTAATAAAGTTTCAAAAAATTGTAAATAATATTTGAAAATTTAGTAAGACTTACCAATGCCTTATCTCATTCCGCATTTGCAATAACTACAAGGCCCTTGTCTCTCGACCACATATTGTGGTAGGCTTGTGCTTCTACATTTAAATTATCAATTCTATTCAACATAATTTTCAACACTTCATCATCATAATTATTTTCAAAATATACATAACTAGACACAACTTGATTCAACAAAATATCAAGCTTTGCTGGCTCGTTTTGAATTGAAGAATACAATATATGTCTTTGGGAGTGATTTTTAAATCATGAATTTATTTATTTAATCATAAATTTAGACCTAAACTCCCACAATTTTAATTGTTCAATATCCTTCAATAAAACATCATTAACATTGGCTTCACAACTGTTAGCCAAAAGATCATTAAGTGCAAAATTATTTTTTTGGTCATTAGTTAAAGTAGTCTGTACTAGAGAAGGTGTGCTTGATCTATCCACTCTTATTGGAGAAGGCTTCCTTTCCCCATGAATCATATCTTGGGGATTGAAATTTCCATGGGCCTGAACCCCGATTTCAATCCCTATATATTCCTCATCTAAGTCAATTTCGTTAAAACCAAAACACATGTTCCACTAGGAACATTTCCCAATGAAAAAGTTGGAAACTCAACTACAAAATTAAGGGTGCCCCTACTTGAAGCTAGAGGAACAAATGAAATATGCTTGCCATGAACTTGGTCTTGATATTTTGTGGTGGAGGTGGCATCTTCCTCTTCATAGTAGAAGATGGATTTTGAATTGGATGTGGAGGAGGCCTGCAACAATCAATTGTAATTTTGTAAATAACATGAGAAAAGTCAAATGAAAAACATAATAGGATTGAAATAATAATAAATATAACATTATATCATATATGATTATAAAAATTACTTAGTTGAGTGGATTCTAGTTGAGGTGCAATTAGGGCTTGTTGTAGTTGATGTGGTTGTTGTAGAGAAGTAGACTAAAAATTCTGGGAGTTGTACTAGTAGGTGTGATCTAAAACATAATTAAGCATCAACGATTGATGAGCTTGTTGAATTTAAAAAAATAAAAACAAAATAAAATTAAAAATGAGATTCATACCTAGAGCCAAAGAGTGAGGTACCGAAGATATTTCTACATCCTGTGTTTGATCAAATTCATATACATTTTTTATTAGGCTACCATGAGCCCGACGATATAATCATGTCTTTCTTTGAGGTTTCTACTAGTGCAAAATCACAAAGCACTTCAATGTCTGCAACTGATGGGTTGAGACTCTTAGTGTGATAACATAACATGGAGCATCTCTCAAAGTGTGGGACTTTGAAATCAAGAGAGCTCTCCGGATGAAGGCCGGTTCCTATTCCTCTATTCAGGTGCACACAAATAAATTACAAAGGATCTACTCTAAACCTACTCTATCTTACTAAGGAGACAGGGTTGAGAAGATGTGAGAAAATAAACCTAAGCTAACAAGGTGATGCACCAAAGGAATGTTAAACACCCATTTTGTAATTTAACACAGACCATAGAAATGTAATACAACCACCATGCACAGATAACCAAACTACAATGAGAGATAAAAATACAACAATGAACACATGAGAGGGTTGAGAATCATCCACAAACATATATTATTGCTCCAGAGTTGATACAGTACATTACAGTAGCCAAGAGGAAAAACTTTGTATTACAAACTTGAATGGGAGGTTTGGAAAACTCCACAAATTCACTTACAGACAAGGGAAGAAGGGAGGGTGCAAAACAAAAATGTCCAACCCTTTACAATGAGCCAAGCTCTTACCTTTATAGATGCAATGAAGAGAAGAGGAGAGAAGAGGAAGGAAAATTGATTTGGGGATCAGCTACCAGCCATCAATGCCCTTGAAAATCCACCCATAATTTATCGAGTCCACCACTCTATGTCTGTTTGGCATGTCATAGAAGGAAGAACGATGGATCAAATCGAATCTGATCTAGTTGTTGAAGCAATCAGATCACATATTACTGGTATGAAGACATTTCCCTATTTTTCATCCACCTAACCTCATTGAAATTAAAGTTTTAGGTTTCTATGGTGTAGATGAGGTCACTACCTTTCCAATGGTGCCATATTTGTTGAATTTTGAGCACTGGATCGAAAGATATGTCCATTTGAATGTTTGAGTCGAATCCGTACAAAAATGGTGAAAACTAATTTAACGTAGAATGGGTCCGCCGACCCGAAATTCACTTTGCATTTTGCACAAAAATACAAAAATGTAAAAATGCCCTGCGTACCCGCAAGCTCACTGCAATTCACTTTTGGAAAAATTTCCTCCACGACCCCGCAAACCCGCTTAGCAAAAGAAATCATCTCGAGCCCATCGGCCCGCATTTTCCCTTTGGGTGAAAACTCCTCCCTAGGCCCGTTGGCCTACATCTAGCAAAAAAATCCTTCCAAGGCCCTCCCCGCACATAATTTAGGCCTGACACGTGGCTCTTCTGGGCATCGGCAAATGTGCGGCTTATTTTTACACTTTACGCCTTCTCAAGAGAAAATTTCTGCTTATTTTTGTTTTGGCTAAGTCCTTTTGTTTGGGAGTGACGTATGTCTGACCCGAGACACGTGGAGGGCTAGTGCGCATTTGGGACCTACTTCTCGATTCTACCTTTTGAATTTGTGTGGAGATGACATGTGGAGGCCTCCGTCATCCCTTCCATACTTAGTCAATTTAAGTGGTTGGCTCTATTTCTTTTTGAATTTTGGACACATGGAAGCTCAGCGCTAGTTTGAGACTGGCCCTTGGGCTGCCCCTTTTGAAGTTGCGTCGTTGAGGCACGTGGCACCCTCTGCTGACTCTGCCCCATCTTGAATTTTCAACTGTCGACTCTATCCCTTTTTAGACCTAGGACACATGGAAGGCTAGCGCTTGTTTGGGAGACCCACTTTTAGATTTACCTTTGAAGATGCAGAAGAGACACGTGGCACCTTTCGCGAGTCTGCGATACTTAGATGATTCGGGACAATGCCTTTCTTGAACCCTGACTACGTGGCAAGATGGTGCATGTCTGAGTCTCTGCTCTTTGGATTTAACTTTGAAGATGCGCCGAGTCAACATGTGGCACCTTCTGCTGACTCAGAGCATTTTCAATGGCCGATGTGACTTTTGGGGATTTGGACATGTGGAGGCTTGACGCTTGTTTAGGGACTACCTTTTGGGCTTGATCCTTGGAGATGCACCGATGAGACATGTGGAAGCCTCTCTCCGAAACTCTTATACTTAGTCGATTTGGGCCCACTGCCATTTTGATTTCTCTTGGACCTTGACCACGTGGAGAGTGGTGCTAGTTCGAGTCTTTGAATTGGGATCTTACTTTAAAAATTGCGCCAAGCTGACACGTGGTTCCTTCCACTCATTTGGACTTTTCAATGTTTGGCTCTATACCTTTTCGGGCCTGGGACATGTGGAATCTTTGCGCTTGTTCGGGGGAACCGCCTTGGCTTTAATCTTGCAGTGCGCCGTTGGTGAGACACTTAGCAGCTTCCATCGTCTCTACCATACTTAGCCAATTTGGGCCCACTCTGAATCGTTTGTAAAGCCCAAAGACTTTGAGCCTTTCCCCATTTCTCTCCTAAGACCGTCAGCCTCCTTGACACTTTGTTTTCCTCCTTTGAGCCTCTGGTTTCTCCATTTCTGAGTCCGCCTGCAACCTGACTGTTGGATTCAAAACATGGGCTCTTACGATGGAACCGACCTTTAGATTTCTTCCTGTGCAAGGTCGGGTTTGGTCAATTTTTCCGGGGCGAAATTGGGATAACAATTTCTACAAAAAAGAAATATAAGTTACAAGAAATATTGAAAGTTGAAACATATACAAGTTTTAAATATTTAATTACATTTATTTTCAAACATATTGAAACATATATCATAAATTAAAATACCTGTGATTAATGCATGTGGTATGGTGGATGTGTTAGTTTGAGGTTTTAAGGAACTCCTCATTTGTTTGACATTTTTGGGGTTCTTTCCTCTTCTATGTGTTGATTGTTTGAAACAGTAACTGAATCTCCTAAACTTGGTGGGAAATGACCTCTGATAGTAGCTTCCCTTCATGATGCAGCCACAACAACTATCTTCTGTGATAATTCAACAATAAACTGTTTATTAATCCCAAATATAAATTATAATAGATAAATAATACAAAAATAAATAATAATAATTAAAAACCAAATAATAAAAATTGGGACTCACCTCCTTCTCTTGAACTGTTAACAACAAAGCTGATAGATTTTCATGCATTTCTATCAAAGGAGTGGTGCCACATAAATTATAGAGAGATTAATAATATAAACCAACAATAAAATATTTTGAGCTAATGTTAACATTTTCATTCAAATGAATGTTAGCCAAATCAGCTCTTATCCTGGAGGATAAGAAACTGCACTAGTCAAATTTTTTTCCCACTTAGGGTGCGAATGATATAAGCCAAAGCCCACCACAGAATATTTGTATATCGACCTTGTAATATAACTCTATCCTAGAAGAACTACACCATGACTTGCAGAAATGGGTGACTAAAATCCTTGAGTTGAATTCCTCTTTTTGAAGGGTTTTGGGAAGTTGTAAATGTAAGGAGACACAAATTTTGTTAATACTCAATTAAAAACACAATCAAAATATGTAAAATTGAAAATAATAAAATCAAAATGTTGTAAAATTGAAAATAAACTTATGAGCAGTAGCAATTGTAATTACATCAATAGATAATTCAAAATGAGACTCCAAATACTTGCAATCTTCATATAATAAATAAACCTTTGTCGTGACAGGATCCACATCCTTTTGTTATAAGATGGGAGTTGAATACGAAAGGTGAAAGTGGAAGTGTCATATTTGGCTACAAGATTGTTAGGTGTTTTCTGGTTTGTCTAAAATTGGGGCATATACACTATCCCTATGAAACTAACTACTTGTTATCCAAAATTCACCCCTCAAGGTAATTTTGATAACATGCATCAAATTCTGTAGTCCCAAGCAATTATATTGATTCAAGGTGAAAAGTCATGTTTCTAGGGTCCCCTCATATTTTTTCTAACTCCCCTGTCCAAGAAGAAGAGAGCAAGTTCTGAGAAAATGTGAAAAAATTGTAAAAAACAAGCTCGAGGCCAGGAAAAATCACGAAAAATGGCTAAGTCCTAGTCCAGGCGGTCCTTGGGACGCGCGGGACAAAAGTACGCGAACCGGCCGAACCGGCGAAATGAGTCAAGGCAGCCCGAAACAGTTTGGGATGCGTGGGACAAAAGTACGCAAACCGGCCGAACCGGGCGAAATGAGTCAAGGCAGCCCGAAAGCTTGATGGGGCCTTGACGCGCGGGACAAAAGTGCGCGAACCGGCGGATCGGCCAAGTGAGAACAAACAGATCTGGAAGCAAGTGAGACAAAGGGATGCGCTGACACGAATAGCCAAAGGATCCGAAAGCCAATCAAATCACGCCCGTGTGTCACCCAATAATGAGGAACAAGGAAGCCCATTTCGGGTGGATCGGGAGTTTATGTCCCAAACGGTTTGGGACATCCGGGACAGAAGGACGCGAAGGGCACGAAAGGCCGGCAGACCCGCGAGCCAATCAAATCATGCCACGTGTCATCCAGGTGGCAGAGCACGGGAAAGATCTTCAAAACGCAGTTTCGCTTGTTTTGTGCCCTAAAACTTCAAAAGGGCATAACTTTTGACTCCGAGCTCCGATTTTGATAAAATTGGACTTTCTCGAACAAGCACGACGTCCTCTACGCCAAAAAAATTGGATTTCTTATTTTTAATGAGGGTAGATATGTTTAAATGAAGGAAACGTGTTCGGCTCCACTCAATTAATGCTCATTCCCGTCAAATGACAGAAAACCCCTGTCAGGCCCAAAATAGCTGCCCACACTCAAAAGGCCATAACTTTTGCATTTCTCAATGAAATCACACAAAATTGGTACCGTTGGAATCGTGGTTCTGAGTCCAATGCAAAACAATCAAGAAATTATGGATTTGATTAGAAATTGATTGAGTTTTTTAAGAAAACGTGGCCGGGTTCGTAACAGTGTTTTATTTGGTAGGCGGGAGTGGAATTAAGAGGCATGGTCATCATTCTTCCTCTGCTGCAGCACATGGGTCAGTATGGGGAGCCTTTTGCAAGTAATATATAATCATTTCACTCGATTTAATGCCTCTTACAGGTGGTTGAAGGACAGATTTCGGGATTTCCATTTTCCCTTCTCTTTTCCTTCTCATTTTCTATAAATTGGAGTGTTGGGCTCATTGTAAGAGGAGAGAGTTTTGGGTAACAAAGCTCTGCCAAAATTGATTTTTGAAGCCGGTGTGTTGCAGGCCCTTGTAGTGGACTCCTTGGATGGTGATACAGCCCTTATCTTGTAATAGGTTGAATCACATATCATGAAGCAAGAAAATACCAGCTTTTGAATGTATCTTCCCATGCTTTGTGTTTTCTTGCATTCTTCTTGCCCCTTTAATATTTCTATAAGAATATTGTGTCTACTTATTATGTTCTTGCAGGGATTCATTAACATTGTATATGCTTGGAGTATTGTTGTGAATGCATTTTGCTAGATTATGGAGAACTGTCATAACCTCTTCTAGTGTGCACTTTGCCTCTGTATTTCACACATTTGGAGACTACTCTCACATCCTCCTTTTCTGGTGTATCATCGCTTTAGTGTAGGCTTTCATTTTATGCATTCTCTTTCCCTGGTCCCTTGGAAATTTAGATTAGAACAGTTAGCTTATCCTGCATTAGAGTAGATTGTGGCAGGTAGTTTAGGAGCAAGAACCAGCTTTCTCTGGAGGTCTATCTCAAGTAGCAAGTCCCACAACTTGGAGATAGTACCCATGTTATCCAATCACACTTTGTGAGTTAGAGTATATCTCCGGGGTGTTGTGATTCGGTGACAACAATAGTATTTCCAAGCAATTATTAAACCTAACAACAATGCTTCATACTCAACAATGTTATTAGTACACTCAAAGCTAAGTTTGAAAGAAAAACAAAATCTTCCAAGATTGGGGAAATCGAACTACACCAGCACCATTTCCAAATTTGGAGCAAGCTCCATCAAACAATAGAGTCCATGGAGAACCTACTTGTTCAATATTCTTACATTGATCCATTTTGTTCTCTTTCCCATTAGTAAACCCAATAAAGTTATCAAGCATCAACACTTGTGTACAACACTTCATAAGATGCATTGTTGGGGTCTTCAATGAGGTGCAACATCTTCTTTTCCCCATACAACTTGACAAGGTTGCCCTCAATTGGGATGGTGGCATAGGACATATCCATTTGAACACTTCCACTAACACTTGCAACCCATTTTCTAGACAACAACAAACCCCACTTCGCTAGGAAGTCAACAATAACTACATCAAGCTTCAAGTTCCTACCCGGATAGGCTGTAAGTTGTACCACCAGACCTTTCACACATCCCACCACTGACACCTCTATGGAATCCATGGCAGTGCACTTCCCATATGCTATTTTTACCTTGATATTCAGTTCATTCATAACTTATAGAGGCATAACATTGCATGATGCCACTGAATCAAACATACAGTTTTACAAAAGTCTATCTTTAATGATCAGAGTAATGAATAATGGATCCAAATTTTGCTAAGAATATACCAAGGATGTTCCCAAATAAACCTCCGGTGGTTCATCTAGCTCTTCCAATCCGGGTGGTTCTTTTAGTTCTCAATTGATTGGATGAGTCTCCACAATGTTTACATTTCTATCCGAGGTACTCTTCTCTTCTTTCAATCCAAAATACTCCAATGCCCTCTTCTTGTGCTCAGGAATCCTAAGAAAATAAAAAAATTGGAACACTAACTTCTATTTGACTCAAAACTTGAGCAATGTCATATGGAGCAAATTTTGTGGACTCGTCAAACAACACGTGGTTTTGATAGTTTGGGCATGAGTAGAAGCATGAATCTTGTTTGGGGAAAAAAGGATTTTAGAGGGTGTACCTTTCTTAGGATTCTCTTTAGGAATATTTTAAAGAAATGGAGATTTAGGTTTGGCTTGAGGCCGTGCTCCTTTGACAACTCTACTCCTATTATTATAATCCTTCTCTTGAGCAACAACATCATTCATCAATAACTGACCATCCTCCTCAGATGGGATTCCTCCATCATAATTTTTATCATTAAAGCTCTTAAATATTCAAATTCATTATTGGGCAATTCAAAATCTTATACAAAGATCTCTATTTCTAAAGCATGAGAGGGAGGAAGGAGAGGTACCCGGCTAATGCAATCCCAAAATCAGTAGCTTGAGCTTCTAACACTTATTACCTCAGTTGAAGTTTCTCCTTGTTGTGAGCTTGTAGAGAACTCCATCATGCATGCATCATCATCTGTGTTATCATCATCAACTTCTTCTTCTTCTTTCTGATCTACTTCACATGGAGCATGGGGCATGAAACACCTGTCACACCAATCAATTACATTTGTTTCTTCAACAACAAATTTGGTGAAAGGATCGTGGCACCATTTGGTTTTCTTTATCTTGGGGATGTCTATTTATAGATCCCATGGGTCCCTTTCCTCTGTCATCAGATCTCTGCTCATTTATAGGATGATTGGTAAATCTATCTTGGCCTTGTTGCTTATGCTGACCTTGTGAACTCTGCCCAATTCCTTTCTCTGCTTGGGCTAATTTGTATGATATTTCTTTTACAGCCCCTGCTAGAGTTTTAACAACCTCCTCCAAATCAGTAGCCTTACTTGCTTGAGGTCTTTCTCGGATTAACCAGCTTCACACCTTCCCTCTTAGGAGGTTTTCCAATTGCTTTGATGTTGTTCTCAATTTGTAGAGCCATAGTAAAGGCCTATCTCGATTGGTAGGGTTTTTGTCCCTCAAGTAGTAAGAAACTTTCTTATCAAATGCATCAGAATACTTTATAAGACAAGATTCATCACATGGCCTTAAACTTACATGCAATCTCCTTAATGTCTTATTGAATCTAGTGTTGAAGTCATGCACTGACTCATTAGGGTTCTTTTGATATTCTCAAATTCTGACAGAAGAAACCTAGGATCTTTTCTATCACCATACTACAATCTAAATGCATTATTCATCTCGGTCCAGGAATCAATGGAATTATCTAGCAAAGCTTTGTACTAGTCCCTGGCATCTTCCTCCAAAGTATGGATAAACAAATTTATATATACATCTTCAAATTTAATCTCAAAGTCTTCCATCATGCTTTGATAAAGAGATTTAGATGTTGATCACCGATTATAGCATTATTTCCTTGTTATTTTGGTAGTTTTTTTCTTAAATCTTGGGAACTACATTTGGATAACCGACCATCCCTAAAAATTTATAGGACCAAAAGTATTTACAACAAATGGAGGTCCAGGTGGTGGATGGGCCATGTTGTTTTGATGAGGTGACCTTGGAGGAGAATCAAAATGATAAGGGAAAAGGGGTTTTTGAAACACAGGAGTATAACTTCCAAAATGGATATCCCCTAAAGGATCTGTCTCTTGGAAAACTCTATCAACTTTAGAAAACATAGGAGAAGAATGAGAAGCAAACTTTTCAAATTCAAAGGAAGGTCCCTCTTCGATGGAGAATTTAATTCCACAAAAGATCCGCCTAATTCAATCACTTGAATGGAAATATTCAATGATAGGTTGATCACCTTCATCAACAAAGACCTCTTTTCTTGACTACTGATCTCCAACAACTCTCTAGGATCTTCTTCCTTCTGAATTTGTCTTTCCTAGCTCTGGAAATAATGTCTTAGTAGGATCCTTAGTGAAGAAAGACCTTCTTCCTTCTATCTTTGCAAATTTTAGTAACAAATCTCACTTGACAGAGGTTAAGACACTAGTACTTATAAAAATCAGATCAACATAGAGTCGCCACTAAGGATTTCCACCTTAGTTGTGTAAATGCACTAAAAATATGATTTGTCAAATGTTTGTCAACACCAGAAGCTGGAAATGGAAATGTCTGACCTTCCTTTACCCAAATTTATCAATGAAACCTAGTGCAATAACTGTAGAAATTGGAAATATTACACATAACACTTGTAACTTTGAACACTTATTACAAGCCTGAACATAAGATGATGTTGAAATAATGTACTAGCACTTAGAGCATATAAGAAATGTTTACTAGGTCCTGAGTATGAACTGCAATCACAATGTCCTCGACAACAATGACCAAAATGGTGTTGGTACCCAAATTGATTCTCCCTAAGAAGCTAAGTAGTATCACAATTTTGACAGGAAGCGTAGAGGCAAGCGAGCATGTTATGTGTCGTTTGTAGCCGGGAATCAATGTAGCTTCCTCTTTGTCACTTAGGCATGGAGAAATGGGTAGCACTCTTAAGAGGATTTGATCTATCCTCACTACTTTGTGGTTATACATTTCAACCAAGGTGAGAGGACCCTTTTGTAGCTTGTTTTTGTGGAGGAGATGCAAATGTCCCTCATTGCAAAGTTATTAACAAGACCCTGAAGAAAATATGATCAATACAACAAAAATCTAACTCTCACGAGTTGTCACTCTAGATAGTGGAGATATTTCCTAAGAAAGGTTCGAAGCATCAAGACAATGAAAACTTGACTACTTCTACATGTTTTAGTAATGTAAATTATGCATTTGTGCACATACAGGACAAAAAAGGGTAGTATGGGTATGATTGGTTGTTTTTAAATGAATTTTGGTGGGAGGTGAGGTAGAGTGGATTTTGACTCACCAAATATTTGAGAGATTTTGCAAAAAAAGAAGGCTTGACCAACAGAATGCTTCAGAATAGCTAGAATGTTCCTTTAACTAGAAGGTGTGCTTCAATGGAGGCCCATATCAGCACATTTTCACACAAACTTTAAGGATCAAAATGAAGGCTCAAATTGAAATACTTAATTAAACACTATTAACCTCTATTTTATCATGCCTAAGACACCCTTAAAGGCTAACAAACAATCTTAATCATCATGCTAGGAGTAAAGTGTTTTTAAACTTATTTAGTTCACTATCAAATGAAATCTCTTATGATAAATTATATTGCAAGTGCCACAAAACTATCACAAAGCTAAGATCTTGTGTGATTCACAGAGATTCCAGTAAAAGATTGCAATGGGAACAAGAAACCTGTTTGTAGACATTCGTAAATGAAGCAGACTCAATTTTCCTCAAAATCGACATAAGTTTACTCAAATTTGACTAAATTTATTAGCAGGGGAAAGTTTCTGGAACAATCTCAGAGCTTGTTAATGGCTATACACTCGCAACCTCCTTGACATGATCAAATTTAACAAAAACAAATAAACAAGTTCCTCAGATAGTCTCTTAGAAGAAAATAGGCTCTGTAAAAAAACATTTCCTCTCGGAGTTAGCTCCCCCTCTAACACTCCAACCTTCCAACCATTTGCATGGCAAATTCATGCAATTTATAATATTTTCACTTATAACAGAGTTTCCTCCCAAAACTAGAAACATTCAAAGCACCTTTATGTGTTGTGACCCTAGAATCGATTTGCAAAAATTTGTCGTGTGTGTAGAGGGAAATCTCTCCAAATATTTCCAGATTCAATTCTTCACCGTAAGCCATTCTTCATCTCGTGCGCCAACTACTTCCTCCTCCATTCTCATCAAATCTAGTTCTTTACGTACCAGCAAGGAAAAACTAGGAAATCGATCGAGGCCAATATTCGATCACATCTTAATGGTAAAAGACGCGTTTTCATATTTTTCCCACCAAACCGAGATAGCAACAGTCTCTTACGTGCCAGGAAAGAAAGATCATGTCGAATCTAACAGCTTAGATTACATATTTAATGGTGAAAGATGTTTTCAGACTCGCCCCACCAAACCATGATATTGGATTAATGTTCCTCTTCATTTTTCATGTAGGAGACTCCAAGAAATGATAAAAACTATAAGAATATGCATCCTCGGGAGCTTTGGAGAAAAATGGTGGAAAATTAGATACGATACATAGTTTCATTGATCTCTCTTTTGAACTGGACCATCCATGTGGGAGACTGAGTAAAGATAGGCACGGGGTTCCTTTTAATTTTTACATATTTTGGAAGAAATGCAAAATTTCTCAATTTTCTCCACCCTCTCGCCTTTGAAAAATGGGCTTACACGTGTCCTAATGTGGGTCCCAAAGGAAATGCGACCAAATTCTAGTATTTCACCTCTTTTTTGGAAAAGGGAAATTTTTCTAAGTTTCCCCGTAGCTCCACCCTTCCGCTTTTAATTTCTGATGCGGGTCCTAGTAGAATCACACTTCCTTTTACACTTTTAACTCCTTTATCCATAAAAAGAAAATTTTCCAAATTTCCCGTAGAAAGTACGCACCTCCACTGTTGACTCGGAGTAAATTTTGACTATTTTATGTCAGCTTACAGGTCATTTTGATGATTTTAGTCTTTTAAACAACAAGTTGCCCTTGATGACACGCCTCCCCGCCTCGCTAACTTTTCAATCCACCACGTGTCTCAATGGCACATGTTGAGATGGTCCCAAAAAGTAGAGACCACGAATGAATGTGGGATCACCACGTGTCCCGGTTGGCCTCCTAAAAAGCTGCCATGTGCCATGTGTCTAAGGTCCGAGACGGTCTTATCTCGTGTTGAAAAGTATAAGAAAAAAGTAGAGCGAGCGGAAGCCTCCATGTGTCCTCTTGGTGCTTCTTTAAAATAAAAGCCAAAGGTCGGTCCCCAAAGAGGCGCCATCACTCCACATGTCTCAAGCCCCTTAGGAAGTTTCTGAAAAGTCTAAGGAAGGAATACCCAATGGAAAGTTCCATGTGCCTTCATGGCACACTTCAAGATGGTCCCCAAAAGTGGAGACCATGAATGAGTGTGGGCTCACCACATATCCCAAACCTTAGAAAATTTCTTCAAAATTTTAAGTCCCAGCAGAGCCGGTAGAAACCTCCACCTATCCCTCTGTCACAATTGTTAAGGTGGGACCCTGAGACAGATCTTCAAATGAGCGCCAACCCACCATGTGTCCACGACCCGCCAAAACTATATCAGTTGCATGAATTTTTTTTCTAAGTCTGGGCGAGGTAGCAGAATCCTCCACGTGTCCTCCCGGTGCAACTCCAAGGCCAAACAAAAAGGCGAGTCTTCAAACGAGTGCCATTCCTCCACGTGGACAAGTTTTGGGTTAAAAATTTCCACAAAGTTTTAGAGTGCCCCGCTGAGCCACGTCCAACCAAAAAGGGCCATGTTTCCACTGATGTAGAGATTTAAAATTTGACAGGAGAAACACACCCATCAAGCCGTAAAAATGTAGGGAAACCACTGTTTGAGCCCAGAGATGAAATTTTCTTTAAGGAAAGAGCATTTGGAAATGTTGCAAGGTTCACACATGACCCCCAAGCTATATCTATTCACATTTCTTCAAGTACCTGAGGACAAAATGGTAGGGACAACAACACACGACTGCGGAAAATGAAAGGGAAGGAACAACCCAAGTTTTATGCCCAATTAATAGACACCTTCAAATGGATAGAGGAACAAATCAACAAATTCAGGGCTTTTAAGTGACCTTCGACCAAGGAGGAACCAATCATGGCAACCAAATGGAAGACAGAGCCTTCAGGTACCAACACGGGGAGACAAAAAATGTTACAAAGGCTGCAAACTGAGGGATTTTAATGGCAAATGGGGCGAGCTAAATTTGAGCACCAACACATACATACATACATACATATTATATATATATGTAAATCTAGTTTGCCAAGGAAAGAAATAATATAGTAAGAAAGATATTTAAATCCTGTATTTTAACCAATGTGCATGTCCGTATATATAAACGATTTTTTTATATATAACAAAATAGAATAACATTGAGTTTAAACTCCATAATGGGTGGAGGGGTCATGGACTAGCCACGTATCCCTCCCCCAAACCCGTATTCAAATGCCATGGGTGGCATGGGAACATCCCACACCACCATGGCCGACCCTACGCAACCTCCCACTAAAAAGAAGTGAAAATGTGAAACACGAGGATCATATGGGACAAAGTGTGAACATCGACCAAGTTACACTCTAACAATGTGACGAGGTCTCATGGAGGAGTGAACATCAACCATAAACATGCATGTAAGGATTTGAAAAGGGGAAAAATCTCATGTACCATCTCATAGATATGAAAGAGGGGAGGTGTACAAATAGAGGGTGTTGTGTAACCCCTAGTGCCTGCAATCATGACCTCTCAAGTGGAGAAGGGGAGTTACATTCCCAAAATGGGAAGTAACTCCCATATGATGTAATGACGCACTGACACGTAATGACGCGAAAGGAATCTAATGATGACCCTAAATGACACCTAGACCTATGAACTCACCTAAGTGAGATGACTTGCCACGTGGCATGGAAAATGACATAGTCTAACACACCCCCCCCGCCCCGTTCATCATAACTTAGGATGAGGTGGAAAGTTAGAAATAAGGAATGAGTCGTGAAACTAAATCTTGATGAGGTACCGATGCACACAAGGATATCAAGTAATGGAGGAAAATCCAATGGAAAAAACATCCACCAAAAGAGATGAGAAACACCCTCTAATATAAGAAAGATGCCAAAATGGGTCTTGACCACTTTGGGATCCTAATAGGGTACCCATGTATAAAAGGGAAATATTTCGAACAACAAAAAAGAGGGGAAGAGGGAGACAAGAAGAACATAGAAGATTCCATGGATGGATCTAAACTCTGTAACTCTATGAAGTCTCCAAGAAGAACGTCGATGACATGGTCCTCTTACTCTAGACTGAAGAAGAGCTACCCACACCAAACTATGTTTCTACCCTTAAGAAGGAAATAAATAGAGTATTGGAAGTTCGCCCACTCTGCGAAGGAATCCAAAGGAAGTATTACGAAGAAGTTTGAGTCCGGTACATTGAAGTGTTGCATAGGTCTAGTAAGAAGGTGTCAAGTAAATGATGGTAATTCCATGAGTGTAGAAATGTGAGAATGTGAGAGAGGAACATCCACTGAAAGGATGCCCAAGTGATGTGAAGGAAATGCAAAAAACCCACAATAGAAAGAGGATCCACAAGTAAGGGTGGATCAATGATGATCTCCTAAAAGTGGAAGTGATAAGAGTCCCAGAAGGGGAAATCTCAACAAAAGAGATGAAATAATCCTCCATAACATCTGTAGAAAGATGAGGAATTTGTACTACATCACAAGTAGGCATTGTGAAAATATGACCAAGGTCGAGAAAATACTCTATTCAAGAAGGGGCCTCAACAAATAGAAGAGATATGTCAGATATATATAAATAATCTCATGAAGGAAGAGGAGTGGAAAGGACCTCACACACTTAACATGGAAAGGAGGTAGATGTAATGATTGTGTGAGGTTGAGAAAAATACTTCTTGTTGTCTGACGAGAAGGGAGGAGTGTCGACATACTCTGGAATATTGAGAGGAGGAGAGGAGTCCTTTATAACACTCTCATCATCGGACTAGAAGCATAATCCTTGTCATCGAAGTAGAACCAAGAGAGTTTGTGTAAGTGGAACTATCATCACATGATGAAGAAGCAGAGACAACATAAACAATAACAAAAATGGCAATAGTATTGTTGTACAGAAACTTTGTTCTCGAGTGGGGTGAAGGCTGATATTGGGAGCCACTAGAAAATTTGAATGTTGGAGGGCTTAGGACCTCATATGCAGATGTGGATCTATAGGTGCAAAGAAGATAAATGTATGATAAAAATAATCTAGATCTATAAAAATGAAACAAATAAGATTAGATAATAAAATGCGGGGTTTCCTGATAGTGCTTTAGGTTCCAAGAGGATTTTAACTCCCTTAGAGGATATCAACCCTTGTGTTAGAAAAGATAATAATAGATCATGAATAGTAGTAATGGAATATAAAATGACAAGTAACTAAAATGATGAGGGAACTTAGCTTGTGCTCTGCTATGGAGATGAACTGGACATCAAGATGGTAAGATAACGGACCATGGAAAATATTTCTCCCTCAAACTTGCATAATTTAATTAATATCTTTCTTCTCCTCTCTGGGCCTAGGTTTCTCTAGGTCTTCTTGAAAAATATCAGTTTGGGTCTTGAAATATGGGGGAAAACCCATATTTATAGCTTGATGTGAGGTTAGATTGGGGTTAACAAGTAACTGGGGTTGGGTAGAGTAACTTGAGTTAAGAGATATGATGTGATCATGTGGGGACCATGGTTTGAATTATTAGATGGAGTGGGGAGCATGATTGACATGGTGGGTGAGATAAAAGATTCCATATTGAAATTTAGAAAGGGGTTTCGATGGGTATATTAATACCCATGGATTGAATAATTTGTGAGAGATGGGGGATAATGCCAAATGTCAATTATTAAATGGGTTTATATGGAGCCCATTTAATAATTAATTAAATTTGGTTGAATAGATGATGAGGTTTATTGAAATTTAGGAAAAATAAAGGTGAGATAGGAAATTACATGAATGCAAGATGACGGAGGGGCACTATACCAAAAATTGGTGTCTACAAGTATGTGAAGGGTATCCAAACAAGGACTGAAAGATGCTCCAGATGGTGTGGGGAGGATCTGAGTCTACCACATGAATGCGGAGAGGTATGGTGACATGCAACATTAAGTGACCAACAACATGGTCGCATGTGTCAAGAAATTCCTCAAGACAATGATGATCGGTGGATACATGAACTGCCCAAGTAGAAAGTGTGTAAGACCCTTGTACGAAAAGCAACATTCCATAAAAGCATGCCATGATGTGTAGTTATCTCTCCTAAGAAGAAGTGGTGGAGGCTGTAAAGAGATACTTGTGACGCTAAAGTCTCGAAAGAGAATCCTCCGTGATGCGAAGTGAAAAGTGCAAGGTTCATAAGAAGAGGAGGGTGCAAGAATGCAAGATGTCGATCATCCGAGAGTAAGTTTGCAAGTAATATGACCCCGAGAAACAATAATAACCCCCTATATGCAGATATTTATAAGTAATGCATGATTACAATAGGGTGTGTTCATGCAACATCAAACAATTGACCACTCACCTTACGGTAGGAGAAGATCCACGTAAGATTGGAGGCCACAAGAATTCCTATTTGGAAGCAGAGGAGTGAAACAATGAACAAAAAAAGGGGGTAAGCACAATAAGGGTAAAAACACTTCTCAACATGAGAGAAGGTGTCTCACATCACAAAAAGAAGGCTCTCTTGCTGCAAGGTTGTGGTGGATGCACTCACTAGTCGCAGGCGAAGAGGAGCACTATAAGGCAACGAGACAGAAAAAGTAGCTCAGAAAGCCCAATAACCCTATACAAGGGAGACCAAAAATACTCCCCCATTTATACAATGCTGAATTTAATAGTTTTCCCTTTTAATTGTTTGAAAAATGTGAAATAAGTAATAAAAACTAGAAAAAAATCCAAAAGGGGTCAAAAGAAGGGGTTTGAGAGCTCTAAAGGTGACCAACTTGGTGACAGCTCAGTGAGCTGGCTTGATGGGCAGAGGTGGGTGTAGCTTGATGAGTTGATGGAGAGCTTGGAGCAAGCTAAGGGGGTGATTTGGATGAGTTGGTTGTGCCAAGTTATGGATAGTCCTTCGAGATAAACAGATGCACTAGGAGGGTGAGTTATGGGATGTAATGATGATTCAAAGACCGAGTTGAGGTCGGTGAGCTGATGTGTATTCACCGAGGAAGGAAATGGAGGTCACATGATGCCGTGTGGAAGTCAATGTAGGGGTTTTCATGTACAAGTGGAGGCCATGTGTCCTTGGGAAGGGGGTCCATGCGGTGAGGAGTGTTGATGGTGGAAAGATGATTGTTTGAACAACTATAGAGGAGGTCCGCGGGATGATCACTAAGCCAAAATGTGTCATGCCGAGGTGAGTGGGAGTGAGAAAGTCCAAAATTACACCAAAATAAGCGTCGAGCGGGTCTCGAGAGAACGCCACATGGAGGGTATGTATAGGATAACAAGCTACGATAGTAGAAGTTAGCGAGAACCCACGTAAAGACCGAAATAGAGCACGAAGGGCTCGACCAATTCAAAACCATCCATACTAGAGGACTAGGGAGAGCATGAGCGTGGATAAGCAAGGAACTGCATGGGAAAAATGTGGAAATGAGCAGAGGAACCTAGTGCAGATGTAGATGATAGAGCTAAGTCTAGGAGCTATGGAGTGGTGCAAAAGATAAAGAATGAGCTAGGGAGGAGAAACACATGACAAATACGATGAAAAACTCGTGAGAGAACAAATGTGAGGCCGCCTTTCCCTTCCCTTTCACGCCTCCTCCCTCTTCAATACACAACTGCTTTCCTCTTCCTTAATTCACCCCCATCCTTTGTGAACTCATCCCTTTATTCATGGGGAAACCTCAGAATATTAAAACTCCATTCATGGCTTCCCATGCAAATAAAAAAGAGTCATTCAAACAAAAAAATGCATCCATTAAAACACTTCTTCTTTCCCCATGGAGTCAACCTAGGTAGGAGATAAAAAATGATATATAAAAATAAAATGAAATAAAATGTGCCTTTATATAGATATTAGGGTATTAAAGGTTAAAATTGGATCCTAAGGCTAAGATTTATTTAATCCTAGGGCCACTAATTGACCCTCACACTTTAGTATTTAGGTGGGAAATTATTGAAGTGTAGAAAACTAAACTTATTAGAACCATTATGGACTTATTAATAATTTATTTCTATGGCTATAATTGTGGGATTAAAATGGGTGGGAAAGGGATTCATTTGGTTGGGCCGAATGGAATCCCATGACCCTTCCACTCATTAGTATTTAAAAATTAAAAAAACAAAATAATAAAATATTAAAATAAAATGTGGCTACTAAATTGAATAATTTTACTATAGTAAATTTAATAATCCTAGCTAGGATTCTTTAGCAAAGGTAAACCTCTCTATTGTTTCTTACCATTACGACCTCTTAGTATTACCTTCATGAAATGGTGAGATAGGTTTGGAACTATCACAAAAGTTTTAATGGGAAAAATTTTCGACCCATGTTTTTTATCAAATCCTAAACCTGTCGGCTTCGTTTTTCGGATACCTCGGATATATTAAAATTTTCTTGGCACCATTAATTTATATCCATAAGAGCATAATGGAGAGAATAATTAATGAATTAACTTTTTTCCCGGGACATGATCTTGAAACATTAAAAAAAAAATCCCACAAAATTATGACTCCTTTATGTCATTTTATCTTGGTTTTTATTGGGGTAAATTTGGGGCATTACATAGGAAGACCAAAAATATCAAATATCCTTCTCCAACTTGACAGAGAGAATGTAATCCCCACAAGGAATTGAGCTTTCCCACCATGGTAATTTAAGGTGAAATCTATGAATAACCATGGCCACCGAGTATTCCGAATGGAGTGTCAATATACTACTTCTAGTTCATCCACCAAGGATGAGAGGGAAGCACATATATTTTATGGATCATACAATCCGACAAAATGGAAATGATGTCATTGATGATAACACAATTAGGAATATCCAATTTGAATTGAGCCTTGAGCTCATGCCATGAACACTAAGATTGGGCACATTTGCAAAAGAGGTCTTGGATAGTTTGAATGCCTCGTATGAAAGGGTAGAGCACATGAATCTAAGGAACCTCGGCAAGAAAAAAATCCTGTAATTAAATAACATGAGACTACCACAAAGAATGGTAGTTAAATTAAAGACCATTGTGAAATCCAAAGTGTCATTCCACAAAAGCTATGGTTTGATCTTCTCTAAGGATTTCCAAATGCATTTGAGCACAAAAGTGCCAATCAATTTGATTGGAATGGGGAAATGAGAAGATTGGAAAATACAAGGCCTTTCAACACCGAGATTTTATAGGAGAGCCTTCAGAATGTAATTTCACTGCAATTACCTTCCAAGCCTTTTCCCTTTTGTGCTGCAAATTATCCATTTGGCACAGAGTGCTTGTCCTTGATGTAAAATGTCAATGAGGCCTAACTTGCCTGATTTTCTAGGAAGGCAACAAGTTGACTTGTTACTTTAAAGATATATGACTCCTCAATAAATACCAAAATATTTAAAAATATTTTTTACCCTATTATATGATTTACATGTTTCAAAGTCTCCACTACGACCTTTACTCTTAAGTTCCTATCAAACTATCTTATAGGCTACAAGGCATAAATAAAAAAATCAAAGTTAGGCATTAATTTATGACCTTGGAGGTATATCAAAGTCCTTTAATAAACTTATAGAGCCAAGAAAATGTAATTTTTACCTTTTACTAGCCCTCAATTAGGTCACTTATAGACTTGCAAGGACTTTATCTTCAATATATGGAATTGTATAGTCTAAACAAATCTAAAACCACCAAAATGTGTAATAAAACATTTAAATGCATGTTTTAACCAAAATTGAGGATTTTTGAATTGTGGAAAAATATATGGAGGTTTTTCTTCACTAACCCTAGGTTGTCCTGTATAGTACTCGAGAGCAGAGAAAAGGGAATAATTTTAAATTTTGAGCTTGTTTTCCTGATCTACCATTGGTTTAAGGTCTATATGAACCAAATAAACCTTTCCAAATAGTTTAAAGGATTCAAAAACATTGAAACACCTTAATTTACCTTCTTTGCATGAAAGAACCTGTTAAATTGGTTATTCAAACCTCGAGTCTATAAACAACAACATGAATGCTACATTAGATCATGAAACATCCACAATAGATTATTCACAACTTTAAGATCCAAAAACGTTCATGGTAAGCCTTGTTTATTCATTTATTTCTTGAAAACAACATACAACCCCTTTAACTCCTTATATACCAACCGCCCCCAAAATAAAAAAAAAAAATAAAAATGAGTTTCTCCTTCATTTTATAATTTTCCAAACTTCATCTAGGATTGGTTTGACCATTATCCCTTGAACTGAATTTCTAAGCTTGGTTTCATATCCCAAGAATCTCTCTCGTGAACTAAGTCTTGTTTTACATGCTTGATGTTTTCCTTTTCTTAGGGTGGGGTAATGTTTATCATGATGTAATACTTATTTTGACCATTTACAACCAATGTAAGAAATAAATGACTTTAAATACACACTAAAAGAACCCAAGGAACAATATTCTAATGAACATGATACTTGAAACCCACTACAAATACCCAAATATGCTAAAACTAATTCAACAATTTAAATGATGAGTTTTGAAGGGAAATTTAAAAATAACCCTAAATGTCTTACAAACCACAACCGAAGCCTCTCTAGGGCTTCTTATTGACCCAATAGAACTTATAAAACCTTCTACAAAAAAATAACATCATAATTATGCTCTATACATTGATGCACCCGCATCGAATACTCATCAAAACATTAAAGTAAATTGTTTGGAAAGAAACTTATAATTTTCTAATTACTTGTACCCTTCCTTAAGCGAAGGGTTAATAATTGCTTGGAATATAACATATCATTAATATTTAAAGGTGCTACAAAGTATATGAAAGGAAATACTTTATTAATTTGTTAAAAATATTTTTAATTATATATTTTTAAAAAGTAAGAAAACACAATTCCTAATACAATCATGTATATTTCTCTTAATTAAAAATGGGAGAGTTGCATTAAGTCATGTTAAAATGTAGTTAGGCCTTAATCATATTTAATCAATAATACATACTAAATTATAGATGAAGAGTGTAGATAATTGGAAAAAAATATAAATATTAAATGATTGGAAAAATCAATTTCAAACGATTATGTAGATTTATGTAATAAAAGAATTCTAAAACTGGTATATTATTTTTAGTCTCTTTGTTTTACCACTTTGAATATGCTTGTGCATGCGACACTTCATCCTGTCGGCCTCGAATGGTCACCCAAAGTGCGCGAAGCTTACTAGGTCTCTTCTTTATGAAAGTTTGTCAAGATGTTAACACAAATGTTCACATTAACCATTAACAAATCATATAATAATTAAGATCAAATTCACCATATAATTACCATGGTCAAAGACATCAATTACTAGAATCCATTCACAATTATTCATTACATTAAGTCATAAAATATCACAATCAATACATTACAGACTACTATCACAAAGTCATGCACACTTGTAAATTAGGATAGCATAACTCTATTACATCACACAAGGTATCCAAAACCATGAAGTATAACTAGTATATATATGGGTGGGGTCTTTCGCTTAACCACCCATGCATCTCAAAATAGACTGCATGCTCAAAAATAGACATCATGCATGCTTTTCTACAACAACTTAATAATATACTAATCCTAAAGATAAACTCCTACTTAAACCTATTATTAGCTTTTATGCATGCATTCAAACTGTAATTTCCTTCTCCAAAAATAGACCTTTGTGGTTTCCAAGTCTTCATGCCCTTATCATCTATTTGAGTGGCACTTTTCCTATTTTTAGACCTCTTCTGAAAAATGGCTAAGTCCTCGACCAAAATACATAGTTCCACGTGCAATATCTACTTATCCTTCTTGCATGCTCCTTATTCTCCCATGTGTGTGTGTGTCTAGTCTGCTTGGTACGAGTAACTTTCCCCATCCAACAATATTCTGTAGGGATCAAAAATGTAACCTATGCACATCGACAAGGTTGCACTCCAACGGTGACAAGAAATATCCAAGTAATTAGATAACAAAATCAAACAACATAGAATCATGCATGAAAAGAACAAGTCTTCTCATTCTCATAGCTAAAAAATAGCATACATATAGGAGTGATGTCTAACTCCTATTCCTAAACAAATATTCCCTCTAAGAGAAAAAAAAAGATAAGAGTTACTATTCTAAAGATGGAAAGTAAATCCTATGACTCTAAAACGCATACGGCAATGCAAATTTTTATGACGAAACATGACATATGTCATATAAACCTATGACCTATAATATCACTTACATGAGATGACTCACCATGTGAGGTGGACAAGATTGGGTGAGTGGTGATGAGGAAAGTCACACACACCAACACCCACCCTTCATAAAATATGAGGTAAAGGTCATGACAAATAAAAATAGAAAGAGAACTCCCCTAGAAAATTAAGAAATATGCAACATATTGGTCCTAAAAACTAAATGCCTAATGAGGTACTTTTGTCACCAAATCATTGCACCTCTTGAATGGCCTGAAAATGGATCACGACATTCGGTGTTATTGGGACACATGGGATCACCTCTCAAGCTGTGGGACTTGGGCTCAAGTTGAACCTCCAGATAAGGCCGGCTTCCTCTTCCTAAACTAAACACAACACTACTTCTAATGTAAGATAAAAAGGATATCTAGTCCTATGCTAACATTTCATGGGATTAGGGAAAGAGATTTGCAAAGAAATGAAACCTAAACTAGAAGTGGTGATGCACCAAGAAAGGGTGTTAGAAAAATTTATGCTTTTCGATGAAGAGAGATGTTCAGGAGAAATATTGAAATACATTACAAACCAAATTTTACATACAGTACTTCACTCCTTGATAAGCACAATGACCTCCAAAACTTGCAAAGGAAACCCTAGTTGCACAGTTCACCTGAAAACATGAGAGAGGCAGATAGAAGCAATAAAATCATGAAAAGGACATATAACTGATCACAAATCACAATTCTCATTACTTCAAACACTTGCACAATGCCATTACATCAGTGAAAAAGGAATAGGATGCCATTACAATTTGAGAAGAAAGGCTTGAAAGCCTACAAATCACAACATCTCAGCTTGTGAAGAGAGGGGAAGCTTGGAAAGTGTTTAGCTTGTCCAACTTGTATGACCTGTCTGAACCTACTGGTTGGAACCCCCTTGGATTTAGTCTCCAAATTACATTTATACAAGAAATTGAGAGATATGAGAGAAGGAGTCATAAATTACCTCCCTAAATGGAAGGCACATGATTTATCACTTATTACAGTCGGTTGAACCACTTGAAAAGGTTTCATCATGCATCATTAATGCCTCATTGTTGACAGAGTCTTCTCAATTAATTAAAATAATATTTAAATAATAATAATAATAAATATTATTATTTAGAATAGTTAAATAAAAATATTAATTTAATTAAAAATAAGGTGGGCCCCTTTTTCGCTCCTGAAGTTATGATGGTTGGACACTTCGCCTTTCCCGCGGCGTGCTCTATTTCTTTGTGTTTTGGATAAGTCCCCCCCATTGACTGGTGGAGCACTTATGTCTAACCCTAGACATGTGGACGGCTTGCACTTTTTTGGGACTTACCTCTAGAGTTGATGTTTGAAGTTGTGCCGAGATGACACGTGACACCTTCCGCCGCTCTTCCCTTCTTAGAATTTTCAACGGTCGAGTTTTTTCCTTTGGGGCTCAGACCACGTGGAGGCTTCACGCTCATTTGGGACCTGCCCTTTTGATTCTACCTTTGAAGTTGCGTGGACGAGGCACGTGGAGGCCTCCGTAGGATTTTGGAATTTTTCAACGGCCGGTGTCCCCTTTTCGACCTGGGACACGTGGAGGGATGGCGCTAGTTTAGGGCCTCTTATTGGGTTGCGTCTTTGAAATTACATCGATGAGGCATGTGGAGGCTTCCACTGACCTTTTGTACTTATCCAATTCAGGCATACTCCCTTTCTCGGTCCTTGACTACGTGGTGGGCTGACACTCATTTAGCGACTATCCCTTGTGTCTCATGTCTGAAGTTGCGCCGATGTGACATGTGGCACCCTTTGTGGGTCTATGACTTTTCAACAGCCGATGAGACCCCCTTTTAGAAAATGTCTACATGGCAGGTTGGTGCTTGTTGGGGATCGTCTTTTGGGATTGAACTTTGGAGATGCGCCGATGAGACACGTGACACCGTCCACTGGCCATTCTATACTTAGCCGATTCAATGGCCAGCTCTGTCCCCTTTTTTACTCTGACCATGTGGCAAGCCCACGCTCATTTGGGAACCCACTCTTGATTCTTCTTTTGAAGTTGCACCGAGCTGACACGTGGTGCCTTCCATAATTCCTTTGACTTCCACTACGATTGTTACAACTTTTTGAGACTTTGGACACATGGAGGGTCTGTGCACATTTAGGGTATCCATTTTGATGTGCCTTTTGGAATTCCACCGAGCTAACACATGGCGCATCTACGAGTCCATTACTTTGACACTCTGGTGAATTTCCTAGTGAATCAAAACCAAATTGAACTCCTCATGACTTGTCGACCAACTTGGATCTTAGAAACCACTATCCCTAAAATCCAAACACCATAATCTCTGAACCCCAAAAAACATAATATCTGAATCCCGAAAACCCGAAACTCCAAAATTTGGAGTTTCAGCCTTGAAAATATTCAACTTGTTCAATGTTTCTAACCCCAAAATCTCTAAAATTCCAAAATGGAATTGTCTGAAAATATTTTCTGAAATAAAACTCTGAAATCTCAACTCAACTCATCATACCTCATTCCCGAGCTCAATAAGTATTTTTTTCAATGCCTACCTCGATATCATGTTATAAACCGTGAGCTCAAATCAAGCTACCAACGTATCTTGAAAAATTATAACTCATCCTTTGTCTCGAGCCATTTGAGCTCAAAGCTCCCCTCCTGGGAAATTTCACACTTACTCTCAAAATTTCTGAATTTCCACCATTCCCTTGAACCGTGAAGATTATGAAAAAATAGGGCCTTTTTAGGTGTGATTTGACTCTGATTATCTATGCTTGGGTCGGTTGGAGATGGGCCTACAAGTGCCAATCTCCTTGCCATGAGAAAACCTTGGGCCTCCAGAACCAGGGAAATGAGAGAATAGTTCAAAATGATCTTGAACCATCCTAGAACACCACAAACCTTCTAGAAGCAAAAATGTTTTCTGTAGGCCCCAAGTTCTTTTCTAAAGACCTAAAATTCAACAAGACCCTATTGTCCAATTTTTCCATGCGTGCAAAATTGGATAACATTTTTGGCAACCTCTCGGGGATGATTGCCTGCTAAGCACAAGTCTAGTAGCCTTAAGTCATTCATTGGGCATGGAGTCAATTTTGGAATCCTGGAAATGATTTGATCCTTTTTGATACATCCTACAACCCCCTTAAGCATTGCTGATCTTGGACCTCCCTGGAATGCTAAGCATGAAGTATACTAAATCTGATTAAGACTTGGCATCCATGGAACACTGCAGAATTTGAATGAAGTAGATCATGAAACTCTTATGGAATCCTTGAACCTTCCTTCTCCTTGACACCTTCCAATGATGCTACAATGTGCAAGAGTAACAACAACACACAATGGAAAACAAAAACACACAAAACAAACTGAAAACCATACATGCCCCAAGTGGAACTCGGAGGGTGTGCATTGCACTTATTTTGCTGAAAGCAAACCTATACTACCCTACACTAACTAGGAGCACATGTGAGCTAAACAAACCCTACGCAACTAGTTGTGTAAAATAGCTCCCTTTCCTCACAATGGATTGCCATGCAAATGATGTGACAATGGACATAGCTGAGAATGTGAGTAAAAAACTGAAACAGGCCCAATTCTCCACTTGGTCTACTAAGACATCAACTGGAAAGAGAAATAATTCCTCTTTTAGTTGCTCTACATTTGTCCTGTAGAAGCATTGCAACTGATCCTCATAATTTTGAAACTCATCCTCACACTCTAAAGTGAATGTGACTAGTTTTGCTTCTCTTCTAGCTTCAATGAAGCTAGGTACCTGATAGGACATGGTCTAAACCATTGAATATCCCTGCTTGTCTGAACTTCAATTTTAACAAGAAAGCCTTGCTGAAGACATCCTTGAAAAGAATGATAATCCATGAGATGATTTCCCTCTTGTTTCCCATTTACAAACAACTTTTCTCCTATATGAATGAATGGTACTGAATTGATGTCCTCTCCATTTCTTTTTCCTTCTTTGACAACAAGAAGTTCCTCCATGACATGCAGCTACTTTGGACCACTTACAGGCTCCAATGGAAACACTTGAAAATCTCTACAAGTGTTTGAAGAGTATTGCTCATATAGGAGCTTTGCTTTCATCTGAAGGAATTTTTTTCAACATCTCTAACCTCTTCATCCCACATGAAACCTACAAGATCAAATCCTTTCACCTGTTGTTTTCCTGACAATTAAGGGAAGCAAGACCTCCTTGGTTTCCTTCCACCATTACTTGTTCATCAAACAAGTTTGACTTCACAATTGAAAGTAAGAAACTCTCAATAATATCATCTTCACCAAAACCTTCAAAGTTGACTTAGTTTCTCCCGCATGCTCCTCTCTTTCTTCATTCAATGAATATTGCAGATGATCCAAGTCTTCCCATTCAAGGAGATAACTTGAAACTACAGGTGTTCCAGAAGTGGGTATTTCTATAGGCTCTTCTGCATCCAAATACTCCTCTGAATCTGATAGAAAATATGCTTCTTTGTTCTCTCGAATGTGCAAAGGGTTCAACCTCCCTTATGGTGTTTCCTGAATTAGCAACTGATTCCTCATGACCTTCCTCATCTTCAAACATAAAATTTGCAAGATCAAATTCATCTAAGAAAACAGAGTTTTGAAAAGACGAAGAAGGGGAAGAATCTAAAACTTCCTGCATGGTATAATCTATACTTGAAACTTCTAAGTCCATCATGGAAATAATCCTACTATGATCAGTTGTTGTATTCAATGATGATGTTGGAAAGTCACTACAATGCTCCAAAAGTGATGCAATTTCTTGACATGTTTGACAGGTAGGATCATTACACTCATAAGAATCAGCTTGTACACTTGAGAGTCTTTCTTCTTCAGCTTGCACATTCTCTTCTCCAACAGACTCTACCACCTTTGGTGATTCAAACTCCTCTGATGGAATTGAGCCAATATGAATACTGCATTCTGAATAAGTAGACTGTTGGTCCTCCTCATTCAACTCTAGATTTGTTTCTGGTACAAAACTAGTTTGTTCCACTTGTTCTTGAGTCTCAACTTCGCAAAAGGTTTAGTCAGGAATGAATTTTTCTTGATGTTAAGTTTTGCATCCCATTTCTTCTATTCTCTTTGACCATATACTCCTCCCGTTTTCTCATTTCTTGACAATGCTCTTCCCAAAATGGATTTAGGACTATAAGAGGAGGGGTGGGTTGGGATTTAACTGATTCCCTCACTTTGTTTGAGGAAGAGATTCATTATCTTGTCTTGATGGCCCTTATAGAAAAGAGGGAACTTTAGAAGGATGAGGCATGGAAGATTCATGATGAAATGGAGGAATAGGAAGTGAAGGAAAGGAATTCTCAGCAGAGTAGAAACTGGAAGATTAGGACTATGGGGTTCAAGTTGAAACTGCATAGATGGAAACATGGGAAGAGGGTTGTAAGGTGGTAATGCAGGGGCCTCCCATTGATAGGATTGACTAACATTACATTCATGAATGTCCCTTTTCTTGATCCATTCTCCAACTTGAGTCATCGTCTTGATTATGAATTGAAGCTTTTGTTGAGGGCTAAGCTCACATGGTATATGGCCAGTCCATGGGTATGGAATTTTGAAGCCAACTGGTCCCTTTGTCATTTCATTGATCCTTATTTGCATCATGTTATACTCCAACTCTCAAACCTTCTTCTGCAAGTGATCTTCTTCAGGTATAAAATAGATTCCAAAATCTACATGCCATTATTCTTTGGTAGGCCCCAAGTTTGGTGGGTGACCAAAATGGTTTTCATCTTGCTCATGTGGAAATGCATGCTCAAACTGATATTCATCATGAAATTGGTTTGGAGATGGATTGTAATATCCTGAAGATGGAAATAACCGCCTCTACTGTAAGTGGGAACCCCACTATGGAAATGAAGCCATGGTTGCATAACTTCATGAATGGAAGAAAATGGAAATATGTGTAAGAAAACCAAGTGGAAATTGGGTAGAATGAAGGTCTGCAACATAGAGAGTAGGGTACTCTAGCCAATGGAGTCATTAGTTGTGCTTGGGTATACCTCCTAAGGCTGAAATTTCATTAAGAGCACAACAAATTAATGAAATGAAGTGAACACAACTACACACACCTATGAAAGATGTGCCTCTTGTCCCACCGGTGTGCCAAAAACTATTGTCGCCAAATCACTACACCCCGAATGGCCTGAGAATGAATCATGACATTCGGTGTGATTGGGACACATGGGATCACCTCTCAAGTTGTGGGACTTGGGCTCGAGGTGAACCTCCGGAGAAGGCCGGCTTCCTCTTCCTAAACTAAACACAACACTACTTCTAATGCAAGATAAAAAGGCTATCTAGTCCTATGCTAACATTTCATGGGATTAGGGAAAGAGATCTGCAAGGAAATGAAACCTAAACTAGAAGTGGTGATGCACCAAGAAAGGGTGTTGCTAGAAAACTTTCCGGCTTTCTAATGAAGAGAGATGTTCATGAGAAAGAATGAAATACATTACAAACCCACTTTTACATACAGTACTTCACTCCTTGGTAAGCACAATAGCCTCCAAAACTTGCAAAGAAACCCTGGTTGCACAGTTCACTGAAACATGAGAGAGGCAGATAGAAGCAACAAAACCATGAAAATGACATATAACTGATCACAAATCACAATTATCATTACTTCAAACACTTGCACAGTGCCATTACATCAGTGAAAAAGGAATAGGCTACCATTACAATTTGAGAAGAAAGGCTTGAAAGCCTACAAATCACAACATCTCAGCTTGTGAAGAGAGGGGAAGCTTGGAAAGTGTCTAACTTGTCCAACTTGTATGACCAGTCAAAACTTACTAGTTGAACCCCCTTGGAATGAGTCTCCAACTTACATTTATAGAATAAATTGAGAGAGAGGAGAGGAGTCATAAATTCCCTCCCTAAATGGAAGGCACATGATGTATCACTTATTACAGTTGGTTGAACCACTTGAAAAGGTTCCATCATGCATCATTAATGCCTATTGACATAGTCTTCTCAATTAATTAAAATAATATTTAAATAATAATAATAAATATTATTATTTAAAATATTTAAATAAAAATATTAATTTAATTAAAAAATATGGTGGGCCCCTTTTTCACTCCTAAAGTTGCGACGGTTGGACACTTGGTCTCGCTTAGTGGGTGTTCTTTGTTTCTTTGTGTTTTGGCTAAGTCCCCCCCCCCTTGACTGGCGGAGCAACTATGTCTGACCCTAGACACATGGAGGGCTTGCAATTTTTGGGACCTACCTCTGGAGTTGATCTTTGAAGTTGCGCCGAGTTGATGCGTGGCACCTTCCACTGAATCTAACCTATTTAGAATTTTCAACGGTCGGTTCTACCTTTGGGGCTTAGACCACGTGGAGGCTTCGTGCTCATTTGGGACCTACCATTTTGATTCTACCTTTGAAGTTGAGTGGACGAGGCACATGGAGGCTTCCCTAGGATTTTGGAATTTTTCAACAGCCGGTGTCCCCATTTTGGACTCCGGGACATGTAGAGGGTTGGCGTTAGTTTAGGGTCTCTCTTTGGGCCACGCCTTTGAAATTGCACCGATGAGGCACGTGGAGGATTCCCCTAACCTTTTTGTACTTAGCTGATCTGAGCCTGCTCCCTTTCTCGGTCCCTGACTATATGGTGGGTTGGCGCTTGTTTAGGGACTATCCCTTGTGTCTCACTTCTGAAGCTACGTTGATGTGAAATGTAGCACCCTCAGTGGGTATGTGACTTTTCAACAACTTATGAGACCCCCTTTTAGACCATGACTACGTGGCGGGATGGCGCTTGTTGGGGACCACCTTTTGGGCTTGACCTTTGTAGATGCGTCGATGAGACATGTGGCACCATCCACTGGCCCTTCTATACTTAGCCAATTCAACGGCCGAATTTTTCCCCTTTTTGACTCTGACCACGTGGTGAGCCGACATTGATTTGGGAACCTTCTCTTGATTCTTCTTTTGAAGTTACGCCGAGATGACACGCGGCACCTTCTGTGACTCCTTTGACTTTCGGTATGGCCATTGCAATGTTTTGAGACTTTGGACACGTGGAGGGTCTGTGCATATTTGGGCTATCCATTTTGATGTGCCTTTTAGAATTGCATTGAGCTGACACATGGCACCTTCCATGAGTCCATTTCTTTGATGCTCCTGACGATTCACCTAGTGAATTGGCAACCAACTCGGACTCCTCATGACTTGCCGACCAACTCGGATCTCAGAAACCACTATCCCCGAACTCCAAACACCACAATCTCTGAACCCCGAAAGACATAATCTTGAATCCTGAAAACCTGAAACTCCAAAATTTAGAGTTTCGATTTATAAATATTTGAATCGTTTAAGGTTTTTGACCCCAAAATCTCCAAAATTCCAAAATGGAATTGTTTGAAAATATTTTTCAAATAAAACTCTGAAAGCTCAACTCAACTCAGCCTACCTCGTCCCGAGCTCGCTAAGTATTTGTTTCAATGCCTACCTCGGTATCATGTTATAAACCATGAGCTCAAACCGAGCTACCAACGTATCTTGAAAACTTACAACTCGTCCTTTAGCTCGGAGCCATTTGAGCTCGAAGCTCCCCTCCTAGGCAATTTCACACTTACTCTCAAAATTTCTGAATTTCCACCATTCCCTTGAACCGTGAAGATTATGAAATGAAAATAGGGCCTTTTTAGGTGTGATTTGACTCTACTCAAGGGTCGGTTGGAGATGGTCCTACAAGTGCCAATCTCCTTGCCATGAGAAAACCTTGGGCCTCCAGAACCAGGGAAATGAGAGAATAGTTCAAAATGATCCTGAACCATCCTAGAACACCACAAACCTTCTAGAAGCACAATATTTTTTTCAGAGGCCCCAAGTTCTTTTCTGAAGACCTAAAATTCAATAGGACCCCGTTGTCCAATTTTTCCATGCATGCAAAATTGGATAAAATTACCCATGTATAAACTTTAATCTTTCTAGAAAACAAGAGGAGGAGAAGAGAAATGGAGTGCGAAAGAAAATCCTAATAAGGTACCCATATACAATAAGGATCTCGAGGTAATGAAGGAAACCCCAATGAAAAAAATCCAATTATAAAAGATAGAATAATCCCTAAACAACTAAGAAAGATGTGTCAAATGGGTCCCGAAAACTAAAGGCCTGATAAGGTACCCATGTACAAACTACAATCTTTCTACAAGAAGAAAAAGAAGAGGAGAAAAATAGCTATCCATCCTCCTAAGAAGATGAACTCGTTGGAAGCCACCTTGTACCTAGTGAATAAGAAGAAGATCCCCAGAGTGACAAGGTGTTGTTCCCATCCAAGGAACAATGCTCTATATGTGAGGTAGAAGTGTCAAATAATCCATGAATGGATGGTGTATCCGAAATAGTGGTGAAGAAGGAAGGTGGAATATTCTATAACTATATAGAAAAAGAGTTCCCGATGTTTGATGAATCCTTAATCAAAGTGCTTGTTCCCTAAAATGTATATAGTGGACTAGAAGTAGGTGGATAAAGAAGTAACTCCTCAAAATGTGGAAGGTGATAATTTGATGTTGGAGGTGGTTCTCTATCACTATGGAAATACACTGTGTTAGAAGAGAAGTCATCATCAACGGAAGTGTACTTGTGCTCGAAATATCATCAAGTACACATGAATTAGATAAATAATTTGATGGAGGAACAAAGCGAGAAAAGGAATAAATCTGAGTATGATGATCAACTAAACCAAATTCAATGATAGTGTTACTTTTTAGCTCTCTGGCATATATGAAATATGGAGTGAACTCAAACTGCATGCCATGACCAAGGTGAGTAAACTGATAAACTTATAGGAGATTAGTTGTAAGTGATGGAATACTAAGTGTTGGCTATTATGTCTTGGTGATTTCATCGATGTCAACGACCATTTATGGAAATGGTTATGTTGGTGCCATGTGTGTCTCCATCATGTGTAAATCAAGGTTAAGGATAATAGCCGAATGGTAGTGTCTAGTTTTGGTGAAGTTGTTATGGTGTCTAGGCATGATTTCGGGCATGGTGCAAGTATGGGTGGTCATTGTATGAGTCCCAAAGGTCGGTATGAGGTCCATCATGGTTAGAGAGATGTGTGAGAGGTGTCCAAGTGTGTGCATGTGTTCTCCATGGTCAGTTCATTGGTTGTCCCGATTGAGTCAAGTCATTCTAGGCCTATTCCTAGAACTAGTGCATGTGGATTAACATGGTGGCATGATAAATGGAGAAAGGAATTCTTATCCAAGCATGAGAAAGGTGTTGTGATGTTTCATAATAGGTGTATTTTGAGTTTCAGAGTTAGTTCTCGAGGTTTGATGATGTTTCCTGGTCGTTGGGAAGAAAGAAGGTGAAGACAAGGTTATAGACAAGGTTATGACATAGGTAAGTATCGGTGGTGGAAAGATTAAGATGTATTTTAGCATGGATGAGTTTTTACATCCATAGAGGAGGATTTCATGATGCTTCATGCCAAGTTTTAGGTCATTCTTTTTATATTTGTTCAATATATGGAGTTTTTTTTTTTTTAATAATTTTTTTATTTATCAAAATAAGGGTTCCAAAGGTGATAATTTGAGGTAAAAGTTGACTTTCATATGCTCATTGGGGAGTGTATGATTAGCATGGGGAAAATCGATCCTAGGGGTAGTCATGTACGTCATATATGAATATTTTATAAGAAGGATGAGGTGATTTTATCCTCACAATTTTATGAACAATCGTTAAGAAGGTAAACTACTTTTTAACACTCATGAAACCCTAGGTTAAAGTGATTTACGAAAAATGGTTATACATGTTCAATTTTGATTCATTTTTCTATTATGATGATTTTATGATGAAGATTACTCCTCTAGATTTCCAATTATGTATTTTATATCTTGTGACTATTTATGGGCCCCACTTAAAAGTTCTTATTTCTCGAAAGTTTCAATCTATGCAACAGCTTTCCAATTAAACCTATTGCATAATTTACCATTTATTGAAGCATGGGAGTTTTACTACATGTCCATGATTATTTCATATCATGGTTGAGGACATAAAGTGCAAAGTATTTCATATTTATGAGGACTAGCTTTTAGGTAGTTTTGGGTAGTTTTGAGCAAGATGGGAAAAGAGTGGTGTTAGAGGTGCTACGAGTGGCGTTATGACTTGATTTGAATTTTTTAATGATCTTAGTTCTAAGATATTTTCAATGATATATCACACATGAGGTTTTTATAATAGTTTAGTAAGTCATGACCTGTTATTTGAGGGTACTTAGTTATGCATGCTCTTGAGTTACTTCATGAGTTTTGTTGATTGTTCTGAGTTGTTTCATTCTTTATTGAGATTGTTGAGTTCTTAGAAAACATGTATAAGTGTGTTCCATGTTTTGGTGGAGTTGTTTTTGTATTTTTCATTCCTTTTTGTCAAGGATGTTTGCTTTGGGGTTTCAAGACTTCTTGTGTCCCAAAGGTGGTCTTGGAGGATTTAGGTGATTGACAGCCTACATGGACCTGTTTGTGATATTTTTATGATGATCCTATAATGTATAAATTATTTTTACTATATGAAGGAAAAACCAGATGTTTTGAGGAAAATAAATAGGTATAAAGGTAGATTTGAAACTTCATTTGTGCTAGTTATTTGTGTGGTGAAAAAGTGTGATCTAGAGGGAATATTTTAGAGATTAAAGGAGGTATTAATGACCATTATGAGGGGGATAATTGGATGTTTTAATAATCCAAATTAAGAGTAGGTAATGGGAAAATAATAACTCGATCGAAGAAGAAGAATATTTGAGGAAAGAAGGAGAATTTTTTCAAAAGGGTTTTGAGTGAGAGGATCTAAAATTGTGATCACAATCAGTTGTGGAAGAAACATATCTTTATTGATCTTCATTTTCATGTGGTTTATTTGGCACTTTTTCATCTTAAGGGGTTATATCCTCCTTTTGGGGTTGGTGTCTCACTAAATTAGGAGTTGGTGTTCCTTGTAGGGTTGGTGCTCTACTAAACTAGGGGTTGGTGATCCTTGTGGGGTTGGTAACTCACTAAAAAAATCTCATGTGATGTGTAATATTAACTTGAATCCTTTTTTTTGTGTAATATAAGCAAATGTTTCATTAACATTTCTTCCCCTTGAGGATTTCCAACTTACAAATGGTGTTCATGTGCCTTCTTCTTTATTTCATGTACTTATAAAAGCTTAATGCACACCTAATGTGCTCATATGGCTATGGATGTTAAATGGTTGAATTGAATGATGAATGTAAGCAATGGTTAATGAAGTTGAAATTGTTGTATGATTGATTCAACCCCTCCCAGTCACTCACTGCTTCTAACAATTTGCATCGAGCTTGGTCTTTGTGAATAAAGTAAAATAACTTGAAGGATATCCTAGAAGCACAATGGGAAAATCCGCTGATCTCTAGAGGTGAAAGTATGAGATTAATGAGTCCTTGGTCATTGGAATGCAAGAACAAACTAGTGATATGGAAGCGAGAACATGATCTATTCATCAAAGAGTTGAAATATCAAATTGGAAGTTTGATAAAGGATCTAAAGGGAAAATAAGAAGAGTGTTGCAAGATAAAAACATAATTTAAAACCATAAGAGTTAGAGACACAGATTATATCGGTATGAAGGATAACCAATGTCCTTAAAATTAGAATTGGAGCTTTCAAAGAGGTTATAAAAACATGAAAGGATGGAAAAGAGATGTGTTGAAAATATGACAGGTCCTAGTGGTTGTGAAGAAATGAAAGAGACAAAGAAGAAAAATTTCAAGATGTTTAACCCTGTTAGACAACCAAATGCAATGAGGTATGGTTTCTTCAATGGTTATTGCTATATGTGCCATGATTTTGGTCATAGAGCAAGATATTGAAAAGAAGGTCTTTTAGGAATGGTGAAAGTTTTTCAAAGGTGAATGCTACTCATGTTGTGAGTATGGTCATAAGGCTAAGGATTTTGGTTGGAAACTAAGTTTATATCAATCTAGAGGTAGGAAGAATGAGGTTGTGTGCTACAACTATAATGTTGTTGGTCATGTTGCTAAACATTGCCATCAAGGACCACCTAGGCAAAGAGAAGGAGCTCCTAAAGGTAAGACATTTGTTACTTGTTTCAATTGTAATGTTGTTGGCCATATTGCAAGGTACTATACAAAGAAGTTGAACATCTACAAGAAGAAGGAATATACCATAGAGTCAGAGTTGAAGATGAATCACATTCAACCATGATAGAGGAGGAGAAGAAGCTAAAAATGTCATGAAGGTATGTTTGTTATGGTTGAAGACAAATTAGAAGAGAATCACATGTGCTTATCAGGTTTTCAGTTAAAATATTTATTCAAGAAGGATTCAAGGATTGATGTTATTGCAAATAACCTCACCATCGTTTAGCTCATCCTCCTCCACAACATCCCCGCATTCGATCTAATAATCCTAGCTTATGTGACTCTACTGCTGAACCTCCTCCTGTTAAATGGATTCTCGAAGCAATAAGAAGGAAAAGGAGGTAATTGGAGTTGAAATCCCTGGGAAATTTTTCATACCACTCCGAGTACCTAGTCAATCTGTTATTCTTGAAAAATTTAAACAATAGGTTGATGCTTTGAAATCCATTAAGGATAATGTTGAATTCCTCCTACGGACTAGTAACAAGAGCACCATCGACCCTTCTTCCTTTTTCATTCTGTAAGAAGAAGTGAACTCACTCACCTCTCATATCAAAGCCCTTGAGGTGAAGTATAATAATCAAATTTCCATTCAAAGGGCTGTCTTGTATCTCCTTCAGTGCATATTAATCAGCTTTGTGATATTAGTGGGATTTTGGGTTCAACATGGAAGAATGGGAGGATCACCAAGAAGTTATTCAAAGAAACCAATTTGGACCCTAATGTAGGGGCAACCTTGACTCTCTACAAGGAACTTAGAGTTACACTCAAGGTATGTAGTAAGTCTGTGAATTAGTGCCTTATGTGCCCCTCGTTTTCAATGTCGCACATTTGTTGCTATGCTATTTTCAAGCTATATTTTTGTGGTAGTATGTTTGTTTTTAGGATTATTATAAGAAGTTGGCCCATGCCTTAGTATGTTTATTTTTTATCTTTCTTTTGGTTTTGTTTGGGGTGTGGTCCCCATGCTGCAAAAAAACCACATTGTGTTCCCATGTTTATCTTGGCCATTGAGCCTTTTTATTGTACTTCAGGGTATGGTCCCTTCAAAACCATTTACCTATAATAAAAAAGGATAGAAAAACAAATAAATAAATAAAGGAGGAGAATATAGTCAAAGTGGATCTCAAGAAAAGTGAGCCTATGAAGAGAAATAGAGATTTAAAGATTGATGGGAATGTTAGAAAGAATATGGAGATTTGGGAATCACCTAGATTTTGGGTTTTCTAGTGCTTTAAAGATACAATGGGGGCTCCATTAGGCTAAATGGAGTCATTCCTCATTCTATGGGAAGTAAATGGAGGTGTGTTATCATGTTCAAAGTCTATGCTTCTTGTGTGAAGGTCCAAAATGATGATGATTGCTCCATAATCATATGCATGTTAAGGTATGTATGATATGCTCTTCATCAATCTATTATGTTTTGAATTCATGGATTTTTAGTCTAAAAGTTCAAGACAAAGCCTAAGTGTGAAAGTAATTCAAAGTTCACGATGTTGAAAGAAGCTTTTATACTCTTAAGGTTTGTAAGTGCACCATCCTGGGGGAGTAATGTATTGTGAATGATTGTGGATTTCATTACTTCATTTCAATCATATGGATAGTTTTTGCATCATTGGTTTTGTCTTTGAGTTGGTGTTTCAAGGAAGCATTATCTTCAATATGGTCTTGTGAGTAGATGTATGATATCATCATAGGAAGCATGATACGTATGTATCTTGGTTTCAAGTGGTCAAATTCATGTTTGGCTTAAATATCAAGGAGGTTTGTAGTGATACATCAATAGATCGTCAAGAGAAATTCAAAGTGGAGATAATTGAGTGTGTGATTACCATGGAAGATATTTATATTATCCAAATCATTTTCATTATTTGAGATTAGTCATGAGTCCATCATGACTCCTATTATGAGGTATAAAGCTAGTATAGTCTTGAAGAAGGTCCTACTAAGGAAGATTGTTTGTAAGAAGGTCAATTTTAACTATATGAAATTAGATAAGGATTGAAGGGTATTTTAATCAAAGATACATGGTTTATGTTGTTCTTGGTCTTACTAGAAACATTGTTTACTTAATCTTGAGATAAGAAGTCTCAGTATGATTATAAAGAGACAAACAAAGAAGAAAATGTAAATAAAGGTTTGATAAGAGAGAAAATAGAGTCAACTAAGAACTAATGTAAAGTCAAAGTTATCAAATGTTTCAAAAGTCATAAAGGAGTAAGTCAAAGGTCAAATGACACAATGGATATGAATATGTACCAACATGATCCTAACTTAGAAAAATAACAATTAAGTACTATTGTACCAAAATTAGGTGTCTACATAATGCCTCACTTTGATATGCACGTGCATACAATCAAATTTATCAAAAGATATGCCTCCTATTTGAGGTGTGGCATGTGCAATACCCTAAATTTGGATGAATTACATTTAGTAATTTTCCTTGGTATTTATCTTTGCTCATTTATTTTTGTGCCCATAACTGAAATTTTCCTACATGCATCTCACTCATTTTAGATTTCCTTGGACACTAGGTAACTCTTATTACTCATCTTTGGCCCTCTAAAAACCTATTAATTATATACAAATAACATCTTTAGACTTATGGCCACATTCTCCAATTTACCAAAAGAATTTGCAATTTTCAGGGCATATTCCTTGTTACAAACAAAAATTGACTAGTTTCGTATTTAAAGGCCAACGTTTTCCTCTTTCTCTCATGCAATATTCACTTTTTTGGACACAAGTTATCCTAGCCATCCTAGATTAAATTGAGAAGGAATACCTTTTACAAAATTCAAATCTAAAGCATAATCAACCAACCCATTCAAATAGATCATTCTCTCATATTTTTTTCGCCTAGGAAATCACAACAAAGCACCCAATCACAAAATAACTATTTATAGCACATCATCCATCCACTAAGTTTAAATACATATTACGTGACTTTCCTATGTCATTATTATAAGTAACAACCTACATTCATTTCTAAGTGCCAAAGATCCTATTTGGGACTTCACTTCAAACACATTATTATTGGAAATTTTACACACATTAAATGGATGGGAGAGCTACATCGAGTATGAGGCCTCTTTGGAATACTGGTATGTAGGTATTAAGGTATGCCATTTAAACATAAAAACATATTCTACAGACTCATATAAATCACCCAAATAAACCTTATAGGTCAACATTAGGCCCAACAACACAAACTATCTCACAAGGCCTAAAACACTAGCTTTCTTCTCCAACGATCACATTATGAACTCCAAGGGCACAAACAACTCTACCAAGACTCCAATAGCTCCACACAAGTCATGAACATCCTCTAGACACCATCAAAACCACAAGAATATTTACACAAGATTGTGTGCTTGCCTTGTGCCAAGTGTGAGAGTCTTTTTGGTAATATGGTAAAAGGTGCAAAGATGGCTCCTAGATCTTGTTGTGTTTTCACATGACCTAAAAAACCAACCAAAAATTATTTTTATCAAAATTATGGGAAGAAAATACTTTAAAAAAAAACTCCACTGTATAATTTGAGGTCACACATTAGAATGACATCTCCATACAATTTCAAACCCCTTATCGAATAAATATCCAAAATGATTTCAGAGCCCATTTTTTAATCAAAATTTTTAATTTATGAATAGCCAAAGGAATAATGAACCCTATTTTTTCAGTTATTTTTGTCCCTAAAAGGAAGACTGGTGATCTATAGGATATGGACCATTGATCTCAATGTCAAAACTTTTCTCATATGTCCTTCACGTATACCACACCCACTTTCTACCACAATTAGTTCACACAAATGACACATAGTCCTAGGTGACTAACTAGAAGAAAGTAGATGATCATATATGGTAGATGAGAGATTTAAACTATTAACAGTTTCAATTGACTAACCATATCCTTTCTCTTTTATGGTTTTATCCCCTTTAAATAAACTTGTGTTGTGTATACTTCACACCACACATGCTAAGATTCATTTAAACTAGAATAAAAAGTGAAAATTTTCAATTCATTTGTTAATGGCTTTATATTGTTCTATTGATGAACTCCCTAAAACATTGTCTCTTCTTTGTTCGATAGGTTCATCAAAATTGTGTGGGTTCGGAAACCTAGCCACACAACCAAGGTGGGATTTTTTTTTGAGAGGCATTATGACCTTAGAAACAAAGAAACATAATTATCTCATATCCAATCAACCATTATATTAGTGATAGGGCACTTCCATTGTGGTCTCACCCCTAGTGGCATAAGAATAATTATATATTAAGGAATCTATTTTATATATTGGAAAATAATTTTTTATCAAATGTGTGATCTCATCCCATAGTTTGTATGCCACAATTTCACAGATATAATTTTTTTGAACCAAACATGGAAACATGTAAATGGAATATCAAATTTAAATTTTACAAATGTCATCCCTTTTGTAGTTCAACTACTAAAAATCACTTGATATGATATTGAATATTTGTTCAAACTCCTTCACATCTTATACCTAACTTTAGCCACATCCCGAACAAGTTCACAAGACTTATACCATTCTTGTTACTATACGATTACTATATATGCATCCCCTTACTCTCTAACCATCATAAATTCCAAAGGGTAATTTTTCTCAATCAACCTAGGTGATATTTTAGGCTCAATTGAGAAATAAAACTAATGAATGTAATATATAAACAGAAACACATCCTAAACTATTAAGAGAATATAAGAATCTCGTAGGAACATATCACATTCTTTGCAGACATTATCTATAAATTTGAATATAACCAAGACACACCTACACCATGCATACTATGATACATTATAAATTACAAGGTCCAAAGTGCATGCTTCCAAGTGTTGAAGTTGAATCAAAGACTCATTCTCTATTTTATATTTTTTACATCTCTGCAAAAGATTGAGAGGACTTCATGTGGCTTGATCTCTCTTGTGTGTAGTGGTATGTAAGAAAAATTATAACATTAGCATGCGTGTGGTGCCACTATCTATCCCAAGCATACTAAACCTTTTTCAAGTCAAGTGAATAAGAGTTGTGGTTCTAAGAAGAAGGAAATATCTTATTCATTCACATTCATCGCAAAAATCTAAACCAAAAAAGTAGATTTATATACGCAAGTGAACTGCACCAAAACAACAAGCAAATACAAAATTCCAGAGAATAATCAAATACTGTATCTTACACTATCTACCCAACAACCCAAATGCTAGAATATGTTAAGAACTTATCTCTACCCACACATATATGGAAAGAAGTAAACCATTTTTATTAGTAATTTTCATTGTAGAAATTTCTTCTAGTGCTAAAAAGGGTAAGGCATTTTAGTGGGTTTTATGAAACATCACAAACATATGAATAATAATTTAACAAAAGTAGGTTACAGTGAATAAGTGCCAATGATATAGTAGGTTTCTAAGTTGGAAAATGCCACTAGTAAAGTCACACACTTAAATTCTATCATAGGATTCCATCCACTCCCAAATTCTATTTTTCATCGATGTTGCATATTTTTAATCTTATAGTTGCTTCCCAAATTTATAGATAATTCGAGTAAGCTAAGCATATTATCCCTAAAGAGTGCCTTGTTTTTATTAGTTAATATATTGATTCATAATTTTTAAAAACAAGTCTAGATTAATGTACTTAGATTCATTGATCGCATAGCTTGGATTTAAACATAGTTTTTATTTCACCGAGGACATTGTAGTCAAGAGAAAGAGGGGAGATCATCCATGCTTTGGTCGTAGATGTGAACCATGTTGTCATGCACCACACAACATCATATTTATTTGGCTTGTACAAATATAGAAGAAGCAAGATCCATGACAAGTAGTCATCGACCATGAATAAGCATAATGCTTCACCAAAAAATAGGAGTGAGACTATTACGAGGCCATCTAAATGAAATAGTAGTCATGATGGAGTGAAGAAAAATGCATAACACAAGAGTAAGTCATGTTAGATGTCATACTATTCATATAACCTCTTCCCACTAGTGTCGTTTGTCTAGTTTTCCATTATTTGGTCTTTAAAATCACAAGCCTCTTCAATTTGGAATGGCTTTTAGACTTCCTCTACAACCGATTTCATTTAAAAATGAAATGTTTGAGAACCATTACTAATTTTTGTGTCATATATATCTTATTTACCATACCCATCTTTTTCATTTTGAAACACTTCTTTTCCTTCATATGAAGAGGTCTAAAAAGTAGGAATGCGTGAGATGGTTAATTTTTAAATCAATCATTCCAAGTTCTCACATTTCATCATGACATGTTATAAAGTGGAAAAAAATTAAATTGACAATTATAGAGCATTAATTTTTTTACAATAACCAAGGTGAAAATTAATATGTAGCCGATGAAGCAAAAAAGAAACATAATGAAATGGAGTGATGAGTTTTGACCATTTGGAGGGCCTATCCAACTAGTTGTTGATGTGGTAGGAATACACTGACAATATATGGTGCTTCTAAGAAAAAATCAATATTAGAAAGAATACGATTCTAAAAGCGACAAGAGAAATCATCATGAAGAAATAATAACTAAATAAATCAAATATTGTGTAATCAACACTAGGATCCAATTTAAATGATGGTGATGTTTTGCATTACCCACAAAACTTTCTCTTATAATAGTCTCAACGCATCTTAAGGATGGTCATGTATTTTATAAGCCACAATTATGAAATTGTATGAAAAAAATATAATTTTATCATTTGGTCGAATACTTGATGTCCATATACTAAAATTCCACACTTTTCATACACATAAAAATTAGGTAAAGAGTATCAATATCATCACAAACCACATAGCCCGTAAACTTTACAATTTTAAATGGCTCCTCTCAAAACATATTTCAATGATCTAAATTTAATAAGTCCAAATATAATTCTTAATTTCACCAACTTTCTCTATTGGAAACCTCGACATTGCATTATATGAAGGCAAAATTGTGTAAGTAAAATACGCATCATATGGTATGGGGTTCACAAAGTTGAAATTATAAATATATTTCACTGTCATTTCACTTGAAATTAACTCCAATTGTTGTTGTTCTAGTAGAAAATTAAATTCCACTAAATGAGTAGGAATTCTTTAATTTGACCATATAAGTATGGTAGTGACATTGGTGGTGCACTTGTTGTGGCACATCACACAAAGGGACAATGAGTATGGTAGTAAAGCATCGTAAATTTGGAGAGGAATATGGTGATCTAAAATTTTTCACAAGATTTTTATAGACTTTAAACATGAAAAACGTGTAAATGGCCATCAAATTCACTAAATAATGGAGAGAGGTGAGTATTTTAAATCACGCAACTTCCAGGACATAATATAAATTCCTATTGTCCAATAAAATTACTATTAACATAAGGAGATTTCTTTTTCACACACATATATTTATTAAAAATAAATTAAAATTAAAAAGTTCACATAGAAATATAAAAATATATTAGACTTATAAAGGAGAAAACATTAGCAAAAGTGATTAAGGTCTCTCGAATATTCCTCATGCCCAAAATTCGTATAAGATGGGAATTTTGGGAAATCATTTTTTTACTAAATACCATATAATCCTGGCCATGCCACATAGATTAAGCTTACTGTTCAGAGAAGCGAACTAGGAGCCTGTGAATCTCTCACCTCTGTGGCAGAATGAGGAGCCATTGCTAGATATTCCAAAATTAATCATCGATAGAGCTAAACAAAGATTTAAATTTGTTAAAGTGGGTAGGTTTGTGGGGCTGCAACCGAATATTGATGTGGTAAGAGAATGGAGTAGGAGAAAATGGTGTTGCAAGGTAGAAGTTTGAGCCTTGGAAGGTGAAGGTTTCATTTTTTTCTTTCCTTCCAAGCTGGAAATGCAAAAAGTCTTCAACGAAGGACCTTGGTATTTTGGTAGTGTGGATTTCACTTTCCACTAATGGGAGCCTGGAATGCCCCATGATTTTTGTTTCCATACTCTCTCTCTGGATTCAGCTTCCGGGTCTTTCGTTGGAATTCTGGGAACCAAAGGTCTTTCTTAGGATTTCCAAATCGACGGGGTTGCTTATTGCTATGGATCCCACTACCAAATCGAGACCCAGAATTACCAGGTTACGTATCAATATACCTATGGGTTTCAAAGTTCTTAAGTGAATATTCTTACATTCCCCTGCGGGAGAATAGGAACAAGTTATTGAGGTTGAAAGCTCCAATTTTTTCTGCAGCAAGTGCAAAATAGTCAGATACGAGATGAAGGATTGTTGCAGACTTGTGGAGCCGCAGGTGATATTTAACTGTCTCCAGGGGGACGATGATTTGGGAGCCTTGTCTGAAGAGGAGGACGTGCTAGAGGATTATGATGGGGAGGAAAAGGAAACTGAAGAGTTTATGGTAGAGACTCCCATGATACGATGGAAGGAGGGACATTCAGCAATAGAAGGGTGTGCTTCGTCCATGTCTCCTGCTTGTGGGGAGGCTTTGTCTGGTGCTACCATCGCTTCCTGTGTTGATTTACAGTGTACAATGACGACTAAGGGGAGGTTCGAACCTTGGTTGATGGGGAGATTCTAAGCTGACGGGTGGAGCCGATTGCAGCAACAGGGTGGATCAATCGCTTGGGCGGGAAGCCAATAGTTTTGAATCCTACTTTGAATTGGAGGAGGCTGTCATTAATAAATCCCGGGTGGGGGTTATTGGGAAGGATCTCGCGTATCTTGGCCCACCGATTGGTAATGGGTTGGTTGATTTAGTAAAGGGAGGACTAAAGCATTCCTAGGGCCTGATTTGAAACATTCTATAGTTTCCTCTCTTCCTATAGTTGATGATGTGGTTTGGATGGAGGTCCACCACAAAAAACATTATGCAACTCGTAGCCACTCTAAAGGGGCATCCGATGGTGAGTCCTAGCCTCTTGTTTCGAGTCAAGTTTTCTTGACTTTCTCTTGGGCTTGGCTCTTCACCGGGTTGGGCTTGGTTCTTCGACTATTGATAGAGGTCACTTGTTTCTTCTTATTCGTCGTGTCTCTCACGATGTACTCTCTTTTTAATCCCTATTTTTACCTAATCTAATAAAAACATCGATTAAACTTATAAATTAAATGTGACACTAAAAACTTATGAAAAATTGAATAGTGGTCATTAAGTTTGTGATTGGTGGGATTTCTCTCTCCATTTAATAAATTTAAAAATAGAAGAATATTTCCGACATGCAAATAAATTTTGGAAGACATTTCTCACACGATTATCAAATTTGAAGGGCTCCCAATATATTTATTTGTGAGACTAGGTTAAGCTTTAACCTTTGTAAATGACAAATTAAAAAACACATTACCTTTCAATAGAAAAAATAAGAATGTTAATTTTCTTTCTATATATATATATATATAATTAATTAATTTAAATAAAATAAATATCAAAAATGTCAAAATTATTAAATATATAACATCTAATAAATTTTTTAAAATTTATTTAAATTAAATAATTAAGATTCAAAAATGTCATTAGACAAGTTATAAATTTGACAAATCCTTGCAACAAATTTATAAGTCATTAATAAAAAAACAAAATTTTAGCATGAGATATGAACACGAGAATCACAAGTCGCTAACTTAGGTAATCGTAGTTTCACATGTTTCAAATCATTTCATTCTCACTAAAATTGTGTTAATTGATAAAAAAATATGAGTATGGAAGAGACACTTTGAGGAATTTCCAATTTAAATATTCTTGTTCTCAAACTAGATTGTACCTTCCTAAGGCAACAAATAGAAGGTTTGTGTTGAATTTTGTATTTAAGTCAAACCATGGGCAACAGTTGACAAGCACACATTATTTTATGTATTTGAGTCAAGTTTACATTTTGTGTGTTTTGTTTTTATTTTACCTCAGTGGTACTTTACCCCACATTTGTGGTTTTCAATCTCCACAAAGTATGCACTTACCATCTATAGTTATCTCGGGTCCCATGGCTCGACCCAATATTGATGGTAGCTTAAATGATTTGGTGCCTTCTATATTGTATGCGCTTGGAAATCCCACTCTCTTTCATACTTTGTTGTATTGTGAAAATTAGTGTGTTTTAAATAGGAGGCACACATACTTTGGTTTTTAGATTTTTCTTTCCATTAAAGAATACAATCTTTACAATTAAGAGTAAGTTGTGGGTGTGTTTTGGTTGATTTTTATGATGCAATGTCCATTCACATATAAAAAGTGTTATGTAATTTATGGGGTAAATGTTGATCAATATGGATTATAATCAGTAACATATTCATTAGATAAGTTTTTCGTTCTTTATCATTAAATCTACCTAGATATAATACATAATGAACTAATACGAATATTTTAAACACATCTATTTGAAAGATGCCAATAGATATCAATTTCAAGTATTTTATTTTGATTTTTACACATCATATTTATTAATAGTTCTATAATATTATGTTCATATTTTTCATAGAGTGATGAAAATAATCTTGATGACGAAAAAAGGCCTCAAACTCTTTAGTATGACTAAGATAATACTTTTTTCCCGACATTTCAATGTTAAAACGTTAAAAAAATCACAGTCAAGTAGATGTAAATTTGTGGTCCCTCAAAATTATCTTGCAACGCAGTGAAATGGGCATCAACTTTAATGTAGAAAATAAACCTTTACACGGTCCCACCGTCATATCCCACCCCTTGTTTCGATTGTAAAGCGCATATTGACATAAAAAAGTATAATGTTACGACTAAATCACAAAAATATATTTATTATAATGATAATTTTATTAAATTGAAAAAATTACTTTTCAAAATATCACATTTTAATTACTGGGTGCACTTCCCGTATACTACACCGGTAGAGGTTGGGATTTACATTGTGGCAGGGACGACCATTGAAATAATCTTAGCCCTTCATTTTCTCTCTTGCTTCACTTTAGATCGTATGCACATTTGATGTTTTGAGGATGGTGACAGGAAACTAGTGAGACAAATGGTATGCTGATTGAGTGTCGAGCAAGAAAATAGGGTTGTAGGCAGGTTTGGAATTTCAAATTATTGTGCCTGTCAAAGCAAAATTTGTTGACGGTTTACCTCTTTCACGTGGCTGTAATTTCAAGAAATTTTTATAGATATATGTATAATTTGTTCATATATATATAAATAGGTATTATGTTTTTAAATAAACCCCTTAAAAAAATTTACGGTTTTCAAAATTTTCAGCCTATTATTGTCTACGGTTTCTAAAAATATTCCCTGTAATATACAGTTAAAATCACAAAAAACGGCCTACAGCCTGTCAATTTCCAGGCCTGGAAGGGGGTTGAACTAATTTCCACCGTTAGTGTTGTTTAAGGAAGTCAAATCAAAATACATACTGTACACATTAAATAGGCTTTTCGTGCCCAAATTTAGAAGCATTTATCATGGTTGCTTCGTTTTATTTCGAGGATAGTAGTTGGAAATGATGTAGCTACAGTTTCATTTTAATTTATTTTAGTGGCCATTCAGCGCGCAACCTTGTATCAGGTAAAGAAATGCCCGTCTGTTCCATGGAGGGCGATAACATCGATGAGATTTCTTTAGAGAAACAAATCACAGTATGTGGTGGATGGTAACACTGTATATCATTGGCTGGAATCCACACTGAATAAATGGGCCAAAGCGTAGAGGAGTCGACCAGGCACAACATCAAAACAAATTTGAAATGAAGGGCTCATGTGGATCTCAATGTGATTTGAACCTGGGCCTTATATGATGGTAGATTCAATGCGCTTCAAATATCTCCAAGGGTTTCTAGCAAAATAGTTTTCCGGTAAGATCTTTTACATCTCTTTTGATCCCACACTTACTAATTGGTTTACAGTATGTACCAAGCAAAATAGTTGTCTGTGGGGCCTTGCACACATCTTCTCCATCAGGCTATAACAATTATTTGGTTTGTGCTGCCATGATCTCCACTATCATATAGTATGCAACATCATCTGAAATCACCATCCAATGACATATATTTGGTTAAATATCTAGAGTCTCACTCAACCTGGCGCTTAATCAATTTCGATGTAAATCACTCATGGCTAGGATTTATACGAATGGAAAATCTGGGAAAAAACCCTTGTCTTATTCAGAAGAAATGTGAAAGTAGACTGTAGAGAGGATCAAGTTTTTTAAATTCCAATTGCAATTGTCTTAGTGTATGAAATCATTCTTTGAAGATTTATTAATCTCTATCATTTCCATTTTTGGGGCCTTTTCATTGATGTCGAGACCTTTTCCTGCCGCTGCATAGTTTTTATTCAAGCGCAAACCCTCCTATAACACTCCAAAGTTTATCAAAAGTTTCTTCTTTAGGAACCATATATTTTTGCCTAATGTGCTTGGGGATGTATGATTCAAACTCAGATCTCCATTAGTGTATTGAAGCCACCAATAAAAATGTCAATAAATATATATATTCCAAATGTCATGTGTAAAGATTACGTCTGCTCGGAATTGACCCAACACTTGGGTTCGTATTTGAGCTTAAATTTTTTATACAAACTGCTAAAATATTGAATCCACCAATATAACCTTCTTTGTTGTACTTCGTCGAAATTGAGACAAGGCTCTCCATTTTCTTCACTGAAATAGATTTCCTTACATTTGACGTAAACATTAATTAAATATCCATTTTCCGTGCTCTACAATCATGTTTTCTATTAATTAATTTTGGCATTCACGATCAATCTAGATTTGTTCCTTTTAATGTTTTGGATGTTTTTATATTCATTTTTAATAAAATTCTTGTGCAATCTTTACTGTATAAATTGGTTTTTATATAGCCAAATACAGGGGTCATTTTTAAATTTTCCATTCAATGTGACATCCATCTTAAGAATTGGGATACACAGAAACATTGAATTGGAGGCATTGAAATTGTAAATCCTCCCATCTTGTTAGGTATTTATCTCCCATGATACTTAGTACAGTGTTGGTGGATAAAAGGGATTTGAATGGGTAAGATGAGGTGATTAATTCTTTTCCTGATGTTAATGCATAAGTGCCTTCACGAAATGATATATTATTCCTTCCATGTATGAATGTGTGTTATTGCTTTTCTTTGTTGAATATATTTATCTAGTGAAAATGAAAATTTCAAATTCCTTAAGCGGTCTTGATATTTTTCATAGTTACACATGAGATTACCTTGGATAGGTTACTCAACAAAGACATGGCTCCAATGAGAAGATATGGGAGAGCATGCCATCTCTACGAGAAAATCTATGTTGCAAGACTGTCTGTTTAAGCCAAGAACTCCTCATTAGAAAAAAAAAAACAGTTTAATTTTTCCCCAAGAAAAGCAAAAAGCAGTTTGTTTTTTAACATGCTTTTAATTTTTAGGTAGTTCGCTTTTAGATTCCTACTTTTAGGAAAAACTAATAAAGCAAATAAATCAAAAGCTTTGTATTGCACAAAAGCATGTGCTTTTTAGCTCTATTTTTATGAGTTGAGTGTTTTATTGTTAGATGAAGCCATCTATTTATTAGAGGCAATTGTAAGTGTTTTGATATATCAAACACATTCAGAGAGATTGTATTGAGCCAAAGCTCTAGAACTAGAAGAAGAAATATATGCACAAAAGTGCTGATCTAAGTTTGCAATAATATGTTTTATTTGCAATTCTTTATTTTATTTCTGTTAGTTGTTATTTTATGTGCCTAATTTCTACAAATTGGTATCAAAGCGTGAATTTTTTCAGCAAGTTTCTAATTGACAACAGGTTATGGCTTCTATATCCGGTTTGCAGACACCACAATTTACAGGAAAGAATTACGAGTATTGGTCATTAACCATGAAGGCACTATTCAAATCCCAGGATGTGTGGGAAATTGTAGAGAATGGGTACACAGAGCCCACAAATGCAACAGCATATAATGCACTCTCATAGGTAGAAAGACACTTGAAGGAATTAAGAAAGAAAGATGGAAAAAATATTTTATTCATTCATCAAGCCATGCATGAAAACATCTTACCCAGAGTGGTAACAATCAATAAAGCAAAAATTGTGTGGGAAACTCTCCAAGATGTGTATCAAGGTAAAAATAAAGTAAAAAACACGGACTTGATTTACTTCGTAGATATTTTTAAAATATGTCAATGAACGATTCAGATTTTGTGGAATCATTCTTTATATTTGTTGTTGGTTCAATCAATCAAATCAAATTTCATGGTGAAACTATTGAGGATAGAAGGATAATTAAAAAATTGCTTAGAAGTTTGTCTGTAAAAAATTTGATCCCTTGGTAGTTCTTATTGAAGAATATCGGGATCTAAGTCATTTTTCAATTGATGAGTTGCATGAATCACTAATAAATCATGAAAAAATGTTGAATTGATCACATGCAATTGTATATCAAGCTTTTTCATCACAGGTATCAGGAAATCATGGAAGAGGAAGATGAAATTTCAGCCCTAGAGGTAGAGGAAGAAGTTCATCTAGAGGATGTAGCAATGGTCCATCAAACTCAAGTGGAAGAAGAAATAGTCAAGAGTAAAATCATAATAAATTTTTAGGTCAGACATAGGATAAATCGTGTGTGCAGTGTCACTATTGCAAGAGATATGGGAACTATGCTTTTGAATGCAAGAAAAAGCAGTATGATCAGAACAAGAAGAATCAAAATCAGGTTGGAATCTCTACTCCAAGCTCCATGTTTATTGCATGCACAAAGATTTCTGAAGCATCACCTATTGAGTGTAATCTATCCCAAGAGAGTCCTAGTGATGTGTGGTATTTGGATTCTGGTTGTAGTAATCACATGTTAGGTAACTTAGATTTATTTTCTAATTTGGATGAGTCAATAAAGATAGAATTTACCCTTGGGAATAATAATACAATGATTGTAAAAGGAAAAGGAATAATCAACATTCTAACTAAAAAGGGGAGAAGAATATTATGCATGATGTTTATTATGTTGTAGGTTTGAAGCAAAATCTTATGAGCATTGGTCAATTGGAACAAAAGGGATACTAAGTTTATGTTGAAGATAATGAATGTGTGATCATGAATAAAGCTCTAAGTACCCATGTGATTGCTAAAGTGAAGATGAAAAGCAACATAATGTTTCCTTTGAAGATTATACCAACCACATCCGGAGCTCATACTACAGATCAGTCCGGAGCTAAGGAGATTGAATCAACTTTTTAGTTAGTTGAAAAAGATGAATCATGGCTATGACATCTTAGGTTTGGTCATTTAAAATTTGGTGGTTTGAATTTATTACACAGAAAAATATGGTGAAAGGTTTTCCTTTGATTCAAAACCAAAGAGAGTTTTTGAAGGTTGTATTTTGAGGAAGCAACACAAAGAGTCCTTCCCAGTTGGAAAAACAAGAAGAACAAGTGCACCACTTGAAATTGTTCACTCAAATTTATGTGGACCAATGCAAACAAATTCTATTGGAGGTTTTCATATTTTATGACATTCATTGATGACTATACAAGGAAGACATGGGTGTACTTTTTGAGAGACAAATCAGATGCTTTTGATATATTTCAACAGTTCAAGGCTTTAGTGGAAAAGAAAAGTGGGTACTACATCAAAGTTCTAAGGACAGACAGAGGAGGTGAGTATGTTTCCAATGTTTTTCTAAATTTTGCAAATATCATGGTATACACAAACAGTTTACTACTAAGTATACACCACAATAGAATGGTGTGGCAAAGAGGAAGAATAGAACCATCATGGAGATGGCGAGAAGTATGATGAAGGAAAAACATCTTTCAAATGAGTATTGGGTAGAAGCAGTAGCAATTGTTGTTTACATCATAAATAGGTGTCCAACGAAAATTGTTCAAAACATGGTTCCTCAACAAGCTTGGACTAAGAGGAAACACAATGTTTCTCATTTTAGATTTTTTGGTTGTGTGGCATACGCACATGTGCCTGATGAGCTAAGGAAGAAGTTAGAAAACAAAGGAGAAAAATGCATATTTGTTGGATATTCAGAGAATACAAAAGCTTACAAGTTGTTCAATCCAGTTACCAGAAAGGTCATAATCAGTAGAGATGTACAATTTGTTGAAAATGAGGCATGGGATGGAAGTATTGAGAAAATAATCAATGTAGCAACAACTATTCCTCATGATGATATGGCAGATGAAAGCATAGAGCAACAAGGTATTGTATCTTCTTTGAATCTTGGACATGCACCACAAGTTGTAGCACAAGCTACACCTCCATCTACATCTAAGAGATCTCCAAGATTTCATTCATCTTAAACCATCCAGAAGACACCACAAAGAACACCAAAGAACTACTCCTTCAATACAAAATAGTCCATTATCAGATAGCCCTTTGCAGCGGAAAACATGAGTCTTAGTGAGATTTATAATGTTGATACAACTAATGCTTTTTCAATTTTTGCATTATTTTCTCAAGCTGCAGATCTAGTATACTTTGAAGAGGCTATAGACAATGAAGTTTGGGTTCATCCATGGATGATGAGATAGATGCCATAGAGAAGAATCAGACATGGGAATTGGTAGATCTTCCAGAAGGAAAGGATGTGATAGGAGTGAAGTGGGTCTACAAGACCAAATATATTGTTGATGGTAAAGTACAAAAACATAAAGCAAGGTTAGTTGCCAGAGGTTTTCATAGCAATATGGAGTAGATTACAACGAGATGTTTGCACCTATAGCACATTTGGACATGGTAAGAATGGTTTTAGTAATTGCAGCTCAAAACAAATGGCCTATTTATTAGATGGATGTAAAATCAACATTCTTGAATGGTTTTCTTGAAGAAGAAGTTTATGTGAATCAGCCAGAAGGTTATGAGATTGAAGGTCATGAAGGAAAGGTATACATGTTGAAAAAGTATTCTATGGTCTCAAACAAGCACCTAGAGCTTGGTATAGTAGGATTGATTCTTATTTGATATAGAATGGTTTCAGTAGGAGCAGCAATGAGCCTACCTTATACATCAAGATCAATGAGCAAGGTAAATTTTTGATTGTTTGTTTATATGTGGATGATTTAATCATCACTAGAAATCTATCTACATATTCATTCAAATCATCTATGAAGAAAGAATTTAAGATGACATATATAGGCCTCATACGCTATTTTTGGGTATAGAATTTCAACAATCGAAGGGTGCGTGCACCAAGTTAGAGGGGACCAAAAGGGGGTCTTAAGTGGACACATTTTTATGAAAAAAACTTCAACGTGTACGAGTTTTTCAAAATAGTTACACTCAAAATTGGAAGATGTTGTTGAAATATGAATCGTAGATTTTGAGTCTAGTTTCTAAGCTACTAAATTTTATTGAAAATGGATAAGTTTAAGTGGTTCAAACAACTAAAATACCAACGAGATGCTCTTGTTTTTGTTAAAAAACATAATAGAGTGACTTTCGTGCTGACCATCTTTTGAGCACCATTTACTATTTTTGAAAACCCTTGGGTAGAAAGATACCTAGGAGCATCTAGTTTGGGATCCATTTTTAAAGGCTTTTTTAGAGAATTATTTTTATTTATGATTTTTCTAGTACAAAAATTTTATGTTTTGAAAATAACAGAGTTCGACCGTGCCCTCCCTACCTCAAAAATATCGAAAATTAGATTTTTTTGAATATGCATAAAATTATGCCTAGTTTGGGTTAGTATAATTTTTTAAAATTTCGATCACCCAAAAAAAGATACACCATAAAAGATAGACATATTTACACTTCAAAAAATAGCTATAAAAAGGCATAGTTAGAAAATAAATAATATGGAAACCTTATATTAGTTAGAAAATTTGAAAAATTATATTTTTAGAAAGAATAGACTCTGCTCTACGTCATGGTATCTTTTTTAAAAATGGATCGATTGTTTTATTTTGATTTATCATAGAGGAAGTGTCATTTTTACATTTTCTTGTAAAAACTCGTTGTTTGTTGTGTTTGTGCAAGTCCATGCCTCGGGTTTGGGGATCCAAACGGATCCCAAGCCTTGATGCATGGCTTGGGAAAGAGAAAAACATAAAACACGTACATGTTACATAACGCGTACGTGTTCTATGTAGTATAATAATTATGTATGCTTTTGACATGCTTCTATTTACATAAATAAATGTTTAAGTTTTCATTTATTATTATTTATATTTTATTATTTCTTATACTTTAAATTTATTTATGTAAATATAAGAAATTAGGGTCACTCTGCACCTTATGGAATTAGTCTCACAGCTCCATGAGTCATGGTTTAGGAGATAGTTTTTAAAGTATAATCTAGTTAGTACATAGGTAAATTTTTAGGATTTCAGCATTCAACCTAAATCTTTTAGCATTTAAATTCTACAATCAAAACCCTAAACCATAGGCCATAAACCTAAACACTAAACTATAAACCTTGAGCCCTAAACCCTAAACCCTAAAAATTTAACCATGACCCTAGACCCTAAAACCTAAACCCAAAACCCTAAACCTTAAACATTTAGCTAAACCCTAAACCATAAGACCTAAACCCTAAACCCTAAACCATGAACCATGAGCCCTAAATGCTAAACCCTAAACCTTGAACCGTAAAAACTAAATCCTAAACACTAAACCATAACCCCTAAACCCTAAAACTTAAACACCGAATCCTAAACCCTAAATCCTAAGCATTGAACCCTACACTGTTATCCCTGAGCCCTAAAATCTAAACCCTAAACCCTAAACCATATACCCTAAGCCCTAAACCCTAAACCTTAAACCCTAAACCCTAAACTATGATCCATAAACCATAAACCCTAAACCTTAATCCCTAAACATTAAATTCTAAACCCTAAACCCTGAACCCTGAACCATAAACCCTAAAACTTGAACCATAAACCATAAACCCTTATCCCTAAAAACTAAGTCCTTAACCCAAAACCCAAAACCTAAAAATCCAAAACCCTAAACCTTAAACCCTAAATCCTTAACCTCGATCTGTAAACCCTAACCATAAACACTAAACCTTAAACTCTAAACCTAAAACCTAAATCCTAAACCATAACCCTAAACCTTGAACCATGAACCCTAAACCCTAAAACCTGAACCATGAGCCCTAAACCCTAAACCCCAAACCATATTTCATCAATATTTCCTAGTCTTGTGCGTAGAACCATCATTGAGTCCTGCTTACAGAACTACCTTGTTTATGAGAGGTCGGACAAGTAACTAAATGGATATGACATCTACCTTGTGCCTTGTAATGCATATATTACACATCTCTTTCAAACTTGTTTCTCCCCACATATACTTGTGCTCTTGAACGTAAATTTATTCACACTCTGAAACAAATTTCTCATATTTCCATGTATGGTATTATGAAAGCCAGGATGACCCATTGGAAGGTGGAAAAATATCAATCACAACAATAAAATTAATCTTAAAGGAAACAAAAGAAACATAGTGTATATATCAATGTAGAGGTATAGGATCATAATTGAATTTCCTGTAGTATCCTCTCCTCCGAAGAAAGATAAATTTCAAGTGTTCTACTGGAATGGATAGTAAATTTGACAGAACTTCCTAAAGTGTTCAAAATAAGCATAGAAACAGGGGAATGGCTAAGAACACTAAGGGGTTATCAATTGCCTAGTAAATCTTTCTTGTTTAGTTCTAAATGGGAGTTACCTGGCCTACGACTTAGTGACCTTCCATTCATTGATAACTCCTTATATGATAAACCCATGGATGTTTTTAAAATCCCATGAACAAAAAGATAGGGGTATTCATCAATCCTAGTGAAGGGTGTGATGTGATTTCCAAGAAACTTGAAATTCATATAGATTTAGAGGTCATAATGCGAATTTACAAATATCTCTATCATTATAAATGGAAGCCAAGTAATAATGTCTCCTGTACATCCAGGATATAGGACTCTTTGGGGTCTTTGGAAGGATTGGATAGTCAGTAATATGACATTTCCCTCCTTCAAAATATCAACAAATGAAAAACATCAAATTTTGATGACTCTCTTTGAATGTTCTGCATACAAATTCGATGAACCTTGAACTCTGTGACCTAAACCCTTAACCCTCAACCATGAGACCTAAACCCTAAACTATAAACCCTAAACCCTAAAACCAAAATAATAAATCGTAAACCCTAAACACTAAATATTAAACCCTAAAACATAAACCCTAAACCCATAACACTAAAACCTTGACCCTAAACCCTAAATACTAAATCCAAAGCCCCGAGCTCTAACCCCTAAACCTTAAACTAGTAACTCTAAACCCCAAACCTTAAGCCATAAACCATGAACCATGAACCCTAAACCTTAATCCCTAAACCATAAACCCTAAACCTTAAGCCTTGAACCCTACACCCTAATCCTTGAGCCCTAAACCCTAAACCTTAAACCCTGAGCCCTAAATCCTAAATCTAGAGCCATGATCTCTAACCCCTAAACCTTAAACCCGTAACTAACCCCTAAACCTTAAACCTGTAACTTTGAACCCTGAACCTTGAGTCATAAACCTTGACCATGTACCACTAAACCCTAAACCCTAAACCCTAAGTCACGAGCCCTAAATCGTAGACCCTAAAGCTTAAGGCGTAAGTGTTAAATCCTAAAGATCCCTAAACCCTAAACCCAAAACCCTAAAAACTAAATCATAAACCCTAAACCTTGACCCCTAAACCCTAAACTCTAAACCCCAACTAAACCCTAAACCATAAGCCATAAGCCCTAAGCCCTAAACCCTAAGCCCTAAACACTAAACCCTAAACCCTAAACTCTGTGACCTAAACCCTTAACCCTAAAACCTAAACCCTAAACCTTGAGCCTTAAACCATAAACCCTGAACCCTAACCTTTAAACCTTAAACCCTAAATCCTAAACCCTAAACCATAAACCCTAAATCCTCAACCCTAAACCTTAAACCCTAAGCCCTAAACCTGAACCTCAACTCTCAACCCTAAACCCTCAACCCTGATACCTAAACCCTAAACCCTTTTCCCTAAACCCTAAACCCTGACCTTTAAACCTTAAACCCTAACTCCTAAACCCTGAACCATAAACCCTAAATCCTCAACCCTAAACCTTAAACCCTAACTCCTAAACCCTAAATCGTAAACCTTAAATCCTCAACCCTAAACCTTAAACCCTAAGCCCTAAACCCTAAACCCTATACCATAAACCCTAAGCCCTAAACCCTAAACTCTAAGCCCTAAATCCTAAACCCTAAACCCTAAAACCTAAACCCTGACCCCTAAACCCTAAACCTTGAGCCCTAAACCCTAAACCTAATCCTTGAAACCTAGGCCCTAAGCCATAAGCCCTAAGCCAAAACCCTAAACCTTGAACCCTAAACCCTAAAAACTAAACCTGAACCCCAAAAACTAAACCACGAACCTAAACCCTAAACCCTAAACTCTCATCCCTAAACCCTAAACCCTAAACCCTAAACCCTCAACCCTTATCCCTAAACCCTAAACCTTGAACCTTGAGCCATAAACCATAAATCCTCAACCTTGACCCATAAACCCTAAACCTTGAACCTTTAGCCCTAAACCCTAAACCCTTAACCGTGAACCATAAACCTAAAACTCTAAACCTTAAACCATAAACCCTAAACCATGAGCCTTAAGCTCGAGCCCTAAAACCTAAACCTAAAATCTAGACTATGAGCCTTAAAAGCTAATCCTTAAACCCTAAACTCTAAACCTTGAGTCCTAAACCCTTAGCCCTAAACCCTAAAACCTATACCCTAAAACATAAAACCTCACCCAAAGGAAAGTCCTAAAAGATCATTTAATGTGTTTCAGGTGTGTACGGAATAGTGTTTAAGGTGATCGATCGAATCTTTTCATTTTTATAAGAGACTACTTCCTTTGAAGGCCTAAAAAGGCATTTTTAGCCATTTTGTAGTTAATTGAATACCCTTTAGAACAAGCTAAAATGGGCTAGTCATGTCACCGAGTTATCGAGGACCAATATTTATGAAGTAACAAGGCATCGTTTATCTCCATAAGAGACATATGAGTAAAAGCATTTATGAGAATCATGAATTTGATTCCATGAAAGGATGCTTTTAGACCTAGGAAAGGTGAGGGGATGATCTTTATATGGAGCACCATGTTTCTAAGAGCGAGGAATCATCGAGTTCACTTGATGTAATTCACTTGGCACTATTCGTAACAACTCATTCAACACCTAATAGTGTTATCACACCTTAAGGAGGAGGCACATTATAATCACCTCATTTTGGCCATAGGACATGAATCCTATTCAGGAACAATCCTCTATCTACAAAGTGAGGATATCTTTTTAGTAAGAAGTAGTCAAACATCATAGAGTTAATTCATGGTCACTAAAGTGAATTATGGACCAAATTGAAAAATTAGTACCATTTCAAGCGGTGGTGGGGCCAAAATCCATTTTAGAAGGTCAAAAACCTAAAAATGACTATATGCTTTCCCAAAACAAAGACCAACTACAATATTTATGCCTGAAAGTTTTAGGTCATTTGCTTTGAAATCCTGAAAATGAGTAAGTACTCTTGACTGATTAGATTGTGAAAAACTATCTTCTAGATTATAACTGTTGGAGCTACGAGACCACTTCCATAAGGTGCAGAGTGACCCTAATTTCTTATATTTACTAAAATAAATTTAAAGTATAAGAAATAATAAAATAAATCTTATACACGTTTTGAATTGTATAAAATGCGTAAGTGCTTTGACTTGTATAAAATGCGTACACATTATGATTCGGTGATTCCGTGCAAAAAATCAAAACACGAGTGTGTTTTTCTTTTTTTTCAGATTCTTGTCCACTTTTTGGCCCCCCAACTTCGTGTACTTACCCAAAAGATGGATTTTTTATTTCATAAGAAAGGTATGCTAATGATGTTTTGAAGATATTTAACATGTTTAATTGTAAGCCAATGCCAACACTGTTGCAGTAGGTTTGAAGTTAAGAAAAGATGACAACGAGATCATTTGTAGATCCAACATTTTTCAAAAGACTAGTTGGAAGTCTCATGTATTTGATAGCCACAAGGCCGGATATTATGTATGGTGTGAGCCTCATCTCAAGGTTCATGGAATCTCTAAAAGATTCACATTGACAAGATGGAAAAAGGATTTTGAGGTATGTATGTGGAACTAAAAATCATGGAATTTTGTATTCAACATCAGATGAGTTCAAACTCATAGGTTACACACAGATAATGAAAATGCCATAAGTATTGATACCTAAAAGAGCAGATCTGGATATGCTTTTCACTCTGAACAGTGTAGTTTCATGGGAATTTAAGAAGCAATCCATAGTCACACTATCTTAAGTAGAAGTAGAGTATGTAGCAGCAACATGAGTAACATGTTAGGCTATTTGGATGAGAAGAGTGTTGAAAGATTTGAGGCAGAATCAAGAGGATGCTACACATATTTTTGTGATAACAATTCAACAATAGAATTGTCCAAAAATCATGTTTTTCATGAGAGGAGAAAACACATAGACACAAGGTATCACTTCATTAGGGATTTTTCAACAATACGAAATTTGTCTTGAATTTTGCGAGATCAAAAATCGGTTTCTTTGATATCTTTACAAAAGATTTGGGAAATGAATTTTTGAGTATTTGAGAAGTTGTTTGGGAGTTTGTGATCAGGAATATGTCAAATTTGGAAGTGCACACTCAGCTCTAGAAGAATAAAAGTTTGAAGTTCAAAATTAAGGGGTAGTGTTAGAAAAAAATAGTTTAATTACGCCTTAAGAAAAGTAAAAAGTAATTTGTTTTTAAATGCTTTCAATTTTTAAGTAGTTCTCTTTTAGATTCCTACATTTAGGAAAAGCTAATAAAGAAAATAAATCAAAAAAATTGTATTGCATAAAATTGAAATATCCCTTGTGGGATACCACTCAAAAATGCACAAAATATTGAAAATTTCCAACCAAATAAAATACGATTTTTTTCATAAATTAACACTAGAGGCAACATAACTGATTTAAATCTATAACTCACAAAAATACTTGTTCAAATCACTTGAAGATTTCCGAAGAGCTTGCTAATATGACAACTAACGCAAGAAAATTATTTTTAGAATTTTTGGAATAATATATTGCTCTTGAAAACTTATAGAATGGCCTAAGCGGCTAGTAAACTTTAAAAACTCATATCTTCTCACCTAGGCATGATAAAATTATGAAAATTTGGAAATAACATCTACTAATAGTGAGAATGAAAACAAAACCTCTAGATATGAAAATGAACACCGAGAAGCCCTAAAAACACTGCTGCGAATATGGAATTGTGTAGATAAAACCCTAGAAAATAGATAAAAATCCAAATTTTTAGAAATAACATCTACCGATGATATAGAAGAGATCCCAACCTCCAGATCTAGAAACGAAACATTGAAATCCTTCCAAAAATCACTGAAAAATTCCAAAGTGGGTCACTCACCTTAGGAAGAGGCCAAAAACCCTAAAAGCAAATCCAAATACGGTGCCAAAATATACTCTAATCGCTGCCACAAATCAGATCTGAAAACCCTTGATTTTTCTCCACAAAAGCCCCAAAAATATTTTCAAACCCTTCTCTTAAAATCAGCCCTGTATTAGCTCCAAAATGACAAGCTAGGGTGAATATTTCACCACCATAGAATGCCCTACTAGCTAGGAATGGATATCTTAGCACTAAAGCTAGGGATCTTACGGGATCTTACTCCACAAGCTAGATGATAGAAATCAATAGTTGCTCAATGAAAATAACAAGTGTGCATGCAAGAATGAGCTCTATCACTCCCCCAAACCTCCTTTTATAAATTTTTGATGCATGAGCATCTTCATAAGGCTTGTTGGATGGAAACAAATGGGAAACAACCTTCTTCTCTTTGTTTGCAAAATCATACTACTTGTTAAGTTTAGTCAAAATTTGAATATTTGTGTTGTAAATGGTTTTTGTTACCATGATGTAAGAAAGTGAAAAGTGAGAGGTGAGTTGTTAGTTGTTATATCTACGTAGGAAGAGGAATAAAATATTCCTTAATTAGTTGGTGTAGTTGTCATAAGGTCAAAGATGGGAAATTTGTTCCTATTCTTAAGCATGTGTGTAGGGATATCACTAAAATAAGGAAAGTTGGATAAAAATAGGAAACAAGAGATAAAAAATTCAATTTCAATAAAGAGAATAAAGAGAGAAGAGGTCGAATTCATGAAGGAAAAGACAATGAAGAGAGGAACTTGCATGGAGCAAAGGATTTTGGAGTCAAGAATCAAGGAATGCATGAGAAAATGTTGTAAAGATGGTTTATATAAAGAATAAAGATTCTTTTAAGTTCCTTGATCTTTGATTGATCTGAATATTATTTTATTTCATGTGAATTGATAGCTTAAAATCTTATTAAGCTTGATCCATGAACCAAAGATCTTTAATTGTATGTATTTGCATGTTTATTAAGGACTATATGCGAGGGTTTAGCCGAAGCCAACGAGCTATAAACCCTTATTTCAATGAAATTGATATGAAGTTCTTGACTGTTAGGTAAGAAAGATGTTATAGGGTGTAAGGAACATGAACATAATTTTTACAAGCCTTAATAGTGACTAACATGGCTTTTATAGAAAAATACTTCATCTCGGGCCCGATCCAGGGCATTGAGTATATTCTTATTCCTCCAATGACAATACATGAAACTTTGTGCAATTTTTTTTCCTTGATAGATGAAGAAGACCCCCAAATATCATTGTAAATGGATATATGAATGAAAATATATTCATGATTGTGTTTTGGATGTGCGCAGAGGAAGGAATACAATGAGGAAAATACAAGTAAAAGAAGACAAATATGAAGAAAGAATCCCTTCATTATATTTTAGATGACTAGGGAGATTATTTAAGGTGAATTAAGGCTTAAGTTATAATTACTATGGTGATCCTATCACTAAAGGTCATTATATTAGCATATTAGATTGGTAAGACCTCTAGAAGGCTTATCTAAATGTTAATATCCAGAAATCAGACTTGGTAAATGCTTAATTTAAGGAGCTAGAAGAATGATGAAGATCTGAAATTTTGTGTGGAGAGGATTATAACATATAAAGACCTTTTGTAAAAATTTGGAGTCCTAAAACAAAGACCCAGAAAAGTTATGAAGGATTTAGGACTGTCCTAAACTAGTTAGTTTTTCAAGAGCAAGAAAGGAGAAAAAAATGAGATAGAGGGAGTTAGACAAAAATTAAGCCATGAAACTTTAGGAGTAATTTTTATGTTAAAATGAGAGTCAATGAATCTTTTCAGACCTTCTAGGTATTCATGAAACTCTAAATGTTAGGATGGAGCAAGAAACAAGAGTATATTGATCCATGAAGGATAAGGCATATAGGCTAAAATATCTATTTGGAACCTCAAGAAAGACACATCATGTTTTGAAGATATATATACGTTTTTATGTGGCCTTAATGGTCTAATGCATGTGATTTATCATTTGAATATCTCAAACCAAGTTTTTCTATGATTTTGTGAGAAGTTGATATATATATATATATATATGCTTCTTAAAGTGTGGAGTCAGAATTAAGATTGAATTCTTGGTATGGGTCTTATGAAGAATGAACCTAAAGGAAGTAAAGACCTAATAGGTTAAATAGAGGATGATATGATCAAGATCATGAAGTTGAGATAATGGAATGCACCATTTGTCTTATCGGGGATAAGAAAGGTTATACCTTTATATTTCTTTATTTTTGATAGATAAATTTAATGACGAGGAGATTTGATATATTTTGTTGCTAATTAGACTAATGAAGTGCATAGACATGAGAAGAAGCTTCACAAGTTTGAAAAACCAGGAAGGATAGCTTGCAAGTTCAAAGAGAGTTAAGAATGAGCTAGTGAAGCTCAAGTGAAAGAAGTTTGATTTAGTGAAACTTGAGGTGAAAGAGACTCCAAGAAAAAAAAATGGAAATAGATGACCATGTGAGAGGTAATGAAAGAACTCTCTAGAGAGAAAGAGAAAGGCCTATGAACATGGAGAAGGTAAGAAGAGCTATAGAAGGACATCAAATTAGAAATTTTCCAGAGGAAAAGTATCAAATTTGTGGAAGAGATCAGGTAGATAAAACAAGGGAAACTTTCCCTCAAAATTAGATGTCTATGATGGAAACCATGACTTATGTTAAAGATACCAATCCATATTTTGATGTTTTACGGTGGATGTTGAAAAAAGAATGAAATGGCCAAACACTACTCATAACTAAAATTGGTGCATTTAGATATTACCATGAAGAAGAGAGAGAGAGTGACTCACGATGTGAAGATGAAGAGGTGATAAAGAAAGTTCTCATTGAGACTTCTTGAACAAGGAAAAAGAAAAAAAAGATAGAAGGTGAAGTGTCAAGAAAACTGACAAATGAGAATGTATGAAAGAACGTTCAATTTATTTGTGGTCTCTTGTTTTTTTATCTAATGTTAAAAGTTTTGAATGGGTAGATACAGGTACAAGCCCAAGGGGCCTTGTGGAAAGGTCAATAGAAAACCCACTTGGAAAGAGAAGTCACCAAGCACACAAGTAAATGTGCAAGAAGGATGAAAGAGAAGATTTCTGCTATTTACCAAGGGAAAGACGTGCAATCTAGTTCAATGCATGAAAAATCAATCCTTTAATCCTTTTGAATTTGTTCATCATTGTCAAAGATGAAAAGGAGGAAGAAGTTGAGTTCTATGATGCTATGGAACACTCACAATGAAAGAAAGTGGTAATTGCATATCCTATTTCTGAAGAAGATGGTGTAAATAAACAAGAAGCCAAGAAAACCAATGAATCCATGGAGCAGCCTATCAAGAAGGTAAAAGTGAATGCAAATATGAATCTTTCTTAGAAACATATAGATTTGACATTATTTGATATTCCCAAGAAAAGAGCACTTTTGAATGACATCAAATGTTTGAACATGGATGCATAATACCAAAGTGGATATGATTCACACATTGATTTGGCAACAAGTGATTGAGAAGACATGGTTTGGTTGCTAAGTCTGATTTTTCTCATACTTTTGATAAGCATGCAAATGTACAAAATTATGAATGGATAAATAAAGTCGATATTTTAGTGTTAGCACAAAAGGATGGTTATATAGTACCTAAAATCAAATCATATTTTCAGACAAAGGAAAGTTTGGATGCGTAAGAACATGAGAAATGGTGATGAAGTATCCCAAGAAATTCAGATGCAAATGATGGTGAGAAGATGATGTTTGTACCTAGAATCTTGTGGAGAAAGTGCTTGAATCACCCTAAAGAGTGATACAATATAGAAGACCTTCAGAGCATGAACCTCAAATGATTTGGGATTTGAACAAACATAAAAGAGACAATATATCCTCAAAGAAAAAGAACATAAGAGGTATACTTGAGAGATGAAAGGTAAAGACCATGTTTTATCCTCACATTTGAATGATGATGATTATGGAAATACTTTTGATTTATCTTCTCAAATCAGCTTGAATGATGAAAAACCATGGCAATGATTTGTCTATGAAGATTAATATGCAGCAGGGTGGAACCTCTAGAATGGCTAATGAAGATCATAGTCATGATCAAAGAATGATGCAGAGTGAAAATAGGTTGAATGAAACTAATGAAAGCTTCTTAAAACAAGAGGCAATGGAAGATTATGTTAATGAGAAATAGGGTATGGAGGATGAAAACAATGGTCTATCACCCAAATTTGATGAAATCAATGATGAGATAGATGATGGAGTCTTGAATGAAGAGTTGAGGATGATAGAAGAATTGTTGAATCCTTCTAAGGGGTTGTTTTTAAGTTAGATCGGGATGAGATTTTTAGTTATCAACAAGAGGAAGATGATACAAAATCTAGGAGAATCAAAATGAAAAATGCCAATTCGAACATGGTCAATGAAAAAAAAAAAAACAAATGAAGAATCAGAAACCATGGCATTCAATAGGCTTCAACCGCCTCAAAATCTTCCATTTTTTTCTAATGTTGCTTTATGTTTTTGAATATAGGTTTGGAAGACATTGGGATGAATCAAATGTATGATTCAATGAGAAAGCTCATAATGCAAGAAGAACAAGAATATTTTGAAGACATACTAGATGATAAAGAAGAAGAAGCATGGAGTTTTGCAAATGAGAAGAAGTTGAGGAAGAGAATATACAAGGAGAGAGACAAAAGCAAGCAAATGAAGGAAAAAAATGGAGCAAGGAGACTCAAACATTTGCATCGATTGTAGTAAATACTTTTAGGGATCTAGATGTGAGGTGGGTGAAAAGACAGAAGATACCTCATTTGAACCCATGGAATTCAAATTATTTCTAGTGAAAAAGTATGATTAACGGGAGCATCTTTCATTTGGGACATTGTTGGACATTTAAGAATCAAATGGGTAAAAGTATTCCACTTTTGGATCTTTGTTTGCAAAATTTGAATATTCCATGTGTTGAAATGGTTTTTGTTACCATGATGTAGCAAGGGAAAATTGAGAGGTGAGTTTTAGTTGTTATATCTATGTAGGAAGAGGAATAAAATCTTCCTTGACGTTAGTTTGTAGTTGTTATAAGGTCAAAGATGGGAAATGTGTTCTATTCTAAAAATGTGTGTAGGGATATCACTAAAATAAGGAAAGTTAGATAAAACGCCTACTTAGTTTCCAAAGGATAGGAAACAAGAGATAAAAAATTAGATGTAATAAATAATAAAGATTTTAAATTTCGAATTATAAATAGCCAGATAATTTAGGAGATGACCAATTGCATGGACATCTTGGATTTTGGAGTCAAGAAGTCAAATATTTATTTTATAATGTCATGTGTGAGACGTGAGTTTATATAAAGATAAAGATTGTTTTATTCCTTGAGATTTTATAAGCTGAACTTATTTTATTTTAGGTTTTGAAGAAACAATGTTAGTTTCTTGACCCATGAACCAAAATATTTGTGTGAATTTCAAAAAACGTGAAATAAGGGTTAAGATGTGATGTTGAATGAGTGTAATGTATAATTAATTTTCTTTGAAAGGTTATGAATCATCTTGGTCGTAGGTAAGAAATATGCTTGTATTTGCACGTGCGAGGAGCATGACTAATTTTTACATTGATGATGACTAACATGGGTTTTATAGCAAAATACTTCATCTCGGTCTCTGGCCCGATCCAAAATTTAGTATATTCTTATTCCTAAAATGACAATTTGAAACTTGGTATTTTTTTCCTATAGATAAAGAAATTATATAGAATGGATTATGAATGAAAATATATTATACTATGTTTTGGATGTGTAGGAAGAATACAATGAAGGAAAATACAAGTAAAAGAAGACAAATATGAAGAAAGAATCCCCTTCATTATGTTTTAGATGACTAGGAGATTATTTAAGGTGAATTAAGGATTAAGTGACAATTACCATGGTGATCCTATCACTAAAGGTCATTATCTCAGCAACTTAGATTGGTAAGGCCTCTAGAAGGCTTATCTAAATGTTAATATCTAGAAATCATACTAGTAAATGCTTAATTTAAGGAGCTAGAAGAATGATGAAGATCTGAAATTTTGTGTGGAGAGGGTTATAACATATAAAGACCTTGTTTAAAAATTTGGAGTCCTAAAACAAAGACCCGGAAAAGTTATGAAGGATTTAGGACTGTCCTAAATGCATTAGCTTTTAAAGATCAAGAAAGGAGAAAAAAATGAGATAGAGGGAGTTAGACAAAAATTTAAGTCATGAAACTTTAGGAGTAAGTTTTTATGTGAAAATGAGAGCAAATGAATCTTTTCAAACCTTCTGGGTATTCATGAAACTCTAAATGTTAGGATAGAGCAAGAAACATGAGAGCATATTGATCCATGAAGGACAAGGCATATAAGGCTAAAAGATTTGTTTGGAACCTCAAGAAAGACACATCATTAGGATAAAGAGATCTAACCTTGTTTGGTGGCATTAATGGTCTAATGCATGTGATGTATCATTTGAATATCTCAAACAAAGTTTGTCTATGGTTTTGTGGGGTTGATATATATATGCTTCTTAAAGGTGGAGTAGAAGTTTGCACATTGAATTATGGGTCTCATGAAGAATATGTAGCCTAAGGGAGAGGACTTTGGGTTAACTAGGAGGATGATCTTATCAAGATCATGATCTTTGAGATAAGGGAATGCACCAATTTTCATTACCTTTTTCTATGTTGGGAGCTTCATGTGGGACTAAAAGTGACTTAAGTGATCCCAATGAAAAATAGAATAATAAAGTAATATGAGTCCCCCTCAACGATAAAGTATAACAATTATTACCACCAAGTTTCCCAACTTAATGTCAACGAAAAATATAAAAAAGCACTATGTGGTAATAAGTCATCTATACCCAATAGCCTCTAGAGTCTTTAGCCTCTTTGGTATGACTAAGACTAAGACTAAAATTTGGCCCTTAGGCTCTCAAATAAGGAAAGGGGAAATTACAAAAAGCATTTGCTTTTTAGCTCTATTTTTATGAGTTGAGTGTTTTATTGTTAGATGAAGCCATCTATTTATTAGAGGCAATTGTAAGTGTTTTGATATATCAAAACATTCGGAGAGATTGTATTGAGCTAAAGCTCTGGAACTAGAAGAAGAAATATATGCACAGAAGTGCTGATCTAAGTTTGCATAATATGTTTTATTTGTAATTCATTATTTTATTTCTGTTAGCTATTATTTTATGTGCCTAATTTATACAAGACTTAAATACCAGAATTACACAAGTATCTCATTTGAAAAAAATCTTAATGGAGAGAACATATTTTCTTACGTGCAAAATATAAATGGCATTAGAGGCCATCCAATCATAGTTTGCATCGTGTGCTGAAAAATAATGAAGTCGATGAGATAATTATCTTTGGGAGATAAGACATGTTTTGTAATCCTATGGTTGGGGTGATGATAAGGTTCAAATGAGCTATGGCTTTTTCCGAGTGGCGCACCCCTTTTTGTTTCTTACAGGCCTCTAACAGGTTTCTAACCCCAAACCTCGGACATTGTAAGTTCATGGACTCAAATTCTCTTATGTCCTATTTTTAGACCATATTTTGGGACTTCACAAATCTACAACAATTCTCTCCATACAATGTATTGTACTTATTTTACAAAAAAATGATTTGCATGGATCAGATTTGTAGCCATTGATCCCTATTTTTCTAAGTCTTAAAAATGATTTTTTTCTAATATACCGATTTTTGTTATATTTATAGAACTTGATTTTTATATACACCTACCGAATGTCATGTGTATAAATTTCAATAACAAAACATGTAGTTTTCCTTTCTAAAGAGGGGTATTTTCATATAAATTTGGAATCTCATGCGTGTGATGTTGTTTTATACTTTATTTGGATGGTATTTCCATTATTTCTTGCACAAGAAAAGAATTTTCTGATTGAGCACTTATCTTGAACAAGTTCAATAGTTTCTTCATGCATCCAAGAATGTCTACATTGGTAATTAGAAATTTAATATCGAAAGCATTTGTGTAGTTAATTGTATCGGCACTGTAAGTTACGTAATAATAGATCAAGTTTGGCATTAAAGCTTTTTTTTGGTATTATGGCACATAAGCATAGTGTATGACTTTGATTTGACAAGAAAATAAGTAACAACCCTTCTAAAAGGACTTAACATATAGTAAAAATATAATGCTAATTATCACGCCGAAGGCGTTACCTATGGGAAAGGCCTTTGCGGACATTCACACCACTATGTTAAATTTGACAGCCATTTGGACATTTTTTTAATTCAACTAAATTTGATGTGCGTAATGACGATTCTGACAATCTTTTAGATGTTTTCATTTTTTGGGCTATTTTTAACTATTTTAATTTTCCATTTTTGCATGTTGTGTCTAATAGTGAGATAAGTAACTCGTCTAAGTTTGCAAATGTAGTGCTAGCTTTTCATGATGTCTGCCTAAAGTCATTTTCTCTTCTAGTATCATGTAATGGTTGTTTGAGCTCCTTTATGGTCTCTTCACCAAGCAACGGTTGCCTGATCACATCTCTTGCTACTTGTTTGGAGAAGTTGTCTCTTCTTTTCACTTCATCCGATGCCCTATAGAAGTCACCATCTCTTTCTGCTTTGATGGATGACCATCTAAATTTATTAACATAATGACTAGTGTATTTCTCTTCCTGTACTAATTCTCGCCTACCATTGGAAATAGAAAACTTTGGGTCGAACGTATCCTTTCGGAGAGCTTCCTAACAGGAGGTAAATACCTTGCTCCTCTTTGATGCTCTTCATGTTGTTCGCACCCCCAATCTCTTTCCTATTTTTTAAGAGAGATTTTAAATTTAGGAAGTTGATCTTGTGTTAAGTGGGGTTAACCATGCTAGCTTAGGTTGTGGTATTGTAGAGCCCTATTTTTCTTGGGTTGTTGTGTTATAGAACCCGGGTAGTAATTTGATATAGAACATGCTATTAATGGGTAACCCTACCTTTATTTTAAATGTTTTATTAATTGGTAACCCCTCTTTAGTTTAGGATTCTACAACTTTGTAGTAAGTCAGTGCACTGATTTTTGGTTGATGCAGGAACACAAAATATATAACTAATGATTTTTTGGAGAATATCATTTGTCTTTTAACTTTCAATTGTCACAGAAACATAGAAATGAAGATTAATGTGCACATTGAAACACCTAGAAGATTTTCTGAGAATCATTTTAGGTTTGTTAATGTTACCTGTGTTATAAAAACTGCATGGAATAAAATATTTTTCATTATATTAAGACCTCATTCTTAGCATGTCCTTTTTTCCTATTTTCTATAACATGAGTTAAGCCATCAATAACCTTTACCTCTAACTTCAGTGATCATTTAATGCAAAAAAAAATTATTGAGGAGTTAACCACAAACAAATTAAACGTAATACTTCTAGTGGTTGTCATTAGATTTTAGGAACACTATCCCCTTTGTGAAAGTTGCCTTCAATCAGATCAGGTTATATTTGTTATTAGAGTTATAATGTTTATTAAAGATTTTAATAATATTATTGTCTTTTGAATAAAACCATAATTTTATTTAAATAGTTTAGACAGGAAAATGTTGTTTAATAGATTATTGCCTAAACACATCTGCAGTTCCTAATTGAACAACTCTTCTTGCTTTCTTCTTTTGTTCTCTCATTGAATTTATTTCAATCTTTCCAAGTTTCTCCTAGATCAGAGTCAGTTCCATCTCCCTACGACTAAATTTACATTTTTAAACAGGGCATTCGCTATATTGGAAGACTGGCTTAATAGTAAACCAAGGCCTAAGGTCATTGATAAATATTATGTAGTTGATTTTAGATGAACTTCATCAATATAATAGTAGTTATTTTTGGTATATTGGGTGACTGGCCTAACAGTAAATCGGTTAAGTCCAAGTTCATTAATAAAATGAATTTTTATCAATATAATAACACTTATTTTCATTTTAGAAGTAAACTTTTAGTTACTTATAAAGATTTCCTTCCACTACTCATAAACCTTTTGGGGTTCTTGTCACCTCCAAAATATTTCCTTCCACTACTCATAAAGATTTCTTCCCTCTAATCAATTAAGAATTTTACAATTCTGTTCTAAAATGTTTGAGGGAAATTTATTGTTCAGGTGTCCTTAAACTTGCAAAATACTAGCTTAGTGGGCTAGTATTCTCACATGTTTCTTGTTATTGTTAGTAAAATCATGACCTAATTAAGATGTAATTTGTTTCAAATGTTTTTTTTCTCTTACCTTATTCTCACGAGGTTGAGTGTCAGACAGTTGGATCTCTAGTGTGGTTTAGGATTCGCCGACATTTAATAGGATTTTTGCTAATGGTAATATTTTAATTATTTAGCCTTTACAAATGAATGTTTTAAGAGTTTTCAGAGAGCATTGTTTAAACTTTAAATTTTCAATTGTTTTGGATGCTTCAATTTACATTAATTTGCACGGTGAGGAGTATTAACTCGAAAGCTTCAAAAATTAAAGCTAAAAATATAGCCAAAGTAGTATAATTTCACTCTTTGTCTCGGTGCTTATTAAATGCTCCAACGTTTAAGTTTAGATTGGATTAAGAGTTTTATGGGTTTCTTTATTTATTTCTTAAAGATTTGAGGCCTATTTTTCATATTTGCTTTAAGGAAATTGGAGGCAGAATAGGGAATAGCAGGACATTTGTTCAATCTCTCGAGTTGCAAACTTTGGACCTATATGCTATATTTATACATTTTGGTGCTTAAGATTCTAATATTGCTACTAATTTTCAATCTTGAGACACGAAGTGGGAAGAAATTAGTGAAACCGTGCTCTTTTTTTAATATTGGATGTAGGATTTTACAAGTTTATGTTTTCGTTACTTTACAATTCATGAATTATTTTAATACTGGATAAATGGTTTTAAGGAAGCTTATTAATTTACTCAAGGATGTACAGGAATTTTTCTAATTGATTATGTCCTTGCTTAGATTTGATGCCTATTTTTTTAATTATTGCTCAAGGATATTGGATCCATAAAAAGCAATGATAGTAGGGATAATTTTAGCGGCGAATATTTGTAATATGGCAAAAATTTCATTTTATGAAAATTTGAAAAGGTGAATTATTCAGAGTGGGTTGGTGTCCTGTTCGCCTAAAATATATAGTATATTTTTTCTGGGGGGTCGGTTTCGCCTTCATTTGAAAACATCTCCTATAAAAACCTAGTTGATTCGTCGGGTAGTATACCTCAAGTAGCTTAACAAATTACCAATACTGTGAAATTTGAACTCACATACCCTTAAGCACTAGAGATTCAAATTAATGTTAGCTTGTGATTGTTGACACGCGACAACAAATTGCAGTATCGACGCGTGATGAGAGGAAGTGTTGGCGCGACTTGGGCGGTGTTGGCGCCGCGGCGAGAGGAAGTGTTGACGCGCGACTTGGGTAGTGGTGACGCGCGACAGAGGAAGTGGTGACGCGCGACAAAGGAAGTGTTGACGCGCGACTTGGGCAGTGGTGACACGCGACAGAGGAGGTGTTGGCGCGGACGAGAGGAAGAGTTGACGCGTGACTTGGACAATGGTGACGTCACGATAGAGGAAGTAGTGATGCGCGATAGAGGAAGTGTTAACGCGCGACTTGGCGGTGGTGACATGCGACAGAGGAGGTGTTGACGCGTGATGCAGGAAGTGTTGGCGTGCGACAAGGAAGTGTTAACGCATCGACACGAGATTTTGATGGGAAAGCGAGGTCGGAGGTGCAAGGCATGCGACATGAGATTTTGCTATCGCACATCAAGAAAATGCAGTGACGTGCGTCACTGCATTTTCTTGACGCGTGACAACAAAATCTCCTATCGAACATCTGCAACCTTCTGTCACACCACTTGACAATCAGCGAAATTTTTTCATACAACCCCCAAAAAATTCGCCTTCCCGCGAAACCGGTTCCGGGGATATTCGCCAGGTATTCTCCACCTCTGATTTCCAAGAGGTCTCTTAAAATGAACCCTGAATGATAGGGGTATTTTTAATCGAGACAAAAAAACTTTGTAATATGACATTTTACAATTCCATTCATTACCAACTTGTTCAATTCTTGATTTTGGGTAGGTGAGTATGCTTGTAGACTATTACCACATTATCTTTGCCATGGACAAATTTTCTAGATTTTCTGAATGTGCAGGGTTAGGAATAACAAAAGTGGTGGCTGAGCATAGAAGTGGAATCAATTTTGTTTCTGAGTGTTTGTTTGGATCAATTTAATTCATATCAATGTTTTTATTGTGAACAGAGAGGTATTGGGTTAGAGTCTTACAATTTTTTGATTTATTATAACCTCTGTGAAAATGAGGTTTTATGCTTCCTTAGCCATGAACAAGCAACTAGAATTTGAATTTAAATCCTTTACTTGTAAATACAAATCCATATCAAAACACCAAATATGCAAACAATTTCTGGTTTTGATATGGATGTTGTTCATTTTATTGATACACAATTTTGTTACATAACATCGTACATATCCAAGTTAGCCAATATTTTGATAACAATAGAAGAAAGTCTCAGGAACTTTATCTATAGAGGAATATTATCAATAGAAATGAAAATATTGATAGATACAACCTTTTGTAAATGCCTTTGGATGATTTGAATGGTATAGAGCTATAATTATGCACAATAGTATTACTGAACCCAAACATATGCAACCCCTTATCAACATGTTATCGACAATACAAAAAGAATTTTTCAACAAAAACTAACCAAACAAACACAATTTCCACTGAAATAATTACAAACCAAATCAGCTACAAAATTAATTAACTATCCAAAGCGGTATCAAATGTATTCATGTTGAGTGAGAAAAAATCGCCACAAAAGGAAACCGCTCATGATATAAAAATCTACAAATGTACACAAGTCTTCATGTATTCATGTTTAGTCCAAATAAACTACTCTGTAAAATGCTACCACTAATGATATAAGATTTGCATATGTAATTATACGAATTTGTAACAAATTTGAAATGTAGAGATACAACCTTTAAATGAAATAGTTCATATATATTTCTACACTTACAAAATCAATCACATCCCTTACCAACATCAACTACACAAGTAATAACTATCCCTCTAAAAACAATAACATATACCGTTCGACGTTTACATTACATTGTACACATGCGATTGCTAGTATATAATAACCTATAATTTCTCCTGTTATTGGAATAAACATCAAGGCACATACTATAATTCTCATATTTATTTTAGGACTCTACCCCTTTTTGGAGGACTTAGCTGCAAATGAAATCCATAGAATTACCTTTAAAGACAAGGACTTGGGTTATATCCCATTCATTGGAACATGAGAAGTAGTTAAATTTTTCAACTTTTTTAATTGGGAAAGCTCAAGGTCTATTTAGTCTATCTACTTTCCTTTGTTGTATTGGTTTACAAAATTTACTCCGATGAAATGGAACTAATGTTTGGTTTATTTCTAAAGCATTGAATTCTTTACACATGTCATACATGCACTTTTCCATGCAAATTGATCTTATATTTCTATTTAATTGTTTATATATATAATATTCATTTTTCGTGTTGAGGTGCACACGTTATTCTTATTTATGTTTTAATTGTCTTATCAATTAGTTTTTAATCCAAGCATATTTGTTTTTGACTTGCATGTTTATTGCCACAAAAAATTAATTTCAAATACATGGAATTACGGGTTGGTTTATTTTTAAAGCATTAATTGCTTTACATAAACCACACAGGCATTTCAATATTATTTGTGAACACTCGGATCACTTGACTTATAAAGGTAAAAGAAAAGAAGAATTTGTAAATATATAATAAAGTATTAATGAAATACAACATTATAAGCTAAATGGAGGCATGTAATCTTTGCTTGCATTGAATGGATGCCATATTTCCAAAAATCTATTGACAAATTTTCACCATTAGGGTGACCACGGGAAAACAATTATTATTTGCTAAAAATACATGTCAAATATATCAAGGTAATTACACATTAAATATTGGGGACAATGGTAATTTCAATCGAGTTTATCCTGAAAAATGAGACACTATAGATCTAATCCAAAATAGGACCAATTTTGAAATATCTTGAATGCAGATAATTGATTTTCAATAAAACCAAAACAATTACTTTTATTGTATACCAAAAAAATGCATACATCTAGATTCTTGATGAATTGATACAAAAACACTTGTTTGAAAACTTGCACAAGCTGTTGTGTAATTGTACTAGGTGGCTAGGCATTGAAAATAACAATTAGATAGAAAACATAGAAAATAACTCCTACATTGTTCATGGGTTCTTTGGTATTGAATTTTTCAAAATGGAAGCATGTCGTATGTTGGTACCCAAATATAATCTGATCCTAACTATTTTAGGTTGTTCCTTTCAACCAAGGTAAGAGAACCTATTTTGTAACCTCTGTTATTGAAGAATGCTGGTAAATCCTTCTTTTACATAAATTTTATAGAGAAGACCTTGGGAAAATATGATCAACACACCAAATTTGACTCTCACGAGTTGTCACTTCCAGATCATGGAGATATTTTCACAACAAGGCAAAGGTTACTAAAGACATTTGGGACCTTGATTGCTTCTGCATGTTTTGGTAACAAAGATTATGCATTTGTATGCACACAAGACAAACATGGGTAGTACAGGGGAAGGATTCATTGTTTTTGAATAATGTTTTGGTGGGAGGTGGGGCAGGATGAACTTGATTCACCAGATCCTTGAGGAATCTTACAAAATGGAAGGTTAAACAAAAAGAATGCCACATAATAGCTAAAAGGTTTCTTTAACTAGAATATGTGCTTGATGGAGGCCCAGTTAGCACTTTTTCACACAATCTTTGAGATTATATCACGAAGGATCAAGTTAGAAAATCCAAAAAAGCATCAAGATCAAGTCAAATCACGCCTAAGGTACACCCATAGGCTTACGAAAATCTCTGTCAACAATGATGAAAGAAAAGTGATTTTAAATAGTTATTCCAATCCCAAATGAAATCTCTTATGAGAAAGAAAATTACGAGATGCAACTAAAATGTCACAAGAATTGAGGCTTGTGTGGTTGAATCAGATTTTAATACAAGATTGCAATACGAAACAAGAAAAACTACTCGCATACATTCGAAAATAAAACAAACACATTTTTCTCAAGATAATAAAGAATAACTCAAATTTGACTAAATCTATCGGTAGGGAAAGTTTCTAGAATAGTCTCGAGCTTGTCAATGGTTTGTACATACTTGAACCACCTTGACATGATCAAATTTGATACAAAAAGAGATATACAAGATTCTCAAACAACTTCTCAAAATGATGGGCTCTGTCAAACTTTTTCTATTAGAAAATTCAGTCCCGACCCCTAACACTCCAACCATTTGCACGAAAAATTTGTGCCATTTATAACATTTACAATAGAGACCCTTTTCCCTTCCAAAATCTAGACCTTGAGTGCTACCAATGTTTTCCATGATCACGATAGTGATTCCCAGAATCGATCTGTAAAAAGTTCAAGTGCTCGAGGGCGAGATCTTTCGAATATTTCCGCATTCAACTCCTTCCTATGGTAGATCAATCCTTCAATTTTCCAACCACTTCCACCCCTAATCTGTCAAATATGGCTCCTTGCGTGCTTAGGAGAGAAAAAAATGGAAATCGATAGAGCATGATAGTCAGACCATTTTAATGGTGAAAGACATCTTCTAGATCTCCCCACCAAACTCAGATATCAACATTAACTCCCTCTCTACCTGGTGTGTAGGAAATACCAAGAAATCATGAAGACTCACACTTTTAGGCGTGTTTTAGTAAAAATGGGGGAAAATCAGATTCAAAATCATAGTTGTCATTGATCTTCTCCTTTGAATTTGGGCCGTCCACGTGGAAGATTCAATTTTTAAAAAAACAAGCCTGGGGGTTCCCTTTGACTTTTACAACTTTTGGAAAAATGGAAAAATTTCACATTTTGTTCCGCACCTTCGCCCTCGAGAAATGATCCTGACACATGTCTTGAGGTGAGTCCCAAAGGAGCCGCAGATAAATTCTACCATTTGACCCTCTTTTTGGAAAAAGGAAATTTTTCCAAGTTTTCCCGTAACTCCGCCCTTCTGCTTCAAGTTTCCAATGTGGGTCCCAGTGGAACCACGCTTCCTTTTTTTACTTTTAACTCTTTTTCCCACAAAGGAAAATTTTCCAAATTTCCTCCGAAGGCCCGCACCTCCACCATTGACTAGAGAAAGCTTTGACCTTTCTTCCATCAGGCTTGCTGGGCGATTTTGATGTTTCGATCCTTTGAAAATTAGGGGAAAAATGCAAGTTACCCCCGATGGTATTCTTCCCCGCTCCTTTTGACTTGTCAAACTGCCACGTGTCACTATGGTGCACCTTGAGATGGTCCCCAAAAATTGAGACCTTGAATTAGTGTGGGCTCGCCATGTGTCTTGGCTTTGCAAAATTTGTTTGAGGGCTTGAAGCTCGGAAGAAGGTGCCAAGTGTCATGCTCAGGGTAGTCTCCTTTGGCCGTTGAAAAGTCCAATAAAAATGCAAAGTGAGTGGAGGCCTCCAAGTGTCCTCTTGGCACTTCTTTAAAAGACTCTGAGTGAGCACGGGCTCGTCATGTGTCCTTGTTCTCCACAAAACTATTTTATCTGCATAAAATTTATCTAAGTTTGGGCAAGGCGAAACCTCCACATGTCCTCTTGGTGCTACTCTAAGGCCAAACCAAAAAGTATATCTTCAAACGAGCGTCGTTCCTCCACGTGGACACATTTTAAGTTGAGGTGATTCATAGAAATTTTGAAGTACCCAGTTGAGTTGTGTCCAACCAAAAGGTGGAACATCCCCCTGTCGATGCAAGTATGTAAATTTGACCAAGAGAAACACCCGTCAAACTGTAAAATACAGAAAAATAATCATTTGAGCCCCAAAATGAAAATTTCTCCAGGACGAGAGAATTTAGAAATGTTACTGAGGCTCAAATACGTTCATCGAGAGACACATCCATTCATTTTTCTTTAAGTATTTAGGGCGAAACGAAAAAAAAAAACAAATCCCGACCATGGAGAATGAAAACTATGGGAGAACTGAGTTTTTAGATGAGCAGAGAAATGGGAGATCTAAATTACAGACCTTTTTGAAGGAACAAAGAAACAAGGAGCAAACCATGGACCCATAAGTGATCTACGACCCATGAATAGATTAAAAATGGTAACAAAGATTAACCAGGCACAACATGGGGAAAAAGAAAGTGACAGAGGTCGTAAATCGATAGATTTTCAAAGGAAAACTTGGGCGAGACTATTTTGAGCACCAACATCGGATCCAACTCGGGGATGGGAACTCCTGTGAGTGCCACAAGAACAAAGGTAGACCAAGTTCCAAAAATAGCCATTGGGCAATGGAGTCAACTTGCAGAGTAGAGAAACAGAGCCATCTCCCAAAAAATGAAACAGAGAAACCAAAAACAGGTCACTGAGGACCAGAATGAACAAAAACACAAAAGACAGGAAACAAACAACAAACTATACACTGTACACAAGATTTTTGCCTTGATTCAGGGGAATCAATCCAAGAAATGCTTCAAATGCCTACCATTAATAGGCAATTCAAGTAGTTCACCATCTAAGTCCTTGAGGAAGAAGGTATGTTCACCAATTCTAATATCAATGGAGTAAGGGACCATCCATAATGAGTCAAACTTGCCATGCTTGCCCTTATCTTCATGTCTACTATCCCATAGCACACAATATCTCAACATTGAAGGCCTTGGGAGTGACCTTCTTGTCAAATAACTTCTTCAGCCTTGCTCTCTGAACTTTACATGCCTCTGGTGGGATGCCCTCCTCTCTTCATCAAGTTCAACAATCTTGTTAATGCGAGCATCATAGGGACCTACCTCTTGATCCTCTAGCTGTTGAATGAACTGATATGAGGATAATTACATATGAAAGGGTAGCAGGGCCTAAGTTCCATACACCAACTCAAATGGAATCTTTCTAGTGGCTCTTTTAGTGATCATATCTGCCCAAACAACAAACTTCAACTATTCACCCCACTTTCTCTTGTTTAGCTCCAAGGTTCTTCTGATAATCTTTAGCAAGTTTTTGTTACTGGACTCAACTTGTCCATTTCCTTGGGGATTGTAATTGGAGGCATATGTCAAGTTGATCCCATACTCCTTGCACATTTCCTTCAAAGTTTTAACTCTAAATCTCATGGCATTATCAGCAACAATATTGATTAGCACCCCAAACCTATTAATGATATGGTTTAATAGAAAGTCCATGACAATTTGGTGTGTTGCTCTTTTGGTGGGGATTGCCTCCACCCACTTGGTGAAGTAATCAATGGCTACAAGAATCCACTTATGACCAGCACTTGAAGGGTCTGAAATCTCACCAATGAAATCCATTCCCCATTGCTTGAATGGAGCTTCATTGATACATGTTGCTTGCTAAGGGAGCCTAAAGCTTTCGAGTCTTCCAGAGAAGTGTTGACAACTCTCACATATTATAACCAAAATATTTGTATCCTTGAAGAGAGTTGGCCACCAATAACTAGCCCTCAGGATCTTGTGTGTTGTTACTCTTGCAGCAAAAAAATGCCCCCACAAATTCCTCCATGGAGATCAACAATTATCTTGGGGGCTTCTTCTTCAGTAATGCACCTTAAGAGGACTCCCTCTAGGTTCTTCCAAGCTAACCCATAATCAGTGATGACATATTTCTGGAAGCCAACTTAAGAGATATTTTTGGTTCTTACTTAAATACTCAGGGCAACATAAGTGTCTGAGAGATAGAAAATTACATCCTTGTACCACTCAGAACTCATCAACCTTTCAAAAAAACCTGCCCTTTCTTCTTCTACCTCATTTACCTCAATAGTTTGCAAGTTGCTCTCAGCCATAAGCTTAGCCAAGCCCAAACCTCTTCACCAACTTCATGGTTTGGATATCCATATCATATTCTTGCAACTTGTTCACCCACCTACATCTTTTTCTTGAGACTTCCATCTCTGACAAGATGTCCTTCACCATGGTGTGGGGAACATAAGAAACAATCCTAGAACTCAAAATGTAAGGCCTAAAAACCTTTGTTGCTTTTACCAAGGCAAATGCTTTCTTTTCCATGATAGTGTACTTCAGCTCAGCCCCCTGCAAGGCCTTACTGAAGAAGGAAATTGGCCTCTTAGCCCCTTCATCATCTTTCTATAGCAGGACAGAAGCAATAGTGTTCTCTGAAGCAAAGGAAAACAATTGGAAATGTTTCTTATAGTCTGGAGCTTCTAGAACAGGTGTATGCTTTAGTGCCTCTTTAATCCCATTAAAATCTTGGATGACAGCCTCCTCCCATTTGATGACATGGTCTTTCTTTAGCATGGAAGTGATTGGAATGGTCAACTCAGAAAAGTTTGATATGAATCTTCTATGAAGTTTATCTTCCCAAAGAAGGACTGAATTCCTTTCTTGGTTCTTGGGATTGGGACCTTGCTAATGGCCTCTACTCTTTCTGGATCAATCATCACTCCTTCTGTGACACAATGTGACCAAGAAACTTTTCCTCTGCACTCCAAAATGGCACTTCTTTGGATTGAGTGAGATGCCATATTCTCTACATCTTATCAACATCTTCTCCAAGTGTAGCAAGTGGTCACTTCTCTTTCTGGAGAATACAATTACATCATCTTGATAAACTGCAATAAACTCATTGATGTAACCAACAAAAGCAACATCCATTGCTCTTTGAAAGGTAGCTCCAGCATTCATCAGACCAAAGGGCATCCTGACATAAACATAGGTCCCCCAAGGAGTAGTAAAGGTTGTCTTGATCCTTTCTGATTCCTTCACCACAACTTGGTTATAACCAGAGAAACCATCCAAGGTGGAAAGTAACTCAGAACCAGTCACTAACTTGCAGCATGTTCTCCATATTTGGTAAAGGATAATTATCCTTCATTGATGCTCTGTTCAGATTCTTAAAATCTACACATAACCTGATGTCACCATTCTTCTTTCTCACTGGCACTAGGTTTTAAACCAAGAAGAATACCTTGTGGGCTGAATAATCCCTCCATCCCTCAGTTTCTTCAGTTCCTCTTGCATTTTGAGAGATAAGAGTGGATTGATGGGCCTCTGCTTCTACCTAAATGGATTTGCATTAGACTCTAAGGGAATCTCATGCTTGAAACAGTCCTCTCTATATGCTTTTAGTTCAGAATAGGTCCAAGCCATGCAATCTTGGTATTTTTCAACAACTGGATGTATGACTGCTTCTCCTCCTTGCTGAGATTACTTGCCTAACCAAATTTTCCTTGGCTTCTCCTTTGTACCAAGATCATGCTCCTCAATATCCCTTGAGGTTGTTATGCATCTATTAACAATGCAATCAACATTATCAAAATTGGACTCAAGAGAAACCAACCCTCTAGGAATGGTATTGGTCTTTAGCTGGATGATGCCCTTGCCAAACAAGGTTTCCTTTCCCTCTGTTGTACATACCATTGGCTCCAAATCAATGCATTGATCAGAAAATCTCCCTTGTTTTGTAAAAATCTTTTGATCTGAGTGTCATCATCAAAAACTTGCCAGTGTTTAATGTTGTCAGGGACAGAAGGTCTTGTCAATACCTCAACCTCATATTCACAATATGGGGACATTGTACAATTGTCAAACCGAGACCCCAACACTACAAGATTGTCTGCCAAGTCATTGAATTTCCTATCATGATGCACTATGTTGAATGAATCAAACATCTCAATAAGATCCCAAACTGCATGTTTATACTATTTCATTCATTGATTCTTTGTGGCATATAGTTTTATGACTTGTTTTACAATTAATTATGAGTCTCCTTTGAAAATGATGTCCTTGATACCATATTTCCAAGCAATTCTTAAACCCAACAACAATGCCTCATACTCAGCAATGTTGTTGGTGCACTCAAAGTTGAGTTTGAAGGAAAAAACAAATTTTTCTGACCAGGAGAAAGTAGAACAACACCAACACCATTCCCAAACTTGGAGCAAGATCCATCAAACAATAGAGTCCAAGGAGATCCCATGCTTGTTCAAGACACTTGCATTCCTCAATCTTGTGCTCCTTTCCATCAAAAAATCCTACAAAGTTGTTAGCATCAACATTTGTGTACAATACTTCATAGGATGCATTGTTGGGATCCTCAATAAGATGCAACATTTTCTTTTCTCCATACAACCTGACAAGGCTGCCCTCAATTAGGATGGTGGCATAGGAAATATCCATTTGGACACTCCCACCAACACTTGCAGCCCATTTTCTTGATAGTAGCATACCCCACTTGGTTGGGCAGTCAACAATGACAACATCAAGTTTTAAATTTTTACTTGGGTAAGCTGCAAGCTGCACCACCAAACCCTTCACACATCCCACTACTGCACTTCTCTAGAATCCATGGTAGTGCACTTCCCATATGCTGCTATCACTTTGATATTTAGCTCATTCATGACTTCTAAAGGCATGACATTGCATGATGCCCTTGAGTCAAACATGCAGTTGTGTAGCAATAATCTGTCCTTAATGATCAAAGTGGTGAAGAATGGATCCACATTCATTTGAGATTCCACCAAGGATGTCCCCAAATAGACCTCAGGTGTTCATCTAGCTCCTCCAATGCTGGTGGTGTCTCTAATTCTTGAATGATTGGAGGAGTCTCCATAATATTTACATTTCTGCCTAGGGCAGTCTTCTCTTCTTTCAATCCCAAGTATTCAAATGCTCTCTTTTTGTGCTCAGGAATCCTAAGCAACTCAAAAATTGGAACAGAGACTTTGATTTGACTTAAAACTTGGGCAATATCATATGGGACATTCCTTGGCAAGGCAGTATTGGAAGGAAATCCAACACACTCATTAGGTGGTACATGATTTTTGATAACTTGGGCATGAGTAGGGGTATGATTTTTTTTTGGAACTGCAGGGCTCTTTGGGAGATGCATCTTTCTTAGGAGCCTCTTTAGGAATGTTTGAAAGTAAGGGAGCTTTTGGCTTGGCTTGAGGCCTTGTCCCTTTGACAACCTTACTTCTTGTGTTATATTCCTTCTCTTGAGCAACAACAACATTCATCAGTAACTGTCTATCTCCTCAGATGGAATTCCTCCATCATACTTCTTTATCATTAAAGCCCTTAAATATTCAAAGTCATTATTGGGAAATTCAAAATCATGTATAGTATCTACTTCTAAAATATGAGAGGAGGAAGAATAGGTACCCTATGAATGTAGTCCCAAAAAGTGGCAAATAGTCCGGGCACTTATCACCTCAGTTGAAGTTGCCCCTTGTTGTAAGCTTGTGGAGAAACCCATCATGTAGACATCATCATCATTATCATCAGCTTCTTCTTCTTCTTGTTGTTGATCTTCTTCACAAGGAGCATGGGGCATGAAACATTTGTCACACCAATCAATGACATTTTTTCCTCCACAAAAACAACCCTAATAGCCAAAGGGTCAGGCACCATTCTGTTTTCCTACCTTGGGGCTGCCTATTTCCAAATCCATAGGTCCTTTGCCTTTGTCATCAGATATTTGGTGATTTGTAAACTTGTCTTGGCTTTGTTGCTTGTGTTGACCTTGTGAGCTCTGCCTAATTCCCTTCTCATCTTGGGCTAGTTTGTAGGAAATTTCTTTGATAGCCCTTGCCAAAGTTTTCACAACCTCCTCCAAATCAACAACTTTACTTGTTTGAGGTTTTTAGGTTAATCAATTTTACACCCTCCCTTTTTGGAGGCTTTCCAATTGCCTTGATGTTGTTCTCTATTTGCAGAGCCATGGTGAAGGCCTGCCTCAAATTTGTGGGGTTCTTGTCTCTTAAGTAATATGTAGCCTTTTTATCAAATGCATCAAAATATTTGATCAAACATGACTCATCACAAGGCCTTATCCTAACAGGCAATCTCCTCAAGGTCTTATTAAACCTTGTGTTGAAATCATGTACTGACTCATTAGGATTCTTTTTGATGTTTTTAAATTCTATCAAAAGAAACCTAGGGTCATTTCTATCACCATACTGCAATCTAAATGCATTACTCATCTCCATCCAAGAATCAATAGAGTTATCTGGAAATGCTTTATACCAATCCCTGACATCCTCTTCCAAGGTATGGATAAACATCTTGATATATACATCTTCATGTTTAATCTCAAAGTCTTCCATCATATTGATAAAAATATTTAGATGTTGATCACCAGTAATAGCATTGTTCCCTTGGAACTTTGGTAGTATGTTCCTTACATCTTGAGGCACTGCATTTGGATAACCAGCCATTCCCACAAAATTTATAGGTCCAAAGTGTTTACAACAAATGGAGGTCTAGGTGGGGGCTGGGCCATACTGTTTTGAGGAGGTGACCACGGAGGGTGAAAAAAATTGATAAGGGTAGGGTCCTTGGAACATAGGAGTATAATTTTCAAAATGGATACCCCCTAAAGGCCTTGTCTCTTGGAAATCCCTATCAACCTCAAAAAAGATAGGTGCAGAATGTGAAGCAAACTTTTCAAAATCAAATGAAGGCCCTTCTCCAGTTGGAGAATTCAATTCCACAAAGAGGCTACCTGATTGAGTCACTTGAATGGTAGTCTTCAATGATAGGCTGATCACTTTCATCAATGGAGATCCCCTTCTTGTTTGTTGTTCTCCCACAACTCTCCAAGCTTTTCTTCCTTCTGATTTTGATTTTCCTAGCTTTGGAAACAATGTCCTAGTAGGATCCCTAGCAAAAAAAGATCTTCTTCCTTCTAGCTTTGCCAATATTAGTAACAAATTCAAATTTGATAGAGTTTTAAGAAACTAGTACTCATTAAAAAATCAGATCAATAGGGAGTTTCCACTAAGGATTTCCACCCTAGTTGTGAAAATGCACTAAATATGATTTGTCAAATGTCTGTCAATGCTAGAAACTAGAAATGGAAAGATTCTGACTTTTCTTTACCCAGATTTATCAAATGAAAGCTAGTGTAAAAACTTGTAAAGAATGGAAAAGTTGCACACAACACTAGAAGTGTTTTATATTGGTCCACTTGGCAGGGTATGAGTATAAACTATATTCCCCAAAAACAATGCTAGAAGCATGTTGATACCCAAATTTAATCTCCTTCAAAGATCGAAAACATCATAGATTTGATAGGACACTTAGAGGATAGATAGATAATCATGTATGTCATTTTGTAGCCGGGAAGCAATCTATCTGACTTGTTAGCACTTAGGTTTTGAAAGGGGTGGGTAGCACCTTAAAAGGATGTGATCTGATCCTAACTATTTTAGGTTGTGCCTTTCAACCAAGGTAAGAGAACCTATTTTGTAACCTTTGTTTATTGAAGAATGTTGGTAAATCCTTCTTTTGCATAAATTTTATAGAGAGACCTTGGGAAAATATGATCAACACACCAAATCTGACTCTCATGAGTTGTCACTTCCAGATCATGGAGATATTTTCACAACAAGGCAAAGGTTACTAAAGACATTTGGGACCCTGATTGCTTCTACATGTTTTGGTAATAGAGATTATGCATTTGTATGCACACACAGGACAAACAAGGGTAGTATAGGTAGGATTGGTTGTTTTTGAATAAATTTTTGGTGGGAGGTGGGGTAGGATGAACTTGATTCACCAGATCCTTGAGGAATCTTACAAAATGGAAGGTTAAACCAATAGAATGCCATAGAATAGCTAAAATGTTTCTTTAACTAGAATATGTGCTTCAATGGAGGCCCAAATTAGCACTTTTTCACACAATCTTTGAGATTATATCACGAAGGCTTGAGTTAGAAAATCCAACAAAGCATCAAGATCTGAGTCAAATCACACTAAGGTACACCCAGAGGATTATAGACAATCTCTGTCAACAAATGAAAGAAAAGTGATTTTAAATCATTTATTCCAATCCCAGATGAAAGCTCTTCTAAGAAATGAAATTGCAGATGCCACTAAACTGTCACAAGGATTGAGGCTTGTGTGATTGAATCAAATTTTAATACAAGATTGCAACAGAAACAAGAAAAACTACTCGCATACATTCAAAAATAAAACAAACACATTTTGCTCAAGACAACACAAAATAACTCAAATTTGATTAAATCTATTAGCAAGGGAAAATTTATAGAACAGTCTCAGAGCTTGTTAATGGATGTACACTTGTAACCACCTTGACATGATCAGATATAATACAAAAAGAGATACTGAAGCTTCTCAAACAAGTTCTCAAAATGATGGGCTTTGTTAAAAAAATTTCTATTAGAAAATTCAGTCCCGCCCCTAACACTCCAACCATTTGCATGAAAAATTTGTGCCATTTATAAAATTTACAATAGAGACCCTTTTCCCCTCCAAAATCTAGACCTTGAGTGCTACCAGTGCTTGCCATGATCACGATCGCGATTCCCAGAATCAGATCTGTAAAAATTTTCTAGGTGCTTGGGGGAAGATCTCATCGAATATCTCCCACATTCAACTCCTTCCTCTAGTAGATCACTTTTCTTCAATTTTCCAACCACTTCCGCCCCTAATATGTCAAATCTAGCTCCTTGCGTGCTTGGGAGAAGAAAAATGGAAAATCCGATCGAGCACGATAGTCAGACCATTTTAATGGCGAAAGACATCTTCTAGATCTCCCCACCAAACTCAGATATCAACATTAACTCCCCTCTCTGCTGGCATGTAGGAAATACCAAGAAATCATGAAGACTCACACTTCCAGCGTGTTTCAGTAAAATGGGGAAAATCATATTCAAACTCACAGCTGTCATTGATCTTCTCCTTTGAATTTGGGCCATCCACGTGGAAGATTCAATTTTAAAAAAATAGGCCCAGGGGTTCCCTCTGACTTTTACAACTTTTGGAAAAATGGAAAAATTTCACATTTTGTTCCACACCTCCACCCTTAAGAAATGAGCCTGACACGTGTCTGAGGTGGGTCCCAAAGGAACCACGGATAAATTCTACCATTTGACCCTCTTTTTGGAAAAATAAATTTTCCAAAGTTTTCCCCATAGCTCTGCCTTCCTTTTCCACAAGTTTCCAATGTGGGTCCCAGTGGAACCACACTTCCTTTTTCACTTTTAACTCTTTTTCCCACAAAGAGAATTTTTCCAAATTTCCTCAAAGGCCCACACCTCCGCCATTGAATGGAGCAAGCTTTGACCTTTCTTTCATCGGGCTTATGGTCCATTTTGATGTTTTAACCTTTTTGAAAATTAGGGGAAAAAAATGCAAGTTACCCCGATGGTCTTCCTCCCGCTCCTTTTGACTTGTCAAACTTGGTACCAGCCACGTGTCACTTTTGAGCATGGCGCACCTTGAGATGGTCCCCAAAAATTGAGACCTTGAATGAACGTAGGCTCGCCACATGTCTTGGCTCGATAAAATTTGTTTGAAGGCTTGAAGCTCGGCTCGGAAGGCGTCAAGTGTCATGCTCAGGGCGGTCTCCTTTGGCCATTGAAAAGTCCAAGCAAAATGCAAAGTGAGTAGAGGCCTCAGTGTCCTCCGACACTTCTTTAAAAGACTCTACGAGTGAGCGCGGGCTTGCCATGTGTCCCTGTTTCTGCCAAACTATTTTAGCTACATAAAACTTATCTAATTTCGGGAAAAGTAGTGAAACCTCCACGTGTCCTCCCGACACTACTCCAAGGCCAAACCAAAAGTAGATCTTCAAACAGCGTTGTTCCTCCATGTGGACACATTTTAAGTTGAGGTGATTCATAGAAATTTTTAAGTACCTAGCCGAGTCATGTCCAACCAAAAGGTTCCATGTCCCTTGTCGATGTAAGGATGTAAATTTGACTAGGAGAAACACCCGTCAAACCGTAAAATACAGAAAAATGATCATTTGAGCCCGAAAATGAAAATTTCTCCAAGGACAAAATTTAGAAATGTTACAAGGCTCAAATACATCCATCAGAGACACATCCATTCATTTTTCTTCAAGTATTTAGGGCAGAAATGCGACAAAGAAAACAAATCCTGACCATGGAGAACGGAAAATATGGGAGAACTTGAGTTTTTAGATGAAGAGAGAATGAGAGACCCAAATTACAGACCTTTTCCTGAGGAACAAAGAAACAAGGAACAAACCATGGACCCATAAGTGATCTATGACTCATGAACAGATTAAAAATGGCAATAAAGATTAACCAAGTACAACACGGGAAAAAGAAAGTGACAGAGGTCATAAATCGATAGGTTTTCAAAGGCAAATCCTGGTAGAGACTATTTTTAGCACCAACATCATATATTAAAAATATGAAATTCACGTTGAATTTTTCATATCTTCAAAAATTTACACACTTCTTGCTACCATTAAAATAAATAACATTCTTCCTTGTTTATAATTATGTTTGTTTTTCTTTGAAGATAACACTTATTGTGTGTTCATGGACCAATCTAAGAGATTATCAACACTTTCATGATTTGCCTACACAATTATTGACCCACATTTTTTCCTGCCTATCGGCATATCCATTGCACACTTTTGGTGCAATTGCTAGTTCTAAACTTTGGTTAAAAAAATCCATACAATGAATGGAACAATGAATTAATCTAAACCCATTGCTTCATACAAATATAACTATTATTAAGCGGGATTGTAGTTAGATTAAGGACATTATAAATATTATTTTCTATATATTTACTCGGATATGCATTTTTATCATAAGAAGCGATTACCTAGAGTACATCAATCAATGGTTGGGATGATAGGGAGGGCCATTGCACAAATCTTGGCCCTCCACATCTTCAATAAATTTATGTACACTTCATCTATGATTGCTGAACTAATGTCCTTTTTGTGTGATCTTTGAGAGTTCGATATTCTATTGATGATAGGAGATCAACGACCCAAATATGTGCATTAAGGTACGAATCCATGGGAGATGGATTACGAGACCAATTGCAAAGAAAAAATAATAATAATAATAATAATATGATTTTATAGTCCACGATGTCGGGCGGCCTGTTTTTGGGTCTACAAGCGGCTTATAGCATATGGGACTACCTCATACTCACATGTAGGAAGCAACTATTTTTTCTACTAACGAGGCATACGTACCATACCCCTATAGGATTTGAACTTATGACCTCTATTTCAAGAGCACATGTTCTTCACCATTAGACCAACTCAAATGGTAGTCATGAGAGAATTGAGTGTCAAGCAAGAAAAATAGGGTTTCGGGGAAGAGGGAATGGTGCTATTTTGATGGGCATAAAGAAACTAACAAATCACAAGCTCCTTACCTTTGAGGCGAAGTCCAAGGATGTTCTTTAGAAGAGACAATGAGAATGCAAGGTGGAGAATGGATGTTCAAAGAAAAATGCGACACAAAAGGTATGATTTAAAAAATTCAAGCATAAATTTAGTTCCAGTTTAAAAGATTAAACTACGGTCTTAAAAAGTTTTTATTTGAAATCCCCTAAAAATGTTCGAATAGAACCTGCAACCTCTGGAAAGCTTAAGAATTTTCAATTAAATTTTTCTATCTCTACAAATATTTTATCTAATTTGATTATATTTTTACATGACTTTGTTATCTCATTTTTGAGTTTACGCCAAAAATCAAATAACCCTAAGAAATTTTTGAGCTAGTTTTCTAAATTTTACCTTTCAGAGAGTTAATCGGGTTATCGGGTTTCACAAGCAAGACAACATGTGTTTTAGATGCTTCATGTCGTGTGTTCCCGAAACACAAACCCGCATCAAGTAAGGCGAGTCGGGTTTGCGGACTGTCAACACTAAAATTTTCCTCCATAATTTCTATTTCATTAATGTATGTATTAGGAATAGGATGTTGCTAAGTATAATTAGTAGTAGCGTCGATAGAAGATAATGGTGCCGTCGAGACAGGTGCCAATAATGTGGAGTACGGTAACAGTCAAAGTACAATAGGAATGTTGTAAAAAGTAAATATTTGTCGTAAGTGGTCCGGTAATGTTAAAATGTCAAAGTTTGGGTAATTAGAGAAGTAGGGTCTACATGATTAGGAATTAGAAATATTATATTGGTAATAAGGACAAGGAGTGAGGTCATAAATATTTTGTGTATTTTATTTGTAAAAAGTCTAAAAATGTGGAACCCATGTAAAATGATAAGGTTTATCTTATCTTAAAAGATAAGCTTACATGTACAGATAAGAGTTAAGGTATGGAATATGATTCGTCAGAGTGGATTTCTTATCCTATCTTAGAGATAAGATGGATAAGCCTGGAAGTTCTATAAATAGAGAGGCCACCCCCCTCATTTAGCATAGAAGGAAGTAGTGAGAAATATTGTAGGAAGTGTGCGAAGGAAGCCATCAGTTTAAAGGTGTGTTGAAGAAGCCATTAAGAGGTGTAATTGTAAAGTTTCTCCCATAGTCTTGGTGAAAGGCAAGTGAAGTCAATAACACTTGAAGTACCTCATGGGTGAGATTGTAACAATTTCATGTTAATATTATAATTTACTTTGATATTTCAGATTTGTCATCATTCCGTCTTATCATAGTTAATGGTATTCTTGTGTTATGTTGTTGTTTTGTTTCCAGATTACATCCACCAAACTAAAGGTCATTTGTGCATTAGTAAATAATCATAGCATGAGGAGTTCTCGGTGAAGAATTATCATAGTGCCGTTGGTGATGACATTTTGGTTCCATTGCGGGATCATTCCTCGTTGGTGGATTTTCTGGAGAGATATTCCCACTTAGTCAAAAATCAATTGGAGGGTAACCTTGTTTTTACTGTGCATAGTAGTTATCATGGTAAATTCATTTTTGCCATGAATAATAGTTACCATGGTAAAGTCATTTTTGCTGGGAATAGTATTTACCGTAGTAAAGTCACTTTTTACCGTGAATAGTATTTACCGCAGTAACTTCACTTTTTACCGTGAATAGTGTTTACAACAGTAAAGTTAGTTTTTACTGCAGTAAGTCAAGTTTTACTATAGTTTACCGTGGTCATTTCTATTTTACTGTAGAAAGGTGTAAAGTCACTTTCTAGTATAGTGATTCCAATTATTTGTGCACATAAGTCTTGTTGATTGTACTTGTGGGTTGGTATTTCATGGTGGTTACTTTTGAAAATGGGAAAGATTCCTGTTTTTTCAGCTCAATCTAATGAGGATGCTTCTTCTTTCATTTAAGAGTTTAAACAATCTTGTATTTGTAATGGCCTTATAAGAAGGGAACAATGGACTGAATTTTTTCCTACCTTTTTGGATGGTTCAACACTTAGGTGGTTTGAAACACTAGGTGATAATGTGAAAAATTCATGGGATTTATTAACTAAAAGTTTTCTTGAAGAATTTGGTGAACAACAGAAATATGCAGATCTCATGATCAAGATCACAAAGCTATCCCAAGGAGAGAAGGAGAAGATAAGGGATTATCATGCTCGTGTTCTAGAGCTAAGGAGGAAGCTTGATGCCTAGATCCGGAAGGAAGGATTAGCGGATGGGTTGATGAATGGCATGGATAATCTCCTCTGTAAGCACTTCATTCTTGGGATGAAGCCAGAGATCAGACAACGAGTGAAGTATGACCGCCCAGCTACCATTGAACAAGCAAAGGAGATTGCAAGAAGGCAAGAAGAAAGCATGGAAGAGGAGCCCAAAGAAATTGTTGCTAAAGTAGAGCCTACACCAGCACCTTTGGTCTAGAATCCACAACCACTCCCGGTGAGCACAAATATTTCTCCTAGTACATCTACTGAGTATGAAGATCTGCTCAAAAAGATGGGTCAGTTAACTATTAATCTTCTTCAAGGAAAAGAATTTAGTTCTTAGGGAGGAGATAGAGGTCCAAAAATAAATATTTATGAAGTTGTATGTTATGGTTGTTATAAAAATGGTCATTATAAGTATAATTATCCAGATAGAGATTCTACATCTGGTAAAGGAGATAATGATAAAGGAAAAGCACCTGTGAATTCTTTTGATGTAGTAGATAAGAGCAGAAATAATGAAGTAGATGTGTTTGTAACAAAAAGAAAGAAAGAAAAAGATAATGAAGATGGAAATGATCCTAAGAAGATGAAAGGAGAAACTAATAAGAAACATAGGAGAAGAAAGCTAGGTGTGCGGGGATTTTTGATTTCACGGGGCAAGGACCATACTCCATCCTGGAAGATCTGTCCAAAAGGCCTGCAAAATATTACATATGGTCAAATCTTGGCTATGTCTTCGAGAAGAGGTGGGAGCTACTAAGTGGACTCAATGCTCGATGAAGAAAGGAGGTTGAGGTCCTGTTTTGGAGGTAGAGGAGGATCCCTATGCTTTACAAGCCGAGGTATTATGTAATGGTGTTTCAATTCATGATGTCTTAGTTGATGGAGGTGCTGCAGCTTAATGTAATGACCGAGTCCTGTAAGGAATATGTTGGGTTTAAAATTGATCGCCCTTCAACACTTATGTTAAGGTCATTAAATAAGGGAAAACTAAACCGAGAAGGTGTAGTTTCAAATGTGGCAATATATCATTTATGGGTGTTGTATGTGTGGTAGACTTTCCAGTGATGAAAAATGGTAATGCATTGCACTCCAATGCTGCTGGGAAGACCATGGCTAAGGAGAGTTCATGCAAGAAACTACTGGAATGAAGGTTTCATGACACTTGGATGTGGTAGAGAGAGGGTGAAGATAAACGTGATCCCTCGACATCATAAGGTAGAACCTGTGGATTCAAGTGATGAAACTGATGATTGGACATCCTTTGATTACTCTAGTACCAGTGAAGTGGACACTAAAGATGAAGAAAGTGAGGTTGATGTTTCAGTCATGGATATCCTTCCAGTCACACCAACTCATGACCCCATAAAATTATCTGAAGAAGAAGTTGATGATCGTCTCCAACAAATAAAGATTGGTGATGCTGTGATGGAGAGTGAGAAGGAATCTACCTCCGCTCTTTCAAGGTACATACACCTATTCACTTTTGATTACAAGGAACTCCGTCAAGTAAGTTGGGTAGAACATTCTATTGAGCTGGTAGATGGTGCTAAGCCTATAAATCAAATGACATATAGAATGAATCCTAATTTTTCCAAGACTGTAAAAGAAGAAATAGATAAGTTGTTTGATGCAGGATTCATATTTGCTATGGAGAATTCAGAATGGGTTTCTCCCATTGTGATCTCAATAAAAAAGAATGGGAAGCTACGCATTTGTGTTGATTACAGGAAGCTCAATAAGGCAACAAAGAAGGATCATTACCCTCTTCCATTTTTAGATCAGATCTTGGACAAAGTAGCTGGCCAGGAGTGCTATAGTTTTGCTGATGGATATAGCGGCTACAACCAAGTTTGTATAGCAGAGAAATATCAGCTGAAGACCACGTTCACCACTCCTTGGGGAACGTTTTCTTATAGAGTTATGCCTTTTGGGTTGTGTAATGCTCCGAAACATTCCAGCGTTTGATGAATAGGGTGTTCGAACCCTACATTGGGACCTTCATTAGAGTATTTCTGGATGATTTTTGCATCTATGGGAGCAAGTTGGACCACCTGCACCAGATGGAGACAACATTTCAAAGGTTAGATGAAGCACAAGCCTCACTAAACCCTACAAAGTGTGTCTTTGGATGTTCTAAAGGCGTTTTGTTAGGGCATGTTGTATCCAGAGATGGTATTGGTACTGATCCTGATAAAGTTTCAAAAATCAAAGATTTACCATTTCCTATGAATAGAAGTAAGTTGAGATCATTTTTAGGCCATGTGGGTTACTATAGAAGGTTCATCAAGAATTTCTCAAAGATTGCACACACCACTAACCCAATTCTTGAAGAAGGATGTTACTTATGAACCAGGAAATAAGGTGCATGAAGCTTTTGAACAACTGAAGGAAGCCCCAGGTGTCTTCACCGTTTTAAAGAATCCAGATTGGAGCAAGCCATTCATTATGTACATTGATGCCTCAGATGCATCACTAGGAAGTACTTTGAGTCAAAAGGATGAAAATGGGAATGAACATCCAATTTACTTTGGGAGCAGACAAATGAGCAGTGCTGAGGTAAACTATACTCAGAATAAGCGAAAAGAGGCTCACGACTATCATTTTTGCTATAAAGAAGTTTAGGAATTACTTGCTAGGGCAAAAATTTCTAGTTAGAATGTATCATCGAGGCTCTAAAATATATTGTAAATAAGCCTAACCCATCGGGGAGGATAGCAAGATGGATAATTTTTCTACAAGAATTTGAATTTGATATTATAGATAGGCCGGAAAGAAGCATGTCAATGCAGATGCACTCTCTCGAGCCTATGATGGCTTAGGATCATCTTGTGATGATGACAATTTCTCCGATGCAGACATTGTTATCCCTTGACACAATCCCTAGTGAATACATAGATATTTGGAATTATCTAAATGAATTCAAGGTTCCTGATGGTGCCAATGCAAAGACTAAGAGAAAGATTACTAAAGCCAGTCGTCCATATTCTATTCTGCATGGAGTATTATTTCTAATAGGACACGATGGACAAGATCTGAGAGGGCAGTTGGACGTGATCAAGGGAAGGAATTGCTAGAAGAATTCCACAATGGTACATGTGGATGGCACTTCTCTGGACAACTTACAGCAAAGAAGGATCTTGGATGCAGAGTTATCACCGCCCACTCTTCTTAAAGATTGTTATAATTATTGTAAGACATGTGATATTTTTCAAACACGTGGTAACCGTAAGACTTCATCAGCTCCATTATGCCCTATTCTTCCACTTGGTCCCTTTGAAAAGTGGGGAATAGACATTGTAGGTCCACTTCCAACTACCTCATGCCAAAATAAGTATATTGTAGTTGCCACAGATTATATAACCAAGTGGGTTGAAGCTAGGCCATTGAAAACAGCTTCCATGGATGAGGTGGCAAGGTTCATATATGAACACATTGTCACCGATTTGGTTGTCCATTAAAAATCATAACAGATCAAGGAAGCCACTTCATTAATGAGGTAGTAGAAGCCCTAGTCAAGAAATTTTCTATCAAGCACGGGAAGGAAACAACATAGAAGCCAAGTACAAATGGACAGTGGAATGAAATTTTTTTGTGTTGTGTCAAATTCTAGCAAAGATGTAGCCTTGCAGTACATAAGTGGGATAAGAGGATTCATGCAAAGATTGTGGGCATATAGGGCAACATCAAAGTCAGCAATAGGATACTCCCCATTTCAGTTGGCCTATGGCATTGATCTAGTTCTTCCTATTGAGTTTGATATTCCCACTGTGAGAGTTATGAAAAATGAAAGGATGGATGAAAGTGATTCAGTAAAAGAAAGGTTGGTACATCTTTATTTGCTAGAGGAAATGAGGGAAATAGCAAAGGATACAAGCCATAAGAATAAAATGAAGCAGAAGGAATACTTTGATCAAAAGATCCGTTGGGCTCCATTTCATGTGAATGATTTGGTTCTAGTATATGATTCCAGATACAAAAAAAGAAGACAGAGAAAATTTATTCCAAAATGGATGGGGCCCTACAAAATAGCAGTTGTGCATGAAAATGGTACGTACCGACTGGAGGAATTGGATGGCACTCCCATTACGAAATGGGTCAACCATGACAAGTTGAAGATTTTCCAAGCACCAGAATAGTCTACTCCGAGGACAGAGTAGAAGCTAGGAAGGGGGAAGATGTCAACACTAAAATTTTCCTCCATAATTTCTATTTCATTAATGTATGTATTAGGAATAGGATGTTGTTAAGTATAATTAGTAGTAGCATTTGATAGAAGATAATGGCACCGTCAGTACGGTGCTGCCAATAATGTGGAGTACGGTAACAGTCAAAGTACAATAGGAATGTTGTAAAAAGTAAATATTTGTCGTAAGTGGTCCGGTAATGTTAAAATGTCAAAGTTTGGGTAATTAGAGAAGTAGGGTCTACATGATTAGGAATTAGAAATATTATATTGGTAATAAGGATAAGGAGTGAGGTCATAAATATTTTGTGTATTTTATTTGTAAAAAGTCTAAAAATGTGGAACCCATGTAAAATGATAAGGTTTATCTTATCTTAAAAGATAAGCTTACATGTACAGATAAGAGTTAAGGTATGGAATATGATTCGTCAGAGTGGATTTCTTATCCTATCTTAGAGATAAGATGGATAAGCTTGGAAGTTCTATAAATAGAGAGGCCACCCCCCTCATTTAGCATAGAAGGAAGTAGTGAGAAATATTGTAGGAAGTGTGCGAAGGAAGCCATCAGTTTAAAGGTGTGTTGAAGAAGCCACTAAGAGGTGTAATTGTAAAGTTTCTCCCATAGTCTTGGTGAAAGGCAAGTGAAGTCAATAACACTTGAAGTACCTCATGGGTGAGATTGTAACAATTTCATGTTAATATTATAATTTACTTTGATATTTCAGATTTGTCATCATTCCGTCTTCTCATAGTCAATGGTATTCTTGTGTTAAGTTGTTGTTTTGTTTCAGATTACATCCACCAAACTAAAGGCTATGCATTAGTAAATAATCATAAGCACGAGGAGTTCTGGTGAAGAATTATCATAGTGTCGGATTGGTGATGATAGGACCTTCCAAGCATCGGAACATGCCTTCATCAAAACATGCTTCATGTCGCATGTCTTCCGATCCCCGAAGCCCGATTTACTCCTTTGTTTTAGGTTTCCGGGGCCATCAAGCATGATGCTTCATGTCGCTTGTTTCCCGCAACCCGAAACCTAAATTTCTCTAAAACCCTTTGTGTCGTTTTCGGATATCCCAAGCATGATGACATGGCATTAATGCCAAGTTGTCGGGTAGTTGGCACGTGTCAACTGAAGTGTATTAAATGTGAATTTTCTTATATATATTCAGATTTCCATGTCATTTTTACCAGACGTACTTTTTACCTCGTGGATTTTCGCGCATGCATCTTCGACCCAGAAACCCGACTCGCCTCTGTGCCTGATTGCGTTGCTCATTTTTTATCATTCCTTTTCCTGGTTGAAGGTATTTTTCTTGATTCTTTGTTTTTGGTTTTTGTGGAATAATTGTGTAAGGAATTCTTCCAAGTTTCTTATCAGGGTTATTGGGGTTTTATCTTTTCCATTTTGGGGTTGTTTTCTAAATCAGGTTTGTGTTTTAGGGTTACCCCTTTGGAATTATCACTTTGTTTTATTCCCCAGAATGTCATTGTAATTAAAAATATGTTTGGGATATAAATGGTGAAGGAAACCCACATGTTTCAACTCAACAATTACCCCATTCCCTCTTCTCGGGTTTCGCAGGGTGCTTTGCAGTGTTCAAAACCCGCAGTATATCAGAAAGTTTAAAGTGTCGGGTTTTCTGAACTCTCCGACATCATCTTCTTGATGTGTCGGGTTTTCAACTCTCCGGCATCCTGTTCAGTGTGTCGGGTTTTCCGAACTCTCTGGCATCCTCGTCAGTGTGATGGGTTTTCTGAACTCTCTGGCATCCTCGTCAGTGTGTCGGGTTTTTCCATCTTTCCGGCATCTCCAGTGTGTTGGGTTTTCCGAAGTGTTCAACACCTTCTGATCTCTGACACTCTCCTCCTTTGAAATTCCTCATGTCGGACCCTGGTCCATCACAAGATAAGACTGAAAAGTTAGGGAGGATGAAGTAAAAATTCGGAAGGTGGAGTTCCCTCTTACATTGATCGTAATTACAACATCCAGGATACAGAGCTCGGAAACATAGATATGGAGGATTTTTGGAATAGGGTCAAGAGCTCTTCTAAGACTCCACAGATGAAATCAATAGTTGGCAGTGGCCTACCTCTTGCACTGAGAGCTTGCCTATGTCTGCCGAGAGCCCCGTTCATCTTAGCCTCGTACTTTAGATTATGACTCGCTTCTCATTCTCGTGAAAAACCAGGCAGAGAAGTTGTAATCAAGATGGACGGAGGTTACTTTGATGACCTTCTCAAGCAACCTAATTTTACAGAATATGGAGATGTGGATCTCAATTCAGCCCAAAAAGCTTGGGACAATGATTAGGAGCATTGCATCAAGCACGTGAATAAGAAGTTCCTAATCAAAGCCAAACCGGTTGTTTCTAGGTTCCCAAGACTTGTTCCCAGAAGTGATTTCATTCAGGAAATCAATGATATCATTACTCTGTTGAGTTGGTTTTTGGTTTCCCCGAATCAAATGTTTTCCAAGGATGGATGTACCAGTTCATGATCATTATTAAGAAGAATCAACAGGGAATTGATTGGGGTACTCTTATCAGTAACGAGATAGATTCTCAAATGACAACAATCCTATCTACGGGAAAGTTTTATATGTCCTCGTATGTCACCTATGCAGCGGCCGGCATGAGGAACTATCCCGGGTTGGACACCAAGGGGAACAAGACAGTGGAGCATGTTTATCATTATTTTCCTCAGCTGACAAGAAAAGGGTCTGAAGACCAATTCAGAAGGGTAAACGATGCCTTCTTTTACGAGAACATCTGTAGGTTAAGCCCTGAACTGAGGAAAATGAGAGTCTCTGATGAAGCATGGGCTGAAGTTTCAAAATGGGGTTGTGTCTTCTTGCAATTTAAGAAGTTCACATATCTTCAAGTAGTCATGTACCCAGGGGATCCTTTCTGTTTGCCCAGATATCCAGGGGACAAACTAATCTTGATGGAGTTGGTCAGGCAATTTTTGGATTTTCACAAGTTCCAATAGAGTAAACACAAGGCCACTATATCTTTCCCAATTTCTATTGGAAGGTATACTTGTTCAATGGTGGTGAAAGCCAAGAATGTTGTCCATGAGCTTCAAGATAAGTTGAAGAAGCACATGAAGCCCCGAGATGGGTTTGATTTTCGAGGAGTCCTCAAGGCATATGGAACTCTGCACCCACACATGCCAAGCGTAGAAGACATCTGGATTGATTTACGTGATGAGGTTGCTGTCCGAAGAAAAGATCATAGCAGGTTGACACTTGCTGAAATTCAAACACTTGAGCTCGCTAACATACCAGAAGGTACTAGTGATAATGAAAGTGTTATGGATCCTTCCTATGATGGATTGAATGAAGATCAATATGTTTTCCCACCTATTGATTGGTCTATCAGTGAAAAAGCCTCCGTTATAGATAGATCAGCCCTGATTCTTACACGCACCAAAGCATGGCTCGCCTCTTGGGGAATGAGTTTTAAAGATGATAATTTTTCAAAGTTGGTTGCTTCTGAGAGGGTGGGGCCTTCCAAAAGGGAAAAGACAAAAGATCTTCTAAGGGACCTATAAAGATCAAGTTTTTCAAGAAGAGAAGAGAACGAGAAATATCTTCAATTGTTTCTCTAGTTGAAACACCGAATGTTCCCGAATCACCAACATCACCAAAAATAGGAGAAATTTCTTTGGAAGGAGAAGTAAGCCACCTATAGTTTCACCATTTCTTGACTCGCCCAACCGAACTAACCTTATCTCTTGCATCCCGTGGCCTTGGATTCGGGATCTGCATTTCCTCCTTCACAACCACTTCTACCTCCTCATTCCCCATCGACTTATATGGTCATGGCTAGCATTTTCTCTAGACTCTCACCCCTCTCTATTGGTAATAAAGTAATCACCAACACGCCCCCTCCTATGCCTCTTTTTATTGAATCTACTACCACATTGGTAACTGTCCCCACTTCACCATTGGATCCCTCTCCCCCTGAAACTATGATGCCAACTTCTACAATAATGGTAACTCCCTCCGACACACCTCAATGGCTACTTGAGAAAACTTTGAGGAAGAGGAAGGTGATTGTACCCATACTAGCCTTTGATTTTAGTTCACTCAAGGCTTCTACTGCTAAATCATCCAAGAAACCCAAAATAGTTTCAAGGGTTTCGGTGGATGCTTCGAGGCATAAGTTTGCAGAGATCGCCACTCCTGCGACTGACAAAACCAAAGAGGACATAACAGCCTCTCAATATCGGATAACCGTGGTGGCTCTCAGAGAAGTGAAAACGTAAGGAGAACACCATGATGCACAGGATGCCATAAACGTGTTGTGCTAGAAATGAAGGAAATAAAAGATAGCAGAGATGAGCTTAAAGGAAAGGTGGAGAATTTGACTAAGGTATTACTTAAGCTCTCAAAACCCCTTGAATCCATACCATCTTCCTCTGTCCCTGTCCGATTCAATTTCTCATCGCACCTATAATTGAGAATATTAATAAAAAAGGAAGGGTGGTCGATGAATGAATGCAAAGGCTACTCCAACAGGGGAAAGAAGTGGTTCAAGACATCGTGGAAGTCTTGTTAGTGCAAAATCACAGCACCCCTGGATGCAGATCAGGCTTCTAGGTTGATCACTCAGGCATCCAGTGTGATTGCACAACATTGAATCCTTTCTCCAGGTGTGGGACCTGTAAAATGAGAAAGGAATCTCCAGAGAAGGCTGGTTCCTGCTCCTAAACTACCTGCCACAAGCTATTCCAGTGCAGGCAAGCTAATCTAATCCTAATCTAACCATGCCAAGGAGACAGAGAGAGAGAGAGAGGGAAAAACAACAAAATCCTACACTAAAATGGTGATACACCAGAGAAGGAGAATGTTGAACCTCTATCAAAACTGCCATGGGACAAAGAGAGGTGAGCAATGGGAAGGATGGACGATGCATCACAGCCCAAGGATAGATTTCACATGAAAATGTCCCAAAACTCCATGAACATAGCTCCAGACCTGCAATGAACATTCAAACATGCACAAATACCTGCAATGAAGAGAGGCAAGAAGAGAACAAGCAAAAATGAGCAAGGATGGACAGATGCATCACAAAACACGTTTTGTTGCTCCAGAAGTTTGCACAGAACATCATTCCATTAGTAAAAGGCAAAAACACCATTACAGAGCAGGGAGGAGGTTCGAGCTCCATTTTCAACCCTAGAGAAGAAAAGAAGGGAGGGCAGAACAGAAAGAATGAACAACTTGTTATCCCCTATCTAAAATGAGCCAAATCTGGCTTTATACAATGCATGGGTCGAGCCCAGGAGACAGAAAACATAGGAAAACATGTAAGCAGCCCAACCATTGACCAAAACACATTCTTCATTAAAATCGGTGGTTGAGACATCACTTCTGGCCATGCTGAAGAAGAATGCGACCCATGTGCATTAAAACTGGTTGTTGAAACGTCGCTTCTGGCCATTATCACGCGTCAGATCCATTTCTCAATTTTCTCTCTCCAGAATGCACCAAAATTTGAGATTGATCCTAGAATCATGTAGAGAATTTCATAAGCTTTCCGTTGATATAAAGAACGTGCAAATCTGAGCTCTGGATCGAAAGTTATGGAGGTCTGAAGTTTTAGGGCACAAAACAGGTGAAAACATGTTTTGAAATCTTTCCCGCGCTCTGCCACTTGGATGACACGTGGCACACATTGATTGGTCGCGTGATTCTCTCTCCTCTACCTTTCAGCGGGCTTTCTTTTGAAATTTCCTTGTGGGCCCCTTAAACTTGGACACGTGGCACTATTTCATTGGTTCAGTCGTTGCTCTCGAAACTTCACCCTTTGACTTTTGGACTGCCTCCCTTGCGACACGTGTCGTGATCTGGTTGGTTCTCGGCCCTTTCGGCTCTTTCGCGTCCACCGCGTCCATTTGTCCCGATGTCCCAGTTTTCCTTGTGCTGAAGTTTCTTGTTTCGGCCGAACCGGCCGGTTCGCGTCCATTTGTCCCAAATGTCCCTGTGCTTCGCGGGACAAATTCTTCTGGTTCGCCCGATTCGGCCGGTTCGCATCCTCGCGGCCCAGATGTCCCATTTGCTTCCGGACTATTTGTTCTCATTTCGGCCGAACCAGCCGGTTCGGGTCCTTCACGTACTCTTGTCCCGGACTGTCCCGCTCAGCAGTTAGTCATTTTTTCTCCTTCGGCCGAACCGGCTTTCCGCGTCCGCCGCGTACTTCTGGTCCGACTGTTCCGGTGCTACAATTCCCGTTCCGGCCGAACCGGCCGGTTCGGGTCCTTCGCGTACCCTTGTCCCATATGTCCCTTTGCTGTTTGGGCCGCCTGGAGGCTTTTCGGCCGATCCGCGCCTTGACGTCCCAAATGTCCCGACTGTCCCGGGGACTAGGACTTAGCCGATTTTCACAATTTTTTCCTGGATCAACCTACTTGCCTTCTGCAATTTTTTCACATTTTCTCAGAGCTTGCTCTTTCCTTCTTTGGCCAGGGGAGTTAGAAAAAATCTGAGGGAACCCCAGAAACATGATGTTTGCTCTGAATCAATCAATTTTCCTGGGACTTGAATATTCTGATGCATGTTATCAAAATTACCCTGGGGGGTGAATTTTGGATAACAATTTGGCGACTCAGCGGGGTCATCTGCCTGCTAGATGAAAAGACCAGTTGCCTGAAGCAATCCATTGGGCATGGAGTCATGAGTAGTAGCCTGAAAACTGATCTGAACTTTGAAAACCTCCCCTCTGAGCCACTTGAAACCCACCGGGCATGGAGTTGTTCTCACCAAAAACCACTGAAAAGAACTGTGCAAGAGCAAAACCAGCAACACCAAAAACTATGTACAAAACTGAAAATCATACATGCTCCAAATGGAACATGCAGAGTGTGCACAAGCACTTCTTCTACTGAAAGAAAACCTACCTACTCTAACTGGAAGCAAAGGCAAGCTAAACAAACCCTGCAACTGGTTGTGCAAAATAGCTTCCTTTCTTCAAAATTGGCAGCCATGCAATTGATTTGGCACTTGATCATGGCTGTTTGGATGGATGGAAAATCAACAAGAAGCTGGTCTTCTATCCAAATCATCAAGGTATCAACTGAAAAATCCAATACCTCTTTTAGTTGCTCTGCATTTGGATTGAAGAGGTATGGCAGCTGATCCTTGGTACTTTGTAGCTCATCCTCATGCCCAGAAGTGAGCATGACCGGTTGTGGCTTCTCCTTTGGCTCCAATGAAGCCAAATACCTGATTGGGCAAGGTCTGATCCATTTGATATGCCCATAGCTCTGATTTTCAATTCCAAGAATGGAGTTCTCTTGTAGACCCACCTGAATGGATGATGTGGAAGAAATGGTGGAAACCTTCTGTCCTTTCTCTTCCTCCAATGAAGAACAGGGAAGATTAAAATCTTCCAATTTTGATTCCAAAGAGCTGCTATAAGATGCGGGCTGCTGCAAATGAATGCTCTCCTCCATGACAGCAGACTCTGGTGTTTGGAATGTGGATGATGAAAGAGAGAATGGTGAAAACTCAACCGGCTCTTCTCCATCAAAACAGTCCTCCAAATCTGACAGGTAAACTGCCTCATTGCTGTCCTGCTGCAAATGTTCAACCTCTCCCATGGCATTCTCTTGATCTGCAACTCGATCACCATGGTTTCTTTCATCCTCCAACATTGAGTTTGAGGGGTCAAACTCTTCTTCAGTACCAGAACTTGAGAGAGATGAAGTAGAGAGAAGAACTGAAGGTTCTTCTATAACCTGCTTTGTGCTCAAACCCTTTGGATCTGCACTTTTCTCCTCCACAGCTAGATTGTGCTCCTCTTCTTTTGGATTTGGAGCAGCTTCTCCTTCCTCTACTACTTGAAGAGAATCTTGCTCTTGATAAAACTCTTCCTCTAGCATGAAGTTTGTCAAGTCAAACTCTTCATTCTGCTGCTCTAGAGGGCAAGTTGGGACTGCAAGATCTTCTTCAAAGCTTTCTTCCTCCATGGCTGATTGTGCAAATTGAATTGGATCAGCACCACGTTCTGAGAAAACTGATTGCTGATCTGCTTCTTCCTTTTGCTCTTCTTCTGCTGCAACAAATTCAGTCATGACCACCATTTGTTCAACCTTAGCCTCTTCTGTAGGCTTAACCATCAAGGGGATCTTTGTCATCCCAAATCTAAGAGCCCAACTCTTCAGACTTTGAATTTCTTCATCTTTGTTTGGCCTCTCTTTTTGCTGTTGTTTTCCTTGACTGGCATTCTGATTTTCATCCTCCCAACATGGATTTGGGAATGCAAGAGGAGGGATGGGTTGTAACTCAACTGATTTTACAATTTTGTGTGGTGGTGGAGGCGGTGAAACCTCTTGTTTCTTTGGAGGAGGGGGTATTTCTGTTAGCTCTTGTGGAGGGAATGACTGTTTGGAAGGAAAAAGGAAAGAAGAACTGAGGTGTGGTGGAAGGCTAGGGGATGGAGGGATGGATTCAACACTTGGGACAGCAGATGGAGAGTTTAAAGCTTGACACTGCTGAGATGAAACAGATTGGGAAAGAGGAAAAGAAAAGGCGTGAGAAGGTGTGCTTACCCGTTGACAAGGTTGTTGAATACTCCTCTCATACACCTCTATTTCTTCAATCCACTTAGCAAGCAAAGGCAGCGTTGCAATCATGAAGTCAAGCTTCTCCTGAGGGCTGTAATGCCTTGGAAAAGGTCCCACCCATGGACAGGGTGCTCCAGAACCGATTCCAAATGCTCTCATCTGTGCCTGAGCCCTGGACTGCACTATGTTTACCTCCATCTTTTGGATTTTCTCCAACAGACCAGCATCTTGGATCTGATGGTCTTTATTGTATGCATACTCTTGCTCTTGGAAAGCTCCATAGCCAAACTGACTTTGGCACTGCTGCTCATATGGGTATGCATACTGATCTTGAATCTGCTCAAAATGCTGATTTGGAGGATTTGTAAAACATGTTGGAGGTGGAATATACTACTGTTGTTGATGTGAATTCCATGATGGAAACGAAGTCATGATTGCACAACTTCATGGAATGGAAAAGAATGAAAGGGATGGAAAGAAAGATGGATGAAAATGGATGGAAACGGGTCTGCAAGCTCAGAGAAATGGGTTGCTGATCAGATGGAGTCACCAAATTTGTTTGCAAGTGCCTCCAAAGGCTGAAATCTTCACAGGAACACACCAACCTGCAAAAGATGAAGTGGAAGACCTCTAAGGTCCCACCGGCATGCCAAACTATTAGTGCAAAATCACAGCACCCCTGGATGCAGATCAGGCTTCTAGGTTGATCACTCAGGCATCCAGTGTGATTGCACAACATTGAATCCTTTCTCCAGGTGTGGGACCTGTAAAATGAGAAAGGAATCTCCAGAGAAGGCTGGTTCCTGCTCCTAAACTACTCCGCCCAAAGCTATTCCAGTGCAGGAAAGCTAATCTAATCCTAATCTAACCATGCCAAGGAGACAAAGAGAGAGAGAGAGAAGGGAAAAAGCAAAAAAGCCTACACTAAAATGGTGATACACCAGAGAAGGAGAATGTTGAACCTCTATCAAAACTGCCATGGGACAAAGAGAGGTGAGCAATGGGAAGGATGGACAGATGCATCACATGCCCAAGGATAGATTTCACACACGAAAAATGTCCCAAAACTCCATGAACACAACTCCAAATCTGCAATGAACATTCAAACATGCACAAATACCTGCAATGAAGAGAGGCAAGAAGAGAACAAGCAAAAATGAGCAAGGATGGACAGATGCATCACAAAACACATTTTGTTGCTCCAGAAGTTTGCACAGAACATCATTCCATTAGTAAAAGGCAAAAATGCCATTACAGAGTAGGGAGGATGTTCGAGCTCCATTTTCAACCCTAGAGAAGAAAAGAAGGGAGGCGAATAATGAGAAAGAATGAACAACTTGTTATCCCCTATCTAAAATGAGCCAAATCTGGCTTTATACAATGCATGGGTCAAGCCCAGGAGACAGAAAACATAGGAAAACGTGTAAGCAGCCCAACCATTGACCAAAACACATTCTTCATTAAAATCGGTGGTTGAGACATCACTTCTGGCCATGCTGAAGAAGAATGCGACCCATGTGCATTAAAACTGGTTGTTGAAACGTCGCTTCTGGCCATTATCACGCGTCAGATCTGTTTCTCAATTTTCTCTCTCTAGACTGCACCAAAATTTGAGATTGATCCTAGAATCATGTAGAGAATTTCATAAGCTTTCCGTTGATATAAAGAACGTGCAAATCTGAGCTCTGGATCGAAAGTTATGGAGGTCTGAAGTTTTAGGGCACAAAACAGGTGAAAACGTGTTTTGAAATCTTTCCTGCGCTCTGCCACCTGGATGACACATGGCATGCATTGATTGGTCATGTGATTCTCTCTCCTCTACCTTTCAGTGGGTTTTCTTTTGAAATTTCCTTGTGGGCCCCTTAAACTTGGACACGTGGCGCTATTTCATTGGTTCGGGTCAGTGCTCGAAACTTCGCCCTTTGACTTTTGGACTGCCTCCCTTGCGACACGTGTCGTGATCTGGTTGGTTCTCGGCCCTTTCGGCTCTTTCACGTCCACCGCGTCCATTTGTCCCGGATGTCCCAGTTTTCCTTGTGATGAAGTTTCTTGTTTCGGCCGAACCGGCCGGTTCGCGTCCATTTGTCCCAAATGTCCCTGTGCTTCGCGGGACAAATTCTTCTGGTTCACCCGATTCGGCCGGTTCGCGTCCTCGCGGCCCAGATGTCCCATTTGCTTCTGGACTGTTTGTTCTCATTTCGGCCGAAACAGGCCGGTTCGGGTCCTTCGCGTACTCTTTTCCCGGACTTTCCCGCTCGTCAGTTAGTCATTTTTTCTCCTTCGGCCGAACCGGCTTTCCGTGTCTGCCACATACTTCGGTCCGATGTTCCCGGTCTCTACAATTCCCCATTCTGGCTGAACCGGCCGGTTCGGGTCCTTCGCGTACCCTTGTCCCATATGTCCCTTTGCTATTTGGGCCGCCTGGAGGCTTTTCGGCCGATCCGCGCCTTGACGTCCCAAATGTCCCGACTGTCCTGGGGACTAGGACTTAGCCGATTTTCACAATTTTTTCCTGGATCAACCTACTTGCCTTCTGTAATTTTTTCACATTTTCTCAGATCTTTCTCTTTCCTTCTTTGGCCAGGGGAGTTAGAAAAAATCTGAGGGAACCCCAGAAACATGATGTTTGCTTTGAATCAATCAATTTTCCTGGGACTTGAATATTCTGATGCATGTTATCAAAATTACCTTGGGGGGTGAATTTTGGATAACAAGTCTATCAATCTTTGGGGAATATTCAAAGTGATGGAGAAAAGATGGACGATGATTTCTCCCAAGAAATTGGACACCTTGATTTGACTTTCGAAGCTCTCTAGGTATTAAAGAAAATACCATCACGCCTCTTGGTAGAAGAAGGCATCATCCCACATGCGGATAAGCATTTCCAGCTGACCAAAGCCATCAGGTTCAGGGTAAAGATTCTCAATGAAGCCTGTGGTAAATTGAGAGAATCAAGAGATCAGTTGATCGATGGCAAGAGTGACCTAGAAGAAGAACTGTTAAAAATTTGTGTAAAAGTGTCAGTTGGAAACTCGGGCATCCTATCAGCCGATGATCTTTTCAAACAAATCCAAGAATCTATTCAGCATGAACCAACTCACGGATTTGGTATTGAAATTATTGACAGGTTTTTGAAGATTGAAAATTCTTTGGAGGCCTTGAGAAAACTCAACAAAAGATTGAGAAAGCTTCCCGGTAGTGCTAGTGACACTCACGAAACATGTGAAGTCTTGAGTGATCATTCCACTGCGCCTGATGAAAATGAGATGCAAGGTATAATCCGGAAGTTCCAAGAATTTTGGAACAAATAGGCTCAGTTGGAGGAAGAGAAAGATGAGGAAGAAAAAGATGATGATTCAGACTAAGTCTTGATGTTTCATGTCATTTCAATCTTGAAATTGACATGTCTTTTTCATTTTTGTTTCGTCACATAGGAAGCAAATTTTGACTTGGTCTCCTATGTGAGAGTCAAGCAAAATAGGACTCTTGTTAAAAGACTATTTTCTAGGATTTATCCTATTTTCTCTCTACTATTTTTATTATAAATAAGGGATGTGTGTACATTCCAAAGGGTTGAGATTTTTGAAATATTGGGAGCTATTGTGAAGAAGAAAAACTTTGTGTTTTCTTTTAATCATTTGAGGAATAGAAGTTGATACTATTTTGCAAACTTTGTGTTGTGAGATATATATTTCTTAAGATATTGTTCTTATGTTCATAATCTTAAGCTATTCTTTGTTTAGCATCTTGATGATTCTAATCATTTCAAACATTATATTTATGATCTAAAGCTCGTATGATTATTTCGTGCTCTGTGTTTACTCGAAAGAAAATACGTTCCTCTCATTTCCTTTCCATTGTGTTTCTTCCATTGTAATAATTTCCGACCCTGTCCATTTATAAAAATGACATCTTCCCAATGTGTGGATATGGATTTCAGGATTCTATCCCAACCCCAATGGTTAGATTAGTGTGAATACTGTATATATTGTTTTTTTGTGTTTTAGATTAGTAATAAACAGGCAGCCTCACCTGTCTTTGAGGAGGGATTTAATCCCATGTACTTGTGGTTGAACCTCATATTTTTGATTGAAAAATATCCAACCAATACTTTTTGGTGACTCATTTGGGGAATCTGATTTACATTGTAAAGCTTATCCCCTTGGTGTCTGCGACTCAAGTATTTGCCTTATTTTCAACAAGGTATCTTTCCGGTTCAAGCTAGCCGGAAAGATCTTCACTCGGTCCCGCCAAGCCCGGGGTGAAATTGATCCACTCTTTGAATTGCTACAAAGGCATAATTTCAGTCTTTCCCCCAACAACATTATTTCTAACCGAACCAAAAGTTCTTCACCTGTTTGGAGAAACCAGATCCCCGTAGAACGAGACGTGTCTGCAACTTGTCATGCGTTATTCTTTTCTGACACTTGGATCCCCATACGCACTCTTGTCAGAAGGATGGTAGCACAACCTGTGCCTTGGGGTGCAACTATTGGTCCTCTTTCTTTAACTCCATCATTGCACAAGTTACCACATGGATCACGTAAAAACATTCCCAAGTTCAATGGGGATGGGAAGCAACATCCTGATGAACACATTGCATCTTTCTTTGTAGCGTGCAGTGTCCTTGGAGTAGCTCACGAAGATGTCTCTGTTCGACTCTTTGTTGAAACATTACACGGTGCAGCAGCCGAATGGTTTTACCACCTTCCGAATGCATGCATCACAAATTGGGCTACCATGAGGACCAGATTCGAAGCACGTTTCAAACCTGGCTGAAGATTCTCATGCTTTGTTAGCACAAATTACCCATATGAAGAAGGAATCGCATGAACCCATGCGGGACTTTGTGGAAAAGTTTAACAAGCTGATCCGAAAGATTCCAGAAATAGTTGTACCTACTCAAGAAAATTAGAAATGCTTCTTCATTAATGCTCAACCTCTTGATGTGAGCTTTCTATTAAGAAGGTCGGCTATCCTAGATTTGGCTATCGCTTAGTGACAACTATTAAAATAGAGGATGATATCATTTTGGCCGAAAGAATAAGGAAAGATGTACCCAAACCTAAAAATGGCTAATGACTTGATTCCTTTAAAAATTAAATGTCCCAAAGAGGGCAAGCAATGTTCCGTATCGGGATATCCCGAGACAAAATTTCAATAACAAAGCAATGGTGCGCCTACAAGAGATAGGCCACGGTTAACTCTGTTCAACCAAGACTAGCAATTGAAGCTCCTCTGGTCAATGCAGCAGTAGAAATAGTCAAAGAAGAGGAGGAACCCGAAGAACAATATTCCCTCGAGGCTTTTGAAGCTTCAGGATACGCTGATGATTCTTATGATGATTCGGCTGGTGACTCCAGCATTGGGTATTTGGAATATGAAGAGGATGAATGTGCACCAGATGGTCAGTCATTTACTGTCTTCACTCGATCCCAATCTCAGAATCCAAGAAAACCTCTTGAAATCCCCAAGGAGAAGAACAAGGAACCTCCCATAGCCATAGTTAAGAGAGGTGCTCTCATTTCAAGCCAAGAAACCGAAAGAGAAGTCACCAAAAATGTAACAACTTCTCCTCATTCTCTTTCTCCTAAGGTCAGTGCCCCAGTTCAAGCTCACGTAATTAGAACTGAGCCTACCATCACCCCTTCTTATACTTCTTTTGACATTATCGATCATGCAAAAAGAACCAAGATCCAAATGTCAGAAGTCAATACCTTCAGTCAAATCCTAAACAGTTTGAAAAACTTGCCAAATTCATTAGAAGTAAAGCCACCGTTCCCCCACCTTCAAAAGGTCTCCTTCCAAATCCTACTCAAACCCCACCTCAGAACAATCGACCTCTGCTGCCTCTTTAGGAAAGATTGAACTATTTTATTTGTCTTTCCTAATAAACGGGTTTAAACTTAGTAATTGCGTCATCGACTCGGGGCCTCCGACAATGTTATGCCCACAAAATTAGCCCATGCCCTTGGGATTACTTTGACTAAGTCATATGGACGTTGTTACTCCATGGAAACCAAACAAGTTCCCTTGATTGCTCAAATCAAAGATGCGAGTTTGCATTCGTTGCCTTCCCAGAGAAGAGAGTGAAAATGACCATTCTAGTTGCTGACATCCTGCAGCTTACGGTATCCTCTTGGGTAGAGGTTTTTGTAAAGACGTCGGAGGAGAGATTAATATGGATTGGACCAAGGCTAGGATTCCAGTCAATGGGGTTTATCATGTTCTCCATCCCGAACCTCAGGCGAGTATTTGGTAACTAAATCAGATGACCCTAAGGCTCAAATTCTTTTCGAAGATGCTAGCTTTGGAAATTATTTCATGACATCAGAGATACCAGCTATGGATGTCAAGAAAGAAGATCCTAATGCTATTTGGACCCTCAAATTCAATGGTAGCTGCTCAACCACCGGATCGGCACTGGTGTAGTTCTTATATCTCCTAATTCCGAGATTTTCCCCTCTGCTTTCAAATTGTAGTTTGATAATACTAATAACACGGCTGAATATGAAGCTTTGTTACTAGGATTAGAAATGGCCAGACATAAGGGAATTTGAAATATCAAGGTTTAAGGGGATGCGGAGCTGATTGTTAACTAGGTCAAGGGAATCTATTAGGTAAAAATGATCACTTGAGACATTACAGGAACAAAGTTTGGGATAATATAGAATACTTTGATCCATTCTCCATTAAGGCGGTTTTGAGAGATTATAACGACAAGGCTGATTCTTTGGCCATGCCCGCATCTCTCCTTCTCCCTCATCCCCAGTTCAAACAAGATACATACACCATTGAGATCGTGTATCGTCCCAGTATCCCAGATAACGCGGCTCATTGGCAAGTGTTCAATGATGATCAACAAGTGTTGAATTTTCTAGAAAAAGCTGACAATTTTAGTGAGCTGTACTTTGAAGGTTTGGAATTAGCTTTCCGTGAATCTATCTCAGATCCATATCAAGAGGTTGATGGTGAGTTTATTCAGCTTAAAGGTAACAAGATACCTAAAGGCCTAGTTTCACTGGAGGGTTTGTTTGACAAGCATGACCGTTTTATTCAAAACAAGAGACAAGTTGAAGGAGCTTCTTCCTCGGAAGTAGATCAAGTCAATCTAGGTTCCCCTGAGGAGAAAGCAAAATTCACTTCACTCCTAAAGAGATACATGGATGTCTTAGCCTGGTCTTATGCAGATTTAAAATCCTTCAAGCCCAAAGATGTACAACACAGTATCCCTTTGAAGCCTGATGTGAAACCATACAGGAAGAAGCAAAGACATTACAATCCTAAGATCTCAGGGACTATCTTTGCGGAAATTCAGAAAATTTTAGATGCCAGAATTATTTTTCCAATCCATCACTCCACCTGGATTGCTAACATTGTCCCTGTCAGGAAGAAGAATGGTGAAATCTGAATTTGTGTTGACTTCCGGAACCTGAATCAGTCTTTGTTGAAGGACAACTATCCCTTGCCTATCATGGATCAGGTGTTACAAATTATTACTGGATCAGAAATGCTATCCATGCTCGACGGATTTTCAAGATATAATCAAGTTGAGGTAATCAGCTGAGGATCAACACAAGACGACCTTCACAACCCCATGGGGTACCTTTGCTTACAGGAGGATGCCTTTCGGCTTGATCAATGCCGGAGCCACCTTTCAGAGAGCTATGGACTTGGCATTCAGAGACCTGATGGGCAAAGTCATAGTGGTATATTTGGATGACTTGACCGTTTTCTCTAAAAAACGGAGTGATCATTATGATCATTTAGAGCAAGTACTTTTGAGATGCAGGCGTCACGGGATTTCATTAAATCCCAAGAAGTCCATGTTTGGAGTGACCGAAGGAAAGCTGCTGGGTCATATCGTGACTAAAGAAGGAACCAAAATCGACCCAGAGAGGGTAAAATCCATTCAAAGCCTTACCCTACCCACAAGTAAAACTGGGGTTCATTCGTTCTTCGGAAAGGTCAATTTCCTAAGAAGGTTTGTACCTGATTTTGCTGATAAAACTAAGGATATCCTTGGGATGATGAAAGGAAAAATTCCATTTTGATGGAGCACTGAAGGGAAGCTTGCATTTGATGAAGTCAAAAGGGCAGTTGCTTGTGCTCCTATCCTAGTATGTCTAGATTTCAAAAATATTTCATCATGTACAGCTACACCTCTGCTCACACAGTGTCGGCCATCCTGATGCAAGAGAATGGGGAGGGCATTGAAGCTCCCATTGCTTTTATGAGCTGTCCATTGAAGGAACATGAGTTAAAAATGTCACAAATTGAAAAGCATGCTTATGCAGTGGTACGAGTGGTGAAACATTTCAGGTATTATGTGCTGAACTCCCATACCCTCGTTCTTGTTCCCGACACTGCCGTTAAATCCATTTTGACTCAACAAGAGCTGGGGATCCAACGAGGTACCTAGATAGCTAAAGTTCAAGAGTATGACTTGGACATTAGACCTACCAAGTTGGTACGAGGAAGGGGCCTATGCCAATTGATCGCAGAAAACCATGCTGAAAGCAGAATGTGAAAAGACCGAAGATACTTCTTCAAAGTTTCCCATGGTGCTTTTCGTGAGTACAACTGATGAATGGTACACAGACATTTCTTTCTTTCTGAATTATGGTGAATGCCCCCTGCATTTAAGCCAAAAGGAGAAGAGGACAGTCAAGTTAAGATCTGCAAGATACCTCTTGTGGGATAACGAAATATATAAGAAAGGTATTGATGGTGTTTTCCTGCACTGTGTTGATAAATCACAATAGTTAAAGTTGTTAGAATCCTTCCATAGCCTAGCATGTGGAGGACATTTCTCATCCTCTGTAACAGCTTATAAGATCCTACGGGCTAGGTACTATTGGCCTACTCTCTTTCGGGATTCAGCAGAGTGGGTGTCCAAGTGTGAAGCTTGTCAACATTTCGTTGGTCGTCCCAAGCTAGCAGCTCTTCCCCTGAAGCCCGTAGTGATTGAAGAACCTTTTCGCCAGTGGGGAATTGACTTCATTGGAACGTTGAATCCTGCCTCCAGTGCCGGACACAATTACATGCTGACTGCTACAGACTATTTTACCAAGTGGGTGGAAGCCACGCCAATCAAGCAAGCAACCTCAGAAGCTGTGTGCAAGTTCCTTAAAGAGAATATAATTGTCAGATTCGGTGTTCCTCACAAGATTGTGGCTGACAACGCCTCCAATTTCTCATCGCATGAGTTGAAAGAATTTTGCTATGGATTCGGCATCACCCTGGCTCACTCATCTGATTATTATCCCCAAGGCAATGGGCAAGCTGAGTCCAGCAACAAGAACCTGGTTACCATAATTAGAAAGCTAGTAGATGAAAACTAGAGGACATGGCACAAAGCATTGTATGATGCATTGTGGGCTGATCAGATTACCCCAAAGTGAGCTATAGGAATGTCTCCTTTCCAAGTGCTATACGAGATTGATGCTGAGATTCCTATCTCAGTAGAATTTCCAGCCTTATAGTTGGCCAAAGCAGTCGAAGATGTGACTTTTCAAAATTCTATTGAGAAAAGGGTTATGTACCTAGCTAGGCTAGAAGAGGAACGGAGCAAGGTGGTTGATCGCATTGCAGACCATCAAAGTAAAGTAAAGAAATTTTTGATAAGAAATCAAGGCAACGTCATTTCCAAATTGGAGACCTGGTGTTGCTTTGGGATAAGAGGAGAGAGCAGAAAGGAATGCACGGAAAGTTTGACTCTTTGTGGAAAGGACCTTTTAAGATTCATCAGCTGAGTGGTGAAAATAGTTTCCATCTATCATATCTTGATGGAGAGTTACTCCCTTTGCCTTTCAGCGGTCAACATCTAAAGTTGTTCCATCATTAATGCAAGATGCTCTTTTGCATTGTACATACTTTATTTTCTTTGTGTGTTTGCTTTTAGTCTTCTTTCTTTCCTTGTTTTGTTTTTCGGTTTTCTTCTTTTCTGACTCCGTAGCCCAATGGATAAAGCCAGAGATTCTGAGTTCTCTTCCTTTGATATCACAAAGAAAGTCCCCAACTAGAGCCAGTTGTTATCTCATTTTTGAGTTTATGCCAAAAATCAGATAACCGTAATAAATTTTTGAGATGGTTTTCTAAAATTTACCTTTCGAGAGAGATAATCAGGTTTTTGGGTTTCACAAGCAAGACAACATGTGTTTTGGATGCTTCATGTCATGTGTTCCCCGAAACCTAAAATCCACATCAAGTAAGGCAAGTCGGGTTTGTAGACCTTCCAAGCATCGGAACATGCCTTCGTCAAAACATGCTTCATGTCGCATGTCTTCCGATCCCCAAAGCCTCGATTTACTCCTTTGTTTCAGGTTTCCGGGGCCATCAAGCATGATGCTTCATGTCGATTGTTTCCTACAACCTGAAACCCGAATTGCACTAAAAACCTTTGTGTCGGGTTTTTGGATATCCCAAGCATGCTGACATGGCATTAATGCCGAGTTGTCAGGTAGTTGGCACGTGTCAACTGAAGTGTATTAAATGTGAATTTTCTTATATATATTTGGATTTCCATGTCATTTTTACCAGACGTACTTTTTACCTCGTGGATTTTCGCGCATGCATCTTCGACCCAGAAACCCGACTCGCCTTTGTGCCCGATTGCATTCCTCATTTTTGATCATTCCTTGTCCTGGTTGAAGGTAATTTTCTTCATTCTTTGTTTTTGGTTTTTGTGGAATAATTACGTAAGGAATTCTTCCAAGTTTCTTATTAGGGTTGTTGGGGTTTTATCTTTTCCATTTTGGGGTTGTTTTCTAAATCAAGTTTGTGTTTTAGGGTTACCCCTTTGGAAATATCACTTTTTTTTATTCCCCAGAATGTCATTGTAATTAAAAATATGTTTGGGATATAAATGGTGAAGAAAACCTGCATGTTTTAACTCAACAATTACCCCATTCCCTCTTCTCGAGTTTCGTAGGATGCTTTGCAGTGTTCAAAACCCACAGTATATCTGAAAGTTTAAAGTGTCAGGTTTTCTGAACTCTCCGACATCATCTTCGATGTGTCGGTTTCCGAACTCTCCAGCATCCTATTCAGTGTGTCAGGTTTTCCGAACTCTCTGGCATCCTCTTCGATGTTTCAGGTTTCTACGAACTCTCCAAAGATCCTCCTCGGTGTGTCAAGTTTTTCCATCTTTCCGGCATCTCCAGTGTGTTGGGTTTTCCGAAGTGTTCAACACCTTCTGATCTCCGACACTCTCCTCCTTTGAAATTCCTCATGTCGGACCCTGGTCCATCATAAGATAAGACTGAAAAGTTAGGGAGGATGAAGTACAAATTCAGGAAGGTGGAGTCTCCCTCCTACATTGACTGTAATTACGACATCCGGGATACAGAGCTCGGAAACGTAGATATGGAGGATTTTTGGAATAGGGTCAAGAGCTCTTCTCAGACTCCATGGATGAAATCAATAGTTGGCAGTGGCCTACCTCTTGCAGCAGGCTTCCCTATGTCCGCTGAGTGCCCCGAGTTCATCTTAGCACGTGCTTGAATTATGACTCGCTTCTCATTCTATGAAAAACTAGCCGGAGAAGTTGTAATCAAGTTTGTGAGAGGTTACTTCGATGACCTTCTCAAGATGCCTAATTTTGAGGAATATGTAGATGCGGATCTCAAGTCAGCCCAAAAATCTTGGGACAATGATTAGGAGGATTGCATCAAGCACGTGAATAAGAAGTTCCTAATCAAAGCCAAACCAACTTTTTCCAAGTTCTCAAGACTTGTTCCCAGAAGTGATTTCATTCAGGAAATCAATGATATCATTACTCTGTTGAGTCGGATTTTTGGTTTCCCGAATCAAATGTTTTCCAAGGATGGATGTACCAGTTCATGATCATTATTAAGAATAATCAACAGGAATTGATTGGGGTACTCTTATCGATAGAATCGAGATAGATTCTCAAATGACAACAGTCCTGTCTACGGGAAAGTTTTATATGTCCTCGTATGTCACCTATGCAGCGGCTGGCATGAGGAGCTATCCCTCGTTGGACACCAAGGGGAACAAGACAGTGGAGCATGTTTATCAGTATTTTCCTCAGCTGACAAGAAAAGGGTCTAAAGACCAATTCAGAAGGGTAAATGATGCCTTCTTTTACGAGAACATCTGCAGGTTAACCCCAAACTGAGGAAAATGAGAGTCTCTGATGAAGCATGGGCTGAAGTTTCAAAATGGGGTTGTGTCTTCTTGCAATTTAAGAAGTTCACATATCTTCAAGTAGTCATGTACCCAAGGGATCCTTTCTATTTTCCCAGATATCCAGGGACAAACTAATCTTGATTGAGTTGGTCAGGCAATTGTTGGATTTTCACAAGTTCTAACAGAGTAAACACAAGGCCGTTGTATCTTTCCCAATTTCTATTGGAAGGTATACTTGTTCAACGGTGGTGAAAGCCAAGAACGTTGTCCATGAGCTTCAAGATAAGTTGAAGAAGCACATGAAGCCCGAGATGGGTTTGATTTTCGAGGAGTCCTCAAGGCATATGGAACTCTGCACCCACACGTGCCAAGCATAGAAGACATCTGGATTGATTTACGTGATGAGGTTGCTGTCTGAAGAAAAGATCATAGCAGGTTCACACTTGCTGAAATTCAAACACTTGAGCTCGCTATCATACCAGAAGCTACTAGTCATAATGAAAGTGTTCTGGATCCTTCCTATGATGGATTGAATGAAGATCAATATTTTTCCCACCTATTGATTGGTCTATCAGTGAAAAAGCCTCCGTTATAGATAGATCAGCCCTAATTCTTGCACGCACCAAAGCATGGCTCGCCTCTTGGGGAATGAGTTTTAAAGATGATAATTTTTCAAAGTTGGTTGCTACAGAGGTGGGGCCTTCCAAAAAGGGAAAAGACAAAAGATCTTCTAAGGGACCTATAAAGATCAAGTTTTTCAAGAAGAGAAGAGAACGAGAAATCTCTTCAATTGTTTCTCCAGTTGAAACGGTGAATGTGCCTGAATCACCAACACCACCAAAAATAGGAGAAATTTACTTGGAAGGAGAAGTAAGCCAGCCTCTAGTTTCACCATTTCTTGACTGTCCAACTAAACCGACCTTATCTCTTGCATCCCAGGCCTTGGAGTCGGGATCTGCACTTCCTCCTTCACAACCACTTCTACCTCCTCATTCCCCATCGACTTATATGGTCATGGCTAGCATTTTCTCTAGACTCTCACCCCTCTCTATTGGTAATAAAGTAATCACCAACACACCCCCTCATATGCCTCTTTTTATTGAATCTACTACCACATTGGTAACTGTCCCCACTTCACCACTGGATCCCTCTCCCCCTGAAAGTATGATGCCAACTTCTACAATAATGGAAACTCCCTCTGACATGCCTCAATGGCTACTTGAGCAAACTCCGAGGAAGAGGAAGGTGATTGTACCCATACCAGCCTTTTATTTTAGTTCACTCAAGGCTTCGACTACTAAATCAGCCAAGAAATCCAAAACAGGTTTCAAGGGTTTTGATGGGCGCTTGATGCATAAGTTTATAGAGATCACCACTCCTGCGACTAAAAAAACCAAAGAGGACATAATATCCTTTGACTATCAGATAACTAGGGTGGCTCTAGGAGAAGTGACAACAGAAGGAGCACAACAGGATGCATGGGATGCTACTCAAATGTGTTGTGCCAGGAGTTGAAGGAAACAAAAGACATCGAGATGAGCTTAAAGGAAAGGTGGAGCAGTTGACTAAGGTATTGCTTAAGCTCTCAAAACCCCTTGAATCCATACCATCTTCCTCTATCCCTGTCGGATTCGATTTCTCATCAGTACCTATAATTGAGAAGATTAATAAAAAAGGAAGGGTGGTCAATGAATGGATCCAAAGGCTACTCCAACAGGGGAAAGAAGTGATTCAAGACACCGTGGAAGTCTATCAATCTTTGGGGAATATTCAAAGTGATGGAGAAAAGATGGATGATGATTTCTCCCAAGAAATTGGACACCTTGATTTGACTTTCGAAGCTCTCCAGGTATTAAAGCAAATACCATCATGCCTCTTGGTAGAATAAGGCATCATCCCACGTGCGGATAAGCATTTCCATCTGACCAAATCCATCAGGTTCAAGGTAAAGATTCTCAATGAAGCTTGTGGTAAATTGAGAGAATCAAGAGATCAGTTGATCGATGGCAAGAGTGACCTGGAAGAAGAACTGTTAAAAATCTGTGCAAAAGTGTCAGTTGGAAACTCGGGCATCCTATCAGCCGATGATCTTTTCAAACAAATCCAAGAATCTATTCAGCATGAACCAACTCATGGATTTGGTATTGAAATCATCGACAGGTTTGTGAAGATTGAACATTCTTTGGAGGCCTTGAGAAAACTCAACAAAAGATTGAGAAAGCTTCCCGGTAGTGCCAGTGACACTCACGAAACATGTGAAGTCTTGAGTGATCATTCCACTGTGCCTGATGAAAATGAGATGCAAGGTATAATCCGGAAGTTCCAAGAATTTCGGAACAAACAGGCTCAGTTGGAGGAAGAGAAAGATGAGGAAGAAAAAGATGACGATTCAGACTAAGTCTTGATGTTTCATGTCATTTCAATCTTGAAATTGACATGTCTTTTTCATTTCTATTTCGTCACATAGGAAGCAAATTTTGACTTGGTCTCCTGCGTGAGAGTCAAGCAAAATAGGACTCTTGTTAAAAGACTATTTTCTAGGACTTATCCTATTTTCTCTCGACTATTTTTATTAGAAATAAGGGATGTGTGTACATTCCAAAGGGTTGAGATTTTTAAAATATTGGGAGCTATTGTGAAGAAGAAAAACTTTTTGTTTTCTTTTAATCATTTAAGGAATAGTTCGAGTTGATACTATTTTGTAGACTTTGTGTTGTGAGATATATCTTTCTTAAGATATTGTTCTTATGTTCATAATCTTAAGCTATTCTTTATTTAGCATCTTGATGATTCTAATCATTTCAAACATTATATTTATCATCTAAATCTCGTATGATTATTTCGTGCTTTGTGTTTAGCGATGCTATTTTTTCATTTTACATTTGTTGAGACTAAGAGCAAAGCATTAATGGTAGACTATATTATTAATTACGTATATTACTTGTGATTGAAAAAACACCATAAACAAAGGTAAATGGAATTATTTCCAACGTT